>CM042684.1:314930797-316130797 GCA_023614405.1 Avena insularis
CGTTCCTTTTGGCCTATGAGCGAAGTTTTAATTATCTCTCAGGAAAGTTTCACAAAGCGTCATTTGATCAAAAATCAAAAAGACTCCAAAATTCCATCCACATGGAGAGTTTCTTCATGTTTTCTTTCAATATAATTTAGTCGTACATGTCACTTCCTAAGTGATCTTTTCAATCAATTTGTCTTTTCGACAATTTAGCTTCTAGTTTTATGGATGTGATTTCTCCGCTGAGGATTTGTGAATCATCCATCTTTTATGGATTACGGCAATTATTTGAGCATAACCCTTTTGTTCTCATAATACCCGATAAAAACAAATCTTGAAGGCAAGCTTTGATTTTCTTGTAATCTAGCAACATAATAACCCTTTATTTGTTCTCTATTTAACATCATCACATATTCTTTTGCTATTTATTGCTTAGGCCATTAGGTTCGGCGAATTACATTTGTTTTTCGTATGACGATTCATACCAACATATTCGAAGTATCAAATGCTTAAGAACCTACTTTGTTTAATTCAAAGCAAAAGAATATAGCCATACACATGTATATCATCCTATATACTTAAACTGAATTAATTCTAGTCTTTTTTCTTTTTCTCGCCATATACTTATGAGATTCTCTTTGATATTTTCCTTTTACGAGTTTGGAAAGAATCTATCTAACATCAATGATGGAGTCATACTTATGACACATAGTCCAAAGCGTGTATAGTTAAATACCAATGTCTTTGAACTTGCACTTTGAAGTGAATCACCATTATCAAATATTTGGTAGTTCTTTCAAATTCCTTTCTTTTTAGTAAATCTCTTGGTGTAGTAAACATTTTTTACTCTTACATCAAGGTATTCACTTATCATGGAATCGAGTCCATGATCAAGCTACTTTTAGCTTATAACGATGGAATTATGAGTATAATGTTGCTATCCAAAACCTTTTTGGAGGATTAGGACAACTAGTGTCTCCCAACCTTTTTGCAAATTCTCATCAAAATATGAGAACATGAACTTGCCATATTATACTCTATCATGTTGTAACCAAAACTTTGTTTCAGTATATCACAATATCTTCCACACATCATGGTTTCTAAAACAACTCTTTTCGTGATCCTAGATAATCCTTTGATATTAAGACAATCTTTGAATATCAAGAATCATGGAGACAAACATGATAGCTTATATACTAACATTTGGAATTGTTACTCTTGATTTAATACTAATTATAAACTTCATGGAGTAACCTAACTTACTGAAAGTTTTGCAAATAGGACTTTTAAACTTTAGATTAACACTTCAATACAAGGGGCCACGATACCAGTTAAGTAAAGTAACTAACCAGAATTCTATAGTTCTCATCATCTCAATTATAACTAAGCCGCCAAGGTGGTAAACGGATGACAATGACTACAACAACTATGCAAATTCACTTTGATTGACGGGTTTATGATAAATTGAGTTCTAATTAATAATTAAATTAATTCCAGGTGAACTCCCCACTCAAAAAACAATATCCCTCACATTGTTTTAGTGATCAATAACGTAATCCTCAAATCCACCACATCAAAACCCCATCAATCACTTAGAGTTGATATAGCTTCAATGGCTAACAATCAACATGTTCATCACATCTACTATGACTCATGCTCTCACCTTTCGGTAATCCGTTTCCGAGGCCATGTCCGTACATGCTAGGCTCACAAGATCAAACCTTAGCTACCGTGATAAGCAAATCTGGCTTGCTTACGCTTGTATTCAATACGTGACGGAATCAAAGACACCTTATCATCACGTGGTGCTTCTGGGTAAAGACAAGCTTTGGCAACCCGATTGCATACTAAGGGTGAACACTTTTAGAACTTGAAATTTATGTTGCATGAGGGATCATCTTATAATGCTACCGTGCAGTCTTCACTAAGCAATACAAGATGCATTAAGGATTAACATCACATGCAATTATAATATGTGATATGATATGGCCTTTCTTCTTTGTGCTTCCGATCTCCCATCTTCGCTAACGCGAACATGATTCCATCATCACCCGGTGACATAGCATCAAGGTCAATGACGGCTTCTTCATGGTTGTCGTCAGCCCACCAGCTTCAACTATTACAACTATTTTGAATAGACCTGCCTTGGTCTTAACCGAAATTAAAGACAACCATATGGCTCCCTGCCGGCTGCCAACTTCTACAATAAGGAACATTGCATACATCAAATATAATCACAATCATGGCCATATCACATCATCGTTATTAATTCACCCCCCTGCAAAACAAAAGTTGAGACGCTTCTATTTTCTTTGCATATTTTACGTGGTTTGGGGCTTTCAATAAGTGGGGTCGTTCTAATCTCATTTAACAGAACCACAACATTGATACTTTAACATTGTTGATTACCCTGCTGTAAATTGGATCTTAACTATGCTAGGAGAAACAGGCACCATGTAGCCACTTTCTATGCAATACAAGTTGCATGTCAAGCGTGGAGCAAGTCTCATGAACGATGTCATGTAAGGTTAGCCGAAGCCGCTTGCCTATCCCAACATACCGCTAGATGCAAAGTACACAAAAACAATCTACAATAAAAGCATCAATTCCCATTAATGAATTGATAGTTCTACTCTGCAATGAATCTACATATAGACACGGCTCGATACTCACCTTTGTAGGGTTAAGTAGCATGGAAAACAAAATTTTCTATCGCATGTACAAAACAAACAAGCCAAGATCTATCTACATAGATTGTAGCAACGAAGTCGATAGAGGAACTCACCTCGAAGATTCCAAAGCGGTTAACGAGAGCAGATTCTCGAGTGGGTGATGTAGTCAGTATTCTTTCCGATCTCAAGATCGTGTAGTAGACCGATCCTTCCAACAGCCATCGCTCCTGCTAGGCAGCCCTGCCAGCTTCTGTGGTCACACGTTCTAAGTACTGACCAAGACCTCTCTCCTTGTTCCAAGGCCAGGCAGCGGAGGTTGTAGCACTCTCCTCGCGATTCCCAAAGACAACGGGCGTGGCAGTACTCTAAGTAGAGGGGAACTTCGCAGGGCTTCGCCTCTTAAGCCGACAAGTAGTATGGTGGAGCTTATGAGAGAGGCTATTAGTGGTCTAGTAATTAGACACACCAATTAGAAGGCTCTAAACCAATTAGAAGGCTCTCTAAACCGGCTAAAGCAATTAGAAGCTCTAAAACCAAGCGGCTCTAAACCGGAGATTAGAGGTGGAAACTTGTGGTGCTAGGAGTGCCCTGCCCTCCTTATATAGGTGGGAGGGGCTGGCGGCCAAGGGAGGGAGTGGAGTCCTCCCAGCTCGGCTGGTGGCCGCTTGGGAGGACTCCTCCCCAACTCAGCTTCACCTCCTCCTCTTTCCCACTTCCCAAAATTGCCGTTTGACTTTCAAACTAGCCGTTTGACTTTTCAATTTAGGATTTAAATAAACCCTTATTTTGGACAGCACACCTAGTACATGATGCAATCATTCCAACTTACAATGACACATTCATGTACCTTCCCGAGCTACCGGACATTTCGGGACCTTCTAGAATGTTCGATGAAATGTTCCACCTCAACCATTCCCCAACTCCAAACGGACTTTCCTTATATGAATCTTATTCTCCGGACCATTCCGGATCTCCTCGTGATATCCGGATCCCATCCGAGACTCGAACAACATTCAGTCTCTTTCTCATAATACCAGCCCGCTTAACTACTCAAACAACGTCGAATCCTTAAGTGTGTCTCCCACGGTTCGTGAATTATGCGGACATGATCGAGACACTTCTCCAACAATAACCAATAGAGGAATCTGGAAATTCATATGGCTCCCACATATTTCTCGACATTTGCGTCGAATGAACCACTTACATACGATACCAATTTCCCTTTGTCTCACGATAGTTTACTTATCCGAGGTTATGATCGCCGGTATCTCTGCATACCTAGTTCAACCTCGTTCGATAAGTACTCTTTTCTCGTTCGTGATATGTGATCCCTTGTGAGCCAGTCACATGCTTGCAAGCTAATTGGATGACATTTCACCGAGAGGCCCAGTATATCTATCCGTCATATGGATGGACAAATCCCACTCTTGATCCATGTGTTTCAACCAATACTTTCCGAACACTCAATGCCACTTTTATAGCCACCTCATTACGGTGTGGTGTTTGATGACATCAAAGCATCCATCCGGTAAAGGTGATATGCATGATCTCATGGTCGAAGGAATTAGGTTACTATGTATCGAAAGCATATAGCAATTGAACTATTGAAATGACTTGATCTTTATACACGCTATCTATAGGAGTATGTCCATCACATCATTCTCCTAATGATATGACCCTATTGTTAATAACATCTCTATGTTCATGATCCGAAACAATGATCATATATTAACCAACAAGCTAGTTTAACAAGAGGCTTACTAGGGACTCTTATTTTAGTTTACAAATCACACAAGTATTAATGTTTCCGGTTAATACAATTTATAGCATGGTATGTAAACATTTATCATAAGTATGAAGATATGATAATAACCACTTTATTATTGCCTCTTGGGCATATCTCCAACATGACCCACCATGGGCAAAAGAAGGAAATAATCCACTCGCACTTCAAGAAAATCATCAAAAGGCCACTGAGAACCAAGGACTTTAATTGGGCTAATATGGACGCCTTTGTGACCTCTCCAATATGGATGTTCCTTTCACCGTGGATGAAGTCAAAGCGGCTATCAAAGGCTCCCATAGCGACAAGGCTCCGGGCCCGGATGGTTTCACTAGGGCCTTCTTCAAATCATGTTGGGACATCATCAAGGCCGATCTCATGGCCGTCATCAACAACTTCTCCGACCTCCGCAACAACAACTTTCATTGGTTAAACTCCGCCAACATTGCTCTCATACCAAAGAAGGATGGCGCAGGATATCACTTTAGGCCTATTAGCCTCATTCATGCTATTGCCAAGATCATTGCCAAAATGCTTGCTACTAGACTTGCCCCACATATGGACAAGCTTGTTTCCAATGCCCAAAGTGCCTTCATTAAAAAGAGGAGTATTCATGACAACTTCCTCTACGCATGTAATCTCTGGCAAGAAAGTTCCATGGGATAAAGACCCCATCACTTCTCTTCAAGCTTGATATCAAGAAGGCTTTTGACTCCGTTCGTTGGGACTACCTCATGGATTTGGTTGAGCACCTTGGTTTCCCGAGAAAATTTCGGGATTGGATTTTCGCGCTTCTATCCTCGGCCACCTCAAGGGTGATTCTCAATGGGACAACCGGCGGTCCAATCAAGCATGGGAGAGGGTTGAGGCAAGGAGACCCTCTCTCTCTCCCCTCCTTTTCGTGCTTGCTATTGACCCTCTCCACCACATCCTTTGCAAGGCCACTACTCAAGGGCACCTACAACAACTTCAGGAGAGGCCCAACCATTCAACCTCCTTTATGCCGATGATGCGGCAATCCATTGGCTCCTATCAAAGAAGATATAAGGTTCTTGGCAACCACTTTAGAGCATTTTGGAGGTGTAACCGGGCTTGCTACAAATTGTTTGAAGAGCCAAGTGGCGCCCATCAAATGTGGCGATGTTGACCTTGAGGATGTGCTTCAACCTTTCCCGGCTAGGATCACCCCCTTCCCTATGAGATACCTTGGTCTTCCTCTCTCGCTCACAAGGCTTAAGAGAATACACGTGCAATATCTCGAAGATAAAGTGGCGGGGAAGCTTGTCCCTTGGATTGGAAAGAATGCTTCTATGGCGGGGAGGGCCATTCTTGTGAAATCGGTTCTCACTAGTGTTGTCATCTACTTCATCACCGTTCTTGAGATTCCTTTGGAGGTTTTGCTCAAGATTGATAGCATCCAGCGGGCTTTCCTTTGGGCGGATAGTGATAAGGTTACCGGGGGCAAGTGCAAAGTCAATTGGGACTTGGTGTGTAGACTGAAAGACAAAGGAGGGCTTGGAATCCTTAACCTCAAGAAATTCATGACTCTTCGTCTTAGATGGCTTTGGTTGGAATTGACGGATGATTCAAGCCATGGATTGGGCTTGGGAACCTTGCAACTCCCAAGACCTTGAGCTCTTCAGCCACAAAGGTTACTATTGGTGATGGTAGGAAGGCCTCCTTTTGGGACTCACCTTGGATTGATGGATGTCGTGCGCGTGATATAGCCCCCGTTGTGTTTGATATTTGCCACAAGAAAAGGTTCACCGTGCAAAAGGGGTTAGATCAAAACTTTTGGGTCTCTCAAATAAATATGCAAGGAGGCCTAACCGTAAGCATATTGAGCAATTTGCAAACTGTGGAGGCATTGCCAACACCACCCTCAACATTGGTACCCCCGATTCCATCATTTGGAAGCCAAATAATAGTGGACACTATCTTCTTCCTCCGCATACAAAATGCAATTTGAAGGCATCAACACCTCCCCCAAGCCAAAGATGGTTTGGAAACCATGGGCAACCCCAAAAAGTAAATTTTTGCTTGGCTTATCATCCAAAATAGAGTTTGGATGGCGGATAGATTGCAAAAGCGTGGGTGGCAAAATTGTGGCATTTGCAAGCTTTGCAATCAAGAGCATGAATCCGCTCCCCACCTTTTCTTCAAGTGTCGCTTCACCAAAAGAGTTTGGACAAGCGTAAAATATTGGCTTGGCCTCCTTGACGTCAACCTGGCCGAGTGGGACGATGCGGCAACCGTTCAAGAATGGTGGTCCGACCATGTCAATAAGAGAGGGCAATCTCGGAAGGTGATGGCTTCCCTTGCCATGCTTATTTAGAGTGGGAAGTTTGGAAGGAGAAACGCGTGTTTTCCGAAACCATTATCTACCGTCCCAATGGTGGTCACAAGAATTAGAGGAGGCGGCTCTTTGGGCCAAAGCCGAAGCTAAAGTGATAAGTAATGTAATGCCGCGAGAGTAGACTTTGTCTTGCTCTAGCCTTTTTGGGCTAGATTATTTGGTTTGTAACACTCTTAAGACTTCTTCCCTATGAATGAAAATGGCAAGTCTTTTGCCTTGTTTCAAAAAAAAAATGTCCATGCTGGCTACTTTGATGCTCAGTATACAAAATAAAGGTTTACAGATCATAAATGTTATCAGGTGATTAATATTCTAAACATGCAGTTCCACCAAAACTGGTTGGGAGCAGCTCTATGATTCAGTTTCACTGAATTTTAGTTATAAACTTGCAATCGTTGTAATTAAATTGCAGCGACAGATTTTAACCTGGAATTAATAGACAGACAGCTGAAAGCAGTTTCAAGACTTCATGTAGCAGATGGCTAAGGCCTTATTCGGTTGCTAGGGGACTAACCCCAAGTGGAACCAACCCCCACAGGGGTTTTGGTGATACACGTCCCTCCACTCAAACATGCAGCCGCTAGTGCCATGCAGCTTTCTTATCTGAGCAACACCAGTAGCATAAATAAATAAATAATGTAGCCATCTATTACGCTTAAATAAATAAAAAACTGAACTGCAGTATATGTATGAAGCATTTGATACAAATCTCAAAACATGTTATGAAGATAACTTTGAGGCGACTGCGAGTCTTGTCTGATACTATTTCTCTACTCAGCGTCGACATCTGGGTGTGGCAGCTCAGTTCGGCTGAATTAGCAGAAACAATGAGGCAGTTAGGCAGCAAGTAAATAATATCAGTCACTGACTCACTGTACAAATGTACATGGTGGCCAACACTGATATTAACAAACACTCGAAATAGATGCTTGACAACCCAGAATAAACCCTACATGACACTGAACATCAGAAAGTAATAGCACAACATCAGAAAGTAAGCAAGTTGGCAAGTGTATATGATACTCCCTCCAATCCATAAAATAATAAGTGTCAGCAATTTAGTTCTAGTTTAGTACAAAGTTTGTACTAAGTCTCCGACACTTCTTTTGGATCAGAGGTAGTATCTATCTTCTTTGCTACAGAGGAACTTTCCTCAGAAATAAGATTTCTGCAGAAGCGTATATGACCTGCTAAGATCAGCTGATTGCTGCCATTGTCTTCAATGCCTCATCATCGGTATCTACTACACTATCAGGCTAACAAAACATGTGTGCACTGATGAAACTTTCAGGATGCAGAAATTAAGACCACACAGACCAGAGCCAGTGTGGCAACATAAATCGCAAGAAAGTAAAGACGGGAATGGGTCGGCCCGGACCTGGCCCCAGGGCCAATTTCAAGGGCCACGGGTCGACCCATTCTGAAAAAATCCTATGGCCCTGCTGGCCCACTGCCCCATTGGGTACCCCAGGGCCAACCCAAATTTCAGCTAGAATACACTTTCTTCAGCTCTGTATATGCAGAGAACATCTTCCAATAGATATTATAATAAGACAACAAATAATTACCTATGCGGGCATGATAATACGAAATAAATACAGGTTACATAGGAAGTACAAGTCCAGTTGACGATATTACAGGTTCAATGAGCATCTAGCTAAATACTACACAGAGCACACACTACATTTCATCATCCCCCTGGAGGTTACTATACATTGCTCCCACATAGTTCAGTCATCATCATCTGTATTTGGAAAATACAATAACGTTAGAGAACATCAACTGTAATTATCCCTGCTTGGTAGATTTGCAGTATCCAGAATGCATACATGTAAATTATGAATGAGCTACAAGAAAAATTAACCACCTTCTGAACAATCCAGAGAGCACAAAGCAACATGCAGGACACAGAGCAAATCAAACAAGGGCACATATGTACATGACCATTGAATTTCCGTTATCACTGTCTCAATATACACAAGGAATACTTTCTTCAAGGAGCTAAAATCTCTTTTGGAAAGATTAGCATTTGAGGATACAAACAGGAACTACACTGATCGAGGTATCCAGTGCAAACAACTGAATGCATTGGTAGGAAGGCTAGCAAGGCTCAAAAGTTTTCAAGTATTCTGAGATGCAAACGGAGCTACAGGATATGGATTTAGGAACAGTCTACAAGTGAAATACTCCTCACTGTAACTACACAAGATATGTAAAGATCACACATTCTCTGACATGATGTTCAATCTGATTCAAGAAAATTCTACTTGATAAGTAAAACTGCTACTTGGACAGTTATCATGCAGCGTGCACGAGAATTCCATTCTGTGTACCTACTTGTACAGTTACCACGCAGTTTTACTCAAGTAAAACTGGTACTTGGTAAGTAAAACTGCTAACTGGACACATAATGATCAATTTCGACAGGACTTACTAACCCAAGCACATAGAACACGAAAAAGAATGAAAACTTATAAGACGATGCACGGTTTACATTTCACTTCTGAATGATTGGATATTTGCTTACTTATACTCCCTCCGTCTCAAAATAGATGTCGGAAATTTATCTAAATTTGGATGTATTTATATACTAAATTGTGTCTAGATTTATCCAAATTTCGACAAATCTGCAACATCTATTTTGAGACAGAGGGAGTACGTGAGAATTCCATTCTGTGTGCAGTAACATCTACGTTTAGCAGAAATAAAGCAAATTAAACTTCTTTCATATACTGCTTGCAGCTGATCGAAAGAAGACAGAACACCTATATTCTCTAGATGGATCTGCCAAGAGGCTGCATCTATTTAAAGCAGATTTATTAGAAGCAGGGTCCTTTGATGCTATAGTTGTGATTTGTGGATGTGTTTTCATACGGCTTCTCAAAATTTATTTCAAGAACTAACCAAGAACCTACATCATCTCAAGAATTGGACCAGGAAGATCACTAACTAAGAATTACTAAGAATTAGACCAGGATTAGAGAGGATTGGAGATAACCGCGGGGAAGGGGAGGAAGCAAGATCTTGGAGCAGAGGACGACCTGAAGAAGGAACGCGCCGGCGGCGAGCTGGGATGGGGATGCGACCGGGACGGCCACGATGTGGGCGGCGACTAGCTCGGAGAAAGAACTGGAGGGGAGAAGAAGGCAGCGCCATGAGCAGGCAGGATGTAAGGCAAGGCGGCGACTAGGGCAATCGGAGCGCCTGACCAGTTCCCTTTTCCTATGTCGAGATGAAATCGACAGGTCGACCCCCCTCGCCCTAACGGGGCAGTCAGGGCCGACTATTGGCCCAAAACACTTTCAGGGCCGACCCATGCGTCCCAATGGCCTCAAAAATTTGGGTCGGGCCAGTGACCCAGCGGGTCGACCCGGCCCATTCCCATCTTGACAAGAAAAGACAACGTCGGCTCCACTTTATTATGCAAGTAACTTCAGAAATTACAGAAATGAGAAATCACTACCCAAGCATCATTATGCAAGTAAATTCACATGATTCATCCTCATTAACCATTGCACAATATAGAAGTTAGAATACATACCTTCATACCACCATGTGTGAACATTGGTAGAGGAACTATGTAATAATAAATTACAGTATACGAGTGGTCTTAGACATTAGCTACTGTAGTATATGAGTAGAAAGTGGTTGTGCAACTTCCATAGGAGATTGTGGATGCATGAATATCATTATGCAGATTCTCAAACAGTGGAAAAATAGTTGCTTGCACACACAAGAATCAATATCCACTATACTGGAATAGATGTAACATTGAACAACACCTTGTGGGGCAATCAATTTTTTGAAGGTCAACTAATCAAAGATTTTGGAACTTGAATTTCCATCGAAATTGCACATGACATCAAAGTAAACAGCAGAGATAAGCTGTGCAGCAAATCCATAAGGCTAATAAGAATTTGCAGGACATAAATATCTAGTGTGTGCAGTCACATAACAAAGCACTACTTATGGCACTAAAACTGCAGGCATGAATCATGAAATGAACTACAACAGAAACAAAATTGTGTCACAGGAAGGGCAGAAAGAAGAGAAGCAGTGGCTCGCTACTGAGAGAAAACTAGGCCATGACCCCTTCTTCACCATCGCTGCCGCTAGTCACCGCCAACGCCAGATCGGATCCAAGAATTCGCCGGAGGAGGAGAGGGAAGGTGAGGAGAGGAGCTTTACCGAGAGGCTTCCTGGGGGGTTGCGGGCCAGGGACGCTAGAGATGCGGAGGCGCCATCACCGCCACCGTCGAGTTCGCCTCGGGATCACGCTGCCGCTGAGCTCGCCTGAGGCGTCGCTCGGCATGGATTTTTTCCACGGGCTGTGAGAGGATGTTTCAATCCAACGTGGGATGAATGGGATCGGGAGGGTTTGGACCGGGGTGAGTTCCACATCGGGTGTAACCGAACACACGGTTACACCCGAGCCAGGATTAAATCTAGGTGGGCTCTATCCACGGGGGTTGACAGGGGTTAGGCCGCATTCCCCGTCGGGCTGGGGCTAACCGAACAAGGCCTAAAGGTGGTACTGTTTCCTACTTTCCTTAATCATGAAAGACATTAAGGTTAAACAAAGTAACAAGGAGATCATAATCATGTGGTGTGAATCGCACTGCATGAAATAGAGTTTTCAGCTTACTTTGACAAGCAACGTAGCTAAACACAATATAGAAAGTTCGAAGCATGATAGAGGTCTTCAAAGATACTAACAAAAGAATATGCATACTTGCAACTCAAACTTTTATATCTCAAGCATACTTCATCCATGGTACAATTTCTAGCTAAAGAATAGAATGAGACACAACGAAAAGTAGATCAACATGAAGCATCAGAAGCTTCAGAGCATGATAACACAAGAATAGAATGACACACAATGAGAAGAAGTTCAACATGAAGCATCGGAAGCTTCAGAGCATGATAACACATGAAGCAAATTTGTTTCAATCATAACAAAAAAAATACCTTGCGAAAACAGTTACAGATTACTGTTCTGCGGCATTGGGATTTTCTTCTGCACCAAGGGCCAGAACAACTCTCTTCAGAATAGCATCAACCGGCTGATGGGAGTTCTCAACAGCCTTACTTATAGCTTGCCATCTCTCACCATGTTTTGGTTCAGCTGCAATGCATCTTTTCAGAACATCCCTTTGTGTATCCACGGTTCCGTGCTGAAGTTCAAATTTATAGTACAATGCCCAAAAATCACCAACATCAGGAGCAAGAGTAACAGCTCTGTTCAACCAACTCCTGGCTTTATCAACCTTCCTATCATGCCAGAAAAGTTTGGCTACAGCTGCAATGACATGTGGATCATGATCACATCGCTTTATAGCATCTGAGCTCTTTGATTTGCGTTGGGGACGTGGCACCATCTCAATAGCTGCAGCCCACAAAATGCCACTTGTTTGACACTCTTGTAATGCCTTGGCTAGTAGAGAACCAGCTTCTTTTTTATTCCCATGCCTCAACTCAGCTCGAATTGCTGCAAGCCATAGTTCAGGTGTAGCTGGATTCTTTTTCCTTGCCATGGTGAGGAAAGCGCGTGACTTGCTGAGGCCATTTATCCTTTCCTCAAGAGTAGCCAGCGAGAGCCAAAGAGGGATGCAACTGGGGCAGTGTCTGAGTCCATTCTCATAAACCTCCTTTGCCTTCGCTGCATGACCAATCCGGTCCTCCATCTGTCCAAGCATTAACCACAATTTGAAGAATGAGGGGAATAGCTTCAGGCCTTCCTCCAACAACCTCCTTTCCTCGTCCACATTCCCTAGTTCCCTCTCAACAATTGCTGATTTCATCCAGACCCTCTCAGTGCCTCCTCTTTCCCTAGCCTTGGCCAAAAGCATTCTTGCTCTCTCCGGCTCGTTGTTCTCGAACTCTAACTTGAATGCAGCTAACCAGATCTCCTCTGAATTGGGAATAGCTGCATAAGCTTCCTGAAGAATGGCACGGGCTGCAGGGACATCACCAGCCAGCCATTTCTCCTTTGCACCCATAAGCCACAACACTTCAGCTTTTGGGTTATGTGACAGCCTTTCTGTGAATGGCTTCTAGAGATTCTCTCGTCCCATGGCTCTTCTCAAGCTGTGCCGCTTTAAGCCATATACTCTTCTTAACAAGAAACACACTAAGAGCATGTGAATAGATGGCCCGAGCTGTCTCAACTGAACCTCGTTTCTTGCATTCCTCAGCATCAGCAACCCATGTTCGCTTCCGGTCCTCATCTTCAACCCCAACTCCAATCGTGCTCTTCACAATAGCCTGGCAAGTAAGAACAGACCCAGCACGCTCTGCAGCTTCGGCTTCCTTTAGCCACGCCTCCCTGTCAATATCCAACCCTTCTCTCTGCAAAGATCTTATACCTCTCTCAATCACCTTGCTTACGGATTGGGTGTTCCCATTAGCCTCCTCCAGCTTTGCAGCTGTAATCCAAATGGCAGGTTCCTTGTTGAGTTTCTCCCTCGCCTTGTTAAGCACCTTCTTTGCCTGGTCATATGTCTCGAGCCTTGCTAGGGCAAGCCACAGCTCGACATGAAGCGGGCAGCACTCCACAGCCCTGTGAAGCAACATTCTTGCGTCCTCCTCGTTAGCCAGCTCCACAACAGCCTTCCAAAGCCTAACTGAATCAGGAATGTGCTCCAACCCCTTCCTTAAAACCCTGCTCTTATTCAAATCACTAGTCTCTAGTTTTGCAGCCTGCAGCCAAAGCTTCACAGAATTGGGAATTGCCTTCACACCCCTGGCAATTACTGCCTTTGCTTCATCTGGGCTAGCCAAGCGGCATGCCTCGAACCAAACATCCTCATTCTTGGGGCATTCCTCACAGCCCAGCTGAATGAGCTGCCCGTCTAGACTGGAGCTTCCCAGCAACCTCTTCAAGCCTAGCAGCAGCAATCCAACCTGGAGGATGCTTTGGATTTGTCTGAGTCACAGACCTGAGCAGCAGTCTTGCCTTTTTAATGTCAGAGATCTCAGCATCGCTAGTAATCTTCATGCTTTTCAAGTCTGTAAGGTATCCCTTTGGATCAACAACAGTAAGCCCAGAAACTGAATCGGACAACCTGTCCAACTTGGTAAAGCACGGTACCACGACCCTCGCCGACAGCAGTCAGATCAGTAACCGGTGTTTGCGCCCAAGGCGTCTCTGTGCCACCAGCCGCACGACTCTTGGGGTCCAGCGCTGTGACATGCTCCTGCTCCTGCCTAGCCTTCTCAAGCAGTGTGTCTGGCACCGGTACAAAGCTCTCGAAACGCTTCTTCTTGTTGCGCGCAGAGTAGTCCCCAATTTCAGGTATGCTTTCCCACTCCTGCATGGACACATCTGCCAGTTTCCTCTTCAGATCAGCAAACTGCTCGGTGATCTTAGGGTTGGACGCACGGTACTTCTCAATCTCCTGCTTGAGCCGCGCCTCCCGCCGATCCTTGCGGCGCAGGTCCATCCTCTGGTCGATGCTCTCCCAGACGGCATCAGCCTCGCGGTCATCGTCGTCGTAGTCGGCATTGGAGAAGAGACCCGCGTCGTTTCCCTCGAACTCGTCGAACTTCTGATTCTCGTCGTATCCCTTCTCCTCGTCGCCACCTTCATCACCGCCTTCGTCCTCGCCGGGGGGCTTCCCGCGGCCACGGCCGACAGCTGGAGCAGCAGCCGCCGCGGCGGAGCGATCTGGGAGGTCTGGAGCCGCGCGGGCTGGCCCGATATCCGAACGGGTGGTGAAGCCGGTGGCGCCACGGCCAAGACCCGCGACGTAGTTGGGGGGCGGCTTGGAGTTGAGGAAATCGTAGCGCACGGGGCGGGCGGGTGCCGCCGCCGGGGGAGGGGGCGGCGGCGGGGTCGGGACGGGGCCGGACATGCCGCCGAGAAAGGAGGATGACGGGGGGACCTGGAGGGAGGATAGGAGCGGTGAGAGGTGGTGTGTGCCGGGAAGAGGCGTCCCGGCGGGCGGCGGGCGGCGGGCGCGGAGCAGATGGGTTTAGGGCGTGGGCGAGGAAGGGAGACCGTAAACCGGCTAGCCTCGGGCTCCTTTTGGTGTTTTGGGTTGGTGACGATGGGCTTCTTCGGCTCCTTTTGTCCAAATGGACTCTTTCGTTCGAGCAAGCTGGCCCGACCAAGACAATCATGCAGTCCGTTTCATCCAACACAACACACTGTTGGGCTTCTTCGTGCAGCGATATCCTAAAAAAAAACTCGTGCAGCGATTTCGCTAATTTGTGCCTTTTAAACCCTCTTGAAATTGCACTTCCTATGTTTCAAAATAGATGAGATTTATCTAGTTTTACATGTATTTAAACATATTTTTTTTATATACGATCTTTTTAATATGCGTCCGTGCTCCGGGTTTCTCCTCATACGGCGGTGTAAGCTAGTTTCATCCTATAAGAATAGACGAGCTGACATAACATGTATGCATAGAATTTTTTCATGAATCAAAAATTTAAAATATATTATCTTTTAAACCGTTAATCTCATTGATGATCCATCTTCATCGTTTGGTTCGTCTCGACGTGATATTTTTAGTTGTCAGTTGTCAGATTACTAATACTATAGCTACCAGATTTATAGTTAATGGTTACCATCCAAATAACACAATCAATATAAAACTTTTTACATGTTTCTAATGATAACAATGATTTATCTGTATAGGAACGCGTTTTTATCCATTTTAAACACATAAAATACGGTATTATCATCATATGGGCATCACATCTTATTTTAAAGATAGTGCAACACACCTCACTTATACTCCTCTAAAAAGGAAAAACTTCATGCACTCTAGAATTAAGAATAAATGGAGTATAGTCTTAGCTACTTTGATATGATGTTTGAATATCAAACGTGTTACCTTGAACAAACAAGACCATCTTGACTATCGTTAGATAATTATAACACATACATTCACTTTATCCCTAATAAGATAACAAAAGAAATATAGAAACCATAGTTGGTCTCGAGTTTTGTATCACTGCCTAATCCCCACTACCATGTTACACCATCTAACACACGTTTCTTCATACAAGTTTGATTATAACAAGTACTTAGAAGAGGTACATAATACGCATCTATCAATACATCTTACACATAGTAGAATTCTAATATAAAATATCAACTCATAAAACAAAAATCCATCACATGTGAATTACATATATGACCATAATCATGTTGGACAATTCATATGGTATTAAAACAATGATAGCACAAGAGAGAGATCAAGCTACTGCCTCAAACTCATAGTTCAGAGGTGGACTAGTCCCTCATTGAAGGAGATATGTCCTAGCGACAAATAATAAAAGGGTGTTTATTATCCTATCTCATTAGTTCATAATAGTTTTGTACCGTGTAATAATTGTATCAATCGAAAACATTGATACACGTGTGGTATGTAAACAAACCAATAGTCCTTCATAGCCTCTATTCAACTTGTTCATTGGGCAATCGGTGATCAAGATTTCCTGATCATGGTGCATTTATGCCGGTTGACATTAAAGTCATATCATTAGTGAATAATATGATAGATATTACCCATATAAGTATTGTAACACGATTAAGTTACAAAGTTCGTGTTGCAATAATTAGAAATGAAGTATCATAATCCTTAGTTAATCAATATCACCCGTGACTGCTTGGACTACATCAACCGTCACACCATAGCAGGGTAATCATAAATGTGTATGTTGGGTATTCCAGAGGGGCATGTTAAGGCGCATGTATCAAGATCGAGATTTGTTCTCCTATGTTACGGGAAGATACACATGGCCCACTCAGTGAGAATACATCCATCGCAACATGTGACTAGGTCACGAGGATGGAATATCACGACATGAGTAAAACAACACTTGCCAGTAACGAGATTGAACGAGGTATAGAGATATCGATGGTTAGATCTCGGACAAGTTAATTATCGAAGTAATAAAGGAAATTGGACTCGACGTTTACGGTTTAAACGACAATAGACATCATGGAATGTACAGGGGTCATTATAGGCATCCCGGTCCCGCTATTGATCATTGATATGAGAAAGGTCTCAATCATGTATGTGGCATTCCCGAACAGTAGGTAACACACTTATGAAGGGAATATGCTCGAGAGGCAATAATAAAGTTATTAATATCTTATTCCATGTTTATGATAAAAGTTTATTTTGCATGCTATAATTGTATTAATTGGAAACGTTAATACATGTGTGTTTAATAAACAAAATATAAAGTTCCTAGTAATGCCTCTCATATAAACTAGCTCGTTGATTAACATGATGACCATGGTTTCCTAATCATGGACATTGGATGTTGTTAATAATGAGATCACAACATTTGTGAAATGTTGTGATGAACATTCATCTGAAGTATAGTGTTACGATTAAAGTCATTGTGTTTATATTACTATAACATCTTACCAAGTAATTCTAGTCCTTAGACCATGAGATCATGTCAATTGCTAATGACACCTATAGCAAGTGCAAGTGTGGAAGACTCCTATTTCTACCATCAAGTGCAAGTAAAATTATACTCAAGCCATTCATATATCCAATAAAACAAGCACAAACTCAATATTGCTCCATGTATAATAATAAACTCGGAATTTCATAAAAGGGATCGACTATTCCTGAAGGGAATTCTAATGATGCAAACTTTATTTCTAGTTTGACTAATGCAAAACAAAAATAGCGATATAAAACTTATAAGATAGATTACAAGGTCTTTAAAGATATCGCCAAGCTTGGAATCAAGCCAGGCGGGATCAAATAACTCCTTGTTGGTACCTATTCCTCATCCTGGGTAGGAAAAGTGTTGCCCTCTTCTTTTGTGTTGCCATCTTTAACTATGCTTGCAAAGCGGATGCTGAGCTCGGCCATGTCGTATTGAAGCTTCATCATTTTCTTCCTGAGGAATTTCTTCCCATCTATCAACTCAAAGACAGTTTTAATCAAGAAACCAACTCTACCATCGATGTCATCGACCTTTTTCTCAAGGTCTTTGCTCATCATCCAGTAGAATTCAATCCCTTCTCCAATTGTTTCATCGCATGCCTTCGAAGCTTTTTCCAACTCATAGATCTTATCATGAATCTCATCTTGCCACACCTTCTTAGGTTTAAGAGGGGATGGACCAAGAGGAGGTTTATAATAGGATCCTATATTGTGACGATAGGGATTAGGAAGATACTCATCCTTTCTCTTTCCCCGCTCCGCTTGCCTCATCATCTCCATCCTTTGCGGGAACACGTCCTCCCAATTTGGGAGAGGCTTGATCTTCGATCTGGATGATGACGATGATCCTTTAGGTTCTACTTCTTCAATCCTCTTCACGGGCTTCTCTTCTTTCTTCTTCCAAATCTTGTTAACATGGAAGAATGCATGTCTTGCTTTGCATGGATGTTGTTAGAAGGGCTTGTATAGGGATGGCGAGGATTTTTCAAGGCTAGAGGCCATAGCTCTGTGAAAATTTAATGAAAAAGGTTAGATGCGATCATCTTTAAAAGGGGAGGTCAAAAACCCTAGCCGCCTTTCGTAACGAGCAACTATATGTGCATGACCCGTATAGATCCCACCGTATAGTTATGAACCGACTATAGATTACATCTACTGTGGAACCAACTATACGGCCGGAACTATATGGTAGAATTTTATTCCCGTCGTATAGTTGGTCGTTAAACTCTCTGGACTCTGAATAAGATTTTGGAGATGGGTTGATATATATACGACCACAACTATACTTTATTCCCGCCGTATAGTTGGTCGTTAAACTATCAGTACTCAAAAAATAGTTTTGTCAAAGGCATCGATATCTATATGACGGCAGCTATACGGGTGGAATTTTTAATTCTAGCCATATAGTTGGTCATTAAACTATTGTACCTTTCGTGGATGGAAGGGGTGATGTCGAAACAACTATACGACCGCAGATATATGGCCGGAATTTTTATTCCTGTTGTATAGTTGGTCGTTAAACCTTCTGTGTCCACCAAAAAATTCCTGCTTCTTCAAGGATTCTTTATTAATCTGAAACTTAACGAAATATCAAGTTTTGATAGAAAAATATCAGCTGAGATTTTTGACCAATTTTGGCATTATCAATCTTCCTTCTTCTTCACTAGAGCATCAAATGTTCGTTATTTAACACAATGCTCAAATAAATATTATGAGGAACTCCACTATAAATATTGTGCCTTCATCACTTTATGAGGAATTCTGCTATAATTTAAATAATCCAGATGTGGAACCGGTAGACACTACTATTAAATTGTCCAATAGGACCAATATAAAACCGGAAGGTGTAATCAGAAATATCTATGTCTTTATTGGATCACTCATGTACCCCCTTGATTTTCATATTGTTGATATGCCTCGAGATTCTATTTGTCCTATTCTTTTAGGCAGGCCTTTTGTTTTCATAACCAAAGCTCGAGTTGATAATAAGAAGGAGACTATTTCATTGATGTTTGGAGAAGAGGAAATGACATTCCACTTCACCAAACTAAAGAAGAGGCCATATGAAGTAGAAGATATCAAGGAAGAGAAAACGATTGCCGAGATGGCCGCAATTCATTTCAGTACTCCACAAGATGAATTAGAGAGGAGCCTAATTAATTGGGAGGAAACACCGAATGATGAGGAGAGAGAAGACATGGATGATTACCTTGATTCAGTTCCGAAAGCACAAAATTCACATGACTATGAAGAACTGGTAAGAAAAGGAGATGAAGAACCTCCACCAATTGAATTGAAACAACTTCCATATGATACGAGGTATGAGTTTTTAGATAATGAAAATAAATGTCCTGTTATTATTAGCAAAAAATTATCAAAGAATGAAATAAATAAACTCATTTCAGTTTTGGTTAAGCATCGTGAAGCCTTTGGATATACTCTAAGTGATATTAAAGGAATAGATCCATCTATTGTAACGCATAAGATTACCATGCTTGATGATGCTGAACCTATAGTGGATACACAAAGAAGGCTTAATCTGAAAATGAAGGAAGTAGTAAGAAAAGAGGTTATACGCTTATTAGATGTTAGCATAATATATTCTATTTCTGATAGTAAGTGGGTTAGCCCAGCTCATTGCATACCAAGACAAGGTGGTCTTGATGCTGCTATGAATGAGGATGGTGAGCTAGTTCTTGTAAGGCTTGTTGTAGGATATCGCATGTGCATTGATTTTAGGAATCTAAACCACGAGACACAGAAAAATTATAAACCTATACCATTCATGGATAAAATTTTAGAAAGACTTAGTAATAATTCTTATTTCTGTTTTCTTGATGGTTATTCTGGATATTCTCAAATTGCCATACAACCGGAAGATCAAGAGAAAACAACTTTCACTTGCCCTTATGGCACATATGCTTATAGATTAATTCTGTTTGGCTTATGTAACGCAACAGGAACTTTTCAAGAATGTGTTCTAAAGATCGTTGATGATTTTGTTGAGAAGACTATGGAAGTTCTAATAAATGATTTTGTTGTTTGTGGAACAACCTTTGATAATTGTCTCTACAGTCTAACTAAAGTTTTGCAGAGATGCAAGCAATCAAATTTGGTTTTGAATTGGGAACAATGTTGTTTCATGGAAACAAAAGGTAAAGTTTTTGGGCATAAGGTTTCGGAGAAGGGAATAGAAATAGATAAAACTAATATAAATGCTATAGAAAATCTTCCAATACCTCAAGACATTAAAAACTTAAAAATGTTTCTGGGACATGCAGGTTTTTATAAGCATTTTATAAAAGATTTTGCTAAAATAGCTATGCCTCTCACCAACCTTCTTGATAAAGAAACTCCATTCTACTTAGATCATAACTGCATTGCAGCTTTTGAGAACCTTAAGAATAAATTAGTTTCAGCACCTATCATGCAATCTCCAAAATGGGATGAACCTTTCGAAATCATGTGTGATGCTAGTGACTATGCTTTAGGGCTATGTTAGGACAGCGAGACGGAAGGAATTTAAATGTTATTTATTACGCTAGTAGACCTCTTAATAAGATTCAGAAACATTATGCTACTACAGAAAAAGAGTTCCTAGCTATAATTTTTGCTTACGACAAATTTAGATCCTACATCATTAATTCTAAGGTAATAATTCATACGGATCACCAAGCTTTGCGTCACCTCCTTGTGAAAAAGTTTGCTAAGCCCAGGTTGATTAGGTGCGTTTTATTACTACAAGAATATGATTTGCAAATAGTAGATAGGAGGGGTAAAGATAATCCGGTAGCAGATCATCTCTCTAGGATGGAGGGAATAATTACTAACCCCGTACCTATAAATGAATCATTTCTAGGAGAACATTTAGCAAACGTTGAAATTGTTGATCTATGGTATGCGGATTATGCTAATTATCTCGAAACAAAATTTATACCTCCTAGTATGACATGAAATTAAAGGATGAAATTCTTTAATGATCTTAAATATTACTTTTGGGATGATCCGTATCTATATCGTCATGGACCTGACGGAATGATTCAGAAGTGTGTTCCTAACCATGAAATGAATGCAATATTGAAAGCTTGTCATGACAATCCATATGGAGGGCATCATGCAGGTAAGCGAACTGCTGCAAGGGTACTTCAATCCAGATTCTATTGACCCACCTTGCTCAAGGACGCACACAGGTATGTGGAATACTACGATGCTTGCCAAAGAAGAGGTAATATAGGTAGGAGACAAGAAATGGAAATGAATTATAGTCTCATAATTGAACATTTTGATGTATGGGGAATGGATTACATGGGATCCTTTATAGAATCGAATGGTTATACTCATATTCTTGTTGCTGTTGACTATGTTACTAAATGGGTTGAAGCTATTCCAACAAGTCATGCAGATGCAGCCACCTCAGTGAAGATGATCAAGAATGTCATATTCCCCAGGTTTGGAGTTTCTAGTTTTTTAATCACTGACAGTGGTTCTCATTTTATGAAAGGAACTTTCAAGAAAATCCTCAGCAAATATGGAGTAACTCACCGTGTTGCTTCACCATATCATCCTCAAACAAGTGGTCAAGTGAAACTCTCTAATAGAGAATTAAAGACCATACTCGAGAAGACGGTGGACAAATCAAGAAAAGATTGGTCATACAAGTTAAATGACACTCTATGGGCATACCGTACTGCGTTTAAAAATCCAATGGGTGTGACACCTTATAAGATGGTGTACAGTAAGGCATGTCATTTACCTTTAGAATTGGAACACAAAGCTTTTTGGGCAATCAAGAACCTAAATTATGATCTTAAAGCAGCAGGAGAAAAGCGTTTACTAGATATTCATGCTTTTATATGAGTTTAGAAGTGAGGCCTATGAGAATGCTAGGTTGTTTAAGGAAAAAGTGAAAAGATGGCATGATAGAAAAATAGAGAATAAGACCTTTAAAAGTGGAGACAAAGTGTTGCTCTATAATTCTCGTCTTAAGTTGTTTCCAGGAAAGCTCAGATCGAAGTGGGAAGGCCCATATATAGTTGAAGAAGCTTATTCATCGGGAGCAGTGAAGCTCCAGGGAAAAACACCCTCTCTTGCGTGGGTGGTAAATGGACAACGCTTGAAGTATTATTGAGTGAAAGAAGATATAAGTGCAGTCACCACGGAAGTGATCACCCCTAGAAGAAGTGATTAAGCAAAGATATACAAGGAATGGCAAATGCAAGAAGAATGGACTCGAGACGGAATGAGCAACACTACGGTCAAGCTATTGACCATAAAAGAGCGCTTCATGGGAGGCAACCCATGTGAAGTAAAGGTTTGAGTAAGTTTTTAAATTTTTAAATAAAGTTTTATTTGAGAATTGTGTTAAATAATGAACATTTGATGCTCTAGCAAAGAAGAAGGAAGATTGATAATGCCAAAATTGGTCAAAAATCTAAGCTAACATTTTTCTGTCAAAACTTGATATTCGTTAAGTTTCAGATTAATAAAGAATCCTTGGAGCAGCAGAATTTTTTTGGTGGACACAGAAGGTTTAACGACCAACTATACGGCAGGAATAAAAATTCTGGCCGTATAGCTGCGGTCGTATAGTTGTTTCGACATCACCCCTTCCATCCACGAAAGGTACTGATAGTTTAACAACCAACTATACTGCTGGAATTAAAAATTCCGCCCGTATAGATGTCGTCGTATAGATATCGATGCCTTTGACAAAACTATTTTCTGAGTACTGGTAGTTTAACAACCAACTATACGACAGGAATAAAAATTCCGCCCGTATAACTGTGGTCATATAGATATCAACCCATCTCCAAAAATCTTATTCAGAGTCTAGAGAGTTTACGACCAACTATACAGTTCTAGCCATATAGTTGGTTCCACCGTAGATGTAATCTATAGTCGGTTCATAACTATACGGCGGGATCTATACGGGTCACGCCCGTATAGTTGCTCATTACAAAAGGCGGCTAGGGTTTTTAACCTCCCCTTTTAAAGCTGATCGCATCTAACCTTTTTCATTAAGTTTTCGCAGATCTATAGCCTCCAGCCTCGAAAAATCCTCGTCATCCCTATACAAGCCCTTCTAACAACATCCATGCAGCGAAGCCATGCAACCCTTCCATGTCAACAAGATCTGGAATAAGAAAGAAGAGAATCCCGTGAAGAGGATTGAAGAAGTAGAACCTAAAGGATCATCGTCATCATCCATCTCGGAGATCAAGCCTCTCCCAAATTGGGAGGACATGTTCCCGCAAAGGATGGAGATGATGAGGCAAGCAGAGCAGGGAAAGAGCAAGGATGAGTATCTTGCTAATCCCTATCGTCACAACTACTTGTTATGAGTTATATTTGGAGATGATGAGGACATGTTCCCGCAAATACTTGTTATGAGTTATATTTGGAGTTGGATGTCTCTATGAAATTGTGGTGTTTGTTGGAACCATCTAGAGCTCAAGGTGATAGTGAGGGGTTATCTAGATGGGGAAAGCGAGCTTTGAGGAGTGCTGTTATAGCCCTACTGTGGATTAGAGTGTCCAACCGGAGAGTAGTTCAGAGTAGTATCATAAAGATAAGATATTTATATGAGAGTGTTCACTAGTGAAAGTATGATCCCTAGGCCTTGTTTCTAAGCATTTAAACACCGTTTGCAACTAGATCTGTTACATGTTTGCTTGCTTCCATCTTTATTTCATATTTCTTTTAGTCTCTTCCCACATCAACCACGCGCCATCAAAGCTATTTTCTGGCACCGTTACCACTTATAATTATACATACCACTTATATTTCACTATCTCTTCACCAAACTAGTGCACCTATACACCTGACAAGTGTATTCGGTGTGTTGGGGACACAAGAGACTTCTTGTATCTTGATTGCAGGGTTGCTTGAGAGAGATACCTTTGACCACTTCCTCCCCGAGTTCGATAAACCTTGGGTAATCCACTTAAGGGGAAACTTGCTATTGTTCTACAAACCTCTACACTTGGAGGCCCAACAACTATCTACAAGAATAGAAGTGTGTAGACATCAAGCTATTTCCTGGCGCCGTTGCCGGGGAGGTAAGGTAAAAGGTACTCACATCCTCCGGTGTGAGTGCTCAAAGTTATTTCCTTTAGATTCTGCAATTTTGTCTTTTTGTTTCTTGTTTTCACTAGTTAGGCTTAATGGAAAACAACAACAAAATTACAGAGCTTTATAGTATTTATCTTGAGTTAGGACATGAAGTGTTTGAAGAGAAAATTAAAAAACCTATGGAACTTTATTTGCATGCTAATAGCAATGTTGTTAGTATGAATTCTTTGGACACCATTATTGCTAATGCTATGGAAAAGTCTAAGCTTGGGGAAGCTAGTTTTTATGAAAATGATCTTTTTAGTTCCCCAGCTTTGGAAGATAGCTATTCTATTGCTTATGATGATACCAAACTTCCAATTTATGATGATTACAATGATGAATATGATATTTTTAGTCCACCTACTATTGAGGAGAAAATTAATTATGATTATAATATGCCTCCTATTTGATGATTATGGTGATGAGAATAATAATGATAGCTATTTTGTTGAATTTGCTCCCACTACAATTAATAAGAATGACTATGCTTATAGGGAGAGTATTAATTCTTTTATGCATGTGGCTCATTATAAGAATGTTTTATGTGATAGTTATATTGTTAATTTTATTCATGATGCTACTGAAAGTTATTATGAGAGAGGGAAACATGGTTTTATGCATCTCAATAATATTAAGTTTCCCCTCTTTATGTTGAAACTCTTGAAGTTGCACTTGTTTTGCTTTACTATGCTTGTTGCTTTGTGCTTTCATGACTTGTTTCTTTACAAGATTCCTATGCATAGGAATTGGGTTAGACTTAAATGTGCTTTGAATTTGCTTCTTGATGCTCTCTTTTACTTCAATTCATATTTCTTATGTGAGCATCTTCTCAAACTATCATGCCTAACTTAAAGGTGCTAAAGAAAAGTACTTCTTGGGAGATAACCCAATAGTTTTCTTGAGTCTTGGAAGTTATTGCTTAAGTAACCTCTCCTTATCATTTTTGTGTGGTTTTTCTGCCAAGAGTAACCTCTAATGAGAGAGAAGTAAGACTTGGTAAAGTTGCTGTCCTGAAACAGATTTTTGTGCTTCGCTGTAAAAATTTGTGAACAATCTCTGTACGTCGGTTTGATCTATAAGTTTTTGTGCTTCTGCCCCAGGTTGTTATCCAACTTTCGTTAGTTCAATAGTTTTCGATTTGAGCAACAGAAGGTCTTCTAAAAAATCGGTTTCTATCTGCTGGTCTATTTTGACAGATTTCTGCCATTATTTGCATTTGCTTCTTGTTGATTCCTTTTTGGGTTCTTTTTGAGGAATTGAGATTTTTGAGGGAAGTGCTACAGTAGCTTGTGTTTTAATGGAAGTTTTACTTGTATTGGAACTGAACCCAAAGACTTATTATCTTGAGTGCACTAATGTTGCTAATGAAGATTGTGTGAAGTTTTGTATGAAGGAAAAACTTTCAGGTGTTAAGGAAAGAATGATGTAATGAGATGAAGAATGGACTAAAGCTCAAGCTTGGGGATTCCATCCGTGTCACCCCAAGAAATATCCAAGAAGTACAAGTGTCAAAGCTTGGGGATGCCCAAGGCATCCCCTTGTTCATCAATAAAAATCTCAGGTCTTTCTAGACACTTCGTTTTTATTGTTTCATGCACAGTTGTGTTGTTCTTGGAGCGTCTTAGTTTTTGTTTTTAGTTTTATTTTGCTTTGTTTGCTTGAATAAGTTGGTTGGATTCCAGCACACTTCTTTTGGAGAGAGACACACCTCGTCATTCATTGCCTAGAACACTCTAGTTTTCGCTCTTATTGTTCTGCGAGTGTTCTCCTTTGCTAGCACTGCGTTTAGATTTAGTTTTCGATTGGTGTTGGAAAAGAGTAGGAAGTTTCATGCTTATAAGTGGTATAGAAGGAGCTTGTTTTTGACTGTGACTTAGACTTTATCATGTCATGCTTGACATTGTTTTGGTGTTATGCTTAGTGATTTTTGATGTAGCGTGACTTGTTACAAACAATTGAGATTGCTTAATGTGCCTTTAAAGAATCATGCGTTGTTTTAGCATATAAAAGCATAATATTGTGGTTTTCTCCTTTAATGCTTTATTTGGGTTGACTTGGCGCATGCTCACACCATGTTAAGACTATACCAAGTCACCATAGCCTCTATGATCATCTAGTTTTCGACTTGTAATATCACTTTATGATTTGATTGATAATGTTTTGTCGCTCTGCATGATTATGGCCATTATTGCTCTCTTAGTTTGCAGCTCCCAGTCTTTTGCTAGCCTCCATAACCAAGTATGAGTTCCACTCATGCATCCAACTCCAAATAAAACCAAGTTATTCCAAAGAGTCCACCATACATACCTATTAGCATTTGCTATTCCAAGTATATTCATGTTTTTATCTACCTTCCGAATTAAACTTGTTATGTAAAAATTAGTGATTCAAGCTCTTACGAACTTGATGGCACACTTTACTTTTCTTGCCCTTAATAAACTTGAACCATTGTGTCATCTATGTTGTATATGCTTGCACTTATATGTTGGAATTAGCAAAACCATGTTGTCATGGGGAACGCTTTCAACATTGCACTTGTACATTGTACCTAGTTGATATAATGCTCTTTTGTTTATGGATGTCGTCGGTGTGAAATGAAAGGGGAGCTTGTAAGTCCATGGAGTTATGTATGTGTGTTAGAGAAATGCATGGGCCGCTAGCCTAAGCCATGCCTAATCATGGTGGAAACTAGCAGCATCACCATAGTGAGCAATCTATGAAGCATTCTTCTTATAAAAAAAGAGATAGAGATTGAGAAAAAGAAAAAAAGATGAGAAAAGAGGAAAGAGAGAAAAGCACCATTTTCCCATGGTAAATAAGAAGATTGCTGAGATGCTCATTGTCTGCTTGCCTTGTCATTTTGATTATGGGATAGCTCCTGTATCATGTGCAAGGGGTACCCCGTTGGCGGTTCTCTATGATACACATGTACTTACTATGACAAGAACTTACCTGTAACTAAACTTGAGTAGCATGAGGATAGGCCCTCGTATTCAAGGGACATGAGATTGCCAACTTATACTTTGTCAAGCATATACTCCATAGTTTGTTCACTTTAACCTTAATCACTTCAAGATGCTTATGATAGGGGAAATGAGAGCTGAAAGCTAATAAGTACCATAATTTTTGGACGCTCTTTATGAGACTTGAATCCCTGCTTCCTTCTTTGAAGGGCCTTTCTTTTACTTTTATGTTGAGTCTCCATCTTCTATCTTTATGCACCTATTGAGAGAGCATAGTGGCCATTCTTAGTTTAATGTGAATTGTCCCAAAACTTATCGATTGATTCATAACTTTGATATTGCTTGTTCTTAAACTATTTGTATCTAGTCATCCTTATGAACTTTGAAGGTGTCCTATGCATTTATGTTTTGCTACTCCATGAGGGACAAGCTGAATGCCACTATGCTATGTTTTCTATATGTGAAACAAACAAACGTCTTTCAATGCATTGTTATTCATGATCTTTGTTTGTATCCTTTCATGTTGCATGCATACTTACTATGTCTTATTGTTAGAACTTCATCTTTCATGCTCATGTTTAGAGTACTTTGATCCCAGCTTTCAATGCTTGTAAATGGTTTGATCTTGATTGTGATGGTGCATGTCACCTCAAAAATTATTGTTTTTATCACTTACCTACTCGAGGATGAGCAGGAGTTAAGCTTGGGGATGTTGATACGTTGCAAACGTATCTATAATTTTTGATGTTCCATGCTTGTTTTATATCTACTTTCTTATGTTTTGTCCACACTTTGGAGTATTTTTTACACATTTTCTAGAACTAACCTATTAACAAGATACCACAGTGCCAGTTGCCTGTTTTCTGCTATTTTTGGTTCCAGAAAAGCCAGAAAATGAATATTCTCGGAATTGGACCGGACAAAAGCCAAAGTCAATATTTTACCGGAAGACTCACAGAGCCCAAAGCAGAGACGGAGGAGGGCCAGGGCCTGACCACACCATATGGTGGCGCGGGTGACCCCTGGCCACGCCACCAGGTGGTGTGGGCCCCCTAGCACTCCACCAACCTTGACCTTTCGCCTATAAGAAGCCTCCGATGCAGAAACCCTAGGAATCTAGCCTCCAGCCACGAAAAGTTCCACAGCGCCGCCGCCACCGAAGGGGAGATTCGGGGGACAGAAAGTCTCTATTCCGACACCCTGCCGGAACGGGGAAGTTCCCTCGGAGCCATCTCCATCGATCTCCACCACCATCTCCATCGCTGTTGCTGATTCCCATGATGATGAGGGAGTAGTTCTTCCTCGAGGCTAAGGGTTCTACCGGTAGCTATGTTTTCATCTCTCTCTCTATGCATGATCATATTATGATCATGAGCTTTGTAATCAAGTAGATCTACCTTGCTACTCAAGTGCTTTAATAGATCTCTGCTCTCCCCATGTGTGTGAAAGTGACAGCATGCACACCGTGGTGGCACTTAGGCTAGAGATTACAAATACTTGTTATGAGTTATATTTGGAGTTGGATGTCTCTATGAAATTGTGGTGTTTGTTGGAACCATCTAGAGCTCAAGGTGATAGTGAGGGGTTATCTAGATGGGGAAAGCAAACTTTGAGGAGTGCTGTTATAGCCCTACTATGGATTAGAGTGTCCAACCAGAGAGTAGTTCAGAGTAGTATCATAAAGATAAGATATTTATATGAGAGTGTTCACTAGTGAAAGTATGATCCCTAGGCCTTGTTTCTAAGCATTTAAACACCATTTGCAACTAGATCTGTTACATGTTTGCTTGCTTCCATCTTTATTTCATATTTCCTTTAGTCTCTTCCCACATCAACCACGCGCCATCAAAGCTATTTTCTGGCACCGTTACCACTTATAATTATCCATACCACTTGTATTTCACTATCTCTTCGCCGAACTAGTGCACCTATACACCTGACAAGTGTATTGGGTGTGTTGGGGACACAAGAGACTTCTTGTATCTTGATTGCAGGGTTGCTTGAGAGGGATACCTTTGACCACTTCCTCCCTGAGTTCAATATACCTTGGGTAATCCACTTAAGGGAAAACTTGCTACTGTTCTACAAACCTCTACACTTGGAGGCCCAACAACTCTCTAAAGGAATAGAAGTGCGTAGACATCAATGAGCAAAGACCTTGAGAAAAAGGTCGATGACATCAATGGTAGAGTTGGTTTCTTGATTAAAAATGTCTGTGAGTTGACAGATGAGAAGAAATTCCTCAGGAAGAAAATGCTGAAGCTTCAATATGACATGGCCAAGCTCAGCATCCGCTTTGCAAGCATAGTTAAAGATGGCAACACAAAAGAACATCCCAACACTTTTCCTACCTAGGACGAGGAATAGGTACCAACAAGGAGTTATTTGATCCCGCCTGGCTTGATTCCAAGCTTGGGGAGATCTTTAAAGACCTTGTAATCTATCTTATAAGTTTTATATTGCTATTTTTGTTTTGCATAGGCAAACTAGAAGTAAAGTTTTTATCATTAGAATTCCCTTCAGGAATAGTCGATCCCTTTTATGAAATTCCGAGTTTATTATTATACATGGAGCAATATTGAGTTTGTGCTTGTTTTATTGGATATATGAATGGCTTGAGTATAATTTTACTTTCACTTGATGGTAGCAATAGGAGTCTTCCACACCTATAACATATTGCTATAACTAGAAGAGTAACTTGATAACATCAAACGCCACACCGTAAAAGGGTGACTATAAAGGTGGGTTTGGATACTCTGAAGGTGTTATGTTGAGGCTCATGGATCAAGAGTGGGGTTTGTGTAACACCCCAGCATTAGAGCTTGTAAATAAGCTAAGATAAGGTGTGTGCATTGCATTCATGCATAGAAAATCCGGATAATTTTCGCGCTTTTGAATAAAACTTGTCAAAGTGATTGAAGCTTCTTTTAACTTGGTGGAACTGAAGTAGATCATCAAGTTGACTGCGATAAGTTTCAATGTGACCTTTGCTAAAACCTTATATTTGGGTAATATAATTTGATCTAAGGGTAGATCAAATGTAATAAAACTAAGTCACAACACACTACTTAATAAGGAGTACTTGATCTTCTAGAGATCATTACATGGTATTCCATGCAACAACTCAAGGATGAATACTTAATACTCGAAAGATGATATCAAGGTATTATCTACAACAAACCCTGAATACCAAGTTAAGTATATAACTTAAGTAATGAAACCTCATAACTAAACCTTGATATACTTGCTTGCAATAGTTATTCCTACCATGAGAATCATGGTAGTTTCTAAACACTAACTATTATTACAAATAGAGTAGTAAAGGAAGTCAAGCCAAGACCATTCAACACATACCCTTAATATGATATTAAGAGGTGACATTCCTATTTAACCAAGTCCTAGTGTCAATGGATCATCACTACTGAGTGACCAATTCTTGACCTAGCACTTGTTAACTTTTAGCTTTGACCCATTATATAAACCTTCCAAAGACCTTAAGTAAGTTAATAAGAAGAAGTAGCTAGTTATGGTAGAGTGTGCCATCATCAATGGAATGTGATCCTTAGTGGAGATCAAACCATTTGATGTTGGAGGAGTTAACTCACTCATGAGTTAACTAGAAGCAGTACCTAAACCCAAGAGTTAAGCTAGTAGTTGAGAAGCTATGAGAAGGCTAGTAGTATTAGTACATCAGATAATAATCTTATTAAGTCAAGTGGGTATAAACTTAGAAGTAAGCTTCTCTAACAAGATCAGCTTTATAGAGAGACTAGTACAAGTCTACTACTTAGTTGATTATAGATCTTGATCAGACAATTAGAAGCCTAAGCTTTGTTTGATCAAATGATGGTGGTCATTATTCCCAAGTCACTTGAGAATAGATGACTAGTTGATAAAGAAGTGAGGTGAGTATAACAAATTAGGTAAAGCCCTAGTAAGATGAATCATCTAGCTTGATCATGAGAAGTCAAGCTAGAGTATAATAAAGTGTGTAACACAAGTTGTAGGAGTAGTTGGAGGCATAGTGCTTTAGCCAAGCTAGTACAAGAACAACTTGTATTGTGGAGAGTAGTACCATACCTATTCAAGAGGATTGATATCACATCTGATATAGAGAGAACTATCATCTTGCAAGCCTTGGAAGTAGTTGCAAGATAGATTTAAGGAAGTTAATAGATGGAGTTAGTAATAGCTACATTGATAGGTGCATCAATGGTAGTTAATTAAGAGGAGTTATATACCAGGAGTAAGAATGGAATAATGTTGAAGTGGCATGACCATGTTATCATGTGATGATGGGTATGGTGGAGTTAGATGATTATCTTATTCAGGAAGATGTGATCTTTGTGAATAAGATAAGAGAGATATCTAGAGTATATTTAGGAAAGGAATTACTTATCTCAAGATAAGTTTAGTGAAGTATTGAGGTAAGAATTTCCTTATCTCATGACAAGACCCATGTCTACTTCATTATTCAAAACCCTGGAATCAAATGGATAGGGAAACCATTTCCTATTCCTAGGTAACCATTGAACAATATGTTGAAGATATGCCCAAGAGGCAATAATAAAGTGGTTATTATTATATCTTTATGTTTATGATAAATGTTTACATCCCATGCTATAATTGTATTAACAGGAAACATTAATACTTGTGTGTTTTGTAAACATAAAAGAGTCCCTAGTAAGCCTCTTGTTAAACTAGCTTGTTGATTAATGGATGATCATGGTTTCCTGATCATGGGCATTGGATGTCGTTAATAACAAGATCATGTCATTAGGAGAATGATGTAATGGACACACACCCATAGTAAGCGTAGCATAAGATCAAGTCATTAAGTTTGTTTTGCTGTAAGCTTTCAAATGCATAGTAACCTAATCCTTTGACCATGAGGTTATGTTAATCACCATCACGGGATGGGTACTTTGATGACATCAAACACCGCTTCGTAACTGGGTGTTATAAAGGTGTCATTGGGTATTCTGAAAGTATGTGTTGAAGCTCATGGACCAAGATTGGGATTTGTCCATCCATATGACGGATAGATATGCTCCGGGCCCTCTCGGTGGAATGTCATCTAGTTAGCTTGCAAGCATGTGACTAGGTCACAAGGGATGACATAACATGGAACGAGTAAAGAGTACTTATCAGTAACGAGGAAGAACTAGGTATAGAGATACCAACGATCAAACCTCGGATAAGTAGAATATCGCGTGACAAAGGGAATTGGTTTCGTATGTTAATGGTTCTATCGATCACAAAGTCATCGTTGAGTATGTGGGAGCCATTATGGATCTCTAGATCCCGCTGATGGTTATTGATCGGAGAGGTGTCTCCATCATGTCTGCATATTCACGAACCGTAGGGGGACACACTTAAGGTTCGAAGTTGTTTTTAAGTAGATATGGAATATACGTTGGAGACCAAATGTTGTTCGGAGTCTCGGATTGGATCCGGGACATCACGAGGAGATCCGGAATTGTTTGGAGAATAAGATTCATATATTGGGGATCATTTTCTAAGTTAGGAAATGTTCTGGAGTGTTTGTATGGAGATTCTAGAAGGTTTCGGAATGTTCTGGAAGGTTCTAGAAGATTTCTTGGAGTTTGCTTGAAAACCAAGAAAGGATCAAGGAGTCTTTGTGGGGCAAGACACGGATTCGTGGGGGAGTAGGATTCCTCCCCCCTCCCAATCCGCCGGCCAAGGAGGGAGGGGAGTCCTACTAGGACTCCCCCTCCCATGGCGCCTCCCTCCTTTAAATAGAGGGGAGGGGGCGCCACCCCCTAGACCTCTCCCATAACAAGCTCTAGCCGCCGCCTCTCTCCTCCTCCTTCGCTCTGCTCCGGCTTAGGCGAAGCCCTGCAGAATTCTCTCCTCCACCACCACCACCACACCGTCGTGCTGCTGGGATTCCGTGGAGAAGATCTACTACCTCCATTGCGTCATTTGGAACGGGGAGAGGAAGGTCTGCTTCGACTCCGCACGTGTGACCGACTGCGGAAGCGCTGCCGGAACGCGGCGCCGGAAGGATCGTCTACTCGATCTTGAGATCGGCAAGTGATTGACTACATCAACCACGAGATCCGATCTCGTAACGCTTTCGGGTCTACAAGGGTTAGTACAGATCTATCTCGTTGCTCATGTCTAATAGATTAGATCTTGGCTTTTATCTAGATTAGATCTAGGTTTTGTTTGTTCTTGCAGTAGAAATTTTTTGTTTTCCATGCTACGAACCCATCAGTGGTATCAGAGCCTTGTCTATGCGTAGATCTGTTGCGCGAGTAGAACACAATGATGTTGTGGGTGTTGGTGCTCGTGCCGTCTTTTGCTTTGTGTACTTTGCATCTTGCGGTATGGTGGGATGAAGCGGCTCGGGCTAACCTTACATGTCATCGCACATGAGACTTGCTCCACGCTTGACGTGTAACTTGCTTTGCACAAGTGGCTTTTAGGGTGTGTGTATCTCCCATCATAGTATAGATCCAATCTACACTTTGCACTTGATAGCACTTGTATCAACGTTGTGGTTCAGTTTCGTAGGTAAGATCCGTTCTTATTCGAAAGCCCCAAACCACGTAAAACTTGCAAAGAAAATTAGAGGCGTCTAACTTGTTTTTGCAGGGGTTTTGTGATGTGATATGGCCATCATGTGATTATGGTTATATTTGATGTATGCAATGATCCTTGTTGTAATATGGCAACCGGCAGGAGCCTAATGGTTATCTTTAATTCTGTTAAGACCTGCGTGTCTATTCATCTTGTAATAACTTTATTCCAAGTAGTTGTAATAGTTGCTAGTGATGATGGACAACCATGAAGCGACGCCACTGACCTTGACGCAATGCTGGTGATGATGGAGATCATGTCCGTGCTTTGGAGATGGAGATCAAAGGCATAAGAAGAAAGGGCCATATCATATCACACTAATTATGAATTGCCTATGATGTTAATCCTTTATGCATCTTGTATTGCTTAGATCGCGACGATAGCATTATAAGATGATCCCTCTCACTAAATATCAAGTAATAAAGTGTTCGTCCTTAGTAGGCACTGTTGCTAAGACTCATCGTTTTGAAGCATCTCGTGATGATCGGGTGTGATAGATTCTACGTGTGCATACGACGGGTGCAAGCCAGATTTGCACATGCGGATACTAAGGTTAATCTTGACAAGCCTAGCATGTACAGACATGGTCTCGGAACACGGAATACCGAAAGGTAAAGCATGAGTCATATGGATGATATGATGAACATGTTGATTGTTCGCCTTTAAAGCTACGTCATCTCATGTGATGATCAGACTTGGTGTAGTGGATTTGGTTTGTGTAATCACTAAAACAACTCGAGGGATGTTGTTTTGAGTGGGAGTTCTTTTGTAATTTGGATTAGTCAAACTCAATTTATCATAAACACAATCAAAGTGAATTTGCATAGTTTGTTGTAGTCATTGGCATCCGTTCACCACCTTACGCTTAGTTATAGTTGAGATAGTAGGACTATAGAAATTCTGGATATTTGCTTTACGAACTAGTATCGTATTGTTTTGAGTGTCAATCTAAAGTTTAAAAGTCATATTGCAAACTTTCAGCAAACTCCGTTTACTCTGTGAAGTTTAATAAACAGTATTAAATCAAGAGTAACAATTCCAGTGTTAGTATCTAATGTATCATGTTTGCCTCCATGATTCTTGATACTCAAAAGATTGTTTTTAATATCAAGTTTATCTAAGAGCTGAAAGCAATGTTTCAGAAACCATCATATGTGAAAGGTATTGCGATATCTAAAACAATGTGTTGGTTACAACATGATGGAGTATATGTCCTCATATTTGATGAGAATCTGTGAAGGTTGGAGACGCTAGTCGTCCTAATCCTCCAAAAGGTTTTGGAAAAGAAACATTATACTCGCAATTCACCTTTATAAGTTATAGCAGCTTGATCATGAAAGTTGTCATGATAAGGATGAATAGAAGATGTAAGTAAAATGTTTACTACACTAGAAGATTACTAAAGAATGGAATTTTGAAAGAATGCCAAACATTTGATGAAGGTGATCCACTTCAAAGTGCAAGTCCAAAGGTATTAGTATTTGACTATACACACTTTGTACTATGTGTCATGTGAATGACACCACTATTGATGTTGATAGATTCTTTTAAAAGAAAAGGAATTGTTGAAAGAGAATCTATAAAATATTTGGCAGAAAAGAAAAGATTGGAGATGTCCAACTTAGGTATATAGAAGATACATGTTATGGCTGTATTCCTTGGTTGTTAAACAATGTGGTTCTGCGGTATTGGATACCGAATTGGTTGGTATGAAGTATCATACAGGACAACACAATTCATGAACTACAATGGCCTAAGTAACTAGCAAGAGAATATGTGATGATGTTCATCGAAAACAAACAAAGGGTTGTTGTGTTGCTCGTTAACATCAAAGCTTGCCTTCAAGATTTGTTTCAATAATTGTTATTTTGATCAGGTATTATGACGACAAAAGGTTGTTCAAATAATTACCGTATTCCATAATAGATGGATGATATACAAGTCTGGTTGGAAAAATAACGACCATAAAACTAATGCTAAAATGTCGCAAGACAAATGATTGAAATATCACTTGCGAAGTGACATCACCGTTTAAATTATATTAGGGATACATGAAGAAACTCCATGTTGATGGATTTTTGGATTCTTTGATTTTGATCAAATGACGCTTGTTATACTTTCCTGGAGATAATTAAAACTCCGTTCGTAGGCCAAAAGAGGAACGGATGACTAACTGATTGGAATTTGTACATATTGATGTATATAGTTCATTATGTGTAGTCGTGGGCGATGGATTTCAACTTCATATGCTTTCTCCGAAGATTTGAGTGAGTATATGTATATACCTACTCAATAAGGAAGAAGTATGAAACATTTGAAAATGTTCAAAGACTTTCAAGATGAAGTGGAAAATCATTGTAACAAGAAAATAAAAAGTTTATGATTGGATCATAAAGTAAGATATTTGAGTTACAAGTTTAGCAAAACACCTAAGATTTGAGGAATTGTTCCATGGATTTGCATTTCCCAAAACACCATAGGAGTATGGAGTGTTCGAGATATGTAATGAAACCTTGTTTGACATGGTAAGATCAAATGTGTCATTTATAAAACTGCCATTATATTTTAAAGATTAAAGCTTTAGTGACTACCGCTTTTACACTGAAAAGAGCTCCATCGTGATCCGTTGAAATGACACCATATAAGTCATGGTTTGGGATAAAACCCAGGTTGTCCTTTCTTAAATTTTTGGTATGCTAGGCATAAGTAAAATGTTTACAACCAAAGTCGGATGAGCATGTCTTTGTAGGTTATTTCGAATAACCATTGGGTATTCCTCCATAACACCGAAGACAAAATTGTTTGTCGCTTAGAGTGTCGAGTTTCTTGAGAAGGAATTTTTGGTGAAAAGTCAAGTGGGAGGACAATAGAACTTTGACAAGGTTGTTGAACCTTGGATAATATGTGCTGAGTTGCGCAGCGTCGGTAAGTGTCCCGGAGGCAGCAACAATGCTCATGGCTCACGTGCCTCAAAGGTTGTGGTCACGGAGATCTAAGTTACTATTGAACCAAGTAGGTCGGGTAAGTAATCAAATGCCAAGATTTGAGAGTTAAATCATTTTTGTTTGACAATGATGAACCGACTACATGCAAAGAAGCAATGATGGGCCCTGACTTCGTTAAGTGGCTTGAAGCCATAAAATCCGTGATAATTCCATACACGAGAAATCAAGCTTTGAATTTGAAAGACCCTCTGGAAAGGTGCAAGACCTTACAGTCGTATATGGATCTATAAAGAAATAGACATGGATGTTTCACATCTATGAAATAGTCGACATGTCGGAAAGAGTTTACGACAATGTTCAAGGAATTGACTATGATAAGATTTGATCTTTCATAGCGATATTTAGTCTGGACGGATTAATGTAGCAACCACTACATATATTTTGGTATATGGTAGTTGGACAAAAAAAACAAGTTCTTCTAATAGAATGGTTACCTAGGACGTTTACATGACACGATCCAAAGGGTTTTGTTAATTCAAAGGATGCTAAAAGAGTATGCAAAACTTCAATGGTTGAAGTGAGCATCGTGGAGTTGGAATCTTCACCGTGATGAAACCGTTAAAAGGTTTAATTTCATCAGAGACGATGAAGATGTTTGCATTTTGCAAGAAATTAAGTGGGAGCACTAAGACATATTTCTAATACATTATGTGAAAGACATATTGTTGATTAGAAATGATGTATCTTTTATTGACACAGGTTAAGAATTTCATTTCGATGAAAGACTTAGGCATAACCCAAGAATTAGGCATCAATGTCTATATGGATAGATTGAGGCGCTAGTATGGTTTTGCCAAATGTACATAGATAAGATGTTGAATGAGTTCAATATGGAAACAACAAGAAAGGTTCTTGACGCACGGAAAGGACTGAATCAAGATTCAAGTGTGTTGACACGAGATTCAAGTGTTTTGACACTTGGTGAAATCACAAGAATATTTTGATCAATCATTCTTTGAGATGTACACATCCAGATATGTCCTATGCTCTAAATGTTATGAGCATATACCAGAATGACTCATAAGATGATCGTTGGACAATAGTGGGGATATTCCTATGATCTTTGGAAGAACTAAGAGTATATTATTTATATAGTGGTGACAAGTAGTTCATTGTAAATTGTTGCATTGATACTAGTTTTGTCACAAATTAAGTTTATCTCAATTTAAACTATGGGTGGCACAATGTAATGGAAAGGAAGTTTCATAACGGATTTGGTTGAGTACCAAAGTTAAAACATTGTGACAGATACTACAACAAAAGGCTAAGTATATGACTGCTATTGTAGCAGCAAATGAGGGCATTTGCATCAAGTAGTTTGTTATCAAACTAGGTGTGGTTCATAGCGGGATAATACTATGAAGATACATTGTACGGCAATTGTATCAACATGATTTAATCCCAAGGAACTAAAGGTCTCACCAAAGGACCAAATTTATACAATGCCATCTCATTGGAGAATGAGTAATGCGTAGAGACGCAAGGACATGCAAATACACACGGACCTGGAAGTGTCAGATCCGAAGATTATGTTTACCACTAGCAATAGTGTCTATACAACACCAGAAAGCCATAGGTGTTGAATGCACAAGTTTTTTTTAACTAGATTATTGACTCTAGTGCAAGTGGGAGACTGTTGAAGATATGCCCAAGAGGCAATAATAAAGTGGTTATTATTATATCTTTATGTTTATGGTAAATGTTTACATCCCATGCTATAATTGTATTAACAGGAAACATTAATACTTGTGTGTTTTGTAAACATAAAAGAGTCCCTAGTAAGCCTCTTGTTAAACTAGCTTGTTGATTAATGGATGATCATGGTTTCCTGATCATGGGCATTGGATGTCGTTAATAACAAGATCATGTCATTAGGAGAATGATGTAATGGACACACACCCATAGTAAGCGTAGCATAAGATCAAGTCATTAAGTTTGTTTTGCTGTAAGCTTTCAAATGCATAGTAACCTAATCCTTTGACCATGAGGTTATGTTAATCACCATCACGGGATGGGTACTTTGATGACATCAAACACCGCTTCGTAACTGGGTGGTTATAAAGGTGTCATTGGGTATTCTGAAAGTATTTGTTGAAGCGCATGGACCAAGATTGGGATTTGTCCATCCATATGACGGATAGATATGCTCCGGGCCCTCTCGGTGGAATGTCATCTAGTTAGCTTGCAAGCATGTGACTAGGTCACAAGGGATGACATAACATGGAACGAGTAAAGAGTACTTATCAGTAACGAGGAAGAACTAGGTATAGAGATACCAACGATCAAACCTCGGATAAGTAGAATATCGCGTGACAAAGGGAATTGGTTTCGTATGTTAATGGTTCTATCGATCACAAAGTCATCGTTGAGTATGTGGGAGCCATTATGGATCTCTAGATCCCGCTGATGGTTATTGATCGGAGAGGTGTCTCCATCATGTCTGCATATTCACGAACCGTAGGGGGACACACTTAAGGTTCGAAGTTGTTTTTAAGTAGATATGGAATATACGTTGGAGACCAAATGTTGTTCGGAGTCTCGGATTGGATCCGGGACATCACGAGGAGATCCGGAATTGTTTGGAGAATAAGATTCATATATTGGGGATCATTTTCTAAGTTAGGAAATGTTCGGAGTGTTTGTATGGAGATTCTAGAAGGTTTGAATGTTCGGAAGGTTCTAGAAGATTTCTTGGAGTTTGCTTGAAAACCAAGAAAGGATCAAGGAGTCTTTGTGGGGCAAGACACGGATTAGGTGGGGAGTAGGATTCCTCCCTCCCAATCCATGGCCAAGGAGGAGGAGTCCTACTAGGACTCCCCCTCCCATGGCGCCTCCCTCCTTTAAATAGAGGGGAGGGGGCGCCACCCCCTAGACCTCTCCCATAACAAGCTCTAGCCGCCGCCTCTCTCCTCCTCATTCGCTCTGCTCCGGCTTAGGCGAAGCCCTGCAGAATTCTCTCCTCCTCCTCCACTACCACCACACCGTCGTGCTGCTGGGATTCCGTGGAGAAGATCTACTAGCTCCGCTGCTCGCTGGAACGGGGAGAGGAAGGTCTGCTTCGACTCTGCGATCATGTGAAGCGCCACGAGCGCCTGGGAAGGATCGTCTACTCGATCTTGAGATCGGCAAGTGATCGACTACATCAACCACGAGATCCGATCTCGTAACGCTTTCGGGTCTATAAGGGTTAGTACAGATCTATCTCGTTGCTCATGTCTAATAGATTAGATCTTGGCTTTTATCTAGATTAGATCTAGGTTTTGTTCGTTCTTGCGGTAGAAATTTTTTGTTTTCCATGCTACGAACCCATCACAATACCTCTTGGACAATTAAAGATTCCAAGAGATAATTAGAGAACCAGATGAGTGTTTATAGATGGAAGCCTTGTCCACCTTATAGTCTTAAACCCCAATAGAAATCTAGAATGATAGAACTATCAGGATCACCTTAATAAGTAATTCCAATATCTCACTTTATGTTGAGATATCAAACCTACTCATAGACTTAGAATTAGTATCCCTAAACCTTGATCCTTATCCATATTTATAATAGAATATGAATCTATTAAAAACCTTCCTAAAACCCATTGCAGTTATTAATGATTGAAATTCATGCTTCTTGACTTCACCATGGTTGTCCATGGTAATCCTAAACACTATAAATCAAGGAGGATTTGAATAAGAGGAATTCTCAAATATGGAGAAGCATGAAAAATCAAATAATCATATTAAGAACCACAAGGTTTAATATCTTATAAGGAATATTTATAATTCCTTCAGGAAGCTAAGCATTAATAGGATTCTATAGATATTGTTCACTATTTTAAATCTTTACCATTATAATCATTAAATGGAAACAAGATCATCTTTGTGAAATCCTATTATAAGAAACAAATTCCTAAAACCCTAATTTCTATTAATATTTCCTAATAAAGAGGACCCTTCATATAATTATGGATAATATATACATAATAAAGAAAATAAGGAGTAGAGGGTCATACTTTCTCTAGACAATGATATACTTGACCTACGATATCTCTGAAAATTCAAAACCTTGGAGAAAGTTATATTTGAAATGGTGTTATAATAACAAAAATTGAAATAGAAAAAATAGAGAGAAAAGAGCAAAGCAGACTAGCTTGGGTCGTAGCCCATCTGCTATGTGTCGCGCGTGAGCAGCAGCAACAACCCTCTGCTCACTCTGCAACGGCCCAGTACTGGCCCAGGCCCGCATATCCCTTTATCCACTCAATCGGCGTCGTCTACCTCGCGCGGACGCCGAAGCTGCTACGTGGCACGAGCGCTGCCGCTCGCCGGCGTGGAGATCCACGCTGCTGTCGTCTGGGAGGATAAGAACGACACCGCGATGCCTCTCTTGACCTTATCCTTATTTCGCCTCGCTCGCTCTCCATCTCTCTCTATTCCTCTCTAGGGGCCGAAACCCTAGTTCGTCGGAGATCATCATCCTCGCGGTCTTCGGTCACCCCAGGCCTCGTTGAGACACCACTGGGAGTGCCTCGCTGTCCTTGTTCATCTCCGACAAATCTCACAAGCAGGCACGCCACAAACGACGCGGAATCGATCCCGAAGTGTCGTTGGCCACCGCGGCCATTACCGGCGATTCACCATCACCGGGCATCTTGTAGCACCCCGCTAAAATCACTACTAGAAAATCACGGTGTTTTTGTCCATTGCATCATCATGACCACATGCTCATGTCATCATGCCACATTGCATTTGAGCATCGTCATCATCATGCATGGTTTGTTTAAAAACTATTTTTGAAAAGTCTGGTTTTGTTTTCTAAATGCCCCTCTTTGTTTCAAATCAAAAACTCCGGTCTTTTTCGGATAGTTTTATTTGTCTAAAATTATTTACAAAGGCCTATTTCAAAATAAAAATAAAAGTTTAAGTTGTTTTTTTGGAGGTAGCCAGCCAGGCCCAAAGCCCAGCCGGCCACCTCCTTCCTAGTCTAAACTCTAACCAACCACCTACCCTAGCCAGCCGCCTCACCCCAATCTCCCTAACCTGCCGTCAGCCGCATGCCACACCCAGCGCGCGACGCAGCGTGCAGCACAACTGGCCCCACCTCCTCTTTCCCGCCTGCCCCGCGCGAGCCAAACCGCGTCGCCCCGCGCTGCTTTATTCTCCCGCCCACCTGCCGACCGACCACCCCCACCTGGTCCATCCCTAGGCGCAGATCCCGCGCCATCTCCTGCCCGCATGCAGCCACCAGCCCGCCGCCAGCCACTCCCTCCCAGCCTCCACCTCACCCCTCCCACTCCCAGGCCGCCAACTCACCCCGCTGGCCCCACCCACACCACACACTCATGCCCACATCCCCACACCAACCCCCACAGGCTCACACGCACACAACGCACGCACCCCTCCTGCCAGCACCTGCACCCATCCCCACGCCACATGCCGACCGCGTGGCCCCACCACGCGCCTCTCCTACTCCTTCCCCACCTACCCCCGCAGGTCTTCCTTCCCGAGCAGGCCTCCCTCCCCCGCTCCTTCTCGCCTCCTCCCGTAGACGACCCCGCCGCCCCGATGCACCGACCGCGCAAGCCGCCCCGTGGTGGCTCCTTCCCGTCTACCTGCCTGCCTCGCCTCCTTTCCTGGCCTTGTCAAGCTGCTCGCCTTGCACGCCGAGCTTCCTCTCGCTTCTTCCTCCTCATGCTGCCTCCCTCTCGCCGCCCGCCCAGTCGACTCCGTCAGACCTGTCCTCGACCCGGACTATGGCCTCCTCCTCGTGCGCTCCATCCCCGCCGCCACCAAGCCCCGCCGCCGGTCCTCTCACCTTCGCCCCCGTCCTCACTGCAGCAGCCGCCCCCTGTGAGCCGTCTCCGGCCGCCGCTGTCCTGCCGCCGCTCGGCCTCGAGCCGAGGCTTCCTCGCCCAGACCTCGCCGTCCTCGTGTTCTGCGGGCCCGCGACCTTGCTCCCGAGCCCTGCGTCCAAGCTCTGCCTCTGCCGACGCCCTCCCCTTCGCCCCCGTCCCTGCTGCCAGGTGCCCTGGCCGGACGCAGGATCGCCAAGCTCCTCCCCTGCGCGCCTCCTCTCGGGCGCGTATGTGTATCACAAGTTGAGTAGTTTCCTGCAGGGTCGAGGCTTTGTCTCCAGCCGCTCTTTGCTAGTGTTGCTGTGCTGCTCGATTGGAAGACGAACATAGAAGTTTGTCCGAGTGTTGGTGGCCTGTGCGTGTGCTTCTGAAGTTCCCGAGCTTCTCGTGCCAACGCAAGGACGACCCTATCCGAAGGCCTAAAGGTGTGAACCTCGGGTCCGACACCCGACAACCAAGGTGGGACCGATGCCAATCCAAGTTCGTCAACAACTACCGACAAGGTCTTTGATACATTGCAAATGTATCTATAATTTTTGATGTTCCATGCTTGGTTTTATCCACTTTCTTGTGTTTTGTTCCAACTTTGGAGTACTTTTCATATGATTTCTTGGACTAACCTATTAACAAGAGCCACAGTGCTAGCTGCCTGTTTTCTGCTGTTTTTGGTTCCAGGAAAGTCAGAAAATGAATATTCTCGGAATTGGACGGGACAAAAGCCAAAATGCCTATTTTTCCGGAAGGGATCAAGTGCCAGAATACGAGACGGAGAGGGGCCAGGGGCCGGCCACACCACCTGACCGCGGCGGACCAGGCCAGCGCCAGGTGGTGCAGCCGACCCAAAGACCCCTCGGCCTCTCCTTCGCCTATAAGTTGCCCTCGGGATGAAAACCCTAGGTACCCGATCAAAAATCCACGAAGAGTCTCAGAGCCGTCATCTCCATCCCTAGATCGGGAGGGATTTGAAGCTCTTCCGGCACCGCCGAGAGGGAATTCACCACAGGCCTTCTTCATCACCATGCAAGCCTCCGGTGTGATGCGTGAGTAGTTCATCCTTGGACTATGGATCCATGTAGTAGCTAGATGGCTAGTTTCTCCTCCTTTGTGCTTTCATGTTTAGATCTTGTGATCTCCGTTCATGATCAATATCATCTATTTGTAATTCATACATGTTGTGTTTGCGGGGATCCGATGGATATTGAGATGCTATTTCAGATTGATTATTGATTCTATCATGTCTTTGTTATTTGAGATCTTGCATGCTTTCTGTTGTTAGTAGCTATCTTGGCCAAGTAGATGCTAGCAACTCCAAGAGTTAGTATTTATGCTCGATAGTGGGTTCATGCCTCGTAACTGGGAAGTGAGAAATCTCTAAGGTACTAGATGTGCTGTTGCCACTAGGGAGAAAACAACGATCTTTTGTTCATAGAACAATTGTATTGTTTACCTTACACGCAGTTCGTAAAGCAATAATCTGTTGCTTGCAACTTAATACTGGAGGGGGTTTGGATGATAACCTGAAGGTGGATTATTAGTCATAGATGCAGTTGGATGGCGGTCTATGTATTATGTTGTATTCCCCAATCAAGTCTCAAAGGAGTCAAGGTGATTAGTATATGCATGTATTGCTTTCTCGGTGTTTGTCAATTGCCCTGCTGTAATTTGTTCACCCAACATGTTATTTATCTAAGGAGAGCCACCTCTAGTGAACTATGGATCCCGGTCCTTGTCTTTTATATACAATCTACAATCTTTTACTGCTTTGTGTTTACTTTCTGCAATCTTTTACTTCTTTCCATTCGATACGTTTAATCCTTTGTTTTCCGCAAAAGACGGTGAGATTGACAACCTCATCGCAAGTTGGGGACAAAGTTGTGTGGTTGTGTTGTGTAGGTCTCCACGTTGCTACTAGCACCGGTAGTGCGCCCTGCCAAAGCTCAGCTAGTAACACCTTTGGGGTGTTTCCTTGCTCCTACTGGTTCGATTAAACCTTGGTTTCATAACTGAGGGAAAACTTTCTGTTCTACTCATCATACCTTCCTCTTGGGGTTCCCAACGAGCTCTACGTGGATCATCGAGTGCATCAAGATCTTTTCTGGCGCCGTTGTCGGGGAGTCAAGGACATCTTCACAAGGGGAGTCCCTCATAACCAATCTCTTTACTTTGTTGTTTTTGTTTTGCTTAGTTTCTTTTCGCTTTGTTTGCTTGTTTTGTTCTTAAAAAAACAAAAAAATTAGCTTTACTCGTTTGCTTTCTTATTTTAAAATCAAAAAAATGACTACTCTTGAAAACACTAAGTTGTGTGACTTCACTAGCACCAACAACAATGATTTTATGAGCACTCCTATTGCTCCACCTGTGGCTGAAAATACTTTCTTTGAGATAAAACCTGCTTTGCTCAATCTTGTTATGATAGAACAATTTTCTGGTATTGGTAATGAAGATGCTGCTTCCCATCTAAATAACTTTGTTGAACTTTGTGAGATGCAAAAGCATAGGGATATAGATGGTGATATTATTAAACTGAAATTGTTTCCTTTCTCTTTGAGAGGAAAAGCTAAAGAATGGTTGAATTCCTTAACTAGGAATAGTATTGATTCTTGGACTAAGTGCAAAGATGCTTTTATTGGAAAATACTATCCTCCTGCTAAGATTATATCCATGAGAAGTGAAATAATGAAGTTTAAACAACTTGATAATGAGCATGTTTCTCAAGCTTGGGAAAGAATGAAATCTTTGGTAAAGAATTGTCCCACTCATGGACTGACTGCTTGGATGATCATCCAAACTTTTTATGCAGGATTGAACTATTCTTCAAGGAACCTATTGGATTCAGCTGCTGGAGGTACCTTTATGACCATCACTTTGGGTGCTGCAACAAAACTATTGGATAATATGATGGTTAATTATTCTGAATGGCATACTAAGAGAGCTCCACAAGGTAAGAAGGTAAAATCTGTTGAAGAAACCTCCTCCTTGAGTGATAAGATTGATATTATTATGTCTATGATTGTTAATGGGAAAGCCCATATTGATGCAAATAATGTTCCTTTAGCCTCTTTGGTTTCTCAAGAAGAGCAAGTTGATGTGAACTTCATAATAAATAACAACTTTGGCAACAATGCTTATGGTAATAATGCTTATAGGAACAGTTTTGGTAACAACAATTATAAGCCTTATCCTCCCAACAATGATAATGCTTATGGAAATTCTTACAACAATAATAAGAATGCTCCCTCTGAACTTGAAGTTATGCTTAAAGAGTTTATTAGTAAACAAACTGCTTTCAATAAAAATATTGAGGAAAAACTCTCTAATGCTGAAAGAAATATAGCATATTTGGTTGAAGCTCAATCTTCTTTGAATAAAATGGCTGCTAAACCTGAAACTAATGAGAATCCCTTTGCAGCTACTAATGCCATACAAGTAAGAATTGATGAAAATGTTAGAGTATTAGCCGAATTACATGCTAAGTGGGAAAGAGAAGATGAAATTGCTAGAAACATTAGTGTTTCTACTATGACCACCACTAGTGTTGAGGCTACTAATAGTTCTACTACTTTAGATGATAAAGTTGATTTTGATCTTGATGGTTGCAACATCTCTGAAGTTATTAACTTCCTACAAAAGCTTGCTAAAAGTCCTAATGCTAGTGCTATGAACATGGCTTTTACAAAACACATTACTGATGCTCTCATAAAAATTAAAGAAGAAAAGATGAAACATAAAGCTTCTATTCCTATAAAACAAGAGGATGGTTGGGAACCCATCATTAATATGAAAGTGAATGACTTTGATTTCAAAGCTTTGTGTGATCTTGATAGTTGTGTTTCTATTATGCCTAGAAGGATTTATGATATGCTTGATTTGCCTCCTCTTGAAGATTGTTATTTGAATGTCCCACTTAATGATAATGCTAAAAAGAAACTCATGGGGAGTCTTAATGATGTTCTTATTATGGTTAACGATTCCTATGTCCCCGTTGATTTCTATGTTTTGGATGTTGAATAGAATGCTTCTTGTCCTATTACTTTGGGAAGACTTTTTCTTAGAACTGTTGGTGCCATCATTGATATGAAAGAAGGCACCATTAAATATCAACTCCCACTCAAGAAAGGTATAGGACACTTCCCTAAAAAGAGAGAAAAGATTTCTTTTGCTTCTCCTATGAAAACAAAATTTGGTCTTAATGCTTCTTCGTTTGAGAACACTTGATTCTTTCTTTGCTTCTTGTGCCTAACTTAAAGGCGTTAAAGAAAAGTACTTGTTGGGAGATAACCCAAGAGTTTTAGATGAGTCTTGGAAGTTATTAATTCAGTAATAACCGATCCTTATCCTTTTTATTTGCTTTTTGTGCCAAGAGTAACCTCTAATGAGAGTGAAGTAATGATTGGGAAAGTTGCTGTCCCGAAACAGATTTCGGTGCTTCACCGTAAAAATTTCTGAGAGACTTCTGTACGTCGGATTGAGCTGTAATTTTTTGTGCTTCTGCCCCAGCTTGTTATCTAACTTTCGTTAGATCAACACTTTTTGATTTGAGCAACAGAAGGTCTTTGAAAAAATTAGTCTTTACCTGCTGGTCTGTTTTGACAGATTTCTGCCATTTTCTGCATTTGCTTCTTGTTAGTTCCTTCTTGAGTTCTTTTGGGGAATTGAGCTTTTTGAGGTAAGTGCTACAGTAGATAGTGTTCTAATGGAAGTTTATTTGGTGTTAGAACTGAACCTTGAGACTTATTTATATTAAAGTGCACTAATGTTGCTAATGAGATTGTGTGAAGTTTTGTATGAAGGAAAATTTTCAGGTGTATGGAAGGAATGAGTATTGAGATGAAGGATGGACTAAAGCTGAAGCTTGGGGATGCCACGCGTGTCACCCCAAGGAATATCTAAGAAGTGCAAGCGTCAAAGCTGGGGGATGCCCAAGGCATCCCCTTCTTCATCAATAAAAATTCCAGGTTTCTTCCAAACGCTTCATTTTTATTGTTTCATGCACAGTTGTGTTTTTCTTGGAGCGTCTTCTTTTTCATTTTTTTTTTGGTTTTTAGTTTGCTTGGCTTGCTTAGTTTTCTGAATAATTTGGTTGGACCCCCTCTTTCATACGTTAGTTTGCAATTAGTTTGGTTTGGTTTGGAAAAGAGTAGGAAAGTTCATGCTTATGTGGTAAAAAGAGCTTGTTTTTTGACTGTGGCTATGCTTTGTCATGCCATGCTTGATATTGTTTTGGCTTTATGCTTAGTATTCTTTCCTGTAGCATGACTTGTTATAAACAATTGAGATTGCTTAATGTGCCTTGGACGAATCATGCGTTGTTTTAGCATATTAAAGCATAGTATAGTGGTATTCTCCTTTGATGCTTTATTTGGGTTGACTTGGCGCATGCTCACACCATGTTATGACTTTCACAAGTCACCATAGCCTTTATGATCCTTTAGTTTTCAACTTGTAGTATCACTTTATGCTTTGATCAATGATGTTTTGTCACTCTGCATGATTATAGCCATTATTGCTCTCTTAGTTTGTCGCTCCCAGTCTTTTGCTAGCCTCCACCACAAAGTGTGAATTCCACTCATGCATCCAACTCCCTAAACCAAGTTATTCCAAAGAGTCCACCATACCTACCTACTAGCTTATGCTATTCCAAGTATATTCATGCTTTTGTTTACCTTCCACTTGTTATGAGAAAACTAGTGATTAAAGCTCTCACGAACTTGATGACACACTTTACTTTATTGCTTCTAATAAACTTGAACCATTGGGTCCTTCTTTGTTGCGTATATGCTTGCGCTTTATAAGTTGAAGTTAGCAGAACCATGTTTCATGGGGAACGCTTTCAACATTGCACTTGTACTTTGTACCCCGTTGATATCATGCTCTTTTGCTTATGGATCCCGGCGGTGTGAAATAAAAGTGGAACTTGTAAGATCATGGAGTTTGTATGTGTGTTAGAGAAACGCCTGGGCCGCTAGCCTAAGCCATGCCTAATCATGGTGGAAACTTGCAGCATCACCATAATGAGCACTCTATGAAGCATCCTTAATAAAAACCTATGCAAATAGCAAATAAAAAGATGATGAGATGCTCATTGTCTGCTTGCCTTATCATTTTGATTATGGGAAAGCTCCCGTATCATGTGCAAGGGGTACCCCGTTGGCGGTTCTTAATGATACACATATACTTACAATGACAAGAGCTTACTCGTGACTGAAGTTGAGTAACATGAGGATCGGTCTTCGTAAGTAAGGGGCATGAGATTTCGGTTTATAACTTGTCAAGCATATCCTCTTAGTTGTGTCACTTTAACCTTAATCACCTTAAAGATGCTTATGATAGGGGCAATGAGAGCTGAAAGCTATAAGTACCATAATTTTTGAAAGATCTTTATGAGACTTGAATCCCTACTTCCTTTTACAAAAGGCCTTTCTTCCACCATTATATTGAGTCTCCACCTTCTATCTTTATGCACTACTTTGAGAGCATAGTGGTCATTCTTAGTTCTATGTGCATTGTCCCAATACTAGTTGATTGATGCATAACTTGTTATTTCTTGTTTAAAACTATTGTATCAGGTCACTCTTATGAACTTTGAAGGTGTCCTATGCATTTATATTTGCTACTCTATTGAGGGACAAGCCGAATAGTATTATGCTATGTTTTGTTTATGTGAAACAAACAAACATCTTACAAAGCATTGTTATTCATGAATCTTTTGTTTGTGCCTTTTCATGTTGCGTCATAGTTTCTTGGCTTATTGATAGAACTTTGTCTTTCATGTTATGATTGAAGTACTATGATCCCAACTTGGAATATTTTGCCAATACTTTGATCAAGTCTTTGATGGTGCATGTCACCTCAAAAATTATTTCTCTTTATCACTTACCTACTTGAGGACAAGCAGGAGTTAAGCTTGGGGATGTTGATGCATTGCAAATGTATCTATAATTTTTGATGTTCCATGCTTGGTTTTATCCACTTTCTTATGTTTTGTTCCAACTTTGGAGTAATTTTCATATGATTTCTTGGACTAACCTATTAACAAGAGCCATAGTGCCAGCTGCCTGTTTTCTGCTGTTTTTGGTTCCAGGAAAGTCAGAAAATGAATATTCTCATAATTGGACGGGACAAAAGCCAAAGTGCCTATTTTTCCGGAAGGGATCAAGTGCCAGAATATGAGACGGAGAGGGGCCAGGGGCCAGCCACACCACCGGGCCGCACGGCAAGCCTGGCCCGCGCCAGGGGTGGTCTGGCCAACCCCAGCACCCCTCGGCCTCTCCTTCCGCCTATAAGTTGCCCTCAGGACGAAAACCCTAGGTACCCGATCAAAAATCCATGAAAGAGTCTGTAGCCACCGTCATCTCCATCCCTAGATCGGGAGGGATCTGAAGCTCTTCCCGGCACCCTGCCAGAGAGGGGAATTCACCCTAGAGGCCTTCTTCATCACCATGCAAGCCTCCGGTGTGATGCGTGAGTAGTTCATCCTTGGACTACGGATCCATGTAGTAGCTAGATGGCTGGTTTCTCCTCCTTTGTGCTTTCATGTTTAGATCTTGTGAGCTCCGTTCATGATTAAGATCATCTATTTGTAATCCATACATGTTGTGTTTGTGGGGATCCGATGGATATTGAGAGGCTATTTCAGACTGATTATTGATTCTATCATGCCTTTGTTATTTGAGATCTTGCATGCTTTCCGTTGTTAGTAGCTATCTTGGCCAAGTAGATGCTAGCAACTCCAAGAGTTAGTATTTATGCTCGATAGTGGGTTCATGCCTCTGGTAATCTGGGGAAGTGATAGAAATCTCTAAGGTACTAGATGTGATATTGCTACTAGGGAGAAAACAACGATCCTTTGTTCATAGAACAATTGTATGGCGGTTCGTAAAGCAATAATCTGTTGCTTGCAACTTAATACTGGAGGGGGTTCAGATGATAACCTGAAGGTGGATTATTAGTCATAGATGCAGTTGGATGGCGGTCTATGTATTATGTTGTATTGACCAATCAAGTCTGAAAGGAGTCAAGATGATTAGTATATGCATGTATTGCTTTCTCGGTTTTTGTCAATTGCCCTCCTGTAATTTGTTCACCCAGCATGTTATTTATCTAAGGAGAGCCACCTCTAGTGAACTATGAATCCTGGTTCTTGTCTTTTATATACAATCTACAATCTTTTACTGCTTTGTGTTAATTTCTGCAAACTTTTACTTCTTTCCATTCGATACGTTTAATCCTTTGTTTTTCGCAAAACACGGTGAGATTGACAACCTCATCGCAAGTTGGGGACAAAGTTCTGTGGTTGTGTTGTGCAGGTCTCCACGTTGCTACTAGCACCGGTAGTGCGCCTTGCCAAAGCTCAGCTAGTAACACCTTTGGGGTGTTTCCTTGCTCCTACTGGTTCGATTAAACCTTGGTTTCATAACTGAGGGAAAACTTTCTGCTGTACTCATCATACCTTCCTCTTGGGATTCCCAACAAGCTCTACGTCGATCGTCGAGTGCATCAATCTTCCCCGCCGACAAGGCCGGCTCGATGCCGACGGTTTCAATGGTTGAACACGGTGCCACCCAAGACCTCCGACACGGGAAGGCCCAAGTCCTTCGAGGCGAAATTGATAAGATCCACACGGGACGACAAGATCTACTTCGCGGGCACCGAGCGTCAAGATCGCCTTCACGGGGAAACCGCAAGTACTCCTTCTCGGATGCGAGACCCGGATCCGAAGACCACCAAGATCGCCACCGGAACACCAAGTCCTTCTTCCCGGAACACCAAGCTCTCCTTTCGTTGTCTGAGACCGGACCCCGCACCCTGTCGAACCCCAAGACCTTCGACCCTAGATGTGTGACCCCTACCTATCCCTATTTTATAAATGCTATATATAATTGTTGCATATTAATTTGATTATGTCGCATACATATTGTGTGGTTTAGGGGCATTATATTGATTCATCTAATAATTAAACATGGAGGCTATATGTGGACTTTTCTAGTCTTATATTGGCCCCATTTAAATTTGTGTAGCGAACCGATGCCATGCTTTTCCTTGTTAATTCCACATTTAATTTGCGAGGTAGTTAAATAACTTGAACCTTCTAATTAATCGTCGGGACCCCGGTTCCGCTTAATATTGCCTAATTTCACCGCATCTGCATCATATCATAATCATGCCGGATCTTCTGCCATAGTATTAAATACTGCATCCGGTGTTTCTTCTAGTGTTTGCTTCTTCGCGGATTAGGCCGATGAGTTGATGCGAGTATCGCCAAGTTCTCCGGATAGGATCCGTCGGCAGTGTTTCCCAGGTGAGCATCTCTCCCCCTTCTACCTATTTTGCATTTATAGTCTTTATTTTCCTCCTGTTGATCTATTGCTATCCGTGTCGCGATGCTTTAGTTTCCGTGCACCAGTTATATCCCGTGCAGCCTCTATATTGCCATGGACACCTCCTAATACCTGTTGTTTGGTAGATAGCTGGCCTTGCGAGTCGTAGTTGCTTGTTCAGGTGCGATCTCGTGTTGTCGAGTACCACAGTTGTTGGAATGCTGGCAGATGTTTATGGTGGAGATGATCATGACTTTAAATACAACTATTAAATTGCTGTGATAACTATTGAAAGTGGCACCGGTGGGCTATTACATGCTATTTGGGTTTTTCATGCCCACTTCTGTCCCGTAGGCCCCGAGTACTTGATACCTGTTCCTTGACTATTCGCACTATCCACATACGGGAGACTCTATGAATCGCCTTAGTCAGAGCTTGATTCATTTCTTATTTCTTGGGGCCACAAACTAGTTTGGGGCTTTATTACTATCTTGTACTTATGCCATGCTTTACTACTTTATTTAAGATTGTGCGTGGAGCACCTGTACTATTTTGGATCGTGCCACGTTTTCGCGGTATCGATAAGCCCAGTCACACTTTCGGTTTCCCAGTCGTTTACAGCCATCGTCACAAACCCTGGGTCCGTTCCGGAGCCAGCCAACTTTGTTGCGGGTAGCTTAGTGGGGTGGCCCCCTGAAATATTTTCTAAATCCTGTGATTGCTTTATCGTGAAAGCCTCGTTGGGTTTTGATTTGGTTTTTCCGAGGTTGATCGTGTGTGTGTTGCTATTTGTGCACCCCTGCAGGTTAAATCTTTCTGAAAGCCGTGTCCGCGGTTATGGACGACTTGGAGCACAGTATCTCGATCATAGACAAGCATAACTAAAGTATTGCTATAAATTTGACTTAATATGTGACTTGTAATCAGCTTCACTACAATGGAATGGATAATAAAAAAGCCAACAACTGGTGGATCTATGGTGATCTGTGTCATACTATACCTGCCTAGTAAGTATTGCAACTCCAATGGAATGTGATAAAAGTGTCAACAACTGCTGGGTTTTGGATTCCTCAGGACAATTATATCTGACTAGTAAATGTTCCAACTACAACGGAATGTTAACTAAAACTGCCCACTACTTATGCTATCAGGATGACTCATGCTATATATCTGACTAGTAAATGCTGCAACTATAATGGAATGAATAAAAGTGCCAACTATGTGAGTTCCTCGGTTTGACTTCCTCGTTTGGTCTCGAGGGGGAATACTAGGATGGGTATGATTGGTGTTACTATCAGGATGGATCCGAATAGGTTTTTGTTATCCCTCTCTAATAGCCGCCAGTTTTACTGAGTCTCTATAGGTTATTTAGTGCTGCTGCGCTGCCGCTTCAGTCCACCATACCTATGTAGGCGAGAGCCGCCGAATTCTAGCCTCGCCGTGTACTGGCCTCAGTACTGACGCTCCTCTTTTTTCCTTTGCCCTTTGTCGGCACCCCTTTTGTTTTAGCAGGTTTGAGATCGACGTCATTAGCACGGTTACCCTTCCGGCTTGGCACAGGCAGGGTTATGGACGCCATTGGTTATTCTTCAGGGCTCTTAGCCCCATTTGCATCTTGTCCGTAGTCGGACGCTTTATCGTTTGCAAGGTGATTTGGATCTTTGTATTGTATATCTGTATTCTTGACTCGTTGAGTCGCTGTTGTATATATATATCTGTTCTGTGGGTCCCATCGAGGACAGTTGTGTAATGGTATTACTTCGTTTTCCACCCGCACGAAAGTGCCTGGTGGGCGTCCTTGAATCGTTTCTATGCGGGTTTGGCGGAAAGGGCTAAAACTTGCATAGGGCCGATTCGAGGGTGTTACAGAGTGGTATCAGAGCACAGCAGTTGCGATACCCCACAAGTCCAGCCTGTAGGATAACCTAGCTAACGGCCGAAGTAGAGTGTCAAAACTATTTTGGGAAATCGGTTGGATAGATCTGATTAGGTCTGATTTTACTCCTTACCCCTCTGCTATTCTCCTCTTACCTCTGCGTGTTTTGAATCTGCTCTCTTATCTTCTCTTCGAGTCCAGGAATTCTCGTGGTTGGGTTTCCGTCGTACCTTCAGGGTTTCACTTCCTCCTTTGGTAACGGTGTTTCTACCTCCGGACTTCATGCTATCTGAGTGATCCTTTATCTGTGGTACCATTCTTTGTTCCTTGTTTGTGCCTTCCGGTGTTTTCCGACGCGACGACGTCATCTATGCCAGATCCGATGTAGAGCCTGCATCACTCTTTTGTTTCCGAACCTCGATTGTCGAGATCTTCAGTCTAATTCCGAGAGTTGGTTGCATAAATCCCCTATTCATATGCAGAGTAATGGTTTGGGTGCGCGATGGACTGATCACCATCCGACTACTCTTATCATTCGCTTTTGTATATTGAATTGGTGGATCCAGCAATTTTACTCCGTCCACGGAAGCTAGAGGTGGCTTTATTTCTTGATACCTCTACCTTCACCCTTTGTTCCCGGAGTGTTCTCTCGACCATCACTGACAACAACCTCTTGTTAGTGGTGTCGCGAGGATCTACACGAAGCGAGAAGATTCAGATCACCGACCTTCTTCCCGGTACCATGTAACTACCTCGGTGAATTACGCTCCTAGTTACAAGCCTGGATGAGCAGAAATGGTTGAAATAGTACGGTGGGGCCCAAATGCCACTCACAGGTAGACCTTTCGGCCGTCCCAACCATTTCCAAACATCAGGACAAGAACGGGCGGCGTAATCGGCAGGCGAAGGGATCAACTACATACACAAATGAGTATGTATGCAAGCCACCATACAATAGTACATCAGAGCCATTCCATCTAAAAAGAAAGGAAATATAGCAACGCCATACGGCAAGATCCAAATATCCTAGATAGATATAATAGTTTAGGATATCTCCTCATACATCAAACATCGGAGTATCAGGCGGAAGCGGAAGACAAAATCCGTGTACGGATAAGAGGCAAATCGGCATAAGATGCCCCATAAATAAGCAGATCCCGCCCACAGATCTCACGGATCCTCGTTCCCGAAATCTCTACACCGAATGATCGTTGCCCACATCGTCCGTCTCTTCCACCCAGTATCCATCTTGCGAATGTACCTGTTCATCTGAACCAATAATTTATCGTGTGAGACCCTAGGGGTACTCAGCAAGTCTTTATGCCGCTAAAGGGAACACAACCTGGGGTGACGCAATTGCAGCAAAAGATAAACCCTAGCAATTCTATAGATACTCGCTAACCATCCGCCTAACCAAAGATAGACGGACGTCCGTGAATTAATAACAACAGTTATAACGGTAATCTTAACAGATCCATCCTCCTCCCCGCTTACCGACGAGGAAGCGGATGAACAACCCCCCATCCGTTGGCAGTTTTATTATCCATTCCATGAGTGTTGCACTATTTACTAGTCAGGTACTTAGTCAAATTAAGAGCGGTACTTTAGTTATAGTTGTCTATGATCGAGAAACTGTGCTCCAAGTCGTCCATAACCGCGGACACGGCTTTCAGAAAGTTTTACCCTGCAGGGGTGCACAAATAGCAATACACACTCGATCAACCTCGGAAAAACCAAATCAAAACCCAACGAGGCATTCACGACAAAGCGATCACAGGATTCAGAAATATTTCAGGGGGCCACCCCATTGAGCTACCATAGCAAGTTAGGCGACTCGAGACGGCCTCAAGGTTTGTGGAGCCGGTAAAAATGATGGAACCCGAAAGTGTGACTGGGCTTGTCGACACAGTAAACGGTCACGGCCCTAAGCGATGCAAAAGTGCGATACTCGCACAATTTAAATTAAAGCAAGAAAGCATGGCATAAGTACAGGATAGTAAATAAAACCTCAAACTAGTTTGTGGCCCCAAGAAATAAGAATGAATCAAGCTCTGCTCGGGGTTCATAAGCCTCCCGGATGTGGATAGCGCGAATATTCAAGGAACAGGAATCAAGTACTCGGGGTCCTACGGGACACAAGTGAGCCTGAAAAACCAAATAACAGATATGGCTCACCGGTGCCACTTTCATTAGTTATCCCATTACTACTCAGATTAAGTTGTTTAGGTACCTCGTTATCCATCAGACACTCACATACCCTACACATGCTGTTCTACGACTCGCATGGCTCAAACAACTCCTGTAGTAATGGCTCATGGGATGGAGGAACAAGCTTCGGTGGGGTTTTAAAAATAAAGGCTATACAATACTTGGGATTCAATTTAATGCAATCGCGACTCAATGATGCAAGAATAAGAAAGAGGCAATAGGTACTATATGTATGCAAGCATGTGGTAGTGCTTGCCTGGCAGCTCAGTTGAAGCGAGAGAAGGATCTGGGTAGTGCTCCTGGGTATCTTGGTATATCCCCTGCTCAGCGTCTATTCGAGGAAGAACCAAACAAACAAGGCCAACATAAATAAAGTGCACAAGCATATGAATTAAATGCATCAAGCAAACAATCATGCCTGATGAATGATGCACAATTTGCATGGCAATAAAGTAGCATGGCATGGGTGAGGTGTGGAATACAAGGAATAATCATTTTATTGAGTTTTGGACTCATTTTATCCTCATAATAGTTGCTGTATACTTTATATTTATATGATGCATGCTGCAAAACAGATAAAGGAATGCATAAACAGAAAGGTCTCGTCGAGCTAATCATTTTAGACATATTATTTGTTAAATTTGGAGTTATAAAACAAAAGTTATTAATTAATTAAGACAAAAGGGCATTTTAATGTAATTTTAATTAACTTGGAAAATAAAGTGTTCAAAATATATTTTGGATGGCATATTTGAATTCCTCATATTTTTCTGATTTCAAAACACATATTATTTGTATTATTTGGGTTTATAAATTAAAAGTTATTTTAAAACAGATTTAAATTTGAATTTGAATTAATTTGAAAAAGATTTGAATTTAAACAGATACAGAAAATACTTTTTTATACTCAGGTTCAGCTAGCCACAGACGATGACAGGTGGGTCCCGAGCTGACTCAGCAGCACAGCGCACAGAAATTCTTCTGCCACCGCGAGCTGGGCTAGCCTCAGGGACAGACAGGTGGGGCCAGGACGACTTCGGGGCCACACGCGGGCAAGCCAGCGGTGACGCGACACGTGGGCGATCCAGGGGTACTGCGGGTTGAGGCTGGGGTTATACGGGGGGTTCTCTGCAAGATTGATTGGGTGGCTGTCTGGTGGGCCACGAGTACCGCGGGTTAGGAGAAAAAGCTAGCAGGGGGTTTTATGAAAAAAAAAGGCGACGCGCACTGTTTCTCTTCTCTGAACCCTGACGAGCGATCGATCTTGTGACAGGCGGGCCTTGTGGGATCGATCCTGGGACCTAGGGCTCGCGCGCGGAGGGCGGAGCCACTGCGGTGGCCTGGGGTTGGTGACAGGGAGGTGGGCGTGGCCTAGGTGAGGTGTTACGCGGAGCGAGAGCGAGCAGACGCGCGCGCTCGCCGGCGCGCACAGACTGTTCGATGAAACGATCGGCGCGGCCAGGACACGACGACGGTGGCGAGGGTGTCTAGGAGGTGGGTTAGCTCACCGGGAGGTGGTCGGCGGTGTTGGATCGGGTCGGCGAGCAGTGGATCGACGGCAAGGCAGACGCCCAGAAGATCTAGGGTTTCGCGCGGGCGATGACGATGTGCAGGGGTACAGGCCTCCTCCTCCTCGACGTCATGCTCCGCGCTGCTGCAGAGGGCCTCCTCAGTCTACCAGGCCTCCTCCACGACGTGCTTGCGAGCCGGAACGACGAGTAGCAGGGGGTAGACGGTGGCCGGCGAGAGGGAGGGTGGCGTCGGTGGAGAGGAAGGAGAGGAGATGCAGGGGCGCTGGGGCTGGATCTGGCGAGGCAGAGAGGTTGTGGGGGGGGGGGGTAAGAGGAAGAGGGAGGATGCCGTGCGGGAGTGGACGGTGAAAAAGGTGGCTCGGCCACCTTTTCTCCTCCTCCTTCACGTGCTCGGTCGGGTTCGGCCAGGGCAGGGCAGGCCAGGCTCGGTGGATTCGGTGGAGGGGCCCTCATGGCAGAGATAGAAAGGAGAGGGGGAGGCTCGGGTTAGGGTTGCACTAGGGTCGGGTTAGGGTTTGTCTTGGCTAGGTGGGAGGTAGCTAGGTGGAGCTAGGGTTTGGTGAGAGGGTGGCCAAGTGGGGCCAAGCTAGGAAGAGAGAAGAGAGAGGCCGAGAGGGGTGATGTGGTGGCTAGGGTGGTTAGGTTAGATGAGGAGAGGGGGTATGGTGATAGGGTAGGTGATTAGGGGGTAGGGTTTAGGGTTAGATGAGGGAGAGAGAGATGGTTTCCTTTTGGCAAGCTCAAGCAAGAACAAGATCAAACCAAAGCTAGACCAAAAAGAGGGAGAGGTGGTGATATGGTTTTAAGCAAGATCAACTAAGACCAAGCCAAAAAGGAGTGGTAGAGAGAGAGATGATCCACTCAAAAATCAAATAAAATCCAAATGACAAGCAAAAGGTGGTACTTGCATGGGCCATGCATAAATAATTAATACCATGCTTATTTTGTGAAAACAAGATTATTTACATGGCATTATTCTTATGCATTCCAAAATGTGGAGTAAGGCCTAAGCAAAAGAATTTAGAAGAAAGCTCCAAGTGGAGTAGATGGAGATGATCACATTTGATTATAATTGGGACTTGCTAGTGTGTATGTGCCACTAGGTATTTAGTAAGTCCAAAAATATCCAAACATGAAAATAACCCCAAAACAACACACATGGGAACTTAGAAAAGGGTTCCACTCACAAGGCATGCAAAGATGGCCATGTGGCTCTCATGAACCGATAATGTGAAAACAATATGGTGCATATATGAGAGCATGTGGAGATAGAAGTGGATCCATCTTGCTACATATGGGCTAGACATAAAGACCAAATGAATGCAATTGCCCATATATAGTTTTGATGGTGGAATTATAAGGTGATGACAAGAAAGGTGGTGGAGTTGGAATAAAAGATATGCCCCCAACTCAACTTGGGCATTAAACAATATATCAAGAACCAAATACAATATCAAGAGGCAAATACAATTTACAATGCATATGAGAGAAGATCCAAAACAAAAAGGGTTTTATATGATGCTAAAATGCAAGGTGGCATGATGACATGAGCATGATATAATTATGATGCAACAATTATATGTAGGAAGTAGCCATTATATAGACTAGGCTAGTAGCATTGCAATTGTTAGACAATTGGGATGCTACATACCATGAGGCGGATCTCGAGGGCGAGATCCCTTGTTAGTGGTGTCGAATTGTAGCACCCCGCTAAAATCACTACTAGAAAATCACGGTGTTTTTGTGCATTGCATCATCATGACCGCATGCTCATGTCATCATGCCACATTGCATTTGAGCATCGTCATCATCATGCATGGTTTGTTTAAAAACTATTTTTGAAAAGTCTAGTTTTGTTTTTTCTAAACGCCCCTCTTTGTTTCAAATCAAAAACTCCGGTCTTTTCCGGATAGTTTTATTTGTCTAAAATTATTTACAAAGGCCTATTTCAAAATAAAAATAAAAGTTTAAGTTGTTTTTTTTGGAGGCAGCCAGCCAGGCCCAAAGCCCAGCCGGCCACCTCCTTCCTAGTCTAAACTCTAACCAACCACCTACCCTAGCCAGCCGTCTCACCCAATCTCCCTAACCCGCCGCCAGCCGCATGCCACACCCAGCGCGCGACGCAGCGCGCAACACAGCTGGCCCCACCTTCTCTTTCCCGCCTGCCCCACGCGAGCCAAACCGCGTCGCCCCGCACTGCTTTATTCTCCTGCCCACCTGTCGACCGACCGCCCCCACCTGGCCCATCCCTAGGCGCAGATCCCGCGCCATCTCCCGCCCGCCTCCACCTCACCCCGCCCACTCCCAGGCCACCACGTCACCCTGCTGGCCCCACCCACACCACACACTCCTGCCCACATCCCCACACCAACCCCCACAGGCTCACACGCACACAACACACGCACCCCTCCTGCCAGCACCTGCATCCATCCCCACGCCACCTGCCGACCGCGTGGCCCCACCACGCGCCTCTCCCGCTCCTTCCCCACCTACCCTTGCAGGTCTTCCTTCCCGAGCAGGCCTCCCTCCCCCGCTCCTCCTCGCCTCCTCCCGTAGATGACCCTGCCGCCCCGGTGCGCCGACCGCGCAAGCCACCCGGTGGTGGCTCCTTTCCGCGCGCCTGCCTGGCTCGCCTCGCCGCCTCCTTCTGCGCTGCCGCCGTCCGCCGGTCCGGGCTCGCCCGCCGCGCCGCCCGAGCTTCCCCGGCTTCGCCCCTTCCCTCCTGCGGCCTCCGGCATCCCTCTCGGCCGCCTCCGCCCCGGTCGACTCCGTCCAGGACCGTCGTCCTCGACCCGGACTGCGGCCCCCTCCTCGTCCGCTCCATCCCCGCCGCCACCAGGCCTCGCCGCTGGTCCTCTCACTTTTGCCCCCGTCCTCTCTGCAGCAACCGCCCCCTGCGAGCCGTCTCCTGCCGCCGCTCGGCCTCGAGCCGAGTCTTCCTCGCCCAGACCTCTCCGTCCTCGTGTTCTGAGGGCCCGCGACCTTGCTCCCGAGCCTTGCGTCCAAGCTACTGCCTCTGTTGCCAGTGCCTGCCTGGACGCAGGATCGCCAAGCTCCTCCCCTGTGCGCCTCCTCTCGGGCGCGTACGTGTATCACAAGTTGAGCAGTTTCCTGCAGGGTCGAGGCTTTGTCTCCGGCCGCTCTTCGCTAGTGTTGCTGTGCTGCTCGATTGGAAGAAAAACATAGAAGTTTGTCCGAGTGTTGGTGGCCTGTGCGTGTGCTTCTGAAGTTCCCGAGCTTCTCGTGCCAACGCAAGGACGACCCTATCCGAAGGCCTAAAGGTGTGAACCTCGGGTCCGACACCCGACAACCGAGGTGGGACCAATGCAATCCAAGTTCGTCAACAACTACCGACAAGATCTTCCGCCAATAAGGCCGGCTCGATGCCGACGGTTTCGATGGTTGAACATGGTGCCACCCAAGACCTCCGACACGGGAAGGCCCAAGTCCTTCGAGGCAAAATTGACAAGATCCACACGGGACGACAAGATCTACTTCGCGGGCACTGAGCGTCAAGGTCGCCTTCACGGGGAAACCGCAAGTACTCCTTCCCGGATGCGAGACCCGGATCTAAAGACCGCCAAGATCGCCACCGGAACACCAAGTCCTTCTTCCCGGAACGCCAAGCGCTCCTTTCATTGTCTGAGACCAGACCCCGCACCCCGTCGAACCCCAAGACCTTCGACCCTAGATGTGTGACCCCTACCTATCCCTATTTTATAAATGCTATATATAATTGTTGCATATTAATTTGATCATGTCGCATACATATTGTGTGGTTTAGGGGCATTATATTGATTCATCTAATAATGAAACATGGAGGCTATATGTGGACTTTTCTAGTCTTATATTGGCCCCATTTAAATTTGTGTAGCGAACCGATGCCATGCTTTTCCTTGTTAATTCCACATTTAATTTGCGAGGTAGTTAAATAACTTGAACCTTCTAATTAATCGTCGGGACCCCGGTTCCGCTTAATATTGCCTAATTTCACCGCATCTGCATCATATCATAATCATGCCGGATCTTCTGCCGTAGTATTAAATACTGCATCCGGTGTTTCTTCTAGTGTTTGCTTCTTCGCGGATTAGGCCGATGAGTTGATGCGAGTATCGCCAAGTTCTCCGGATAGGATCCGTCGGCAGTGTTTCCCAGGTGAGCATCTCTCCCCCTTCTACCTATTTTGCATTTATAGTCTTTATTTTTCTCCTGTTGATCTATTGCTATCCGTGTCGCGATGCTTTAGTTTCCGTGCACCAGTTATATCCCGTGCATCCTCTATATTGCCATGGACACCTCCTAATACCTGTTGTTTGGTAGATAGCTGGCCTTGCGAGTCGTAGTTGCTTGTTCAGGTGCGATCTCGTGTTGTCGAGTACCACAGTTGTTGGAATACTGGCCGATGTTTATGGTGGAGATGATCATGACTTTAAATACAACTATTAAAATGCTGTGATAACTAATGAAAGTGGCACCGGTGGGCTATTACATGCTATTTGGGTTTTTCATGCCCACTTGTGTCCCGTAGGCCCCGAGTACTTGATACCTGTTCCTTGACTATTCACACTATCCACATACGGGAGACTCTATGAATCCCCCTTAGTCAGAGCTTGATTCATTTCTTATTTCTTGGGGCCACAAACTAGTTTGGGGCTTTATTACTATCCTTACTTATGCCATGCTTTACTGCTTTATTTAAGATTGTGCGTGGAGCACCTGTACTGTTTTGGATCGTGCCACGTTTTTGCGGTATCGACAAGCCCGGTCACACTTTCGGGTTCTCAGTCGTTTACAACCGTCGTCACAAACCCTGGGTCCGTTCCAGAGCCGGCTAACTTCGTTGCGGGTAGCTTAGTGGGGTGGCCCCCTGAAATATTTTCTGAATCCTGTGATTGCTTTGTCGTGAAAGCCTCGTTGGGTTTTGATTTGGTTTTTCCGAGGTTGATCGTGTATGTGTTGCTATTTGTGCACCCCTGCAGGGTAAATCTTTCTGAAAGCCGTGTCCGCGGTTATGGACGACTTGGAGCACAGTACCTCGATCATAGACAAGCATAACTAAAGTAGTGCTATAAATTTGACTTAATATCTGACTAGTAATCAGCTTCACTACAATGGAATGGATAATAAAAATGCCAACAACTAGTGGATCTGTGGTGATCTGTGTCATACTATACCTGCCTAGTAAGTATTGCAACTCCAATGGAATGTGATAAAAGTGCCAACAACTGCTAGGTTTTGGGATTCCTCAGGACAATTATATCTGACTAGTAAATGTTCCAACTACAACGAAATGTTAACTAAAACTGCCCACTACTTATGCTATCAGGATGACTCATGCTATATATCCGACTAGTAAATGCTACAACTATAATGGAATGAATAGAACTGCCAACTGTGTGAGTTCCTCGGTTTGACTTCCTCGTTTTGTCTCGAGAGGGAATACTAGGATGGGTATGATTGGTGTTACTATTAGGTTGGATCCGAATAGGTTTTTCTTATCCCTCTCTAATAGCCGCCAGTTTTACTGAGTCTCTATAGGTTGTTTAGTCTTTCTTCTGCCGCTTGATCCACCATACCTATGTAGGCGAGAGTCAATTCTAGCCTCGCTGTCTTGGCCTCGATCTTGGCCTCCTCTTTTTCCTTTGCCCTTTGTCGGCACCCCTTTTGTTTTAGCAGGTTTGAGATCGACGTCGTTAGCACGGTTACCCTTCCGGCTTGGCCTGGACAGGGTTATGGACGCCATTGGTTATTCTTCAGGGCTCTTAGCCCCATTTGCATCTTGTCCGTAGTCGGACGCTTTATCGTTTGCAAGGTGATTTGGATCTTTGTATTGTATATCTGTATTCTTGACTCGTTGAGTCGATGTTGTATATATATCTGTTCTGTGGGTCCCATCGAGGACAGTTGTGTAATGGTATTACTTCGTTTTCCACCCGCACGAAAGTGCCTGGTGGGCGTCCTTGAATCGTTTCTATGCGAGTTTGGCGGAAAGGGCTAAAACTTGCATAGGGCCAATTCGAGGGTGTTACACATCTCCACGCTTCACCGACCACACCATCGGCATCCCGGTGAGCCAATGGTGCTCAGGCACCTTTCCAATCTCCCTCTCTCGCTTTGGATCATTGCATCCCCATAGTTCGTCATCGGTCTCCGCAGATGTTGGTCGTCGGCGATGCTCTAGTGATCTTCAGTATGCGTGAAGGGTCTAGCTAGGTTCGTCGTGCTGTTCTCGTTATAACGCACCTCTCTGTGTTGTCTCTAGTGTCGTAATTTGGCGTCACCACCGTACTCGTGAAGGTCAAACGGGTGACGTCGGTAGCCGGTGGTGGCGTCCTCTTTGGTAGTCCGTGTCAAGGCATAGTCGGTGCCGGCGTGAATAGCCTCGGTGAGAAAAGTATGTCCAATCTAGTAAATAGATAAAACAAAATAAGTTTTAATATAAATATAATTCCAGAAATTTTATAAACGGATTAAAACTTATTAATTCTATATCTTTTATTTTACAAATCAGAAAAATATATATAATATATCAAAATGCTTAGAAAAATAAAATCTATAATTCAAATGTATTAAAAAATATTATTGTGTTAACTATTTAAATAATAATTATTTAATAAAGATTTTACAAGTAATAATACTTTGAAAATTCATATTTTAATTTTGGTAAATGAGAAAAATATAAATAATATACCAAAATTCATATAAAAAATCTACATTTACAAACTTGTTTCAATTATTTTTGTATTTATTTAATATTTATAAAGTAATAAAACTTATAAAAATCATATCTTATTATTTATAAATCACAAAAATACTTATAATATACCAAAATGATCACAAAAGTAAATTCTACACATTAAAAATATCATCTTTCTTAATTAAAGTCAAATAAAAGGTAAAGGTCTAATAAATCTTATTTAAACCCTTTTCTTTTATTTTAATTCCTTAACAATATGTAAATACTTACTAATACATTTAGCATTATTTGTTTAAAGTCTAAAAGTGTAATAACAAATGCAAGTTATGTTTAAATGAAGATAAAGTAGGTTTAACCAATTCATGTTGTACTTACTAAAACTACCATTCAGAATTAAGTAAGTTTTACTCTCTAAAAATGTTTTATCAATTATAGAATCATCCAGATTTGAGTATTAATTCTTCTACCAGTTTAAGAATTCACCTAAAAGAATTAAACCAAGTTCTTAAGTAATTTTAGCAATACCCGATCTATGCTTATAAAATATAAGCATTAATAAGAAAGTAACTCTATTCACTTATAACTTTAATAAAACACTACCTCATTCAAGTAATAAGACTTAAATTCTAACTTTGTGGAATGTTAAGAAGTAAACCATCTACAATGTGATGTCTTATTCAACACATGCAAATCTCCACCACTTATACTATGATTGATTAATATAGTAATGTTTTCCTCTTTAATAATCTTAGCTAATAAGAAAACCTTAAAGTGTTAACCTTAAGTTTAAATACTTTTTACTTTGTAAAGTAATGTTTTCCTCAAAAGTTATTCTTTTAAGAAACATTAAAAGTAATCTTTGAACACTTCTCTAAAAGCTTTAATTAAATCTTAATCTTGTTTAAGAAATATTCTAAATACCATGATTCATTTAAGTACTTTAATGTTGCATATTACTTGTTGTATCTACATATTGTTTCACACACTCACAAGCCTTAATAAGAAGCACATGTGTGAATCTGATATAAAAAGTGTAACACATTCCTAAGAACTCATCATCAGTTTCCAAACCCTAGATCAGATATGATTGTCTCGGGGATTCGCATTTATCAAATTGCATTACATTACTTATACCTCGTTGCATCTTGCTTATTTAAACATTAGTCCTTATCGGACCAATGATGCTATTTACAAAATTTGGATCTTCTATTATCTCGAAGACCATGAGTGCATAATCTTGCAATCACAAAAGGCAAGTTCACAACTTGCTCATGTCCTTTGATTATTTTCTATCAAATGCTTGTAACTCAAATGTTGTCATCACGTGCATTTCAAAAAGGTCAGAAAACACTACTTTCATAATAATATGATTATGGATTAGTTACCAAATGGTAATAATCTGTTGATATAGTTCCAGTGGTAAATGAACATAATATCTAGGACTTAACAACCAATGTCGCTAGTGATTCTAGCATCGTATATTACGCGTCAACCATAAGACTTGGAATGGGACGGGAAAGTCAGCTGTATCTTGTCCCTTTTGCATGGACGGATGACCTTATCATGAGGCTATTGATTTCTCGTGGAGTTCCAAAGAATCCAGCACATGGGTGGGACCCCTTAGTTCCCCTCGATCTTGGTGTCTAGATTATCTGTGCATCTCTGTCTGGGTCTGAGTTCACCATAGCTGATGGTGACCACCAAACAGAGCTGCGTACGAAGTCTCCGAGAGGCTACCCAAAGAGTAACCGTGGTAGTTGTCTCGGGGGATCGTGTCTCATGCGGGGTCGTGGAGAGGGTAGTACTGGCTTGGATCTTAGACTAGGCCCCACATCACGAAATTGTGGACGGGAAAGTACGCCCGGTTGTGCAACAAGTCTAAGGTCTCTTATGGGAAAAGTGATGCACGTCTGTAGAGTGTAAGAATTGTGACATGTTACTCCCTATTCCGGGAAGGAGCTACGAACGCGGCCGGAAAGGAACCCCACGAAGGTTTTGGTCAACCTATGAAGGCTGTCGGACATAGTTTTCAGAATAAAAGCAATCTTTGAAGAAATGTTTATGAAAACCTGCATTGCCTACGACCTTTGGTCTGTGGCTGTAGAGATAGTGCATCATACACTCCTTTTTAGTGAACTTGCTGAGTACGCTCGTACTCAACCGTACCTTCTTAACCCTTGCTAGGCTCTAAGTCATTGAAGACAACGTCAACATCAATTTCTGCTCAAGAAATCATCATCAGCAGCTCAAGTTCTTCAATAAAGTCTATGAAGTCAAAATATACATCAGCTGAAGTGAAGACAAAGTCTCTGTTTAGATAGGAGTAGATTCTCTAGCCATAAAACCTACTTCTGTAGAGCATTGCATTAGTAGCAATTGCAAGCCTTTTGGTTTAGATATTAGTCCTTTTTAGCCAGATAGTTCAAAGTTGTTATTTTTGGTTCTTCCTTGTAAGAAGTTCTTTCTCTCTCTTTAACCTCGAGTGTTCTCTAGATCTTTTGTAAAGAGTCGAGTTGTAATCTATAGTCATGTCTTGGACCTGCTGTGTTTCTGTTGTACCACTCTGAGAGATGTAATACTAGTGAACGGTGTTTCATTAGTGTTATGTCAACGACTATAGTGTACTACATCATGTAGTGGTATGATGGGTCACCGCAGTTTGTCCATCCCGATGACGGATAAATATATTCTGGGCCCTCTCCGTGATATCAGCTTGCAAGCAAGTGATGAGATCACTAGAATGTCATATCACGGGAACAAGAAAAGAGTGCATGTCGGTAACGAGATCAAACTAGGTATGGAGATACCGATGATTGTATCTCGGACATGTAATATATCACGAGAAAAAGAGATTGAATTACATGCGTAAAAAGGTTCTCACGATCACAGAAGTCATCGTTGATTGTGTGGGAGTCAGTATGGATCTCCAGGTCTCACTACTAACTATTGATCGGAGAAGGGTCTCGATCATGTCCGCATTATTCACGAACTGTAGGGTGACACACTTAAGGGATACTGACACCATTTGGAGCAAATATGTTCCAGAGAAAAGAATTACAAAGCGCTAGAATTATTTCGATGGAAACCAGAATTGTTTCGGGTGAAATTGCAGAAACTGGTTCTACATGTGATATTGAAATGTTGCAGGGGGTTTTATGTGAATGTTTGTTAATTAAAGTAATTAAAAAAATTCTGAATAAAATAAATAAAAGAGTTTTATTAAATGAGAGTGTATTAAATTTTGAGAAATTTAATGCATCAAGTGGAGTTTTAAGTGGAGAATCTGAAGGGTCATATTTATGTGGAGGGGAGTTACCACCACATGAATGAGAGGAGGTGGAGGGGCTCCTCCATGGCCGCCGGCCATGGGAGGGGGTGCCCCCACTCCTCCTATAAAAGCCCCCCTCTCCTTACTTCTCACTCACACCTCCTTGCTAAGCCCAAAATATATCGAGCCCGTTGGGGAACCCCAAGAGGAAGGTATGATGAGCACAACAGAAAGTTTTCCCTCAGTTATGAAACCAAGGTTATCAATCCAGTAGGAGCAAGGAAACACCTCAAAGATGTTGCTAGCTGAACTTTGGCTGGGTGCACTACTGGTGCCAGCAGCAACGTGGAGACCTGCACAACACAACCACAGAACTTTGCCCCCAACTTGCGATGAGGTTGTCAATCTCATTGGTTTTGCTGAAAGCAAAGGATTAAACGTATCGAGTGGAAGAAAGTAATAGTTTGTAGAAAGTAAACAAAAAAACATTAAATAGTTGATTGTAGATTGATAGTAAAAGAAAGGACCGGGGTCCATAGTTCACTAGTGGTGGCTCTCCTTAAGATAGATGACATGTTGGGTGAACAAATTACAACGGGGCAATTGACAAACATCGAGAAAGCAATATGCATATAGTACTCATCTTGACTCCTTTGAGACTTGATTGGGCATTACAACATTATACATAGACCGTAATCCAACTACATCTATGACTAATAATCCACCTTTAGGTTATCATCCGAACCCCCTCCAGTATTAAGTTGCAACCAACGGATAATTGCATTACGCATTGCGTGTAAAATAAACAATACGATTGTTTTATGAACAAAGGATTGTTGTTTTCTCCCTAGTAGCAACAGCACATCTAGTACCTTAGAGATTTCTGTCACTTCCCTAGATTACTAGAGGCATGAACCCACTATCGAGCATAAATACTAACTCTTGGAGTTGCTAGCATCTACTTGGCCAAGATAGCTACTAACAACGGAAAGCATGCAAGATCACAAATAACAAAGACATGATAGAATCAATAATCAATCTGTAATAGCATCTCAATATCCATCGGATCCCCGCAAACACAACATGTAGGATTACAAATAGATGATCTTGATCATGAACGGAGCTCACAAGATCTAAACATGATAACACAAAGGAGGAGAACCAACCATCTAGCTACTACATAGACCCGTAGTCCAGAGATGAACTACTCACGCATCACACCGGAGGCTTGCATGGTGATGAAGAAGGCCTCCAGGGTGAATTCCCCTCTCGGAGGTGGAAGAGCTTCAAATCCCTCCCGATCTAGGGATGGAGATGACGGCAGCTACAGACTCTTTCGTGGAATTTTGATCGGGTACTTAGGGTTTCTGTATCGGAGGCATCTTATAGGCGAAAGGGGAGGCCGAGGGGGTGCCTAGGGCAGGCAGACCACCCCCTAGCGCGGGCCAGGCTAGGCCGCGCGGCCAGGTGGTGTGGCGTTCCCCTGGCCCCTCTCCGTCTCGTATTTTGGCTCCGGGTGTCCCTCGGTGAAAAACTGACTTTGGCTTTTGTCCCGTCCAATTCCGAGAGTATTCATTTTCTGACTTTCCTGGAACCAAAAACAGCAGAAAACAGACAACTGACACTGTGGCTCTTGTTAATAGGTTAGTCCAAGAAAGTGTATAGAAAGTACTCCAAAGTGTGGACAAAACACAAGAAAGTAGATAAAACTAAGCATGGAACATCAAAACTTATGGATACGTTAGCAACATATCACTCCTCGTGAAGGATCTCTCTCTCCCTCTAGATTTATTCCCTATGGTCTCGGATTAGCGAGATACATGTTCCCGGTGGCTTTTCGTCTAGAAGGAGTTGCTGCTTCCGCTGCATCGCTGGAGCGAGGAGGCGGAGGTTGTTTGGTGGACTAGACGTGTGTGCGATCACGGATGCACCGCTGCTTTGCGGTGCTGGACTTGATGGTGCTGGACCTGCTGGATCCGCTGGACTTCATCACGATCTTGAGATCGGCAAGTGTATGACTACATCAACCACGGAATCAGTTTCGTTAATAATGCTTTGTCGCTCTTTAAGGGTATGTTCTCTATGGATGTATATCTAGTCGTTGATTGTATCTAGGTAAATAGATCTTGGTGCTCAGATGTTCATATCGTAGGAATTTTTTTGTTTTCTATGCCCATAACCCAACAGTGGTATTAGAGCCTGATCTATGCGTAGATGCTTTGCACGGGTAGTACACATATGAGTATGTGGGCGATGATGATCATGTTATTGCATCTTATATGTACTTTGGATATTGGTGGCATAGTGGGATAAAGCGGCTCGGACTAACTTTACATGTCCTCACACATGAGACCTATTCCATGCTTGACATGCAACTAGTTTTGCATAAGTGGCTAGCGGGTGTCTGTCTCTCCTACTATAGTCAATATTTATTTACAACGAGTTTCTAATAATTTGGTTATCATCATTGTGGTTCCATGTTTGTAGGTAAGAACAGTTCTATCTTCGAAAGCCCTAAGCCACGTAAAACTTGCAATTGATAAATTAGAAGCATCTAGTTTGGATCATTGTTGGGATAGTGTCATGATATGGTAATGTTGTAAGTTGATGTATAGTTGATACTCTTACAACACACCTAACGTGTAAGTTCCATAGACCTTGGCCTTACACACAAAGGAATGATAAAGATCATACCACGATGCACATGAAAGTGATCAAATGCAAGAACCATATCATTTCACTTTACACATTTGATGTTTGCATCTTATATTGCTTGTTTGGTGTTTTAGTATCATTATAAGATGATCCCTCATTTAAATATAAAGATAAAAAATGTGTTCTTCCTTAAGTATGCACCGTTCTATGGATCGTGTTTCAAGACATCATGTGATGATCAGGTGTACTCTACTCTGCGCTTTCATATAACATGTGTAAGACAGTTTTATACACATGAGTACTAAGGTTCTTACTTGGCAAGCCTAGCATGTACATACATAGCCTCGGAACACGGACCGAAATGTTAAGCATGAGTCATATAGTTCATATGATGCCCATATAGATTCTCGCCTTTGAAGCTACACCGACTCACATGATGATCGGACTTGGTGTAGTGGATTTGGTTCATGTAATCACCAAAAAGACATGAGGGAATGTTGTTTTTTAGTGGGAGTTCATGTAGTAATATGATTAAAGTTAAACTCATTTTTATCATAAACTGAATCAAACCAAATTTGCATATTTTGTTGTAGTCATTGGCATCTGTTTACTACCTTGTACTTAGTTGTAATTGAGATAATAGAACTATAGAATTCTGTATATTTAAGTGTCGATCTAAAGTTAAAGTACTATTGCAAACTTTCAGCAAAACCTAACTTACTCCATGAAATTCAATAAATAGTATTGAATCAAGAGTAACAATTCAGTGTTAGTATCTAAATATCATGCATGCCTCCATGATTCTTGATATTCAAAAAGATTATTTTAATATCAAGATTATGTAGGAGCTGAAATAATTGTTTCAGAAACCATCATGTGTGGAAGATATTGTGATATCTGAAACAATGTTTTTGGTTGCAATATGATAGAGTATAATTTAGCAAAATACAAGTTCTCATATTGTATGATAATTTGTGAAGGATGGAGATGCTGGGTATCCGAATCTCCCAAAAGGTTTCGGGAACTAACATTATACTCACGATTCTTCCTTATAGGCTATAGTAGCTTGATCATGAAAGTTGTCATGATAAGTATGAATAGAAGATGTAGGTAAAATGTTTACTACACTAAAAGATTACTAAAGAATGGATTTTTTTTGAAAGAACGCCAAACATTTGATGATGGTGATCCACTTCACAGTGCAAGTCCAAAGGTATTAGTATTTATCAACACCCAGATTTTTAATCCCAGATGCCTATTATGCCATACCTCGCAATCCCATGATTACCATTTTTGCGAGACATAACAGATTGATATCACAGTACATCATCCATTACAAACCATAATAAAGGTTTTACAAATAAAGGATCTCATGATCCAGTCTTAATACAAATCAAGCAGTAGAAAATAAACGTAGTAGGGGCTCCATCTTCAGAGTCACAGGCAATGCTGACGATGGGAGATGATCCTAGTTGTCGTAGACCTCCTGCTGTCCATCATCCTGGTAGTCCTCCTCATAGTCTGGCCACAGGAATAGCTAGGGACAAAGCCATGAGTAGTCTTTAAGTACTCGCAAACTATCACTAACAAGTAAGGTAATTCTAGTAGGAATCTTAAGCTCTAGGTTTATTTGCAAAAAGCCAGATTTATCTAAAGCTGAGTTTAGAAGTAAACAAAACTAAGTTAATGTTCTAAATCACTTAAGTGGGAACCTAGTTTTCATATCCACAACCCCGTTGTGGTCAAGTCAAAGTCATAGTTCAATTCACAAGTCATTTTGAAAACATCTGATGACGGAACAGTATGGCCACTCCAACTGGCCATGACCGTGGACGCGGCTATTCGAATAGTTTGACACTCTGCAGAGGTGGTACACTTTCACCACAAAATTCGATACATCTATCAGGGATAACCCTGAATCATCATACTTAGTATGCGGATAATCAATCATAACCTTTCAATTACACACTCTAGTATAGGCACCTCCCCTATGAGCTTGGCCTCCCAGCCATGGCCATCTCGCCATCTGAGGCCTTGCATAGGTGGACATTCACACTCACGAGGTAGCCTCAGCTCAACCTCTTCCGCGAGGGAACCCATACTAAGGCATATAAACTTCCAGCTAAGCCCTACGCAATTCAGGTATTGTGGTTATACGGTAAAATTGGAATGGTATCGCATCCGAACCCAACCATCAGTTTTTATAAAGGGCTAAGGCTCATGCCTCAACATTTTCATCACCAAATCCTTTTGTGTCCATAACACATGTCAAAACATTTCAATAGAATGAACCATGATACATTGCAAATGTATCTATAATTTTTGATGTTCCATGCTAGGTTTTATCTACTTTCTTGTGTTTTGTCCACACTTTGGAGTACTTTTCTTATGATTTCTTGGACTAACTTATTAAAAAGAGCCACAGTGCCAGCTGCCTGTTTTCTACTGTTTTTGGTTCTAGGAAGTCAGAAAATGAATATTCTTGGAATTGGACAGGACAAAAGCCAAAGTTGCTATTTTATCGGAAGACATCTAGAGCCAGAATACGAGACAGAGAAGGGCTGGGGCCCGGCCACACCACCTGGCCGCGCGACCAGGTCTGGCCCACGCCAGGGGGTGGTCTGGCCGACCCCAGCACCCCCTCGGCCTCTCCTTCCGCCTATATATTGCCTCCGATACCAAAACCCTAAGTACCCGATCAAAAAATCCACGAAAGAGTCTCTAGTTACCGTCATCTCCATCCCTAGATCGGGAGGGATCTGAAGCTCTTCCCGACACCCTGCCGGAGAGGGGAATTCACCCTGGAGGCCTTCTTCATCATCATGCAAGCCTCCGGTGTGATGCATGAGTAGTTCATCTCTAGACTACGGGTTCATGTAGTAGCTAGATGGCTGGTTCTCCTCCTTTGTGCTTTCATGTTTAGATCTTGTGAGCTCCATTCATGATCAGATCATCTATTTGTAATCCTTACATGTTGTGTTTGCGGGGATCCGAAGGATATTGAGATGCTATTTCAGATGATTATTGATTCTATCATGTCTTTGTTATTTGTGATCTTGCATGCTTTCCGTTGTTAGTAGCTATCTTGGCCAAGTAGATGCTAGCAACTCAAGAGTATTTATGCTCGATAGTGGGTTCATGCCTCTGGTAATCTGGGGAAGTGACAGAAATCTCTAAGGTACTAGATGTGCTGTTGCTACTAGGGAGAAAACAACAATCCTTTGTTCATAGAACAATCGTATTGTTTACTTTACATGCAATTCGTAAAGCAATAATCTGTTGCTTGCAACTTAATACTGGAGGGGGTTCGGATGATAACCTGAAGGTGGATTATTAGTCATAGATGCAGTTGGATGGCGGTCTATGTATAATGTTGTAATGCCCAATCAAGTCTCAAAGGAGTCAAGATGATTAGTATAGCTTGTATGCTTTCTTGTTGTTTGTCAATTGCCCCGCTATAATTTGTTCACCCAACATGTTATCTATCTTAAGGAGAGCCACCTCTAGTGAACTATGGACCCCAATCCTTTCTTTTACATTCAATCTACAATCAACTGTTTACTGCTTTGTGTTTACTTTCTGCAAACTATTACTTCCTTCCATTCGATACATTTAATCCTTTGTTTTCAACAAAACCGGTGAGATTGACAACCTCATCGCAAGTTGGGGACAGAATTCTTTGGTTGTGTTGTGCATGTCTCCATGTTGCTGCTGGCACCGGTAGTTGGCCCTACCAACATTCAGCTAGCTACACCTTTGGGATGTTTCCTTGGTCCTACTGGATTGATAACCTTGGTTTCATAACTGAGGGAAACTTACTGCTGTGCTCATCATACCTTCCTCTTGGGGTTCCCCAATGAGCTCGACATCAACCACAAGCCAGCAAGTATTTTTCTGGCACCGTTGCCGGGGAGTCAAGGACATCTTCACAAGGGGAGTCCCTCATAACAAATCTCTTTACTTTGTTATTTTTGTTTTGCTTAGTTTCTTTTGCTTTGTTTGCTTGTTTCTTTATCAAAAACACAAAAAAAATAGTTTTACTAGTTTGCTTCTTTATCAAAAACACAAAAAAATAGTTTTACTAGTTTGCTTTCTTATTTAAATAAACACAAAAAAATTAAGTCTTTCTATAGTTGTTACCCCTTCCTTAGCACACCATGTTGATCCCAAAATTCACCCCGAAAGACCTTTCAATAGGGAGTGGTTCTATAATTGGAAAAGGTAATATTGAAGAATTCTTTAATCATGTTAGTAAACATGAGGATATTGAGGATAGATCCCTTGCAGAACTTGCTCCAAACTATGAGATTGCTGCAGCTTCTTTAGTTCACATGTTGGAAGCTAGGTTTGTTAACCTCAACCCCTTAATGCAAGTAATGTTTCTTAAACTTAAAGAAATTGAGGACCCTAAAAAGAGGGATTTTATTCTAGAAACTTTGCTTAAGGAATTCTATGATGTTGCCAAGGAAGCTAGAAAAGTCTTTGAATGATTTAATATGATAGGGTCATGCGTAGATGTTATTTGTACACGAGAAAAGATGGACAAAACCGAACCTAATGGGGAGGAACCTAAGATACCAATACCTTTTAAACTTGTAGCAATGCATGAAGCCATAGAAAAGAATCTTGATTGGATTGTTCCTAAAAACCCATTTGATGAAAATAGTGAACCCAAGAGAATTGAGAGAGGATCCTCTAGAACTTATTTGGATGATATACCTTGCCTTGTTGAAGATATTTCTGGTATTGCTCTTAATGCTTCTTCATTTGAGAACACTTGATTCTTTTTCTTGGTTCTTATGCCTAACTTAAAGGCGTTAAAGAAAAGTACTTATTGGGAGATAACCCAAAAGTTTTAGATGAGTCTTGGAAGTTATTACTTCAGTAATAACCGCTCCTTATCCCTTTTATTTGCTTTTTGTGCCAAGAGTAACCTCTAATGAGAGAGAAGTAATGATTGGGAAAGTTGCTGTCCCGAAACAGATTTCTATGCTTCACTGTAAAAATTCGTGTAAAATATCTGAACGTCCTTTTGAGGCGTGAATTTTTGTGCTTCTGACCTAGGTTGTTATCTAACTTTTGTTAGTTCAACACTTTTTGATTTGAGCAACAGAAGGTCTTCGAAAACATTCGTCTTTACCTGCTGGTCTGTTTTGACAGATTTCTGCCATTTTCTGCATTTGCTTCTTGTTGGTTCCTTTTTGAGTTCTTTTGGGGAATTGAGCTTTTTGAGGGAAGTGCTACAGTAGATAGTGTTTTAATGGAAGTTTTATTGGTGTTATAACTGAACCTTAAAGACTTATTATCTTGAGTGCACTAATGTTTCTAATAAAGATTGTGTGAAGTTTTGTATGAAGGAAAAATTTCAGGTGTATGGAATGAATGAGTAATGAGATGAAAGATGGACTATAGCTCAAGCTTGGGGATGCCACGCATGTCACCCCAAGAAATATCCAAGAAGTACAAGCGTCAAAGCTTGGGCATCCCCCTCTTCATCAATAAAAATCCCAGGTTCCTTCCAAACGCTTCATTTTTGTTGTTTCATGCACAGTTGTGTTGTTCTTGGAGCATCTTCTTTTTCGTTTTTGTTTTGGTTTTTCGTTTGCTTTGTTTTTTTAGTTTTCTGAATAAATTGGTTGGACCCCTCTCTTTCATGCATTGGTTTTCAAATAGTTTGGTTTGGTTTGGAAAAGAGTAGGAAAGCTCATGCTTAAGTGGTAAAGAGAGCTTGTTTTTGACTGTGGCCTATGCTTTGTCATGCCATATTTGATATTGTTTTAGCTTTATGCTTAGTATTATTTTCTGTAGCATGAATTGTTATAAACAATTGAGATTGCTTAATGTTCCTTGGATGAATCATGCGTTGTTTTAGCATATTAAAGCATAGTATTGTGGTATTCTCTTTGATGATTTATTTGGGTTGACTTGGCGCATGCTCACACCATGTTATGACTATCCAAAGTCACCATAAACCTTTATGATCCTTTAGTTTTCAACTTGTAGTATCACTTTATGCTTTGATCAATGATGTTTTGTCGCTCTGCATGATTATGGCCATTATTGCTCTCTTAGTTTGTCGCTCCCAGTCTTTTGCTAGCCTCCGCAACCAAGTATGAGTTCCACTCATGCATCCAACTCCCTAAACCAAGTTATTCCAAAGAGTCCATCATACCTACCTATTATCATATGCGATTCCAAGTATATTCATGTTTTTGTTTACCTTCCAAATTAAACTTGTTATGAGAAAACTAGTGATTAAAGCTCTCACGAACTTGATGGCACACTTTACTCTTCTTGCCCTTAATAAACTTGAACCATTGTGTCCAGGGCCGGCCGCCCTGGGCCCATAAAACCGAGGGGGCCATCTAGCTAGATATTCAGCCTATCTTATAGGAGGGCATGTTCACGTACGCGCCGAAGAAAAGAACTAGCTGTAGCATGCGGAAGGGCCTAGTTAGTGCACAGGGCCTTGTTGTTTGCACCGTAGGCTGACATCAAACCGAAGGGCCCGTAGGAGAAAATATTCCGGTCTAGTATTTTTTCTCCATATCACGATCGCATGTGCGAGAAAGGATCATGGCGTCTGGGTGCTGGCTCGGAGAGAGCAACAGGTTCGCGGGATGAACCTCAAGCTCCAATCGAATTGAAGATATAAATATTATGATGTCCAGCTCTAGCACCGCAAAGTACTGCTGCTCCTCTCGATATAAAATGATTTTAGCTCTCCTGTGTGGTGTTTTCTTTGAGAATCTCTCCTCCATTATTAGTATACGGGGATATACATAGGTAAAGTTAGGGCACCATGGGACTTAATTGACGGGCAAAATGAGTGGTGTGAACCTAGAATTGTACACAGATTTCATTTTTAGAGATATGGAATCGGATAAGGTGTGACTTTCCATTAGATATCTAGGGTGTTTGGTTAAGTTCAGAGAAGGGAGAGAGGCACAAGGAAGAAGAAAGCAGTCGTTCTATTTTCTCTTTTTTTACATTATGGTGGTTCCCAGCAATGAGTATCAGATTAGCACCGGGGATTGCCTAAGTTTTGTTCGTGAAGTTGATTATAGTAGGATAAAAATTAACAAACAACACTCTTCAGTGCACAATAATTAGAGTCTTTATCTCATTTGTAGACATGAGACGCTCTCCCGTAGTCGGCCATAGTACTAGAAAGTACGCTACCCACACCCACCTCCCACTAGCCGATCAGGGCAACAAGTAGAAGATCGAGAAGCTATGTCTCTAACTTGTCTCTATCCTATGCGATTTTGCCAGCATTAACCTGTATCTTTATAATGATGATTAATATGTATATACAAATAAAATATTTATATGAACACTAATTTTGTATGTTTAAAGAGTTTATTCATAACATGTACATTAATACACCTTTATCAAAAAAATATACATTAATACATTATGTATACATATTCCAATTATAATTTGACATTTGTATATTGAGGGGCCCTGGTTTCTAGGTTCGCCCTGGGCCCCTAAAATCTTAGGACCGGGCCTGATTGTGTCGTCTGTGTTGTATATGCTTGCACTTATTTGTTGGGGATTAGCAGAACCATGTTGTCATGGGGAACGCTTTCAACATTGCACGGGTACTTTGTACCTAGTTGATATCATGCTCTTTTGTCTATGGATGTCGTCGGTGTGAAATGAAAGGGGAGCTTGTAAGTCCATGGAGTTATGTATATGTGTTAGAGAAACGCCTGGGCCGCTGGTCTAATCCATGCTGACATGGTGGAAACCTGCAGCGTAACCATAATGAGCTGTCTATGAAGCATTGTTCTTATAAAAAAGAGTCAGTTATTGAAAAAAAAGAGAAAAAGAAAAAAAAGAGATTACGAAAAGAGGAAAGAGAGAAAAAAACACCATATTCCCATGGTAAATAAGAAGATTGCTGAGATGCTCGATGTCTGCTTGCCTTGTCATTTTGATATGGGGATTCTTCCGTATCATCGGGCAAGGGGTACCCTGTTGGCGGTTCTCTATGATACACATGTACTTACGATGACAAGAACTTACCGGTGACTAAACTTGAGTAGCATGAGGAGCGGCCCTCGTATTCAAGGGACATGAGATTTCTAACTTATACTTCGTCAAGCATGTACACCATAGTTTGTTCACTTTAACCTTAATCACTTCAAGATGCTTATGATAGGGGAAATTAGAGGTAAAAGCTATTAAGTACCATAATTTTTGGAAGCTCTTTATGAAACTTGAATCTCTGCTTCCTTCTATGAAGGCCTTTCTTCCACCATTATATTGAGTCTCCACCTTCTATCTTTATGCACCTACTTTGAGAGCATAGTGGCCATTCTTAGTTCTATGTGCATTGTCCCAAGACTAGTTGATTGATGCATACCTTGATATTGCTTGTTTTAAACTATTTGTATCTAGTCACTCTTATGAACTTTGAAGGTGTCCTATGCAATTATATTTGCTACTCTATGAGGGACAAGCTGAATACTATTATGCTATGTTTTCTTTATGTGAAACAAACAAACGTCTTGCAAAGCATTGTTATTCATGAATCTTTTGTTTGTGCCTTTTCATGTTGCAACATAGTTTCTTTGTCTTATTGCTAGAACTTTGTCTTTCATGTTATGATTGAAGTACTATGATCCCAGCTTCGAATGTTTTACAAGTATTTTGATCAAGTTTATGATGGTGCATGTCACCTAAAAAATTATTCTTTCTTTTTATCACTTACTTACTCGAGGACGAGCCGGAGTTAAGCTTGGGGATGTTGATACATTGCAAATGTATCTATAATTTTTGATGTTCCATGCTTGGTTTTATCTACTTTCTTGTGTTTTGTCCACACTTTGGAGTACTTTTCTTATGATTTATTGGACTAACCTATTAACAAGAGCCATAGTGCTAGCTGTCTGTTTTCTGCTGTTTTTGGTTCCAGGAAGTCAGAAAATGAATATTCTCGGAATTGGACGGGACAAAATCCAAAGTTGCTATTTTACCGGAAGACATCTAGAGCCAGAATACGAGACGGAGAAGGGCTGGGGCCCGGCCACACCACCTGGCCGCTGGCCAGGCTGACCTGCGCTGGGTGGTGCAGCTGACCCCAACACCCCCTCGGCCTCTCCTTCCACCTATATATTTCCTCCGATACCAAAACCCTAAGTACCCGATCAAATAATCCACGAAAGAGTCTGTAGCCGCCGTCATCTCCATCCCTAGATTGGGAGGGATCTGAAGCTCTTCCTGGCACCCTGCCGGAGAGCGGAATTCACCCTGGAGGCCTTCTTCATCATCATGACAGCCTCCGGTGTGATGCGTGAGTAGTTCATCTCTGGACTACGGGTCCATATAGTAGCTAGATGGCTGGTTCTCCTCCTTTGTGCTTTCATGTTTAGATCTTGTGAGCTCCGTTCATGATCAAGATCATCTATTTGTAATCCTTACATGTTGTGTTTGCGGGGATCCGATGGATATTGAGATGCTATTTCAGATTGATTATTGATTCTATCATGTCTTTGTTATTTGTGATCTTGCATGCTTTCTGTTGTTAGTAGCTATCTTGGCCAAGTAGATGCTAGCAACTCCAAGAGTTAGTATTTATGCTCGATAGTGGGTTCATGCCTCTGGTAATCAGGGGAAGTGACAGAAATCTCTAAGGTACTAGATGTGTTGTTGCTACTAGGGAGAAAACAACAATCCTTTGTTCATAGAACAATCGTATTGTTTACTTTATACGCAATTCGTAAAGCAATAATCTGTTGCTTGCAACTTAATACTGGAGGGGGTTCGGATGATAACCTGAAGGTGGATTATTAGTCATAGATGTAGTTGGATGGCGGTCTATGTATAATGTTGTAATGCCCAATCAAGTTTCAAAGGAGTCAAGATGATTAGTATATGCTTGTATGCTTTCTCGATGTTTGTCAATTGTCTCGCTGTAATTTGTTCACCCAGCATGTTATCTATCTTAAGGAGAGCCACCTCTAGTGAACTATGGACCCTGGTCCTTTCTTTTACATTCAATCTACAATCAACTGTTTACTGCTTTGTGTTTACTTTCTGCAAACTATTACTTCCTTCCATTTGATACGTTTAATCCTTTGTTTTCAGCAAAACCGGTGAGATTGACAACCTCATCGCAAGTTGGGGATAGAGTTCTGTGGTTGTGTTGTGCAGGTCTCCACGTTGCTGCTTGCACCAGTAGTGCGCCCTGCCAATGTTCAGCTAGCTAAACCTTTGGGGTGTTTCCTTGCTCCTATTGGATTGATAACCTTGGTTTCATAACTGAGGGAAACTTACTGCTGTGCTCATCATACCTTCCTCTTGGGGTTCCCCAACGAGCTCGGCATCAACCACGAGCCAGCAAACCATCATTCCAAGGTTTTCACAATTATTTTCACCAAGTATTCCCATCTATAGTGATCAACTTTTATGCTTAGCACTAGCCATTAAAGTTGAGGGTATTCACTAATGAGGGGTGCTAATCAAGGGTAACTATCCAACTCTAATCTCATGCCTTGGAATGACATCTAAGTATAACTAGTTAGGCCTAGTTTTATACTCTTTATGGTATCTATACTATTTTTCCAATACTCACAAAACATTAACTAAAATTAAAGAACTTTGGTAAAGTAAAAGAATAAAGCTTGCAAGTAAAACTCGGGATTGGCGTAATCAAAGTTATATAACCAAGCATGCCTAATGCATATTTCATAGGTTATCTTGCAAGGATAACTTGCATGGTTCTAGCTTGTAATAAGTGGTGGCTTGCCTTGAGTAGTGCAGTGATTGAAGTTCTCTTCTTCTTCTTCTTCTTCTTCTTCTTCTTGGTAGTACTCCTCCTCCTCGTATCCCGGGTCGGTACTATCGTCTATAAATGAATACAAGGTACACAATCACCAAACAATACTTAAATATTTTTATTTAGCACACTAAGGCTCACACTAGATGATCTAGCATCATCACAATCATCACATGAAATAAAGACTTATTCTTATTTATCTTATTTTAGAAAAGTAATTTCTACTCATTGAAAAATACTTAAGATTTAATATTCTCCAATTAAAATATGGGATAATGTTGACACATGCCATCACCACATATTCTAATACAGGGGAATGTGATTTAAAGTGTTGGTCAAATTTTATAAAGTTTCAGATTATCATTTAATAGAATTAAAGTGACTAGAAATGCCTAAATAGCATTCTTTTGGTACTAGTACAATGTCACGGCATGCAAACCTAAATATTTTTACATATTCAAATAGATCTTATCAAATGTGATTTTTGAGAGTTGGAATCAACTCAAAAACATTTATGATTGATTTTTGAAAAATGTTTGAAGTTGGAAAAGCCTCTGTTTTGTTATTTTTACTATAGGTGATCTCTAACTCCAAATGACTTGAATCCAACGGGCTTGGATAGATAATTTCAAACCTTTCTAACAAAATTGAAATCATGCAATTTTGTTCAGTGAATCTTTCTGAATTGATTTTTGAATCTACTGACAGAAACTGGTTTTAACTAAATTGGAAAAGAATTATTTGAATTCACAGGCCTACGCGGGAAACTAACTGGGCCGGCCCAATCTCCATAGTGCGGTGCAGAGGGCTGCTGACAGAACGGACCCACTGGTCAGTGGCTCATCTAACACGAAGCGGTATCTTTAAATCTAGGCCCTACGATTAGAACACGATCTAACGGCTGAGATCCATCGTCGACGATGAACAGCTCCGGCGAGGTCTAAACCCTAACGCGGTGGTGGGGGTCGTGTGAGGCTCACCAGGGCTCCAGCTAGGGTTGGTGATGGGGGCGAATGGCGTTGTCGACGATGACGGTTCGAACGGTGGTCACGACAGCTCCTGGGGCGGCTCCAATCGGCGACACCCTTCCTTCACTGCAGCGGCGGGCTCCGGCTAAATTCTGGTGGGATGGTGCTCGCCTTGCTCCAGGAAAGGGTGTGGGAGTGTCTGTGAGGAGTGGGGAGTGAGGTGGTGTGGAGAAATGAGGCAGAGAGGGCCTCTATTTATACACCGACAAGGGGACTGAGCGGGATGGGTTGGCTTCTTCGGCGATGGCGGTACAGCGTTCTATCAGCGTGGCTACGGGTAGGGGATGATGCGTTGTTCCCTGGTGGTCATCGCGGGCTTAATGGCACGACACGGGGCGGCCAAGGACGGTTGGGCGCATGCGGTGCTCTGCGCGGGGGCGGCGGTGTTCGAGACGGCGCACGGGTGCTATGGGTTGCACAGAGGCGAACGGGGATGTCTGCGAGCTAGCTGGTGTAAAGGCGAGGGTGTGCATGCACGGAGAGGGCTAGGCGCGACGCGTGCGAGCTGGTCGGGTATGGCGCTCTAGCGCGCTCTCGGCACGGCGCAAAGACACTGGGCACGGTGCTGCTGGGGTGGTCCATGGCCAGGCTGGGGTCGTGGGCTGGACAGGGGGTGGCGGTGGACGGTCGCCTGTCTCCTGTGTGTCGTGGGAGAGGGCGGCATCATCTGCTGTGAGCGGTTCATGGTTGACCGACATGGCAGTTTTCGGGCAGCGCTGCACTGGCGCAACGGCAAGGGGGGTGGATGTCCATGCATTGCTAGACACTGGGGGAGACAGGGGAGTGAAGAGGGGACAATTTGGTTGGGTGATCACTGCTCAAAACAATGAAGTTAGGCCAGGTTTAAAATGTGTCTGCAAGGTGCTTGATTAAATGGCCGAAAGAACTTAAGTTTGAAAATTTTGAATGAAATTTGGTGAGTGATCTTATCTTATGCTTGAGTGTGTATGGTTGCTTGGAAAAGGCAAGGTGAATTGATTTAGTTGGTTTTTGCAAAATGGTGATCTTACCATATGAACTAGATTCAAATTTGAAATGTCCTTTAAATAGATTTGAAAATAGCTTTGGTGAGTTTGTAAAGTGGGCCTTGGTTCACTTTTACTTGGTCTAGCAAGGGGTGAAAAGACATGGAAATGTATCTATTAGAAATTCTTTTCTAGGAACACTCAAAGTGGTCTAGTGGTTAACTTTGGTCAAAATGACCATTAGCTTATTTAATTTATATTTGATTTTGTTTGTAATTGGCCTACATGATGTAGTATTCATCTTTAAACCATTTCTCATCATTTGTAGCAATCAAACATGGCATTTTCACTCAATCATACACTAATGCAAAACACACATGCATTCATATAGATTTTTGGAATAAAAGTTTTTGTTAACCCTAAACTTGGGTGATTAGAACTTGATAAGCTTGCTTAATATTTTTGGGGTGTTACAGTATTTGACTATACATGCTTTGGACTAAATGTCATGTGTATGACGCCACTATTGATGTTGATGGATTCTTTTAAAGAAAAAGGAAATGCTGAAATAGAATCTCTAAAATATTTGGCAGAAACAGGAAAAGACTGGTAGTATCCAGCCTAGGTATATAAAAGATATACATGTTATGGCTATATTCTTTGCTTGTTAAACAATGTGGTTCTTAGGTATTGGATACTGGTATTGGATACTGATTGGTTGGTGTGAAGTGTCATACAGAACAACACAATTCATGAACTGCAACGGCCTAAGTAACTGGCAAGCGAATAAGTGATGATGTTCATCAAAAACAAATAAAGTGTTATTGTGTTTCTCGTTGTCATCAAACCTAGCCTTCAAGATTTGTTTTAATAATTGTTATTTAGTTTCGGTATGTAGCATCCCAATTGTCTAACAATTGCAATGCTACTAGCCTAGTCTATATAAATGCTACTTCCTACATATAATTGTTGCATCATAATTATATCATGCTCATGTCATCATGCCACCTTGCATTTGAGCATCATATAAAACCCTCTTTCTTTGGTTCTTCTCTCATATGCATTATTAATTGTATTTGCCTCTTGATATTGTATTTGGTTATTGATATATTGTTTAATGCCCAAGTTGATTTGGGGGCATATCTTTTATTCAACTCCACCACCTTTCTTTTCACCACCTTATAATTCCACCATCCCATTATCCATGAGCTTGTATTTTATTTTATTTTGGTATTTAATCTAGCTCATGGGAGATAGGCTGGATCTACTTCTATAAATTCTTTTGTTTGGCTTTATTCCACTTCTTGGAAATGCATAAGTATAATGCCATATTATTATTGTTTTCACAAAATCAATCATGGCATTTATTATTTTTGCATGGGCCATGCAACCATCATCACCACCTTTCTCCCACTTGTTTTTCCTTTGTTTTAGTGGTTCTTCTTGGTGGAATCATCTACATCATCTATCCACCATACCCCTTTTCTCATCAACATCTTTCTTTTATTTATCTCCATTCATGTTTTATATGAGGGATTCTTCCCATACATCTTTCTTTCTCTTTTTCTTGTTTATTCCTCTCTCACCTCACCCTCTCCTCTCACCAAGCCGAGGTGTCCCCCTCTCCCTGCCAGCAAGCCCCACCTAGCTACCCATCTACCCCACCCCTCTAGCTCTCTCTCTCCTCCTTGCCGAGCCTAACCCTAGCTCACCCGAGCTACCCCCTCCCCTCTCTCTCTCCTCTCTACCGCCGTGCCAGCCCCACCCAGCTGCTCCTCTCGCCGTCCCCACCTGGCAGCCTCCACCACCCTACCTGCCCTGCCCTGGCTGCCCAGGTCGAGCCCCAGCTCGACCACGTGATCGAGGATAAAGGAGAAAGGGCTGAAGCCACTTTTCCATCGACCCCATGCCCCCACGCCCCTCTTCCCTCTCCCTCGTTTTCCTCCTTCTTCATGGCTCCCCCGCCTCTCCCAGATCCACCCCAGGTACCTGCCCTCGCATCCCCTTCTTCTTCTCCGACGCCACCGTCTCCCGCCAGTCGCCGCCGTCTACCCCTGCGGCTCATCGTTTCGGCCGGCGTGCGCGTCGTGGAGGTGGTCTGGAAGACCAAGGAGGTACCACTTCTTCACCTCGACCGGCCCAACGAGGAGGAGAAGGCCACCAGGACCGCCAGATCCTCGCTGCTCCCTGAAACCCTAGGTCGCCGGAGCTCCTGCATCCTCGCCGATCGGCCGCTTCCCTGCCCGAGCCAACCCCACCAACCACCCCACGGTGAGTCCCTCTTCCTCCCTGACGTACTCCGCCTCACCGGGCAGCCCTAGCCGCGTCAGTCGTTTCGGTGGCGCCCTCGGTCTTGCCACGCGCTATTGTCTGCAAGGCCGCGCGCAGGTGCGTCAACTAGCCGCGATACTCCCTCCTGACACCAACCCCTCCCTAGCCCAGCGGTCCGCCGCCGCCCGCGCACGCCAGGTCGCGAGTTCGATCCCCGTCTCGCTGCGCCGTGCGTTGTTTCCTATCAGACCGAGGAGAAAGAAGAACAGTACGGGCCATGGTCGAATTACAAATAGCCCCTCTTTTTAACTCTCGCTCAACCCGCGGTCCATCATACCCCACCTGTCAGCCGCCGTGATCATCTTTCAGAAAACCCCCCAGACTGTTATTCCCTAAACCCGCGGTCCAGCCTACCCCCTCCAGTTAGCCTCTGCGGGATCACCACTGTCACGTGGGCCCTAGCTCGCTGGCCCCGCCTGTCACCCGCAGCAGCTAGCTAAGCCGCGGTAGCAAAAGTTTTCCGCGCGCGTGGCCCCAGTCAGCGACTGGCCCACCCGTCAGTGACTTTGGCTAAGTCGAGCTGGGTGCCAAAAGTTTGCCCTGTTGTCTGTTTAATTTAAACCTTTTCAAAACTGTTTTAAATACAAATTCAAATCAGATTTAAATAACTTTTAAAATACAAATCCAAACAATACATATGATATATGTTTTGGAATCAGAAAAATGTGAGGATTTCAAATATGCTATTCAAAATATTATTTGAGCACTTTAAATTTTCGAGATGATTAAAATTACATTAAAATGCCCTTTTCCTTAATTAATTAATAACTTTAGTTTTATAACTCCAAATTTGACAAATAATATGTCAAAATCGATTAGCACGACGAGACCGTTCTATCTATGCATTCCATGTTCTGAATTGCAGCATGCATCATATAAATATAAAGGTTACAGCAACTTATATGAGAGCAAACCGGGCTAAAAACTTAATGGAATGCTTTAATCTTGTACCCCACACCTCACCCATGCCATGCTACATTATTGCCATGCAAATTGTGCATCATTCATCATGGCATGATTGTTTGCTTGTCGCATTATAAGTCATATGCTTGTGCCCTCTATTTATGTTGGCCATTGTTTGTTTGGTTCTTCTTCGAATAGACGCTGAGCAGGGGATATATCAGGAATCCTAGGAGCACTACCCAGATCCGTCCCTCGCTTCAACTATGCTGCCAGGCAAGCACTACCACATGCTTGCATACATATAGTACCTATTGCCTCTATCTTATTCTTGCATCATTGAGTCGCGATTGCATTAAATTGAATCCCAAGTACTGCATAGCCTTTACTTTTAAACCCCACCGAAGCTTGTTTCTCTATCCCATGAGCCATTACTACAGGAGTTGTTTGAGCCATGCGAGTTGTAGAACAACATGTGTAGGGTATGTGAGTGTCTGATGGATAACGAGGTACCTAAACAACTTAACCTGAGTAGTAATGGGATAACTAATGAAAGTAGCACCGGTGAGCAATATCTGTTATTTGGTTTTTCATGCTCACTTGTGTCCCGTAGGACCCCGAGTACTTGATTCTTGTTCCTTGACTATTCGCACTATCCACATCCGGGAGGCCTTATGGACCCCCCTGAGCCAGAGCTTGATTCATTCTTATTTCTTGGGGCCACAAAGTAGTTTGGGGCTTTATTACTATCCTGTACTTATGCCATGCTTTACTGCTTTATTTAAGATTGTGCGTGGAGCACCTGTACTGTTTTGGATCGCGCCACGTTTTTGTGGTATCGACAAGCCCAGTCACATTTTCGGGTTCCCAGTCGTTTACAGCCGTCGTCGCAAACCCTGGGTCCGTTCCAGAGCCGGCCAACTTCGTTGCGGGTAGCTTAGTGGGATGGCCCCCTGAAACATTTCTGAATCTTGTGATCGCTTTGTCGTGAATGCCTCATTGGGTTTTGATTTGGTTTTTCCGAGGTTGATTGAGTGTGTGTTGCTATTTGTGCACCTCAGGTAAATCTTCAAAGCCGTGTCCGCGGTTATGGACGACTTGGAGCACAGTTTCTCAATCATAGACAAGTATAACTAAAGTACCGCTTTTAACTTGACTAAGTACCTGACTAGTAAATAGTGCAACACTCATGGAATGGATAATAAAACTGCCAACGGATGGGGGTTGTTCGTTCGCTTTCTCGTTGGTAAGCGAGAAGGAGGATGGATCTGTTAATTATACTGTTATAACTGTTGTTCTTAATTAACGGACATCCGTCTATCTTTGGTTAGACGGATGGTTAGCGAGTATCTATAGAATTGTTAGGGATTATCTTTTGCTGCAATTGCGTCACCCCAGGTTGTGTCCCCTTTAGAGGCATAAAGACTTGCTGAGTACCCCTAGGGTCTCACACGATAAATTGTTTGATTCAGATGAACAGGTATTCTCGCAAGATGGATACTGGGTGGAGGAGACGGACGATGTTGGCAACAATCACTCGGTGTAGAGATTCCGGGAACGGGGATCCGTGAGATCTATGGGCGAGATGTGTTTATTTATGGGGCATCTTATGCTGATTTGCTTCTTATCCGTACTCGGATCTTGTTTTCTGCTTCCGCCTGATACTCTGATGTTTGATGTATGAGGAGATATCCTAAACTATTATATCTATCTAGGGTATTTGGATCTTGCCGTATGGCGTTGCAATATTTCTATTTCTTTTAGATGGACTGGCTCTGAGGACTGTTGTATGTGGCTTGCATACATACTCATTTGTGTATGTAGTTGATCCCTTCGCCTACCGATTACGCCGCTCGTTCTTGTCCCGATGTTTGGAAATGGTTAGGACGGCCGAAACGTCTACCTGTGAGTGGCATTTGGCCCCACCGTACTATTTTAACCATTTCCGCTCATCCAGGCTTGTAACTAAGAGCGTAATTCACCGAGGTAGTTACAATTGGTATCACATCCATCCCGCCCTTCAGGGTCTCAGCCAAATGGTCGTTGTCAGTCTAGCAAATATTTTTGGTAGCTATGTATACTAGGGAAAAACAAAACGCGAGAGTAGGACTGCTTCCACTTTTCTTCTTACCCACCCACCCACCCTTTTCTGGTAAGGAAGTGTAACGTTTTCAATCCTCTTCTAAAAATTCAAACTAGGATTCACGTGTTCTAGGTTTCCGTAGTACCATAGAAAGTGTTTGTGTGTGTGTGTAATTCCTTGTCTATCTGTTGCATCCAATTTGTTATCACAATCTGCCTTTGGTTATCAACGGTTGGTACATTCCATACTGACAGGCTTTTGAAAACCGGCGCTATCTATCCGACTCCTTGTTAACCGGTGCCATCTTCTTAAGGGTGTTCTTCCTTCCAGCATGCTTTCATAGAATGTGGAGTTGCTAATCTCTACCTGATAAGTGATTTTGCGCATCTATTGGTATTTTAATGCCGAAAAATGTAGAAATTTTTTCTTTGATACATCTGAGTTTCCACACTCCTTTTCAGTCATGTGTGAAACATTATCTATCTCCCTTTTATCAGCATGCCCATGCTAACTCATTCTTTTGTCACCGGCGCTTAATCCTGGAGTTTTATTTCATCTCCAATTCTCTTGGGCTAATTACATAACATGTGTCGATCCGATGCTGGTGATTGTAATTTGGTTCTCGGCATAGCTATAGGACACTTATCATGAGTGGAATATGGAAAATGCTATCAACACTACCCTCCAAATGGTGACAGTTATCTCCTGTGATTTTGAGTACACCGTGATCATATCTATGCATATTCAAGTACCCTTGCCAATCTGGAGTTTTCTTAAGGCCCTACGGTGGTCTATCATCTGTTCATCATGCGGCACATCTTTTTGTACTCCATATCCGCATAATTCTCTTTGAGACGAGGGAATTGAATCTTTTCGTCTCTGATAGCTTTGCTTAAGGTATGATCTATCATCTTTTCTTTATCCAAGATCTCTTTATCTTTGTAACCGGCGATCCGATCGACAATGTGAACCAGGTGGCATTTCCTGTTCTCTTCCGAAGGACCAGATAATCTATTCTGCCAGTGCATCTTTCCAACATGAATCCTTACTCGTAACGTGATCTTTCAAAGAGCGTTGAGCTCAGAAAGTGTTTCGAGCATTTGTTCGTTTCTCCCGCCTCTTGAACTTGATATTCTTGGAATATCTTGGTAATCTGTGGTGGTATATCTTGATGATATGCTTGCCTATTCTATGTCAATGGAAGAACATGGAAGGTCATCTATGTCTCTTTCTATCAAGCTTCGCGAACACTGCCGTGTGCAAAGTTCCCAAAGTGAAAATTCTGACTTTTTGAAGTCACCTATCTCGGCCACGTCCTTCTGCTAAATAGATCGCTTCAATTCTGGAATCAGCAAGTTCATTGTTAATTCCATCTTCCATCTTCAATCAAACCCGGAGTTTTCCTTGTTGGCGAGTTATCATCGTCGTTCCGCCGTAGATTTCCTCAAAACTGCTAAATCTCTCTCAATCATTTCAAGAAGAACATGGAGTTCTTTCACCTCAGTCTCATCAAGTGATCTTTTGAAACCCTCTCGTTCTATCATCTATGCTCAATCCACCGGAGGACATGAAGATTTTTTAGATCTTTTGTAATCCTTATGTTCAAGTGGTGCTATCTTTTTCTTTATCTGTGGAATCTTGCAGTTGTCTCCATGATCTTCCTTCATATCTTTCCGGTGGCTGGTTACTTATGATATGACGACAACATCATCACCCTTATCTATCTTGGATCCGGTGAATCGTTTGCATCAATCTTTGTTTTCTTACGGATTTCCATGAGCTCTTCTTGTCAATACCTTCAGACTGTTTCGGTAGTTGGGTTGCATGGTTTTCTTATTCATGTGCGGAGTAATGCTTCGAGTGCGGGATGGAGTAGCTACCATACCACTAATCTTATCATTCGCTCTTGTACATTGAATTGGTGAATTAATGTGATTTCACTCATTCCACGGAAGTTAGAAGTGGCCTTTATCTCTCGATACTTTTACTTCCGTCCTTGTTTTTCCGGAGTGCTCTCTCGAAGAAAGTAATCAATAATCTCTTGTTGGTGGTCTGTCTATTCTAGATGGATCAAAATCTACAATTATCTGGTGGAAACAAACGCAAACTCTTTTCTGTCCTCGTCATTCTACCGATGCTCGACATCCACAAACAAGATGAAAGGAAACTATCTCTCTCTTTGTTTCATCAATTCTTTTTCTGTGGTAAAGCCTATTATGGTTGATGCCATCAGCCGCAAATCTATTGCGTTAGCCTCAAGGCTAAAGAAAGCAATAAGTATCTCTACAATAAACTCCAGATCCTCCATATTCTTTGCTTCTCGGGATTCCACCATGATCTGGCTTCACATCCGTCTCTGGAAGTTATATCCGCGCACCTCAATTGCGTGATCCTTTGGGTCTTACCGGCACAAGAAGAATCTAATCTGACGATGTCTAACTAAATGTTTCTGTTGATATCAATGGACTCTATTGTTTGAAGGCAATATTGTTTCCGTACTTCATTTCTCAAATCCGAGAGAAGATACGATGCTATCGTCATAGTGGTTCAAAACCTCTCCAACCTAGTCTTCCGGCGACACAAAGAATTATCCTCTCTAGTATCCGTAAATCTTTAATCTTAACGGTGTGCTTTTCTGTATCCATGATACATCATCTTGTCCTTTCTTTCACAAGTGGTTCTTTTTCTCTTATCATGTTTCTTGAGAAAACCGGAGCTATGTTCATCCTACCTTCTTGCCTCACGACAATCCTTCAACTCTTCTAAACCTTTGTGTCTCAAGCAAACGCAAGACTCGCAACAAGTCTAGCAAGTTTTGCAAGGTGTAAGGGTCACACCATTCCGTGGTTCATCAACTTGGGAACGTGAGGGTCAACTTCGTTCGAACACCCACCTCTCCTTGTGTTGTTTTCTTTTTCCTAGGAATCTCGGGGCGAGATTCTTGTTTAGTGGGGGAGAGTTGTAGCATCCCAATTGTGTAACAATTGCAATGCTACTATCCTAGTCTATATAAATGCTACTTCCTACATATAATTGTTGCATCATAATTATATCATGCTCATGTCATCATGCCACCTTGCATTTGAGCATCATATAAAACCCTCTTTCTTTGGTTCTTCTCTCATATGCATTATTAATTGTATTTGCCTCTTGATATTGTATTTGGTTACTGATATATTGTTTAATGCCCAAGTTGAGTTGGGGGCATATCTTTTATTCAACTCCACCACCTTTCTTTTCACCACCTTATAATTCCACCATCCCATTATCCATGAGCTTGTATTTTATTTTCTTTTGGTATTTAATCTAGCTCATGGGAGATAGGCTGGATACACTTCTATAAATTCTTTTGTTTGGCTTTATTCCACTTCTTGGAAATGCATAAGTATAATGCCATATTATTATTGTTTTCACAAAATCAATCATGGAATTTATTATTTTTGCATGGGCCATGCAACCATCATCACCACCTTTCTCCCACTTGTTTTTCCTTTGTTTTAGTGGTTCTTCTTGGTGGAATCATCTACATCATCTATCCACCGTACCCCTTTTCTCATCAACATCTTCTTTTATTTATCTCCATTCATGTTTTATATGAGGGATTCTTCCCATACATCTTTCTTTCTCTTTTTCTTGTTTATTCCTCTCTCACCTCACCCTCTCCTCTCACCAAGCCGAGGTGTCCCCCTCTCCCTGCCAGCAAGCCCCACCTAGCTACCCATCTACCCCACCCCTCTAGCTCTCTCTCTTCTCCTTGCCGAGCCTAACCCTAGCTCACCCGAGCTACCCCCTCCCCTCTCTCTCTTCTCTCTACCGCCGTGCCAGCCCCACCCAGTTGCTCCTCTCGCTGTCCCCACCTGGCAGCCTCCACCACCCTACCTGCCCTGCCCTGGCTGCCCAGGTCGAGCCCCAGCTCGACCACATGATCGAGGATAAAGGAGAAAGGGCTGAAGCCACTTTTCCATCGACCCCGTGCCCCCACGCCCCTCTTCCCTCTCCCTCATTTTCCTCCTTCTTCACGGCTCCCCCGCCTCTCCCAGATCCACCCCAAGTACCTGCCCTCGCATCCCCTTCTTCTTCTCCGACGCCACCGTCTCCCGCCAGTCGCCGCCTTCTACCCCTGCGGCTCGTCGTTTCGGCCGGCGTGCGCGTCATGGAGGTGGTCTGGAAGACCAAGGAGGTACCACTGCTTCACCTCGACTGGCCCAGCGAGGAGGAGAAGGCCACCAGGACCGCCAGATCCTCGCTGCTCCCCGAAACCCTAGGTCGCCGGAGCTCCTGCATCCTCGCCGATCGGTCTCTTCCCTGCCCGAGCCAACCCCACCGACCACCTCGCGGCGAGTCCCTCTTCCTCCCTGACGTACTCCGCCTCACCGGGCAGCCCTAGCCGCGTCAGTCGTTTCGACGAGCGCCCTCAGTGCGCCGCCGCTCGCTGTGTCTGCACGTGCCCGCGCCGCGTAGTGCCTCAACTAGCCGCGATACTCCCTCCTGACACCAACCCCTCCCTAGCCCAGCGGTAGATGCCGCCGCCCGCGCACGCCAGGTCGTGAGTTCGATCCCCGTCTCGCCGCGCCGCGCGTTGTTTCCCGTCAGACCGAGGAGAAAGAAGAACAGTACGGGCCGTGGTCGAATTACAAATAGCCCCTCTTTTTAACTCTCGCTCAACCCGCGGTCCATCATACCCCACCTGTCAGCCGCCGTGATCATCTTTCAGAAACCCCCCCAGACTGTTATTCCCTAAACCTGCGGTCCAGCCTACCCCCTCATGTCAGCCTCTGCGGGATCACCACTGTCACGTGGGCCCTAGCTCATTGCCCCGCACATCACCCGCAGCTACTAGCTAAGCCATGATAGCAAAAGTTTTCACAAGGCGTGGCCCCTCGTGATCGCCCACCCGTCAGTGACTTTGGCTAAGTCGAGCTGGGTGCCAAAAGTTTGCCCTATTGTCTGTTTAATTTAAACCTTTTCAAAACTGTTTTAAATACAAATTCAAATCAGATTTAAATAACTTTTAAAATACAAATCCAAACAATACATATGATATATGTTTTGGAATCAGAAAAATGTGAGGATTTCAAATATGCTATTCAAAATACTATTTGAGCACTTTAAATTTTCGAGATGATTAAAATTATAAAATGCCCTTTTCCTTAATTAATTAATAACTTTAGTTTTATAACTCCAAATTTGACAAATAATATGTCTAAATCGATCAGCGCGACGAGCCCATTCTATCTATGCATTCCATGTTCTGAATTGCAGCATGCATCATATAAATATAAAGGTTACAGCAACTTATATGAGAGCAAACCGGGCTAAAAACTTAATGGAATGCTTTAATCTTGTACCCCACACCTCACCCATGCCATGCTACATTATTGCCATGCAAATTGTGCATCATTCATCATGGCATGATTGTTTGCTTGTCGCATTATAAGTCATATGCTTGTGCACTCTATTTATGTTGGCCATTGTTTGTTTGGTTCTTCTTCGAATAGACGCTGAGCAGGGGATATATCAGGAATCCCAGGAGCACTACCCAGATCAGTCCCTCGCTTCAACTGCGCTGCCAGGCAAGCACTACCACATGCTTGCATACATATAGTACCTATTGCCTCTATCTTATTCTTGCATCATTGAGTCGCGATTGCATTAAATTGAATCCCAAGTACTGCATAGCCTTTACTTTTAAACCCCACCGAAGCTTGTTTCTCTATCCCATGAGCCATTACTACAGGAGTTGTTTGAGCCATGCGAGTCGTAGAACAACATGTGTAGGGTATGTGAGTGTCTGATGGATAACGAGGTACCTAAACAACTTAACTTGAGTAGTAATGGGATAACTAATGAAAGTGGCACCGGTGAGCAATATCTGTTATTTGGTTTTTCATGCTCACTTGTGTCCCATAGGACCCCGAGTACTTGATTCCTGTTCCTTGACTATTCGCACTATCCACATCCGGGAGGCCTTATGGACCCCCCGAGCCAGAGCTTGATTCATTCTTATTTCTTGGGGCCACAAAGTAGTTTGGGGATTTATTACTATCCTGTACTTATGCCATGCTTTACTGCTTTATTTAAGATTGTGCGTGGAGCACCTGTACTGTTTTGGATCGCGCCATGTTTTCACGGTATCGACAAGCCCAGTCACATTTTCGGGTTCCCAGTTGTTTACAGCCGTCGTCGTAAACCCTGGGTCCGTTCCGGAGCCGGCCAACTTCGTTGCGGGTAGCTTAGTGGGGTGGCCCCCTGAAACATTTCTGAATCCTGTGATCGCTTTGTCGTGAATGCCTCGTTGGGTTTTGATTTGGTTTTTCCAAGGTTGATCGAGTGTGTGTTGCTATTTGTGCACCCCTGCAGGGTAAATCTTTCTGAAAGCTGTGTCCGCGGTTATGGACGACTTGGAGCACAGTTTCTCGATCGTAGACAAGTATAACTAAAGTACCGCTTTTAACTTGACTAAGTACCTGACTAGTAAATAGTGCAACACTCATGGAATGGATAATAAACCGCCAATGATGGGGTTGTTCGTCCGCTTTCTCGTTGGTAAGCGAGAAGGAGGATGGATCTATTAATTATACTGTTATAACTGTTGTTCTTAATTAACGGATATCCGTCTATCTTTGGTTAGACGGGTGGTTAGCAAGTATCTATAGAATTGTTAGGGATTATCTTTTGCTGCAATTGCGTCACCCCAGGTTGTGTCCCCTTTAGAGGCATAAAGACTTGCTGAGTACCCCTAGGGTCTCACACGATAAATTGTTTGATTCAGATGAACAGGTATTCTCGCAAGATGGATACTGGGTGGAGGAGACGGACGATGTTGGCAACGATCACTCGGTGTAGAGATTCCGGGAACGGGGATCCGTGAGATCTGTGGGCGGGATGTGTTTATTTATGGGGCATCTTATGCCGATTTGCTTCTTATCTGTACTCGGATCTTGTTTTCTGCTTCCGCCTGATACTCTGATGTTTGATGTATGAGGAGATATCCTAAACTATTATATCTATCTAGGGTATTTGGATCTTGCCGTATGGCGTTGCAATATTTCTATTTCTTTTAGATGGACTAGCTCTGAGGACTGTTGTATGTGGCTTGCATACATACTCATTTGTGTATGTAGTTGATCCCTTTGCCTGCCGATTACGCCGCTCGTTCTTGTCCCGATGTTTGGAAATGGTTAGGATGGCCGAAAGGTCTACCTGTGAGTGGCATTTGGCCCCACCGTACTATTTTAACCATTTCCGCTCATCCAGGCTTGTAACTAAGAGCGTAATTCACCGAGGTAGTTACACGGTATTACGTGAACAATGGTTGTTCAAATAATTGTCGTATTCCATAAAGGATGGATGAACTTTGACAAGTCTAGTTGGAGCAATCACGTCCATAAAACTAATGCTAAAATGTTGCAAGACAAATGATTGAAAGATCACTTATGAAGTGACATCACTGTTTAAATTATATTGGAAACAAAACATGAAGAAACTCAATGTTGATTGATTTTTGGAGTCTTTGATTTTGATCAATTGACGCTTGTGAGACTTTCCTCGAGATAATTGAAACTCCGTCCATAGGCCAAAGAGGAATAGACGACTAACTTATTGGATATTGTACATGTTTATGTACATAGTCCATTATATGTAGCCGTGTGCGGTGGATCTTTCAACTTCATATACTTTATCCAGAAATTTGAGTGGATATATATGTATATTTACTTAATAAGGGAGAAGTATGAAACATTTGAAAATTGTTCAAAGTATTTCAAGATGAAGTGGAGAATCATTGTAATGGGAAAATAAAAGAGTTTATGATTGGATCATAAAGGGAGATATTTGAGTTACAAGTTTAGAAAAACACCTAAGATTTGAGGAATCGTTCCATGGATTTGTGTTTCCCGATAAACCATAGGAGTATGGCATATTCGAGAGATGAAATCAAACCTTGTTTGGCATGGTAAGATCAAAGGTGTCATTTATAAAAATGCCATTTGTTTTAAAGATTAAAGCTTTAGAGACTACCGCTTTTACACTAAAAATAGCACCATCGTGATCCGTTGAAATGACACCATATGAGTTATGGTTTGGGATAGAACCCGAGTTGTCTTTTATTAAATTTTGGTATGCTTGGCATAAGTAAAATGTTTACAGCCAAAGTCGGATAAGCACGTCTTTGTAGGTTATCCCAAAGAAATAGTTGGGTATTCCTCCATAACACTGAAGACAAAAGAGTTTGTCACTTTGAACGTCAAGTTTCTTGAGAAGGAATTTTTTGCAAAAGTTAAGTGGGAGGATAATAGAACTTTGATTAGGTTGATGAACCTAAGCAACATGTGCTAAGTAGCACAATGCCGGGAAGTGTCCCGTAGGTGGCCATAATGCTCATGGCTCTCGTGACTACAAAGGTCGTAATCTCGGAGATTAGAGTTCCTATTTGAACCATATGGGTTGGGTAAGAATCAAAATAGTTAGATTTGATAAACAAGTCACTATTGTTTTAACAATGATGAACCGACCGCATGCAAAGAAGCGATGATGGGCCCTGACTCCATGAAATGACTAGAAGTCATAAAATCCGTGATAATTTCCATACACGAGAAATCAAGTTTTGAACTTGAAAGACCCTCTGGAAAGGCGTGAAGCCTATCAGTCGTATATGGATCTATAAAAGGGGTGGACATGGATGTTTTTACATATGTGAAATAGTAGAGATGTCGATAAAGAGTTTATGACAATGTTCAAGGAGTTAACTGCGACAAGATTTGATCTTTCATAGCGATATGTATTCTAGACGGAATATTGTAGCAACCACTACATATGTCAATTTTGATATATGGTAGTTGAACAAACAAAACAAGATTCTTCTAATATAATGGTTACCTAGGATGTGTGTATGAGGTTCGAAGGGTTTTGTTAGATCAAAGGATGCTAAAAGGGCATGCAAACTTCAATGGTTGAAGCAAGCATAGCAGAGTTAGAATCTTCACCATGATGAAACTGTTAAAAGAGTTTAATTTCATCAGAGACGATGAAGATGCTTGCATTTGCAAGAAATTAAGTGGGAGCGCTGAGACATATTTCTAATACATTATGTAGAAGACATGGTGTTGATTGGTAATGATGTATCTTTTATTGACACGGGCTAAGAATTTCATTAAAATTAGATTTCGATGAAAGAACTGGGCAAAACTGGAATATTATGCAACAATGTCTATATGGATAGATTGAGGCACCAATATGGTTATGCCAAAATGTACATAGATGAGATATTGAATGCATTCAATATGGAAACTACAAGAAAGGTTCTTGCCACATGGAGAAGGTTGAATCAAGATTCAAGTGTTTTGACACTTGGTGATTGAAATCACATGAATATTTTGATCAATAAGGTATACCATGATATGTACATATCCAGATATGTCCTATGATCTAAATATTATGTGCATATACCCGAATGATTCATAACATGATCATTGAACAATAGTAAGGATATTCTTACGATCTTTGGAAGAACTAAGAATATGTTGTAAAAGGTTACAAAATAGTTCATTATAAAGTGTTACATTGGTACTAGATTTGTCACAAAATACAAGTTAAGTTTATCTCAATTTAAACTATGGGTGGCATAATGTAATGGAAAGGAAGTTCCATGATGGATTTGAATGAGTTCCAAAGTTAAAATATTGTGACGGATACTACAACAAAAGTCTAAGTATATGATGAAGGGAATATGTCCTGAGAGGCAATAATAAAGTTGTTATTATATATATTATAAGGATATAATAGAAGTTTATTTTGCATGCTATAATTGTATTAATTTGGAAACGTTAATACATGTGTGTTTAATAAACAAAAGGAAAGTTCCTAGTTATGCCTCTCTTATAAACTAGCTCGTTGATTAACAAGATGATCAAGATTTCCTGATCATGGACATTGGATGTTGTTAATAACAAGGTCACAACATTAGTGGAATGATGTGATGAACATTCATCCGAAGTATAGCATTACGATCAAATTCATTGTGTTTATATTGCTATAACATCTAATGAAGTAATCCTAGTCCTTAAACCATGAGATCATGTTAATCACTAACACTGGAAGAGTATCTTGATAACATCAAACGTCACACCGTGAAAGGGTGATTATAAAGGTGGGTTCAGTACTACGAAAGTGTTATGTAGAGGCTCATGGATCAAGAGTGGTATTTTTCCATCCCGATGACGTATAGATATGCTCTGGGCCCTCTCGGTGATATCACATTGGTTAGCTTGCAAGAAAGTGATGAGATCACTAGAATGTTATATCACAGGAACGAGAAAAGAGTACATGTCGGTAATGAGATCAAACTAGGTATGGAGATACCGATGATCGAATCTCGCACATGTAATATATTGCGAGACAAAGGGATTTAGTTACTAGCATTAAAGGTTCCCACGATCACAGAAGTCATCGTTGAATGTGTAGGAGTCAGTATGGATCTCCAGGTCCCGCTTCTGATCATTGATCTGAGAGGGGTCTCAATCATGTCTATAGTATTCACGAACCATAGGGTGACACACTTAAGGGATACCAACACCATTTGGAGCAAATATGTTTCAGACAAATGAATTGCAAAGCACTAGAATTATTTCAATAGACACCGAAACTATTTCGGGTGAAATTGCTGAAATTGGTTATGCATGTAATATTGAAATGTTGCAGGGGGTTTTATGTGAATGTTTGTTAATTAAAGTAATTAACAAAATTCTGAATAAAATTAATAAAAGAGTTTTATTAAATGAAGTGGAGACTTTAATAGAGAATGTGAGGAGGCAAATTTATGTGGAGGGAGTTACCACCACATGAATGGGGGAGGTGAGGGGTCACCTCCATGGGGCGCCGGCCATGGGAGGGGTACCCCCCTCCTCCTATAAAAGGCCCCCCTCTCACACCTTCATACTCACACCTCCTGATGAAGGATCTCTCTCCCCCTCTAGTATTATTCCCCCATGGTCTCGGATTAGCGAGATACATGTTCCCGGTGGCATTTCGTCTAGGAGTTGCTGCTTCCGCTGCATCGCTGGAGCGAGGAGGCGGAGGTTGTTCGGTGTCCTGAACGTGTGTGTGAGTGCGGATGCGCTTCTGGTTTGCGGCGCTAGGACTTCCACACGATCTTGAGATCGGCAAGCGAACGACTACATCATCCATGAGTTCCATCTCGTTAACAATGCTTTGTTGTCTTCGAGAATATGTTCTCTATGGATGTATATCCACCCGTTTCTTATATCTAATAGATAGATCTTGGCGTATAATAGTTCCCATCGTAGGAAAATTTTGTTTTCTATGCTGCGGACCCTTCAGTGGTATCAGAGCCTGATCTATGCGTAGGTGCTTTGCACGGGTAGAACACATAAGAGTATGTGGGCAGCGATGATCATGTTATTGCTTCTTATATATACTTTGGATATTGGTGGCATAGTGGGATGAAGCGGCCCGGACCAACTTTACATGTCATCGCACATGAGACCGGTTCCACGACTGACATGCAACTAGTTTTGCATAAGTGGCTAGCGGATGTCTGTCTCTCCTACTATAGTAAATATCTGATTTACAATGAGTTGTTAATAATTTGGTTATCATCATTGTGGTTCCATGTTCGTAGGTAAGAACGGTTCTCTCTTCGAAAGCCCTAAGCCATGTAAAAACTTGCAATTGATAAATTAGAAGCGTCAAGTTTAGATCGTTGCTGGGCTTGTGTCATGATATGGTAATGTTGTAAGTTGATGTATAGTAGATACTCTTACAACACACCTAACGTGTAAGTTCCATAGACCTTGGCCTTACACACAAATGATTGATAAAGATCATACCACGATGCATATGATAGTGATCAAGTGCAAGAACCATATCATTTCACTTTACACATATGATGTTTGCATCTTATATTGCTTGTTTGGCGTTTTAGTAGCATTATAAGATGATCCCTCATTTAAATATCAAGATAAAAATGTAATCTTCCTTAAGTATGCACCGTTCTATGGATCGTGTTTCGAGACATCACATGATGATCGGGTGTACTCAACTCTGCGCTTTCATACAACGGGTGTAAGAAAATTTTACACACGCGAGTACTAAGGTTCTTACTTGGCGAGCCTAGCATGTACAGACATGGCCTCGGAACACGGACCGAAAGGTTAAGCATGAGTCATATAGCTGATATGATGCCCATATAGATGCTCGCCTTTGAAGCTACACCGACTCACGTGATGATCGGACTTGGTGTAGTGAATTTGGTTCATGTAATCACCAAAAAGACACGAGGGATGTTGTTTTTGAGTGGGAGTTTAGGTGAACTCAATCTATCATAAACTTAGTCTAAATAAAATTTACAAATTCTATTGTAGATGGCACCACCTGCTTTTAATTTCAATGTGTTCATGGAGAAAGAGAAACTTGTTGCGAATGGTAGCAACTTTACCAATTGGGCCATGAATTTGAGGATTCTCCTCTCTGGTGCACAAAATCAATATGTGCTAGAAGCGTCGCTAGGCCCCCCACCAGCTCCTGATGCCCCTGACGAGGAAAATAATGTCTATTTGACTAGTCAAGAGGACCACAACTTAGTTCATTGTGGCATACTGTATGTGCTAGAGACAGAACTTTGAAAGCGTTTGGAAAATGGCAATGGCTTTGATACCATGGGTGAATTGAAAATTATTTTTGATACCCATGCTGCCGTAGAGAGTTATAATGCTTCAGAAAAGTTCTTTATCTGCATGATGGAAGAGAACAACTCGGTAAGTGAGCACGTACTCAAAATGTCTGGGTACGCCGATAAGCTTGTGTCCTTGGGAATAAAGATTACCATTGAGATTAGGCATACATCGTGTTCTCCAATCTCTGCCACCTAGCTACAAGAGCTTCGTGATGAACTATGACATGCAGGGCATGAAGAAGTCTCTCCCCGAGCTTCTGTCAATGTTTAAGACTGCAGAAGTGGAGATTAGGAAAGAACATCAAGTGTTGATGATCAATAGGACCACCGGTTTCAAGAAAGACAAGAAGGGTAAACAAAAGGGAAAGAAGGCGGAATCTGTCGCTACCGAAAGAAATCCCAGGCTGGCCCTAAGTCTGATACCGAGTGTTACTATTGTAAGGGGACTGGCCATTGGAAGTGCAACTGCCCCAAGTATTTGGCAGACAAGAAGGCCGTCAAGTCAAACAAAGGTATATGTGATATACATGTTATTGATGTGTACTTGACTAGTACTCAAAATAGCACATGGGTATTTGATACCAGATCAGTTGCTAATATATGTAACTCGATACAGGGGTTGCGGAACAAGCGACAGCTAGCAAGGGATGAGGTCACGATGCGTGTCGGCAATGGATCAAGAGTTGATGTGATCGCTGTCGAAATGCTGCCTCTCCATATGCCATCGAGATTAGTGATAAACTTAAATATTGTTATTTGGTGCTTGCGCTGAGTATGAACATTGTATCCGGATCATATTTATTGCAAAGCGGTTATTCGTTTAAATCAGAAAACAATGGTTGTTCGATTTATATGGACAATATCTTTTATGGGCATGCACCCCTGATGAATGGTTTATTTCTGTTGAATCTCGATAGTGCTCATACGCATATCCATAATGTTGATGCTAAACTTAATGATGATATATCTGCATATATGTGGCACTGCCGTCTAGGTCATATTGGCATTAAACGCATGAAGAAACTCCATTCTGATAGACTTTTAGAATCACTTGATTTTGAAATATTTGATACACGTGAGCCATGCCTTATGGGCAAGATGACTAGAACGCCGTTTTTCGGTTCAATGGAACGGGCGGCAGATTTATTGGAAATCATACATACTGATGTATGTGGTCCAATGAGTGTGTCGACGCGAGGTGGATATCGTTATTTTGTTACTTTCACGGATGATTTGAGTAGATACGGGTATATCTATTTGATGAAACATAAGTTTGAAACCTTTGAAAAGTTCAAGGAATTTCAGAATGAAGTGGAAAATCATCATAATAGAAAGATCAAATTTCTGTGGTCCGACCGTGGAGGAGAGTATCTTAGTTACGAGTTTAGCGCACACATGAGAGATTGTGGAATAGTTTCACAACTCACGCCTGCTGGAACACCACAACGTAATGGTGTATCGGAACGTCGTAATCGTACTCTATTGGATATGGTTCGATCTATGATGTCTCTGACTGACTTGCCAGTGTCATTTTGGGGTTATGCACTAGAAACCGCTACATTCACTTTAAACCGGGCACCGTCTAAATCCGTTGAAATGACACCGTATGAATTATGGTTTGGAAAGAAACCTAAGATGTCATTTCTTAAAGTTTGGGGATGCGATGTTTATGTGAAGAAACTTCAGCCTGATAAACTCGAACCCAAAGCGGAGAAATGCGTCTTCATAGGATATACTAAAGAAACAATTGGGTATTCCTTCTATCATAGATCTTAGGGCAAGGTTTTCATTGCCAAGAATGGATCCTTTCTAGAGAAAGCGTTTCTCACGAAAGGTGTGAGTAGTCGAAAGGTAGAACTCGAAGAGGTTATTGAGCCTTCTCTTCATGAAATGGCGAGTGGCGCAGCACCGAAAGTCGTTCCGGAGTTGACTTCACTAAATGAAGAAGGAACTAATGATAATGATCATGAAACTCCGAAAGAGGACACTACCGAACCTCGCAGGTCAAGCAGGACACGTGCAGCTCCTGAACTATACGGGAATCCTTTTGTAAATTTCATGGTTGATGAAATAGATGACCCCACGACGTATGAAGAAGCGATGATGAGCCCGGATTCCAACAAATGGCTAAAATCCATGCAATCCGAGATGGAATCCATGTACAAAAACCAGGTTTGGACCTTGGTGGACTTACCTCACGAACGAAAGGCCGTTGAGAATAAATGGATTTTCAAAAGAAAAACTGATGCTAATGGTAATGTAACTGTCTATAAAGATCGACTTGTCACAAAAGGGTTTCGATAAATTCAAGGAGTTGACTACGATGAGACATTCTCTCCCGTAGCGATGCTAAAATTAGTTAGGATTATGTTAGCAATTGCTGCATATTTCGATTATGAAATATGTCAGATGGATGTCAAAACTGCGTTCCTCAATGGTAATATTGAAGAAGAGTTGTATATGATACAACCAAAGGGTTTTGTCGATCCTAAGGATGCTAACAAGGTTTGCAAGCTTCAGCGATCCATCTATGGACTGAAGCAAGCATCCCGGAGTTGGAATCTCCGCTTTGATGAGGTGATCAAAGAGTTTCGATTTGTCCAAACTTATGGAGAGGCTTGTATTTACAAGAAAGTGAGTGGGAGCAATGTGGCATTTCTGATATTATGTGTGGATGACATATTATTGATTGGAAATGATATAGATCTTTTAAATAGTGTTAAAAGTTATCTAAACAACAAATTTTCGATGAAGGACCTTGGTGAAGCTTCGTATATATTAGGCATTAAAATCTATAGAGATAGATCAAGGCGCCTAATTGGTCTATCGCAAAGTACATACCTTGATAAGATATTAAAGAAGTTTAATATGGACGGAAGTAAGAAGGGGTTCTTACCTATGTTGCAAGGCAAGCCATTGAGTAAGACTCAAAGATCAGCTACGGTGGAAGAAAGAGAGATAATGGATAAGATCCCCTATGCTTTAGCCATAGGCTCTATAATATACGACATGCTATGTAAAAGACCGGATGTGGCACATGCTATTAGTTTGACTAGTGGGTACCAATCTGATCCAAGTTTGGAACACTAGATAGTGGTCAAGAATATCCTTAAGTACTTGAGAGGAACTAAGGAAATGTTTCTTGTATACGGAGGTGAAGAAGAGCTGGTCGCTAATTGTTATGTCGACGCTATCTTTGACACTGATCCGGATGACTCTAAGTCTCAATCCGGATATGTATTTCTCATGAACGGAGCAACAGTTAGTTGGAGGAGCTCCAAACAACCTGTGGTGACAAGGTCAACAACGATATGAATATATTGTCGCTTGAAGCAGACAGAAGCGCTTTGGATGAAGGAGTTCATTACCGAACTAGGTGTGGTTCCTAGTGCGTTGGATCCAATGGTGATCTATTGTGACAACAATGGAGCCATAGCCGACGCAAAGGAACCAAGGTCTCACAAGAATTCCAAGCATATTAAGCGCCGATTTCACTCCATCTGTGAGCATGTCAAGAATGGAGATATAAAGATTTGTAAAGTACATACAGATCTCAATGTAGCAGATCAGTTGACTAAAACTCTCCCTAGAGAAAAACATGATCAACACTAGAACTCCATGGGTGTTAGATTTATCACTATATAACTAGATTATCGACTCTAGTGCAAGTGGGAGACTGAAGGGAATATGCCCTGAGAGGCAATAATAAAGTTTTTATTATATATATTCCAAGTATATGATATATGTTTATTTTGCATGCTATAATTGTATTAATTTGGAAATGTTAATACATGTGTGTTTAATAAACAAAAGGAAAGTTCCTAGTTATGCCTCTCTTATAAACTAGCTCGTTGATTAACAAGATGATCAAGGTTTCCTGATCATGGACATTAGATGTTGTTAATAACGAGGTCACAACATTAGTGGAATGATGTGATGAACATTCATCCGAAGTATAGCATTATGTTCAAAGTCATTGTGTTTATATTGCTATAACATCTAATGAAGTAATCCTAGTTCTTAGACCATGAGATCATGTTAATCACTAACACTGGAAGAGTATCTTGATAACATCAAACGTCACACCGTGAAAGGGTGATTATAAAGGTGGGTTCAGTACTACGAAAGTGTTATGTAGAGGCTCATGGATCAAGAGTGGGGTTTGTCCATCCCGATGACAGATAGATATGCTCTGGGCCCTCTCGGTGATATCACATTGGTTAGCTTGCAAGCAAGTGATGAGATCACTAGAATGTTATATCACGGGAACAAGAAAAGAGTACATGTCGATAACGAGATCAAACTAGGTATGGAGATACTGATGATCGAATTTTGTACATGTAATATATCGTGAGACAAAGGGATTTAGTTACTAGCATTAAAGGTTCTCACGATCACAGAAGTCATCGTTGAATGTGTAGGAGTCAGTATGGATCTCCATGTCTCGCTTCTGATTATTGATCTGAGAGGGATCTCGATCATGTCTGCATTATTCACGAACCATAGGGTGACACACTTAAGGGACACCAACACCATTTGGAGCAAATATGTTTCAGACGAATGAATTGCAAAGCGCTGGAATTATTTCAATAGACACCGAAACTGTTTTGGGTGAAATTGCTGAAATTGGTTATGCATGTAATATTGAAATGTTGCAAGGGGTTTTATGTGAATGTTTGTTAATTAAAGTAATTAACAAAATTCTGAATAAAATTAATAAAAGAGTTTTATTAAATGAGAGAGCATTAAATTTGTACAAATTTAATGCATTTAAAGTGGAGACTTTAATAGAGAATGTGAAGAGGCAAATTTATGTGGAGGGAGTTACCACCACATGAATGGGGGAGGTGAGGGGTCACCTCCATGGGGCGCCGGACATGGGAGGGGTACCCCCTCCTCCTATAAAAGGCCCCCCTCTCACACCTTTATACTCACACCTCCTCATGAAGGATATCTCTCCCTCTCTAGTATTAATCCCCCATGGTCTCGGATTAGCGAGATACATGTTCCCGGTGGCATTTCGTCTGGAAGGAGTTGCTGCTTCTACTGCATCGCTGGAGCGAGGAGGCGGAGGTTGTTCGGTGGCCTGAACGTGTGTGTGAGTGTGGATGCGCAGTTGGTTTGCGGCGCTAGGACTTCCACACGATCTTGAGATCAACAAGCGAACGACTACATCATCCACGAGTTCCATCTCATTAACAAAGCTTTGTTGTATTTGAGGGTATGTTCTCTATGGATGTATATCCACCCGTTGCTTGTATCTAATAGATAGATCTTGGCGTATAATAGTTCCCATCATAGGAAAATTTTGTTTTCTATGCCGCGAACCCTTCATATGACTGCTATAGTAACAGCAAAGGAGGGCATTTGTGTTAAGTAGTTTGTTATCAAACTAGGTGTGGTTCAAAGTGGGCTAATACTATGAAGATATATTGTATGTAAATAATATCAATATATTTTAACCCAAAAGAACTAAAGGTCTCACCAAAGGACCAAATTTATACAATGTCATCTCATTAGAGAATGAGTGATGTGTAGAGAAGCAAAGACATGCAAATACACACAAATCTGAAAGTGTTAAAGCCGGAGATTATGTTTACCACTAGCAAACGCATATATACAACACCAGAAAGCCACAGGTGTTGAATGCGCAAGTTTACAAACTAGATTATTGACTCTAGTGCAAGTGGGAGACTGAAGGGAATATGCCCGAGAGGCAATAATAAAGTTGTTATTATCTTATTCCATGTTTATGATAAAAATTTATTTTGCATGCTATAATTGTATTAATTGGAAACGTTAATACATGTGTATTTAATAAACAAAATACGAAGTTCCTAGTAATGCCTCTCATATAAACTAGCGCTGATTAACATGATGATCATGGTTTCCTAATCATGGTCATTGGATGTTGTTAATAATGAGGTCATAGAATTTGTGAAATGACGTGATGAACATTCATCCAAAGTATAACATTATGATCAAAGCCATTGTATTTATATTGCTATAACATCTTACCAAGTAATTCTAGTCCTTAGACCATGAGATCATGTCAATCGCTAACACTAGAAGAGTAACTTCGTAACATCAAACATCACACTGTAAAATGGTGACTATAAAGGTGGGTTCAGATACTCCAAAGGTGTTATGTTGAGGCTCATGGATCAAGAGTAGGGTTTGTCCATCCATATGACGGATAGATATACTCTGGGCCCTCTCGGTGATATCACATTAGTTAGCTTGCAAGCAAGTGATGAGATCACTAGAATGTTATATCACGAGAACGAGAAAAGAGTGCATGTCGGTAACGAGATCAAACTAGGTATGGATATACCTATGATCGAATATCGGACATGTAATATATCGCGAGACAAAGGGATTGAATTACATGCGTAAGGGGCACGCGGTGATGCTTGACTATTAAACGTCAAATGAGAAGCAAAAAATAGTAAACACGTCGATGAAAATTTCGTTGATGACCAAATTGTTTGATTTCTCTCTGATCGTTTAGGCTAGACATTCAACATTGGGGCATGCAGTGCAACACGGCATAATCGTCTAGGCGTCTAGCATTGAGATAAGTCGATAGGCGTTTGGCATTTGGCATCGAGATATCGTGCATTGCACCATGAGTGGAGGTTCTTAGATAGAGGGTTGAAAAACTTAGGTAAGGGCCACATCGGTTATGTATGGAGTAGGGATAAAAAGGTTCTTCACACACCATATAGACATACATAGATCTTGACATCAAAGTAAAAGTGCACATCGGTTATGAACGGTGCGTAAGCACGAAGCTTCTTCACACACCATAGTCATACATGCAATCATGTATTTATTCAAGTTTTGCTTCTAAGATAAATATCCCTTAGTTTCTTGAATAGCAAAATTATTTATTTAGCACTAAATTTGGCTTTGCATGAAAAAGATACATGTACAAAGTAAGTTTGACATCGATTTATCTACTCTCATGTACTCTCTCTCTCTCTTGCTCACCAATCACCATGACAAAGCAAAACGATAAATATTTAGCTCCTAATCGAGTCGTGGTATAAGGGCAATAACTCTCCATCCTCTTTATCCTTGCATGCCTAAGTTGGGCACAACTGGTTGGCGACGTATGGGCCGCAGTCACTGCCCTTGTCTTAGCTCACTCGCCTTTGGCCTATGTAGCGTAACACATCAGTTTGCTGGAACGGTTGAATTGCAATATCATAAGTACGTCTCAATCAAAAAGAGAAGAAAGAGCAAAAAGAGAAAGTGTAAGGGAAATAAGACATGAAGGGAGAGTCACCTACCTACTTCGACGCAAGCATACATGACATGACGGTGCAGATCGAACCAAACATTGATCCATTTGGGGAGGAGAAGCATGACTACGTCATAGTTGGACTTCTCTATTCTGCAAAGGAGTTTTAGGTCCATGTTGCACGTCCACAGAAAAATAAGAGTTAAACGAGAGAGATCAGTACATGGACTATGTTGTGCAGAGTAGAAAAAAGTTATCTGAATAACTACACGTGGAATTAGTATGACATGTTAAGTCAGCTGGATTGTTTTATGTAAAATTTCACTCAAGTGGTGAACTCGAGGAGTTCAACCTAATCTATTCCTAGCTATGCAGTTCAAGAAAAGAGTAGGGATAAACCTGTGATCTGATGTGCTCTTGGTAACGGATTTATTATATCTTGCTGCTAGCCCGCCGCCGATGCGGTACATAACAACTCGTTTGGCTTGTTAGCGAGGTGTAAATAAATATACATCATAGACCAAACCTATTTGGGGAGATAAGGAAAATAACATCAATTTAAGAGAGAAAGGTAAATATTTTAATGTGCCAAAAGGAGGTAGCTCATTAGACAGCATGTTCTAGCTGATCCAACAGATTATGTTCAATGAATAAAACTGCATGCCGATGGTCTCTCTTATGATCAAAGATGGTGTTAACTGATTACATGGTTAGGGCAATCGACTCATTGATTCTTGCTACTACATTATTTTAGCCAACATGCTTAATGATGATGTGAACTGCAAGATGTAGTGTGTTGCCGACCTGGTGAAAGTTGGATGACATGAGGCCTTTCTAATGTCGTTGTAGAATACCGGAATTCGATCAAACATGTGGAAGGCATAAAACCTGCAACAAAGATTATATGTTTAGCTATTGTGGTACGTGTGCAGGGCTGTTAGTAAATTCATAGAGAGGAATTAAGTTGTTACTATTAGAGTTTGTTTTGTATTGGAGTAGGACTCTAGCCTAAGTCGGTTTAGGGCCTCCCTCTCTTATATAAACGTTGTAATATTGTCTAAATCAATACAAGTTATTTCTCTTCCAAACTATCATGGTATCAGACGCCTAGGTTTTTTCGCACTTAGATGGCTCCGCCTACTCCACCGCCGCCGCCGAAAGGTCCACTTTGGACCGCGGCGGAAGCCCGCGCCGCCGGCGTGAAACCCTCCTCCTCCACCTCCTCTATCTCCACCTCTATCCCTATTACCCAACAAAATCCTATCCAAATAGCCCCAATTTCTTTAGCCGATACAATCTCCGACGTCTCTCTGTTCATACCTATTACCCTAGATCTTGCACTCCACAACTACTACCATTGGCGCCACTTATTTCATGTTCATCTCGGCCGATGTGGTCTCCGTGATCACGTCGATCCGAACTCGGTGCCTCGTCCTGCCGATCCTTGCTGGGTCCAAGATGATCTAGCAACTATACAATGGATCTACACCCGCATATCCACCGAGCTTTTCAATCTCGTCTCCAACGACGACGCCACCGCCGCGCATCTATGGGCCTCTCTTCAACAGCTTTTCCAGGATAATAGCGACGCCCGCATCAATGCCCTACATACCGAGCTCCGTACCATGTCTCAAGGAGACGCCTCTGTCACCGTTCTATGCCAGAATATCAAGGCTATTGGCGACGAATTACGTGAGCTCGGCGACCCTGTTGAAGATCGCACACTCATCAATGCTCTCCTCGTCAGCCTCGGCGAGCAATTCGACAAGCAGGTGGCCTTTATTCCGATGATGCGACCGCGTCCCACTTTCGCTGAAGTCCGATCTCTCCTCCAACTGGAGGCCACGACGCAAGATCGCAAAGCATCGCGCCCCACTCAAGCTCAGGTGTTCCACACGGCGGCTCGGCCTCCCCCTCCGGCCCCCTCCGCTGGCCCTCCCCACGCTGCCCCGCAGCCTCCACCTGGATGGCGTCCAAGTCCAAATTATCGCGGGAAGAATCCCACGTATAGACCGCCTCAACCTCGACCACCTGCTCCTGCTCCACCTACGGCACCCCCGACAGCACCATCATCGCCTCCGACATGGCGACCTCTGCACGACCCGTGGACTGGACTTGTTCAGGCGTGGTCCATGCCTTGGTCCGCTCCGTCTCCCTATGGGGCTCCTCCCGCCTACACCGGAACCTGGAGTCCTGGGCTCCGTCCTGCAATCGGTTCCCCCAGGCTCCTTGGACGACAGCCTTAGCAAGTCTACACCGCGCAGGCGGCACCCCCTCCCTACATGGCCCAGATGGCGCCACCTCAATACGTGGCCTCTCCGACGTCGCTGCCCTACATGTACAATGCTACTCCAGCTCCTCAGTACATGCCTGCGTCTCCCGCTCCGTCAACCGCTCCACCAAGCTAGGACCAAGCCGCCTTCATCGCTGCCATGAACAATTTTACACTCAACAATTACGAAGGTATGGATTGGATTTTTGATTCTGGTGCTTCCTCGCATATGTCTTCAAATATGGATTTTCTGTCAGCTTGTTCTTCCTCTCCTTTTTCTTCTATCACCATTGGCGATGGATCTTCTATCCCCATCTCTTGCACCGGCTAATCTTACATCATTAATCCAAACACCAATTTTATTCTACGAAATATCCTAGTTGCTCCCTCATTAATTAAAAAATATAATATCTGTTCGACAATTTACTATTGATAATAATGTTTCCATAGAATTTGATCCCTTTGGTTTGTCTGTGAAAGATCTGAAAACGGCGACGGTCCTCGCTCGTTACAATAGTTCAGGCGACCTCTATCCTCTCCATAGCGCACCCACCTCCACACCTCAAGCCATGATTGCCTCCGTCACCCTTTGGCACCGTCGTCTTGGTCTCACCAATAAATATACCATGTCATCCCTGCTTCAAGAGTTTCACATATCTAGTGATAGTTCTTCGCATGATTCCTCAGTTTGTAATGCCTGTCAATGCGGCAAACATATTAGATTACCTTTCGGCACTTCTTCAACCTATAGTTCTTTTTTGTTTGAATTGTTACATTGTGATCTATGGACCTCTCCAATACCAAGTGTTTCTGGTTTCAAATATTATCTCGTTATTTTGAATGATTATTCTCATTATGTTTGGACCTTTCCTCTTCGTGCTAAATCTGATGTTCATCAACTTTTTCTTAATTTTCGACAATATGTTCTAACACACTTTGGCATCACTATTCGTTTCATCCAATGTGACAACGGAAAAGAATTTGATAACAACCAAAACAGAACTTTCTTTCTCTCCCAAGGCATCCTATTTCGTTTTTCGTGTTCTTACACTTCTCCTCAAAACGGCAAGGCTGAACGCTCTCTTCGCTCTATCAACGACATCTTACGCACTCTCCTCATCCAAGCATCTCTTCCACCGCGTTTTTGGGATGAGGCTCTCCGGACCGCCACCTATCTTCTAAATATATGACCAACCAAAACATTTCCTCTTTATTCTCCCTTTCAATCTCTTTTTCTATCTCACCCCGATTATTCTGATTTATGTGTTTTTGGCTGCCTTTGCTTTCCTAACACTTCATCTACTGCTGCCAATAAACTCGCTCCAAGACCATTGCCATGTATATATTTAGGTCCATCCGATGATCACAAAGGATCATGATGTTTTGATCCCTCCTCCGGTCGTGTTCTTATATCTCGTCACGTCACTTTTGATGAAAATACTTTTCCCTTTTCGACCATTCAGTCACCAACGGTCCCTACCCCTCTATCCACATCTACTGCCCCTATATCGCGTCATGTTTTTGTTCCCATCGATCCCCCTGCCGCTGCAGCTAAAACCCCCAAAAACCCTGCCGCGACAGCTGAATCTGCCCAAACCCTGCCGCGGCAGCCTCACCTCCTGTCGCGTCTCCTTCTCCTGCCGCGGCAGAGTCTCCCGTTAGCACATCATCCAACTCTGTCTCTCCCACCTCAAACACACCCCCTACTCAATCATCTCCTTCCCCAACTACTCACATTCCTTCTCATGCCGTTCCAATACCCATTCCTACAAATGATCATAATTGTGTACTCGTGGCAAATGGGGCTTCCATATTCCCCGATGTTTTCTCAATCTTTCGGCTACTCCATCGATTTCTCCTATCCCAAGTTCCTACAAACGATCCCTTCTCGATCCATTATGTCACTCTGCCATGCGAGATAAGTTCAATGCTCTTATTCAAAATAATACATGGACTCTCGTTCCTAAACCATCTGGCGCCAATATTGTCTCGGGAAAGTGGATTTTTCGTCATAAGTATAACTCCGATGGGTCTTTGGCTCGGTACAAGGCTCGTTGGGTCTGCAGAGGTTTTTCTCAACAATAAGGAATTGACTTTGATGAACTTTCTCCCCTGTTGTTAAGCCCAACACTATTCACATTATTCTCAGTCTTGCAGTCTCCTCTTCCTGGTCTATTCATCAACTTGATGTAAAAAATGCTTTTCTTAATGATACTCTCAATGAAACTGTATATTGCCAACAACCCTCCGGTTTTGAAGATTCCTCTAATCCCAATCTTGTCTGTCTTCTCAAGAAATCTTTGTATGGTCTCAAACAAGCTCCTCGTGCTTGGTTTCAATGTTTTGCTACATTTATTCAAACTATTGGCTTTCTTCCTTCCAAATCTGATACATCTCTTTTTATCTTTCATTCTTCCTCTCACATAGCATATCTTCTTCTATACGTAGACGACATTGTTCTTACAGCTTCTTCTGATTCTTTTCTTAAACATATCATTACTCTTCTCAACAAAGAATTTTCTATGACTGATTTAGGATCACTTCATCATTTTCTTGGTGTTACTGCCACTAGAACATCTTCTACTCTATTTCTTTCTCAACATCAATACATTCTTGATCTCTTAAACCGAGCAGGCATGATATACTGTCAACCTTGTCGTACACCAGCTGATGTTGGCTCAAAACTTTTAGCTGAAGGTGATTCTGTCCCTGATCCAACTCTATATCATAGTCTTGTTGGTGCTTTGCAATACGCCACTCTCACCAGACCTAACATTTCTTATTCTGTTCAGCAAGCATGTCTCTATATGCATGATCCTCGTTTACCCCATCTAGCTCATGTCAAAAAGATTCTTCGATACTTAAAAGGCACTCTTGATCATGGTCTACTTCTTAATTCATCCTCCCCAACAAGCTTGACAGTTTATTCTGATGCAGACTAGGCAGGTTGTCTAGATACTCGACGATCTACATCCGGCTTTTGTGTTTATTTGGGTGATAATCTTGTTTCTTGGTCATCGAAGAGGCAGGTTACGGTCTCCCGGTCTTCGGCTGAAGCGGAATCTGAGGCGGTTGCACATCTTTATTCTTTGAAGCAGTTTGGATTTGCCAACTACTTGTGGAACTTCAGAGTCCCGTCCAGCACGCCACTATTGTCTACTGTGACAACATATCAGCTGTCTATATGGCCTCCAACCCCGTGCAACATTGTCGTACCAAGCACATCGAGATCGACATTCATTTTGTTCGGGAAAAAGTTGCTCTTGGATAAGTTCGTGTTCTACATGTTCCAACGAGTGCACAGTTTGCAGATATTTTTACCAAAGGACTACATCCTTCGTCCTTCATCGACATTCGCTCCAGTCTCAACATCGTGGCACCCGACGTTGACACTGCGCGGGGGGGGGGGGGGAGGGTATTAGAGTTTGTTTTGTATTGGAGTAGGACTCTAGCCTAAGTCGGTTTAGGGCCTCCCTCTCTTCTATATAAACGTTGTAATATTGTCTAAATCAATACAAGTTATTTCTTTCCCAAACTATCAGTTACCAAGAAGGGAGTCCACAACCGCCTAGGAAACAGAGTTCATAGCCTTCCAAACCCATGTGCTCGCTAAAAGACCGCGTCTCTCTAACCTGCTTGCCTCTGACATCTGCCACTGTTTGGGATTTTTTTAGATCAAAAGGGCCCCAAAGGGGAGCCCCGGTCCCATTTTTATAAATGAAACCAAGCCTGACAACGTAAACCACCAAGTAACAACAGGAAAAAGGTTCCCTAAATGAACAAAAAAGCATCTAAAGGAACAAAAGGCATAGAAAGAAAGTTTTACAGCACTTCTCACCAGGAAGCGCACAAACTGGGAAGTACTAAGCTCCGTAGCGCTCGCAGATGTTGTAGAGTGCAGCTCTGGTCTTCTCCTGTGACCATTTCATCGATTTTGGCTTGGAAGCCCACTTTGCACCTGAATGGCGTCAGAGGAGAAGACACCACCACACCAGAGCCACGGGGAGGAGTAGCTGGGGCTTCACGCGAATCAGCTACAGTCACACCCACCCCAGCGTGCAACATTCCTTGCACTTGTTGTATACCGCCTCCGAGAAAAGGTCCACCTGAGAAAGCATGTCCTCTTTGAAGATGAGTCTCCATTTCTTGATTGTTCTAAGTACAAGCCACCACACCTGCTTCATAGAAATCCAAGTTTGAGAATCAAATATCAAAGCATTCCTTGTTTTCCAAATACTCCACAACACCACAACACATATAGCATTCAGAGTTCTATGCTTTTTATTTGAAATCCAAAACTTAGAAATCGACAGGTAATCATGGCCAAGCTCAACACCAAAGAAATTAGCAACAAACTCCCAGGTCCTCGCAGCAATAATACATCCAAAGAAAAGGTGTTCAATAGACTCCTCTTCAGCACAGAAAACACAATCAGTAGGTTTACCCATCTTCCTTTTTTGCAGATTATCCCTTGTCATCAGTTTGTTATTAGAGAGAAGCCAAACAAAAATCTGGACACAAGGAGGGACAGCCAGCGACCAAATAGCGGGAATGTACACAGGTGTCACTCCTTGAAAGCTGAAAATGTTATAACACGAACTAGCCGAAAACTGCCCACTAGTTGTGTACTCCCAGATAAGAGAATCACAATCAGATGACAGGGAAATGCTAGATGCAATCTGTATTAGCTCTAACCATTGTTCATAGAGCTTGGGGCTGAAGTTTCTACGAAAAGTAAACCTAAGAGAACTACCATCCCAAACTTGCTTAACAGTGGCTAGATGCTCATTACAAATACAATATATATCCTAGAATTAAACAGACAGTGGGCAAGTGCCAAACCAGACATCCTCCCAGAATCTGACTTTGGCACCATCACCAAGAACCCATCTGTAACCAAACTGGACTGACCTAGCTGCCTAGAGAAATCCTTTAAAGAAGTTGGAGGAATTAGCGCTCCCACAACAGAAGATGTTTGGGCTCTGAGTATTATACTTAGCTTCTATGATATTTTTCCACAGCTTGTCCCCGCTGGCAGCAAATCTTTTGAGCCAAGAAGCGAGCAAGCAAATGTTAACATCTCTAAGGTAAGGAACACCCAGCCCCCCTGGTTTTTAGGCATAGACACTAAGTTCCAGTTAGCTAAATGCAGTTTCCTCTTGTCTTTGGAATCATTCCAGAGGCAGTTAGCCATCTAGGAATTAATGAGGTCCAAAGCCCATTTGGGAAATTTAAATAAAGAAAGTAAATATATAGGGATACTAGACAGGCATGTCTTAATCAAGATTAACCTAGCTGCATAAGCTAGGAGCTTTCCCCTCCAACCTGCAATCCTTTGCAAGACCTTATCAATGATAGGCTGGAGGTCCTCTCTCCTAAGCTTATCATGGTGCAAGGGTACACCTAGATATTTAATAGGGAAATGACCAACCACACATCCCATGATACCACTTAGAGCCTCAGTTTCACCATCAGCCAGGTTGATGGGCACGAGCTCACTTTTACAATAATTAATTTTCATGCCAGAAATTTGCTCAAAACAAGTGAGCACCCATTTTAAATTTCTAGCAAGCTTAGTATCGTTATCCACAAACAGGATCATGTCGTCTGCATACTACAAACTGATGACACCCCCTGGGATAAGATTAGTACAAAGGCCTTTAATGAGGCGGTTATTCGAGGCTTTGAAAAGCATGCGGGCAAAAACATCAACTACACAATTAAAGAGAAGAGGGGACATAGGATCCCCCTGCCTAAGCCCTCTACTAGTGGTGAAGAAATTGCCCTCCACACCATTTAGCTTTACAGCAACTGACCCACCTCTAGTAGCCGAATGAATCCAACGGGAGATGAGAGGGCCAAAACCTCTCAAGGCAAGGACCTCGTCGAGAAAATCAAGGTTAACTCTATCAAAAGCTTTCTCATAGTCTAGTTTTAGTACAACCCCTTTTTCACTTCCACTAACAGCAGAGTGAAGAACTTCATGGGCTGTGACCACGCTTTCAAGAATGTATCTGCCTTCAATGAAGGCAGTTTGGTTGGGGGAAATAAGAAAATCCATAACTAGGCCTAATCTTTTAGTCAACACCTTAGTGAAAATTTTAAAGACGCAATTAAGAAGGCTAATTGGTCTAAACTTTCACATAGTGGACGCCTCAGGTTCTTTTGGAATGAGGATCAGAACCACAAAGTTTAACCCGAATAAGTCTAATTTTCCATCATAGAAATCTCTAAACAACTCTAAGATATCCTCCTTAACTACTTCCCAAATTTTTTGATAGAACATAAAGGAGATACCATCCGGACCTAGGGCCCCATCAGAGTAAGAATCAAAAACTGCTTTTTTGATTTCTTCCTCAAAGAAGGGAGCTTCCAAGGAGGCATTATGGGTATCCTAAACTTTTTCCTCGGGAGAGAAGAAAGAATAGTCTAGGGAAAAACCTGACCTAGCCTCAGCTCTGAAGAGAGTTTTATAATACTCAGTAGCAATATCTATCATCTCTGGAAGTTCCGATGTAGGACCCTCAGGCCCTTCCAAGGAAACAATCAGAGTTTTCCTACGGCGCTTATTAGCAACAGCATGAAAGTACGCAGTGTTCCTATCCCCTTCAACAATGTCTCTATCCCTGGACCTTTGCCTAGCCTTAGTTTCCTCTTTAGGCCATATTTTTTGCATTTCTGAGCTGATTTCTTTAAGCCTAGCAGTTTTAGCCTCACACAAGCTTTCAGATTCAGCTTTCAGGTCCAGTAGATCATATTCCTGCATCATATCCTGTTTAAGATGCCTAAGCTCTGCCTCAATGTTTCTACTCCACCCCTTGGAGGTTTTCCTAAATCTACGCACTTTTTCCTGCCACCTATCTATAGCAGTTTTGCCTTTAGTAGGTGCTTGCCAGGATTTAGTAACCAGATCTTTAAAATCCTCTCTAAGCAGCCACCATTTCTCAAACTTAAAAGAAGCAGGACTATGTGAATGAGCCACTCCTGAATCCCATAGGATAGGTGTGTGGTCACTCCCAATCCTGGTATAGGCTTGAGAAGAGGCCAGAGGGAACATAACATCCAATTTAGTGTTACAAAAGATCCTATCTATAGTAGACATAATGAGGTTCTCTTGGTTGTTAGCCCAAGTAAATTTCCTATTGGACATTTTAACCTCCATGAGCCCCCACAATTCGATCCACACATTAAATTTATCCCACCACTTTTGGTTGACCACACCATTACTTTTATCTTCCTGGAATCTAACTAGGTTAAAGTCTCCACTAATGAGAGTAGGCAGATTGTTATCAATAAAGAGAGAGTGAAGTTCAGAGATGAACTCCTCCTTCCCTTCCTCATAAGGAGACCCATATACTGAAATATGTCTCCAAATATTGTTGTCTTTCTTAATTTTAAGAAGACAAGAGACAGAAAAAAGCTTAATATCCCCAGAAAGAACTTCAAACAAGTCAGAATCCACTCCAACTAGGATGCCACCAGCAGAACCTTTTGCAGGTAAGTGGTTCCACACAAAGTTCTTATTTAAACTAATATAATCCAAATAAGAAGCTGAAAAACATTCTTTTTTGGTTTCCTAGAACAAAATAATTGAAGCATGTGATTTAGCAAGCGTATCAGTGATGCATTTTTTCCTACCAGGAGCATCAATCCCTCTAATATTCCAGCTTAGACTATTCATAGACATTTTTTTTTGTCTTAGGGTGCTTGCCCCGTCTATTTCTACAAACCTTAGTCCAAAGCACCTCACTATCCTCCAAAGCACCTCCAAGTGCCTCGGCACCTATAGGAGTTCGAGGAGAGCTAGGGCATATATGATGAGCAGAAGGACTGCCCTCAGGCGAGTCTTCTTGCAGTAGATGAGAAACAAAACTTAAATCTAGAGAAGCAGGCAAAACAGAGATATTATCATCAGTAGCCATAGTTGACTCATCAACGTCACTACCATCCGAATCTAAAATGATAACACCTACAGATTTTTCCATGCTTTTCAAAGAATCTTTATGCAGAATCTGAAAAGGGTTAGAACTCGCTATACCTTTGAAGGATGGCACAGGGACTTCTAAATTCTTCTTCTTCTTCCATGGTTTATTCTTCTTATGTAGCTGCTCTAGGTCTAGATCCCCTGAGTCCATTCCTCTTTTGTAGTTGGTATCTTGAATAGGTTCTATCCCACCGACTTCTTGTTGTGCTTCCTCGTACATAAAACAACCTTCATCATCTACCAGTTCCATATCTCTCAGCATCTTGTAACATTTTTCCTCATCAGGATTATCTTTTGCCAGCCAACCCATAATGTCCCTTCTAGCAGACTCCAAAAATGCAGGAAGTGGAGCCAAGATCTCACCCTCAGTGTTGTAACTGAGCTCAGCAACCATCCCACTAGCAGTCTTCTTGGTTTGGACAGAAGTTGATCTTCCATCTGTACCACTCTTCTTAGTAGTTGATCCTCCTGTCAGATACTGGTGAGAAGGGAGGTTCTCCATATCCATTCCAACAGCCTTGATAGGATCTGCACCTAACTGGACATTTCGATCATCAGGCCCTTCATTGCCTGCAGCCGCATCTTCAGGAAATTCAGCAGTGATAGAGATGGAGTAATGCTTCTTCTTAACCTCAAACAAGTGACACTCTGGAAGGAGGTGTGGCTCTTTGCATTGGATCTTAACCCTGACCACCTCACACATATTTTGAAACATACCAAGCCAATCCACATCCACCATTATGCCTAGAACTGAAGCAAACTGAGCTAATAGGTTCCATTTGCACCACTCAGGTTTGAGACCCCTTAGCTAGACCCAGATTTCATGATTTTCTCCCACTTATTGGAGTTCTCCATCCCACACCCCAACATTCACTGTCACTCCATCTTTGACCAGCCCAAAACAAGGGTATCCCGCAACATCTTCAACTGGCAAGTGAGGAGGAAATTTGACCAAGAAAGACCATTCATCTAGCTGCCTTATTTGCCAAGGCCAGGTGGTTTTATAGATTACAACAAATTCTTGGGCCAACTCCTCCTTACTTATTTACCCAGATTCAAGAAAGACAATACCCACATTGTTAGCCCCTATCTCACTCCCATTGCTTTCAGGCACCTCCACATGAAAGAATTCCAGACCTTAGGCAGCTTTTCCATAGAGCTTCGCAGCAGGCAGAGCATGTTTCCTGACCGGACACTTGTCTTCTTTGTGGTTCACCATCTTGCAAATGAAGCTGAAAAGAGCCGTGGAGCATTGACTTTTGTTGTGACCTGGTTCACTGATACGTCCATTTTGTATCACTATTCTATGTCATAATTCACTGTTATTCATTGATATATTTCATATTGAGAGGTGATAATTATGCTATTTCATCTGTTTTTGCATGGTTGATGACTTTTAGAGCATGGACCGCTGCAGTCAGGATTCTGATGGAAAAGGTGCTGTTTGGAGGCAAAATTTGTGAAGATCAAAAAATCCGGGAAAATATACAGAAAATCCTATTTTTCTAGAGGATGAAGGAAGCCAGAAGGAGGGCTGGAGATGGGCCACAGGGGCCCACACCACCCCCTGGCGTGGGCCAGCCTAGGCCGCGCCACCAGGTGGTGTGGCCGCCTGTCCACCACAGCACTCCTCGGACGTATATTATCCTCCCGAAAACCTAAGACCCGGGGAGCGACCACAGAAAGATTTCACCGCTTTATGGGCGGAAAACACCGAGAGAAAGATCTCTCCAGAGAGATGATTCACGGGGAATTCCTTTCCGGAGAGGGGAGATCGTTGCCATCAACACCACCATCAAGCTGGACTTCATCGGGATCATCATCATCACCACCATCATCATCATCAACACCCTCATCACCATCTCCATATTGCTGTAACAATTGGGTTGAATCTTGCATAGTTCATAGGGGAAACTTTCTCGGTGTTGATTACTCTTTGTAGTTGATGCTATTGAGTGAACCATTAAATTATTGTTTATGTTCAGATTGTTATACATCATTATTCCATCTCTAATCATGATCCATATGATGTCTTGTGAGTAGTTCGTTTTGTTCTTGAGGACATGGGAGAAGTCATGTTGTTAGTAGTGGAGTTGTGTTGAGAAAGATTCAACGGTTTGATATTTAAGTTGTGGTGTACTTCTTCTAGTGGTGTCATGTGAACGTCGACTACATGACACTTCACCTATATGGGCCTAGGGGGATGCATTGTGTATTTGGATACTAATCGTAGGGGTTGCCAGAGTGAAAGAAACCTGAACCCCCGTTAGGAAACCATTGCACAAGGGACGTAAGGGTCTTAGAGTTTAAAGCTGTGGTTAGGTTTCTACCTTAATTACTTTCTTGTACTTACGGATGTTTGCAAGGGGTATAATCACAAGTATGTATTAGTCCTAGGAAGGTCGGTACATTAGCACAGGTTCACCCACACAACACTTAGCAAGCTAAAGAAGATTAATCAACTATATGAAGCGAAAGCACTTGGATGCCTTCCCATGTGTCCTCGAGAACGTTTGGTCATCTTAAGTAATACAACCGGCTTGTCCTTTGCTGCATAAAGGATTGGGCCACTTGCTGCATTTATTCGTACTGTCTTTTATTTACTCGTACTTTGTTTACTTGCTCAATAAAACCCCCTAAAAATCCGTTTGCTAAGTATTTGCAGAGAATTCCTGATCCATACCACTAGCCAGCACCTTCTGCTTCTCGTTGGGTTCGACACTCTTACTTATCGAAAATACTGCGATACACCCCCTATACTTGTGGGTCATCAAGACTATTTTCTGGCACCGTTGCCGAGGAGTGAAGCACTATTGGAGAGTGGAACTAGTAAAGGAAACTTCTACTGTGAGTATTGTTTATTTCTGTTAGTTGCTTTATTTTCGTTATGGATAATTCGCGAAGTTTCTTATTTGGTAATGCTACTACCACTGCTAAGGTAGTAGATAAACCACCACCTGCTGAGACTGATGTTTTTAAAATACCTACAAGAATTATTGATCGTGTTATGGATAACTACTATGTTGGGGATGGAACTGTCCATCCCGGTGATCATTTACTCTTTATACACGAATTATGTGGGTTGTTCAAGTGTGCAGGTATTACTACAGATCAAGTTAAGAAGAAGTTATTCTTATTATCACTGAAAGGAAGAGCTGAGGAATGGTATAAGCTGCTGAAGAATGGTCAAGCTCTGGAATGGGAGGAAATAGTATCTCTCTTTTATTCAAAGTTTTATCCTCCTGGTGAGATTCATAAAGATCGGAATCAAATATACAACTTTTGGCCTCTTGATGGAGAGAGTACAGCTCAAGCTTGGGGGAGATTGAAGTTACTAATGCTCAAATGTCCCATTCATGAGCTCCCCAACAATATTATTATCAATAACTTTTATGCAAGGCTTTCTCTTCATGATAAGGATTTATTGGATGCTTCTTGTGCTGGATCATTCACTCGCATGGAAGAAGAAGCTAAAAGGGATCTTCTGGACCATATTCAAGACAATGCTGAAGCTTGGGAGAATGACAAAGGTAGAAAGTCAGGTATAAATTATGATTATGAATGCATTGAATCTTTTATGGGAACTGATGACTTTCAAAATATTAAAAATGCTTATGGTCTAGACTCTCAAGCTATTGCTTCTTATTTTAAGGCTTTTGCTTCCTACATTGAAGTGCCTAAAAATAAGTGGAATAAGTATCATGAACCTTATAAAGATGTTGCTAAGAGTGTTCCTGCAAGAAATACTGAAGTTTATACTGCTAATCATGTTTTACCTGAACCTTATATTGAGAAAATGCCTGTCCGAGTTAAGATTAAGGAACATTCTATGATAGCTAGTATGGTTGATGAAAGTATGAATGAAGCTGTTGAACCTGATAAACAAATGGTTGATGAACCTATAATAGCAAATGTTAAAGACTTTGTCACTAAATATGTAGAAGAGGGACACACTATCCTTTATAAGGATACCTCTAATATTGTTTCACAAAGTAGTGTTATGAGAGCTAGTATTCCTGTGTTTTTTGTTAGAATAAGTGATCATTGCTATGATGGTTCTTGTGATAGTTATATTGTTAAGTTTATGCATGATACTGAAAGTTACTATGAGAGAGGGAAAAGTGTTCTTATGTATCTCAATAATATCAAGTTTCCTCGTTATTCGCTGAAAGTTTTTATGTTGCACTTGTTTTGCCTTCTTGTGCAAGAACCCTCTGATTTCAACAACTTGTTTGTTTACAAAATTCCCTTGCATAGGAAGTGGGTTAGACTTAAATGTGTGTATTTTTGCTTCTTAATGCTCTCTTTCACTTCAATTCATATCCCTACGTGAGCATCTTCAAAATTATCATGCCCATCTTAATGGCTATAAAGAAAGAGATTTTTGGGAGACAACCAAATTTGTTTTTGCTTTCAGTTTGTTTGTGTTTCTTTGAGTCTTGGAAGTTATTACTTTGGTAATAACCTCTCCTTATCCGTTTTGTTTGGTTTTTGTGTTAAGATCAACCTCTAATGATAAAGAAGTAATATTTGGGGAAGTTGCTGTCCCGGAACAGATTTTTGTGCTTCACCGTAAAAATTCGTGAGAGACCTCTGTATGTCGGATTGAGCTGTAATTTTTTGTGCTTATGACCTAGGTTGTTATTTAACTTTCGTTAGGTTTGCACTTTTTGATTTGAGCAACAGAAGATTTTCTAAAAAATTGATCTTTACCTGCTGGTCTGTTTTGATAGATTTTGCCACTCTTGCATTTGCTTCTTTATTCGATTTCCTTTTTGAATTCTTTTTGGGTCTTCGGAAGGAGTTGCTACAGTAGCTTATGTTTGGATGGTTTTCATTTGAAGTTGAACTCAAAAGGTTTTATCACTTCATATATACTAATGTTGCTAATGAGAACTGTGTGAAGTTTTGTGTGAAAGAAATTTCCAGGAAGTGGAGATAATGGTGTAATAAGGAAGAGAAAGGTTTTATGACTCAAGTATTAAGTGTATGAAGATGAAGATGTTGATGTTATTCAAGTGGTGACTCCAGAAGAATCTACTAGATACCAAATTCAGAGACCTACAGAGTCTGTTTTCAAATAGGTAACAGTTCTGGTAAGAAAAGTTCCGCGAAAATACTATCCAACTATATTTTTGCAGTTCTTAGACAATAAGGAAAGCTACGAAGCGAAAGAGGGACAGAAACGGAGCCATGGTGGCTCACACCACCCTGTGGTGCAGGCCCACCCTAGGCCGCGCCACCAGGTGGTGAGTCCACCCCGGACTCCGCCTTCGACTCGTTTTCGCCCAGTACCTTCCTTTTGTTATGAAACTTCGTAATATATATTCCCCCGGATCTCCCGAGGTTCGTATATCGTGTTTTCGTCGTGTTTTTGTTTTGATCTATTTCTGCCAGGACATACTCTTTGAAAGCTTAGAAGCACAATGGTGTCCGCCAAGGATAAAGGGAAGGAGCCTATGGAGGAAGACCTCCAAGACCTCGGGTAGGAGAAGGAGATCAAGAGTGAAGGTGAAGAGGAGGCAAAGCACACCGACACTACCATTGCAAGCATTGGAGTGGTGGGAAACCCTGCCAGGACTATGTCAATTGGAGGGAAGCCTCCTCATCACCGTTCAGATCCCTAGTCACTTCCTCCACACACCAAGAATCCTTTCCATACTCTTATCCATGAGCATCAATACCAGAATATGCCCAAGGGGAAACTACCCTCCAATTCGGATTTGCCTTGTTCTAGCCATGCATGAAAAGAAGACTTCAAGGAGTAGAGTGGGGAATGGATCGCAAGAGCTGGGATTCTCAACATGACATGATCATGAGCCGCATTGAGCAAAACTCGCAGCTTATTCGTAATCTCACCTTCGAGGTTGAGGACTTGGGGAAACTGATCAAAGAGCTCGTCAAGAGGATACCGCCACCACCAAAGGAGTAATTCATCATCAGGTTTGGCATCCCCTTGGTTTGTTCCAAGCTTGGGGGAGTGCCGCGATATCACATCACTATCTTCTATCTTTTTACCTTATTAGTAGAGTCATATCATGAATAGAGAAGTTATTATGTAGGATGGTTTGCATTATGGAAGTGTCCCCTCTCTCGTTAGATATGTATCCCTTGGTGTGAGTTGCCGTTATGGAATATTAATGAGAAGTTCTATCATTTACTCTTTTGCTTAGCTTATAGTAGTTTTCAATTCATGGTCATATGATTGATCTTGTTGTTAGTATTGGTATCACTTTGGGATCATTGAGTTAATTTAGTTGGTTTTGGCAAACCTGGCTCGGTCAGTAGCAACACTATTTTTGAGAGTTGAATGAAAAAGATAAAAGTACTCTAAAGAAATATAATTTCATCATCTTTCTTTTTTGATTTGCTCATAAGTTTAGTATTCTCTAGTTAAGATCTTTTGTGCTTCCAAGGAAGATTGCATGTTTGTCTTTATCACTTGTATGTTTGTTTGTTTCCTTCAACTCTTATACTTGCTACCCAGCCTTGCTAGCCAAAAACCTGTACTGAGAGGGAATTCTTCTCGTGCATCCAATCCCTTAAACCAAAACCTGTGCCATTTGTGTCCACCATACCTAACTATTAGCATTATTGCTACTCCAAGTAAATTCTTGTTTTATCTACCTCCTAAATTAAACTTGTTATGTGAAAATTAGTGATTAAAGCTCTCACGAACTTGATGGCACACTTTACTTTCTTGCACTTAATAAACTTGAACCATTGTGCCCATCTATGTTATGATATGCAGCGCTTTGTGAGTTGTGAATTAGCGAACCATCTTTGTCATGGGGAACGCTTTCAACATTGCACTAGTACTTTGTACCTAGTTGATATCATGTTCTTTTGTCTATGGATGTCGTCGGTGTGAAATGAAAGGGGAGCTTGTAAGTCCATGGAGTTATGCATGTGTGTTAGAGATTGAGAAAAATAGAAAAAGAAAAAAAGGAGATATTATGAAAAGAGGAAAGAGAGAAAAAGGCACCATATTCCCATGGTAAATAAGAAGATTGCTGAGATGCTTGTTGTCTGCTTGCCTTGTCATTTTGATATGGGGATTCTTCCGTATCATCGGGCAAGGGGTACCCCGTTGGCGGTTCTCTATGATACACATATGCTTACAATGACATGAACTTACCGGTGACTAAACTTGAGTAGCATGAGGAGCGACCCTCGTATTCAAGGGACATGAGATTCTCAATTTACAACTTGTCAATGCATATCCTCATATTTGATCACTTTAACCTTAATCACCTAAAGATTCCTATGATAGGGGCAATGAGAGCTGAAAGCTCGTAAGTATCATAATTTTTGGGAGCTCTTTATGAGACTTGCAATCCCTACTTCCCTTTGCGAAGGGCCTTTCTTTTACTTTTTAGTTGAGTCAGTAAACCTACTCCCTTCTATCTCAGCAAGTATTTTGAGTTGTTGTGTTTCATTCATTCATATGATGATTTATTCAATCATGTTGCTTATGTTCCTTGTTTTGCACATTGCTCTTATCTTGATGTTTACTACTTTGAAAGCTATCATTGAAAACCAGTTATTTGTGAACTTCAGCAAATTATCAACTATTCTTCGACCAAGAGCTAAGTTTGCCATTACCAATTATGATTCACTTTATGTATCTTTATTGTGTTTCCTTTACTCATTGCAAGTTGAATTATATAATAGTGAGTTGTCTTCTATTATGATCTATGTATTGATGAATGTGATGCTTCTTGTCCGTATTCTTTTATCGACTCTTCACTCCATAAACCTGAGGCCATGTTTATTGAGCTTAGTTTCGCCTGGGGACAAGCGAAGTATAAGCTTGGGGGAGTTGATACGTCCATTTTGCATCACTATTCTATGTCATAATTCACTGTTATTCATTGATATATTTCATATTGAGAGGTGATACTTATGTTATTTCATCTGTTTTTGCATGGTTGATGACTTTTGGAGCATGGACCGCTGCAGTCAGGACTCTGATGGAAAAGGTGCTGTTTGGAGGCAAAATTCGCGAAGATCAGAAAATCCAGGAAAATATATGGAAAATCCTATTTTTCCAGAGGACGAAGGAAGCCAGAAGGGGGGCTGGAGATGGGCCACAGGGGGCCCACACCACCCCTTGGCGCATGCCAGCCTAGGCCACGCCACCAGGTGGTGTGGCCGCCCTGGTCCACCCCTGGCACTCCCCTCTGACGTATATTATACTCCCAAACCCTAAGACTAGGGGATCAACCACAGAAAGATTCTGCCGCCTCTACGGGGCGGAAAACACCGAGAGAGAAAGATCTCTCCGGCAGACAGATTTCTGCCGAGGGAATTCCTTCCCGGAGAGGGGAGATCGTCGCCATCAACACCACCATCAAGCTGGACTTTATCGGGATCATCATCATCACCACCACCATCATCAGCAGTAGCACCCTCATCACCATCTCCATATTTCTGTAACAATTGGGTTGACTCTTGCATAGTTCATAGGGGAAACTTTCCCAGTGTTGATTACTCTTTGTAGTTGATGCTATTGAGTGAACCATTGAATTATTGTTTATGTTCAGATTGTTATACATCATTATTCCATCTCTGATCATGATCCATATGATACCTTGTGAGTAGTTCGTTTTGTTCTTGAGAACATGGGAGAAGTCATGGTGTTAGTAGTGGAGTTGTGTTGAGAAAGATTCAATGGTTTGATATTTAAGCTGTGGTGTACTTCTTCTAGTGGTGTCATGTGAATGTCGACTACATGACACTTCACCTATATGGTCCTAGGGGAATGCATTGTGTATTTGGATACTAATCGTAGGGGTTGCCGGAGTGACAGATACCTGAACCCCCGTTAGGAAACCATTGCACATGGGACGTAAGGGTCTTAGAGTTTAAAGCTGTGGTTAGGTTTCTACCTTAATTACTTTCTTGTACTTACGGATGTTTGCAAGGGGTATAATCACATGTATGTATTAGTCCTAGGAAGGTCAGTACATTAGCACAGGTTCACCCACACAACACTTAGCAAGCTAAAAAAGATTAATCAACTATATGAAGCAAAAACACTTGACAGTCTTCCCATGCATCCTCGAGAACATTTGGTCATTTTAAGTAATACAATCGGCTTGTCCTTTGCTGCATAAAAGATTGGGCCACTTGCTACATTTATTCCTACTGTCTTTTATTTACTCGTAATTTGTTTACTTGCTTAATCAAAACCCCCTAAAAATCTGTTTGCTAAGTATTTGCAGAGAATTCCCAATCCATACCACTAGCCAGCACCTTTTGCTCCTCGTTGGGTTTGACACTCTTACTTATCAAAAATACTGCGATACACCCCCTATACTTGTGGGTCATCATTCACCATAGTTGAAACAAACCACAACTAGGTAGCTTTCTTTCGGTTTCGACGAACCTTCTTTTCCCATTGCAGGCCCCTCACTAGCTACAGCTGCAGCCTTGCCTTTCTTCCTGTTCCCCTGCTGCTTGCCACTATTCTGTTGCTGAATAAACGGTTTCATAGATTGCTACTGCTGCTGCCTAAACTGTTGCCCCTGCATCTGTTGAGTAGGTACACCAAATGCCTGTTGCTGCTGTGGCTGAGTCGGCTGCAGGAATTGCTGTTGTGGCTGCATATGAGGGAAAATAGGAGGTTGTGACTGTGAAGAACTAGTCCCCGCCCAAGATCCCTGGGGATTGATCCACTGATTGGGTGGAAATTGTCCCTAGAATAGTTAGGGAAGCTCCAGGGAGCAACATATCCAAAACCAAAACCGAGCCCCTGCTGATTTTGTGGAGCAAAAGGTTGCTGGAGCTGCATCGGTAGTTGCTGGGGCTGAGGCGGCGGCTGCTGTTGCCAGGCTTGTGTTCCACTTCCCTCCGGTCTGCTGTTCCCCATACCCCTCCCTCTCCCTCTCCCTTGATTGACCATATCCTCCAAGGCTTGGTAGAGGACTGGGTCATGAAGGGAACGAGGCTTCCAGGAAGTAAGGCTGACGAATTTCGCCGGGAAGCAGTCCGCCGTGAGCTCGCCCTCAACCCCTTTTCGAATCTAGGCCAGGAGCGGTGGTCTGCAGGGAACCCTAGTAGCAGCGCCTGCCCCGCCTCTCCCGAATATCCTCTCACTTTCCACTTATCGGTGTCTGAAGACGGTTTTTCCACAGCCGTCAACTGAGAAGAGAACTTCACGAGACGCACTCTGTTTTCTCCACACACCGAAACTGAAACAGAGGGGGAAGGCCGCGCCAAAATTGTTTTGCCCCGATGCCTCACCCGTTGGAGAATCCTCCCCTTGCCCGGCCGGATGGAAGGGGAGCCTCTCCCGCAAGGATCTAGGGTATTCAACGCAGCCGATTTTCCTCCCGAGCCAACCTCGCGCCCGCCTCCTCTATCTCCTGGATAAACTGACGGCAGAATTCGTCGAGGCTCCTGTCCGACAAATCTCCTGAACTGCTGGCCTGATTTGCAAGGACTGATGCTGCTTGACTGTGCTCCATGGCCACCAAGCCCTGCTCCACAGTCCTTGAATCTCTGGCCCTCACCATCACGTAGCGTTCCGGAGTAGGGGGGCCTCCCGTCGCCGCCCGCCGCATCGCTGCGGCCAGACCCGACCTGACCACCAGCGCCTGGAGCACACGCCTCCGCGAATCTCGCTGGACGAGTAACACCCATCCGCGACTCTTGCAGTGCTCGATGAGCTCCCTTGTCGCCTGAATCCTCCGATTCGGCGGCTCCGCCAGCACTTGGAACGCCGCCGCCGACAAATACCGATAGTATCGGCCCGCCGCCCCTAGATCCTTTCCTGGAATCGCCCCGCTAGCCCCAGCAAGGCCTCCGCCCCCTCCCCCTCCGGCGTGTCGATCCGCGTCGGCAAACTGCAATCCCCTGCCCTGTCCATAGCACCCACCCTTCTTCAGCGGCAGCGCCGATTCGAGAGGAGAGCAGACCTCGGGTGGCGAGATTGGCGAGCAGCCGGGCGGAGTAGCAACGAGCCGGCGTCAAGGAGAGGTCTCAGCAGGAGAGCCAGGGAAGAAGTGGGTGGAATCTGGGGAAGGAGGTGTGGTGGGTGGTGCGGGAGGAGAGAGAGCCATCAGTCACCTTCCCTCTGCAATTTGAAAACCGACATGAAACCACTAGCCATAGCCCACTGTTTGGGCTTCTTGCTGCATTGGACTGCTAAAGCAGCCTCTATGTGACTGGAAAAAGATGGTGACAGACACCAGTGAGTGGGGGCTAATTTATCATGCAGGAAGCAAATATCAAGGATGTGTGGAGATTTTACCTCTTCTATTGAAGTTGTTGGGGTCTGGAGCTGGACGATAGCACTGTTGCCATGTTTTAGCACTCTAAGGCATAGCCGTGGAAATTTCCATGCCGTACGATAGCCGTGGAAATTTTCATGCATGGTGCACATAAACTGAAATGAACATGTTTATCCTAGCGCCCAGTTTTTTAATACATTAGCAGTATAACTGTTTGAGAAGCAAGAATTAAAATTTGTGAAGCATGTGATTTGATCCTTACATGTAGCCTCGACGTCTCGAGCGCCCACCAAGGCTAGGAAAGAAAAATCAAGCTGTAGTCGTTGGCCAGAAGGGGTGGAGGGAGCCGTGGAGGAGATGAACATTGAGGTGCACCGGCTATAGCCATCATGCAAGTGTCCATCCGCGATGGATGTTGCCCTCTTCCATATGCACCATCTACAGTTCTACTCATGTCTGAATCACACAAAAATGAAATCAAGATCCATGAGACTGAGAAGAGGGTAAATTTTTTTTTGCATAAATATTGAGGCAAAAAGGAGGGGAGAGAACCCTCGCCTTTTCTTCATCTACAGCGAGATGGATGTGCAGAAAGAGGAAAAGATGTTGCTACTCCCCGTGGTGTCATGGACGCCTTCCTCTCTCTAGATGCAATGCCACACCAGCGTCGACCACTAATCGCTCCAATCCAGCGCGCCCACATCCCGCTCAACCGACTCATGCCCGTCATTGACCTGCGGAAACAACGGTGAGAGATAGAACATTTGCTGAAAGAACGACGGGGAAGAGGTGGTGAATCACCTCGTCACCGACCATCAATTGTCGTGCTGTTCTTTGTCACCGTGGTCGCTCCTTGCCGCAAACTAGTTGCGTCCCCTGACCGCCGCTCATCCCTGACGGTGGCACCGTAGTCGACGCGACGTGGTCGCTATTTTCGTTGGCTGTGGCGCTGCTCACTGCAGTTGTCAACACGTCACCGTTTCCGCTGGCTATGGCGCTGCTCACGACATTTACCAAACACATCCACCGCTTCTCCCTACCTCCGGCACCATAGTAATGAAAAGCCTGAGTAAGGGAGAGGTGGAGTAGGGAGAGGCCAAAGGGCGTCCATACCAAGGGCACGCAGTCAAGGATATGCCTCTAGAACGACTATGCTGGAGTAAGGAGGTTCCGGCGAGCAGTAGTGCATTCGATCTGCAAAACATCGAGTGGGGTTGGTAGAAACGTGTCCTGAAAAAGGGGATCGCCCCGGAAAAATTGGATCAAGAAGGGATCAGAAGGAGGGCGGTGGTTTACCTCGAATCGATATGCGCAGTAATCGTTTCTGTAGCCCATCGACACTGGCTAGATGACGCTGCTATAGAGCCATGCGTGGATGGATGACGATGTGGACGCCATTGCGCGAGGTCTCCTTGCTGGTCATTGGCGTCATCCTCAACATCTGCCTTTGCCTGGATTGAAGAGGGAGAGGAGAGGCGTACCATGTGGGCTTACCACATCGTCTTTGTCCTGCATGTCGTTTACATCGCTAGAGGTTGAGCTCTTGCCCGAGCCCTTCTCTGGTTCGTGGCCACCGCATGCTGGCCCAAGCCTACGACCGCACTTTTTGCAGGAGGCTACCCTACAAGAAAAGTTGGCTTTTACAGTTTTTATGGTTAAAAGCCCGTATTTCGTGGTGGAAAAGTCGTCTGCGACGGATGGTCTCCGTGGTAAAAGCCCCGTCATCAAAGAATCTACCATGGTTATTTCCCGACCGTGACAGATCGCACCTTTTAGCCACGGAAATTCATGTTGTCGTAGATCGGTTTTCCATCCTCGTTGACTGCTGAGGTCATGCAACCTGCCACGTGGCAAGCATCGCTAACGACCAGTTACCATCGTTAACGGTCACAAAAACCGTGGTGGAAACCAAGGCCTACTACCATTAAGTGGATCGGCCCATGAGAGAAGACCAGTAATAATATGACTCGTATTTCGGCCTGCTGGAAGCTTGCGTTGCTTTATTGGGGTCCACAACTCTAATTTGCAACAAAGCTGCAGCCTGTTAACTTTCAGGTTCATTACAGTTTTGGCCTACTTAAGGCCCAGCTCGGTCCAACACTACGCATCCCATTAGAGGCATGTGCCACGTCGGGCCGGTACTATTAAGGCCTGCTCTAGACCCATCACTGTGCATAAAGCCCGTCACTTTACATTTATTGCGGGCCTTTTGTAGGAAGGCATGTTACTATTCATGACCTCATCCAACCTGGCATTTCACTGTTCCATCATGTTACTATTCTGGCATGTTACTGTTCTGGCATGCTACTATTCTAGCATGTTACTATTCTGGCCTGCTACTACTTTCTGGCCATTTACTATTTGAGTCTATTATGATTCAAAACTTTTATTGTTTAGACTTGTTACTGCTTTCTGGCCTTTTACTATTTAGGTATTTTACTGTTCAGGACTTTTACTGCTCATAGAACTCCATGCATGTTTGGCCAATCATGATCTTTCACTGTTCAATATATTATTGTTCCGTCCTTTCACTGTTTGGCGTGTTACTGTTTCGGTATTTTTAGCAGCATCAACATTTTGCAGAACAACACAGGGATGCCAACAAGTTGATTAATAAACATGATAAATTTAAACTTCTCTCTCAAAAAAATGAGAAATGCAAATTACTTATTACACAACGATAAAAGTTGGTCCCTCCAGATTGAAAATTACAACATATCATTAGACAAGATCTGCTTATTAAAAGATCACAAAGAAGTATTCTCATCATCAATACGTGATCGGTACATGGAGATGAGCTTCATCATATCATCTGTCCTCTTCTTCAACATTTAAGCTACAGATCTAAGAGCAGCTACACCCTTTCTTTCTGTATGCAATACAACCTTCATATATATATTTCACCTGCAGGAGTTGTTCTAGGTGGACTGTTAACAATGTTGTTTCCTTAAAAAATGCAATAGGAGGATGAATGGGAAGAACAATCACAACTTTCAGTGCTGCCTTTTGAGGACTCCTGCTTAGTTTTAACTGTAGCCTGGTAAAATATGGTAAAAGAGGTTAAACCAAAGAACAAGGGAAACACATATTATATAAAGTACACATCATTTAAGTAAGTATGAACTTATAGTAGCTCGTTCAGGATCACAATAATTCCTTGTTAAGCGCGTGCGACTCCTGGTCAATCTGCTAGTAGAATCTAAGTCGAGCAGCTGGAACTCTAGTCCTTGTACTCATTTGTTCTTTCTTGGCATTAAGGCCTGACATTTAAAACCGAGTCAGCTGGTTCGGAGGGATGAAAGCAGTTGAAAACACCAAAAAGATAGCATTAAAATTGACCAGATGTATGATTCAAACTATCTAGCTGGTTTGGAAAGAAGAAAGTAATTGAAAACATAAAAAATATAGCATTAAAATTGACCAGATGTATAATTTAAAATTGCTAGCGAAGGATGAAAGCAGTTGAAAACACCAAAAATATAACATGAAAAATGACCATATGTATGATCAAACTAGATGGACATTTTCTGAATTACTCAAAGCATTCGCAGATAGAAAGACAATAAAACATGAGTGGAAATGTTAGGGCAAGGTTTTAGGTAAAATGACTTATTAACTTATTATGCATATAGGTTATATGAGTTATTAACATGACACGAAACTAGCCTAAGTAACACACGAAAACCTCAAACTTCAACCTTGCTTGGCATCAGATTGTTAGTGCTGGATCCTCTATGAGCAGTTTGCATGATCCAAGCGAGCGCTCGAAAAGAATAGCATCTACGAGTTAGCGTTGCAGGATTATATAGCGTGACAATGAAATAATAGTGATAAGCTAATGATATGGATAGGACTAACCAGATGTGGGTGAAAATAAAATGGCAATAGAAGGTAGGATATTGAGCAACATTCTAACGCTTTCATAGCTTAAGAGAACCAAAAAATATCAAACAGGCAAGAGAAATTACCACTCCGCGACGGGGGTGGCCGAGACGGACAAGAGGGCGGTGGGGGCGGCGGCTAGGCATTTCGAGGTCAGTGAACGAGTGATTCGGCGAAACGCCCCCTATGCGGTAGATGACAATGTTGGTGAAGCAAAACCCGTGCAGTGAGGGAGTCAATAGTTCCGGTGTCCATGACGCGGTAGTCGGTAATGTAGAATGGTTGCGGTGGACGAGGGCAGCGAGAGGTAGATCCGGTGTGTGGACAACAAAGGCGGTGAAGAAGCTCCCATGTGGAAGAGCATGTCGGTGGTGATGGAATTCTGGTGTGGATGAGAGAGCAGGTGGTGAAGCAAGTGGAGGAAGATGGAGGGCAGAGGGGGTAGGCGGGTAAATTTTGGGGAAGGGCAGCAAAGAGGTGATGGAGGGATATAGGTTGGATGACGCCCATTTACCACCTATACCCCTCTATTATTGCAGTGCTCCTCCGGTTCTTGTTTCGGGACCAGGGATAGAACAAGAATTTTGCATCCGCAAAAAATAGGGTGGGATATTTTAATGGATGAGCGGGATATTTTAATGGATGCATGGGATGTTTTAGTGCTCTACGAATTTTTTTAGGTTGAAGCTTCCAAGGTACACTACTCCGACATGTGGCCGCTCCTCAGATGTTGGCCACGTCTAGACTGACACGCCAGTGACAGTGTTCTTACTAGCATTTAAATGAGTTACAGACATTTGCCAAAATTGATAAACATTATTGAAGGCTTTCAGACAAGATGACCAAGGTCACGATCATATCTCTGCCGTAGTTTCTAATACCGTGTCCATATTTGGTAGATCGGTGCATCTTGTAATTTCAAGCAATGTTTATAAAATAAGAATCCATATTTGCTCGATAAAGCCCTATTTTCATGAATTTCCAAGCTTCCTAGCTAAATTTGTGCAATAAAATGACTTTTTGACGATTTAAAGTAAGTGTGTCTAATTTTAAACTACAAAGTATGTGATATAGCTTGATCTTGATTTTTTTAAATATTTCAAAGGTATCAAAGTAGTCAAATATTGGAGAACCACCGAGAGTTTTGCAACATTCAACTTCTTGATACGAACGGTAATGATGCCAAATTTGGGCCATTTTTAAAAATATACAAAGAAACAAAATATTACCATTCTATTTTCTTGGTGTCTCACTGTGTGCACTAACTAGTTTCCATGAAGGATTTAAACTTAACATTTGAATTTTTTGAAAAAACTTGTTTCACAATATGGCGTACCATGTATGAACATTCATGCCTTTCAGACTAGATGACCGATGTTAAGGCCATATGTTACCATACTTTATGATAATGTAACCATATTTGGTAAAGTGGTGCATATTGGCATTTAAACATTGTTTACAAAAAGAGATTTCATATTTAAAGTTATTTTAGATTTTCTAATTTACAACAATGGCTTTTGTCATGAATCAACCACAAAGATTATGGATCGAAAGCACACCGCCCAAGTTTTACGCAAAGTATAACCTATTTAATTGATAATTTTCAAGTTTTATGGCTATATTTGTGCAATAGAATAGCTTTATGGCTATTTAATGAAGGCATCTTATATTTTGGTGTGCAAGTGATGATACCTGCTTGCTCATGATTTTTTTAAATTCATTTGAAGGTACCCAATTAGTAAAACAAGGGAGAACTACCAAGAGTTCTGCAAGATTTAACTTCTTGATATGAATGCCAATGCCACCAAATTTGGGCCTTATGAATGAAAACAATCAAGATATTTAAATATAATTTGAAGTAGTGTCTTTCATTCGCATGGTGTCTTATTGTCGGAGAAAGTCTCCCGTAAAGGAACAAGGGGTCCAACTAGCCCTGAGTTCGCGAGGGGGCTGAACACGTGTTCCGAGCTCCCCAATGATAGTGGTGATGACGGAGAACCAACACTACAAAGAGTGACATGGTTTTTTACCCAGGTTCAGGACCCTCATGAGGAGGTAAAGCCCCTACTCTTTCTTTTTTGTATTGCTCGTGGCGTCTCGTGAGGGTAAAATGCTGATGACTTTCTAGGGTTTTAGATCACCGAGATCGACGACTTCCAAGGTAGGAGAAGGCCTCCTTATATAGTGGGCCTCTTCCCCCTGTTCATGGGCGGGAAGGGTCACCACATAGCTGCCCCTCGAGGTCCCGGTCTACAAGGCTATGATGACCCACAAGTATAGGGGGTGTATCGCAGTATTTTCGAGGGAAGTGAAATCCAATTTATTGATTCGACACAAGGGGAGCCAAAGAATATTTATAAGCCTTAACAACTGAGTCGTCAATTCAGCTGTACCTGGAAACAATCTTGCTCACAACAGTTTATCAGTAGCAACAGTTTTGTAGTACTAATAGCAAAGTAACAGCAGTAATAAAGTAAAGACAGCAGTAACAATAGCAGTAAACAATAGGATTTGAGTGTGGTAGGCATAGGGATGGATGGACGGGCGTTGCATGGACAAGGCAATTCACATAGCAATTAGAACATAGGGCAATTGCAGATAAATAAGATAAAGCATCCAAGTATTCCCTCCGATCCAAATTAATTGACTCGAATTTGTCTAGATTCGGATGTATCTAGACATATTTTGGTGTTAGATACATCCGAATCTAGACAAATCCAAGTCAATTAATTTGGATCGGAGGGAGTACTAGATAATCCTAGGCATGTGTCCCATATATAGTCATACGTGCTCGCAATGAGAACTTGCACAACATCTTTGGTCATGCCAGCCCGTTTGCAGCGGGGCCTCAAGGGAACTACTGGCAATTAAGGTGCTCATGTTAATAGAGCACCGGAGCAAAGCATTAACACTCCGTGAACACATGTGATCCTCACATCAAAGCCATTCCCTCCAGTTATCCAGATTTCTGTCACTTCAGGGCCATTGGTTTCGGACAACAACGTGTGTATACAACTTGCAGGTAAGACCATAAACAATACTATCATAATGAATCAATAACATGTTCAGATCTAAAATCATGGCACTCGGGCCCTAGTGACAAGAATTAAGCATAACAAGTCGCAACAAAGTCATAAAGCACTAATAGAAGATACTAGGCACCATGCCCTAACAATCTGATGCCATTACATGAACGATCTCATCCAATCCCTACCATCCCCATGGCCTACAACGGTGGATTACTCACTCATAGATGGGGGAAACATGGATGGTCGATGGAGAAGCGATGGTGATGATGATGGCGATGATCTCCTCCAATTCCCCGTCCCGACAGGATGCCAGAACGGAGTTTCTGGTGCTGTTTCGTGGAATCTGGTGGTGGCAGCGGAGCGGAACTCCTTCTGGAAAAACGTCGAACCCCCCAGAGTTTTTAGGTCAGAAGGAAACTTATAGGTGAAGAGGGAGACCGCGAGGCAGTCTGGGGCAGCCAGACCACCCCCTGGCGCGACCTGGGCTTGCCCGCGCGGCCAGGTGGTGTGGCCTGGGCCCAACCCCCCTGCGTCTCGTATTCTGGCTCCGGGAGTCTTCTGGTGAAATAGGATTTTTGGCATATTTTCCGGAATTTTTCCTGATAGTTGATTTTCTGCACAAAAAGTAGACACCAGGGCAATTCTGCTGAAAACAGCGTCAGTCCGCGTTAGTTGCATCCAAATCACACAAGTTTAGAGGAGAAACAATAGCAAAAGTGTTCGGGAAAGTAGATACGTTTTGGACGTATCAGGCTACTTTGTGTGGACTCGATCCGCCTTGCTGGGGGCTCCCCGCCTTCTCATAAAGTTGACTCCTTTGACGTCTCTTGTTCCCGCGTGATGTTGCCAATCTCCTTCCTTGCACCGCAAAAAAGGGGGAGCTTCCACCGCTGAGGTCGTCCATCCTGCTTTTACACCAAAGGGGCCAGACCGAATCCTCTCTACCGAGGCGGTCTGGGTGGTCCGCATTCCAACCGGGTTGGAGAGTGCTTATCGGGATGCATTGTCATTGCTACCTTTGTTGCATAATTATGATCGTGCACCTGGGGTACGCACCAAGGTATCCGAGGCCCGGGGCAAGCAGTAGATCCTCGTGGGGCTTTACTTCGCGGGACGGCCTCCTGAGGCCGTGTCAGACACAGTTAAAGCTTGAGGGTGTTGAGGGGCTACCCCCAAGTTTTCCCTCCCGAGGCACCGCTCCTCGAGCATTGCCTCCTGAGGATGCCGCTGCCTAGGCGGTGGGCTCGTCGTCCAACGGGCGTGGCACCCCTGTTGCTAGGACCCCGACTCTTACCAAGGCACCTCTGAAATTCAGGTGAAGACTAGAAGTAAAGATATCAAAGATACAAGCATCAAAGTCATAACACAAATAATCAAGTTTTGAGACAAGCACAAAGAATGACAACTATGCTCTCAAGAAGGTGCTCAAAGAATGTGTGGAGACTCAACAAGTAAAAGAAAAGGTTTTGAATAATTTGAAAAGCTTCCAAATGCTGAAAGTATGGTACTCATTAGCTTTGAGCTCTCATTGCCCCTATCATAAGCATCTTTATATGGTTAAGGTGAAAGTGAGGTCCAATCTGAGTTATATGCTTGACATACTATAAACTAAAAATCCCATGTCCCTTGAGTACGAGGGCCTCTCCTCATGCTACTCAACTTTAGTTACCGATAAGTTCTTGTCATCGTAAATATGTGCGTATCATAGAGAACCGCCAACGGGGTACCCCTTGCCCGATGATATGGAAGAATCCCCATATCAAAATGACAAGGCAAGCAGACAATGAGTATCTCAGCAATCTTCTTATTTACCATGGGAAAATGATGCTTTTTTCTATCTTTCTTCTTTTCATAAATCTCTCTTTTCTCTTTTTCTCAATAGCTATCTCTCTTTTTTTATAAGAAGAATGCTGCATAGATATCATTATGGTTACGCTGCAGGTTTCCACCATGTCAGCATGGATTAGACCAGCGGCCCAGGCGTTTCTCTAACACACATACATAACTCCATGGACTTACAAGCTCCCCTTTTATTTCACACCGACGACATCCGTAAACAAAAGAGCATGGTATCAACTGGGTATATATTTACAAGTGTTGAAAGCGTTCCCCGTGACAGCACGGTTCTGCTAATCCCCAGCCTATAATTTGCAAGCATATAACTTTCATGGACAGTCACAATGGTTCAGGTTTATTAAGTGCAGAAAATAAAGTGTGCCATCAAGTTCATGAGAGATTTACTAACTAACTTTCTCATAACAAGCAAACATTTTATTCGGAAGAAAACAAGGCATATTAAATATGCACGGAAGTAGCAAATGATGCTAATAGGTAGGTATGGTGGACACTTTGGAAATATTTGGTTTAGGGAGTTGGAAACTTGAGTAAAACATACTCAGTGTAAGTGAAGGCAAGCAATAGTAAGGGAGCGACAAACGAGAGAGCAATGGCTGTCATAATCATGCTTGCAACAAAACAGGACTAATCATGGCATGAAAGTGATTCAAAACCCTCAAGGCAAAATAATTCATCGAGGCTTAACTGATTATTTCAGTCATATGCATGCGTGAGCATGTGCCAAGTAAATTCAAATGAAACATTCAGAGGGGGATACCACGGTGTCATACCAAGTTATGAATAGAGTAATGCAAGCAAACATTCATATGACATGCTACAAACTATTAGCAAGCTGGAACTAATCATACGAAACCAAGAACTACTAAGCATCCGAAGATAACATACACCCTTCACGAACAGGCTAAGCACGCCCACAATGATGAGCATATGTACAAAAATGAAAACAAGTAGAGTTCGTTACCAGCCTCTTACCACGCCTCAAGTTGTCATTAATCCTCATTATTGCTCTTCACTTGTGTGGCTTGAATAATAATATGAAATCAATATCCACTGAGGACTACTGAACCCTGTAGCAAACTCACAAAACCAAAGAAGAACGACAAATATTTTTGTTGTTTTCGATTTTTAAAACAAGAACCAAAAAGGAAAAACAAGCAAAGCAAAATCTTTTTGGGTTTTTCGAATAGTTCAAACAAAGCAAAAAGGGAAAAACAAACCAAGACAAAAAGAAGAAGAAGCAAACCAAAGAGAAACAACAGAAATATTTTTGGTCTTTTTGTGTTTTTAGAAAGCAAAAGCAAAGAAAGAACGGAAACTAAAAAGAAAACAAAACATGAATATAGAAAGTACCGACGCAACATGATAAGGAGATGAGTGCGATGCCTGCGTACCTCCCCCCAAGCTTAGGCTTTTGGCCTAAGTGGGTATCAATCCAGATATGGGTAAGGGTTCCAAGCAGGAGGATCATGATAAGAATGGTCGTAGTTGGGCCCGTGGGAAGAAGAAGAAGCTCCCCAATCATAAGCAGGATGCTGATATGAAGACTCCCCCTCATTCGAGGGCTGGACCGAATCATCCGTGACCTCCCTTCTAGTGTCCTGCTCCTGTTGGGAGAGCTCTCCCAAGTACATGTCAAGCTCCTCCTCAGTGAGGCACCATCCTTCCTTGTTATCAAGGTTAAACAAAACAGGTGCAGGTAAAAGAACAACACATTCGGACTTGCTCTTTCTCCAACCAGCTTTGAGAAAGGTTATTTCATAAGATAGCTCATTCAAACTAGCCCACGAGGAAACAAATTTATGATGTATCATGGAATTAAAATCAAGCCTTTCTATGGGGAACTGTAGGTCTAGATGATGAGGCACTAAACCATGCAATGCTCGTAAACGAGAAGCAATGAGGCCTCCACAAATTCCACCTTTCTCACGGTTAGCAGCAAGAGGGAAAGCTATCAAAGCACCTAAGTTGTAAGACCTATCTCGTTTAAGAGCAGCAGAGATAAATGCTAGATCATATGAAGATAACTTATTGGCAGTTTTCCTAGCAAGAACACACTTGGCAATAAAGTAGGCAAAGTAGTGAATGGAGGGAAGATGAATGTTACGGATTTTTCCATTCTCCTTCGAGAAGTTGCTCCCTTGGCAAATTTCTGCGTATAAATCCATGAGTGGTTCAGGTCGCTCCTTAATCCTTCTACATGATCCCCATTGAGGTACCTTAATAGCTGCACAAAAGTCATCGAGAGAAAGGTTGACAGGAATATTGTAAATTTTGTAGTGGACCATAGGGTTAGGCAAAGAGTGACTAAATTGAAAGTCCTGCACCATAGATATGGTTAGCTTCACAAATTGACAAGGTTCATCTTCCAAAAAGTGCTCCAACCCTGCATTAGAAACCAAAGTGTGGAAATCTTGGAGAATTCCCGCAGCTCTCATGAACTCAGAACATGGGTAAATGGAAGGAAAAACTTCCTCCTCCCGGTGGACCTTCATGACCTCAGGCACCCATAGTTCATGTTGGTTTAGTTGATGCTCATTCATCTTCTATTCTGAAATTTAAACACCTATTAAACAAGTGATTGCAAAGTGAATATAATGAAGGATACTACTCATAGGGACTTGTAAGAGGCCTAAACATGCATCAAAACTATATCTCTAAGCATCAAACAAGCTTACAAGCTCTCATAACCTGTCACCTACAGCAGCAAAATACTCAAGATATAATCCACTAAACACAAATCTACTTGGACAAGGGGAGGAGTCACATACCAGAGAACAAGTGCTCCAAATTTCAGCAACAAAGATGGGATGAGCAAGGAGATCAAAAAAATCGAGAGCAAGCACAACAAGAACATGATTTTGAGCAATGAACTGGAGCTTACTAGAAAGAGAGAAGAAAGTGGTAGGTGAGAGAGTTAGTGGAGGGCTAGGGGTGGCCCACACCATGGCATGGCGCCACCCAGGGCAGGCCACGCCACCAGGTGGTGAGCCTGCCTGGTGGGTCCCCCTGGTACCTCCCAGGCACTCCTCTACCCCTTTTTTCACGTAAAAAATTAATATGAATTTTCTAGAATTTTTCGAGACACTTTATTTTTGGGCAATTTTCAGGCATAGATGAATGATTTTCTGACAGACAGATTTTTTTTGAAATGATGCAATGACAAAACAAGGCTAGAACTACAGGAGTTCTAAGACACTCTAACATGCAAGCAACTAACAACAAAGAAAACTAAACGAAAGCAAAAACTAAAATGGATAGAAATAGAAGTAAACGGAGATAATCATGGTGAAAACATTGTTTTGTTCAATGAAATCCTTTTGTTAACAAGGTTGATCAGGTCTTGTTACCAAAACAATTTTATATGAAATAAAACTTTGTATTCCACTAGTGATTATGTTACCTCAACCTTGATAGCAATGGTCCCAATCATAATAGTTTCAAAATTTTCTCTTGGTATGGGACAATATATTTCTCCAACTTGAATGCCCTCAACATGTTCAATTGAATTCAAACCATAAGTCCTTTCAATCTTCTTGGCGAAATAGACAGTATGTTCCTTGTCATTAACATTGAAAGTCACCTTTCCTTGATTACAATTAATAACAGCTCCTGCAGTATTAAGAAAAAGTCTCCCAAGAATAATAGACATATTATCATCTTCAGGCATTTCAAGCACAACAAAATCAGTTAATATCAAGCAATTATGAGCCACTTGAACAGGTACATCCTCACATATACCAACAGGAATAGTGGTTGATTTATCAGCCATTTGCAAAGATATATCAGTTGGTATCAGTTTTTCCAGTTGAAGCCTCTTATAGAGAGAGAAAGACATAACACTAACTCCAGCTCCCAAATCACACAAAGCAGTCCTAACATAACTATTCTTAATAGAGCAAGGGATGGTTGGAATCCCTGGGTCTCCAAGTTTCATACGAACCTTACCATTAAAGGAATAATTAGCAAGCAAAGTAGAAATTTCTTCATTAGGGATCTTCCTTTTATTCGAGACAATATCCTTCATATACTTTGAGTAAGGAGGCAATTTAATAGCATCAGTCAAAGGAATTTGCAAGAATAAACGTTTCATCCACTCACAAAACTCGGTTAGTCCATTATAAAATATATCAAGAAGCTCATTCTTAGGTAATGGACTTCCATCCTGTGCATGAATCAAAGCACAAAACCTTGCCCAAGATTCGGGCAATACCTCTTTTTCTCCTTGTTTAAAATCAAAAAGTTCCTGCAAAATATTATGTCTAGCACTTGGAGGAAAATATTTCTGCAGGATAGTACTAATCAAGCAATCAGGGCTATCAATAGATCCAGGAGGTAAATTACTAAACCAAGTTTTAGCTTCTCCTTTCAGTGAAAAGGGGAAAATCTTAGCAACAAAGTAAGTACGCATCTTAATATCATCAAAAAAACAAGCCACTCATGGTAGAAAGTTCATTCATATGTGCTACCGCACTTTCATTCTTAGTCCCACAAAAAGGTTCTTTCTCAACAATAGCTATGTAAGATAGATCGAGAGAGAAATCATAATCTTCATCTATAATGTTTATGGGAGAAGCAGCAAACTTAGCAATAGGAGACAATTTGGGTCTAATAGTATGCCTCTCAAGGAGGCTCTTAGAAGCGCTCCTATCATGGGTGTTTTTACATTCCTTAATAAATTCATCGGTCATCTCAACATAACCATCTTCAACATCATAACTTTCACTAGACTCAGGTGAACTAACAGGTGTAGTAGTGTCTTCATTAGGAGTTTCAGTATTTCCAGCTATAGTTCTAGCAATCGTAGCATCTAGGAAAGGACCTAATTGTAACTACCTCGGTGAATTACGCTCCTAGTACAAGCCTGGATGATCAGAAATGGTTGAAATAGTACGGTGGGGCCCAAATGCCACTCACAGGTAGACCTTTCGGCCGTCCCAACCATTTCCAAACATCGGGACAAGAACGGGCGCGAATCGGCGAAGGGATCAACTACATACACAAATGAGTATGTATGCAAGCCACCATACAATAGTACATCTGAGCCATTCCATCTAAAAAGAAAGGAAATATAGCAACGCCATACGGCAAGATCCAAATATCCTAGATAGATATAATAGTGTAGGATATTTCCTCATACATCAATCAACAGAGTATCAAGCGGAAGCGGAAGACAAAATCCGAGTACGGATAAGAAGCAAATCGGCATAAGATGCCCCGTAAATAAGCACATCCCGGCCATAGATCTCACGGATCCCCGTTCCCGGAATCTCTACACCGAATGATCGTTGCCCACATCGTCCGTCTCTTCCACCCAGTATCCATCTTGCGAGTGTACCTGTTCATCTGAACCAATAATTTATCGTGTGAGACCCTAGGGGTACTCAGCAAGTCTTTATGCCTCTAAAGGGGACACAACCTGGGGTGACGCGATTGCAGCAAAAGATAAACCCTAGCAATTCTATAGATACTCGCTAACCATCCGCCCAACCAGAGATAGACGGATGTCCGTGAATTAATAACAACAGTTATAACATTTATAACGGTAATATCCACAGATCCATCCTCCTCCTCGCTTACCGACGAGGAAGCGGATTTAACAACCCCCATCCGTTGGCAGTTTTATTATCCATTCCGTGGGTATTGCACTATTTACTAGTCAGGTACCTAGTCTAGTCGAATTAAAAGCGGTACTTTAGTTATGCTTGTCTATGATCGAGAAACTGTGCTCCAAGTCATCCATAACCGCGGACACGGCTTTCAGAAAGTTTTACCTAGGTGCACAAATAGCAACACACACTGATGTGCCTCGGAAAAACCAAATCAAAACCCAACGAGGCGTCATGACAAAGCAATTCGGATTCAGAAATATTTCAGGGCCACCCCATTAAGCTACCCATGACGGCTGGCACTCTGACGGACTCAAGGTTTGGGTGACGGCTGTAAACGATCGGGAACCCGAAGTGTGACTGGGCTTGTCGACATCACAAATCGTGTCCCGCCCTAAAAAGACAAAGGTGATCCTCGCACAATCTTAAATAAAGCAAGAAGCATGGCATAAGTACAGGATAGTAAATAAAACCTCAAACTAGTTTGTGGCCCCAAGAAATAAGAATGAATCAAGCTCTGGCTCAGGGGGGTTCATAAGCCTCCCGGATGTGGATAGCGCGAATAATCAAGGAACAGGAATCAAGTACTCGGGGTCCTACGGGACACAAGTGAGCCTGAAAAACAAATAGCGAATATGGCTCACCGATGCCACTTTCATTAGTTATCCCATTACTACAAAGTTAAGTTGTTTAGGTACCTCGTTATCCATCGACACTCACATACCCTACACATGCTGTTTCTGACTGCATGGCTCAAACAACTCCTGTAGTAATGGCTCATGGGATGGAGGAACAAGCTCGTGGGGTTTAAATGTAAAGGCTATGCAATACTTGGGATTCAATTTAATGCAATCGCGACTCAATGATGCAAGAATAAGAAAGAGGCAATAGGTACTGTATGTATGCAAGCATTTGGTAGTGCTTTCCTGGCAGCTCAGTTGAAGCAAGGAATGGATCAGGTAGTGCTCTGGTTCTCTTGATATATCCCCGCCAGCCTATTCAAGAAGAACCAAACAAACAAGGGCCAACATAAATAAAGTGCAAGCATATGAATAAAATGCATCAAGCAAACAATCATGCCATGATGAATGATGCACAATTTGCATGGCATTAAGGTAGCATGGCATGGGTGAGGTGTGGAAACAATAACAAAGCATTTTATTGAGTTTTGGGCCCATTTTATTCCCATATTAGTTGCTGTACTCATTATATTTATATGATGCATGCTTCAAATCAAACCATGGAATGCATAAACAGAAAGGTCTCGTCGAGCTAATCATTTTAGACATATCATTTGTTAAATTTGGAGTTATAAAACAAAAGATATTAATTATTTAAGTCAAAAGGGCAATTTGTTGTAATTTAAATAAACTTGGAATTTTAAATGTTCAAAATATATTTTGGAGGCCATATATGAATTCCTCACATTTTTCTGATTTGAAAGCATATATTATTTGTATTAATTGGATTAATATTTTAAAAGTTATTTAAAAACAGAAATAAATTTGAATTTGAATTAATTTGGAAAAGATTTGAATTTAAACAGATAGACTGAATTACTTTTTATACTCAGGGTTAGCTAGCCACAGTCACAGACATGTGGGGCCACTGCTGACTGGACCAAACGCTGCTGAAAACTTGTCACATGAGCTCTTCTAGCCTTAGCGGATGATGGTGGGCCTTCGATCGCTGGTCCACGCGGCAGAGGCGAGCTGACCAGGGCTGGGCTCACCGAGCGCGGGTTGAGAAGTAAAAACTCCAGGAGCCTTTTTGCAAAACGCCACGGAGACAGACAAGTGGGACCGATTGGAGCGCGGGTTTAGCCGAAGAAAACTGCAGGGGGTAAGCGCAAAAAGGGCGCCTGACCCCACTGTTTCTCTTCTCCGCGCCGCGGACGGATCTGTGCGCGACAGCGCGTGGCGGGGGTTCGAACCTGGGACGTGCGGCATGCGCTGGGAGGTGCGAGCCAGTGCGGTGGCTTGGGCTTGGTGACAGGGAGGTGGCCGTGGCCTAGATAGGGCTGGTTTGGCGCGGGGCGGCTGCAGACAGAAGCACGCGGCGGCGCGCAGAGAGCGCTCGACGGAAGGGCCGGCTGATCTAGACGGTGAAGGCGAGGCGGACCATGTCGGGGAGGGAGAGGAGCTCACCGCGAGGCTGTCGGTGGCGGTGGATCGGTTCGGCGAGCAGAGGATCAGCGTCGAGGCAGACGGCCAGAGGATCTAGGGTTTGCGTCGGGCTCAAGGCTGGTTCGGGCTCAGTCCGTCTCCTCCTCGTCGCCGGGCTCAGGGTGAAGCAGGGAAGCGCCGTTGATCTCCCAGGCCGCTCCACGGACGTGCTGCTCGGCTGGACGCGGTGGAGGCCGAGGGTGCAGACGATGGTGTAGACGGTGGCGATGGAGCAGAGAGGGGAGAGGGTAGGGCGCCGCTGGGTGGATCTGGGGGTAGCTGGGAGAGGCAGAGAGGGTGGATAGGGACGGGAGAGGGAGGTGGTGCCGTGGGGGAGCGGGGTAGATGGAAAAGGTGGTCTCGGCCACCTTTTTCTCCCTCCTTCCTCACGTGCTCTTCGGGGCAGGGCAGGGCAGGGGGTGTGGCTACCAGGTGGGGCCAGAGGGCGAGGCCAAGGACAGGGGCAGGCTCGGGCTAGGGGCAGGGCAGGCAGGGAGAGAGAGAGGGAGGGAGGTAGGCTCGGGTTTAGTGTTTAGGGGAGCTTCGGTTTAGGGTTGGTACTAGGTGGCCAGCTAGGGTTTGGTTAGGTGGCCAAGTGGGGCCAAGCTAGGTGAGAGAGAGGGGGAGGCCGAGAGAGAGAGGGGTGGTGGACTTAGGGTTTAGGTGAGAGGGGGGGTGTGGTTTAGATTAGAGAGAGAGCTAGAGAGAGAGATGGAGTGGTGAACTTTTGGGCAAGATCAAGCATGATGTGCCAAGCTCCCACAAGATTTTGACAAGGAAAGGGAAGGAGAAGAGGTGGTGAGGATTAAGCAAGATCACACTAGATCAAGCCAAGAGAAGGGGAAGATAGAGGTGCTCCACTCAAAACAAATAAAATCCAAATGACAAGCAAAAAGGTGGTACTTGCATGGCTCATGCAAAATTATTTATTGCCATGTGGGTTCTTGTGAAAACAATATTATTACATGGCATTAGTATTATGCATTCCCAAAATTGGAGTAGAAGCCAAGCACAAAGAATTAAAAGGATGCCCCATGTGGAGTAGATGGAGATGACCAGGTTTGATTATATTTGGGACTTGCTAGTGTGTATGTGCCACTAGATGCTCAATAGTCCCAAAAATATCCCAACATGAGCATAATCCATAATCATCCATGTGGGAGCTAGGGAAAAGGGTACCACTCACAAGGCATGCAAAGGTGGCCAAGTGGCTCTCATATATCAATAATGTGAAAACAAAATGATGCCAAGATGAGAGCATGTGGAAAAGAATTGGATCCATCCCAACCCACATGAGCTAGAGGTAAAACCAATAAGTGCCAAGCTCATGTCTAGTTGGATGGTGGAATTATAAGGTGGTGAAGGAAAGGTGGTGGAGTTAACAAAAGATATGCCCCCAACTCAACTTGGGCATTTAAACAATATATCAAGAATCAAATACAATACCAAGAGGCAAATACAATTAATGATGCATATGAAATAAGAACCAAATGGAAAAGGGTTTTATATGATGCTCAAATGCAAGGAGGCATGATGACATGAGCATGATATAATGATGATGCAACAATTATATGTTTGAAGTAGCCATTATATTACTAGACCAAGTAGCATTACAATTGTTAGACAATTGGGATGCTACACTAATGAACCACTCTTATCAAGCACAGTAGAAGCAGCATCATAAGTATCAGAAGTTTCAGATTCAGCAGTAGTAGCAGTGTGTGTAGCATGTGTATGTGGTGGTGTAACGAGCTTACTCATAAGGTGAATCAAGAGCAATAGAGGTGTTCAGAACCGTACCTCTTCTTGTAGTGGATGGTAAAATAGGAACCTTGCCATCACGAGACTTACCCATGATGGATGGATAACAGCGAACAATAGAGAATCCAAGTGAACTTAATAAATAAAGCTATGCTCCCCGGCAACGGCGCCAGAAAATAGTCTTGATGACCCACAAGTATAGGGAGTGTATCGCAGTATTTTCAAGGGAAGTGAAACCCAATTTATTGATTCTACACAAGGGGAGCCAAAGAATATTTATAAGCCTTAACAACTGAGTTGTCAATTCAGCTGCACCTGGAAACAATCTTGCTCATAGTAGTTTATCTGTAGCAATAGTTTTGTAGTAGAAATAGCAAAGTAATAGCAGTAATAAAGTAAAGAAAGCAGTAACAATAGCAGTAAACAGTAGGATTCGAGTGCGGTAGGCATAGGGATGGATGGACGCGCGTTGCATGGACAAGACAATTCACATAGCAATCAGAACATAGGGCAATTGCAGATAAATAAGATAAAGCATCCAAGTACTAGATAATCCTAGGCATGTGTCCCATATATAGTCATACGTGCTCGCAATGAGAACTTGCACACCATCTTTTGTCCTGCCAGCCCGTTTGCAGCGGGGCCTCAAGGGAACTACTGGCAATTAAGGTGCTCCTTTTAATAGAGAACCGGAGCAAAGCATTAACACTCTGTGAACACATGTGATCCTCACATCAAAGCCAGTCCCTCCGGTTATCCCGATTTCTGTCACTTCGGGGCCATTGGTTCCGGACAACAACGTGTGTATACAACTTGCAGGTAAGACCATAAACAATACTATCATAATGAATCAATAACATGTTCAGATCTGAAATCATGGCACTCGGGCCCTAGTGACAAGCATTAAGCATAAAAAGTCGCAACAAAGTCATAAAGCACTAATAGAAGATACTAGGCACCATGCCCTAACAATATGATGCCATTACATGAGCGATCTCATCCAATCCCTACCCTCCCCATGGCCTACAGCGGGGGATTACTCATTCATAGATGGGGGAAACATGGATGGTCGATGGAGAAGCGATGGTGATGATGATGGCGAAGATCTCCTCCAATTCCCCGTCCCGACAGGATGCCAGAACGGAGTTTCTGGTGCTGTTTCGTGGAATCTGGTGGTGGCGGCGGAGCGGAACTCCTTCTGGAAAAACGTCGAACCCCCAGAGTTTTTAGGTCAGAAGGAAACTTATAGGCGAAGAGGGAGACCGCGAGGCGATGCAGAGCAGACCACCTGGCGCGACACAGGCTTGCCGCGGCGCCGGTGGTGTGGCTGGGCCCAACCCCTGCCTCGTATTCGCTCGGAGTCTTACGGTGAAATAGGATTTTGGCATATTTTCCGAATTTTTCACGATAGTTGATTTTCTGCACAAAAAGTAGACACCAGGGCAATTCTGCTGAAAACAGCGTCAGTCCGCGTTAGTTGCATCCAAATCACACAAGTTTAGAGGAGAAACAATAGCAAAAGTGTTCGGGAAAGTAGATACGTTTTGGACGTATCAGGCTACTTTGTGTGGACTCGATCCGCCTTGCTGGGGGCTCCCCGCCTTCTCAGAAAGTTGACTCCTTTGACGTCTCTTGTTCCCGCGTGATGTTGCCAATCTCCTTCCTTGCACCGCAAAAAAGGGGGAGCTTCCACCGCTGAGGTCGTCCATCCTGCTTTTACACCAAAGGGGCCAGACCGAATCCTCTCTACCGAGGTGGTCCGGGTGGTCCGCATTCCAACCGGGGTGGAGAGTGCTTATCGGGATGCATTGTCATTGCTACCTTTGTTGCATAGTTATGATCGTGCCCCTGGGGTACGCACCAAGGTATCCAAGGCCCGAGGCAAGCTGTAGATCCTCGTGGGGATTTACTTCGCGGGGCGGCCTCCTGAGGCCGTGTTAGACACGGTTAAAGCGTGAGGGTCTTGAGGGGCTACCCCCAAGTGTTCCCTTCCGAGGCACCGCTCCTCGAGCATTGCCTCCTGAGGATGCCGCTGCCTAGGCGGTGGGCTCGTCGGCTAATGGGCATGGCACCCCTGTTGCCAGGACCCTGACACTTACCATTGCACTAGCTAGTTTCCATGAAAACATTTAAACTTAAAATTTGACAATTTTGAAAAAACTTGTTTCATAATATGGTGTACCATGTATGAACATTCCTACCTTTCAAACTAGATGACCAATGTCAAGGCCATATGTTTACCATACTTTATGACAATGAACCATATTTGATAGATTGGTGCATATTGGCATTTAAACATTGTTTACAAAAAGAGCATCCATATTTGAAGTTATTTAAATTTTCTAATTTACAACAATGGATTTTGTCTTGAATCAACAACAAAGATTATGGATCAAAAGCACATCGTCCAATATCACACAAAGTATAACCTATTTAATTGATAATTCTCAAGTTTTATCGCTATATTTGTGTAATAGAATGAATTTATGGCTATTTAATGAAATTATCTTAGATTTTGGTGTGCAAGTCCATGATACCTACTTGCTCATGTTTTTTTAAAATCATTTTGAAGGTATCCAGGTAGTAAAACAAGGGAGAACTATGAAGAGTTCTGCAAGATTCAACTTCTTGATATGAATATGCTAATGCCACCAAAATTGTGCCTTATGAATGAAACAATCAAGAAAATTAAATATATTTTGAAGTAATGCCTTTCTTTCACATGGTGTCTTACTATCACACTAGCTAGTTTCCATGAAAACATTTAAACTTAAAATTTGACAAATTTGAAAAAACTTGTGAGATGATATGGTATACCATGTATGAATATATTTGCATGGCTTTCAGACCATATGACCAAGTTCATGGCAATATCTTTGTCATAGTTTATAATAAACTATCCATATTTGATAGATTGGTGCATATTTGCATTTCAAATATTGTTTACAAAGGAAGCTTCTAGATTTGAAGTTATTTTCAATTTTCCAAGTGACCATAATACAATGTCTTTTGTTGTGAAGCAACTACAAAAATATGGCTCAAAATCCCATAGCCCAATTTTCACACAGTATAGCCTATTTATAAATGATAATGCCCAAGTTTCAATATTTTTCAAGCTTTATGCCTATATTCCTAGAATAGAATCACGATACGGCAATTTAACAAAAGTATCTCAAATCTGGATCAACAAGTGCATGATACCTGCTTGCTCATAATTTCTCTTAAATTCATTTAAAGGTATCCAAGTAGTAAAACAAGGGAGAACCACCAAGAGTTCCGCAAGATTCAACTTCTTGATATGTGAATGCTATAGCTACCAAGAAAATTTGGGGCTTATGAATGAAACAATCAAGAAAATTAAATAGAATTTGAAATAATGCATTTCTTTCGCATGGTGTCTTAGCATTGCACTAGCTAGTTTCCATGAAAACATTTGGACTTAAAATTTGACAATTTGAAAAAAAAAGTCAAATGATATGGCGTACCATGTATGAATATGCATGCATGGATTTCAAACCAAATGAACAAGGTCGATCATGACAATATATTTTCCATAATTTATAATGTATTATCCATATTTCGTAGATTGGTGCATGTTGGTATTTCAAACATTGTTTACAAAAGAAGCTTCTAGAACTGAAGTTATTTTCAATTTTCCAAGTGATAACAATGACTTTTGTCATGAGGCAGCTACAAAAATATGGCTCCAAATCCTGTCGCACCAACTTTTTTAAAATTCATCTGAAGGTACCCAAGTAGTAAAACAAGGGAGAACCATCAAGAGTTCTGTAAGATTCAACTTATTGATATGAATTCTAATGCCAATAAATTTGGGCCTCATGAACAAAAACAATCAAGAAAATTAAATATAATTTGAAGTAATGCCATTCTTTCACATGGTGTCTTACCATTGCACTAGCTAGTTTCCATGAAAACATTTAAACTTAAAATTTCATGGTTTTGAAAAAAAAGATATGGCCTACCATGTATGGATATGCATGGCTTTCAAATCAGATGACTAAGGCCATGGAAATATCTTTGCCATAGTTTATAATAACTTGTCTATATTTGGTAGATTGGTGCATATTTTTATTTAAATATCATTTACAAAAAGAGCTTTCATACTTGAAGTTATTTTAAATTTTCCAATCGACGACAATGGCTGTTGTCATGAATCGACCACAAAGATTATGGCTCGAAAGCATACCGCCCCATTTTCACACAAAGTATAACCTATTTAATTGATAATTTTAAATTTTCTAGACATATTCGTATAGTAGAATGACTTTATGGCTATTTAATGAAAGTATCTCAAATTTTGGTCTGCAAGTGCATGATACCTCCTTGCTCATGATGTTTGAAAAATTCTTTTTAAGGTACCCAAGTAGTAAAACAAGAGAGAACCACCAACGGTTGTATAAGATTAATTTTTTTGGTATGAATGCTAATGCCACAAAATTTGGGCCTTATGAATGAAAACAATCAAGAAAATTAAATATAATTTGAAGTAATGCCTTTCTTTCACATGGTGTCTTACTATTGCACTAGCTAGTTTCCATGAAAACATTTAAACTTAAAATTTGATAGATTTGAAAAAACTTGTCAGACGATATGGTATACCATGTATGAACAGGGACGATTCTACTAGGTAGGCTTCGTATGGCTTGAGCCTACCCTCCAATTTTGTGAAAAAATCATCGAATATACATGCTCCAGTTGTTTTGCCATGGATCTGTGCTCCATGGTCGTCAATTCTTGAGTTACTGATAGGAAAGAATAGAAAGGAAGAAACGACCCGTTTTGGTGGAGTTGGCTTTCCTAGCTGGGCCTTATGGTGCATTAAGTTTGGTCCATTGTTGGATCCACTCATGAGAGATAGGGATTAGGGAAAGTACAGGAGGCATACATGTACATCATTAACCAAATTCGATCTCTCTTTCGCCCAGGTCACACGGCGTGGCGGTGCAGCGGAAGGCAAACTCGCCATCTAACGAACTTCCAAACAAATGCGAGGATCGAACATTCTCAGGGCCTCAAGGAACGATGAATGTCGATCGTCGATCCTTTCGTTGATTATTTGGTTGTAGCCTATAAACTAGGTATATTTATTTTTAAGAAGAACCATGTATTCTTTCTATGAAACCGACCAGCAGCTAATTAGGTACTCACTAGCCTCAAGTCAACTAAAACTTGTTTGTTTATTGAGTAATTGAAAAATTATTCATTGACGATGTATTTTTTGCCTATATATTTGCAAATGAAGAAACAACATACCGATTTAACTAAATTTGCCTAATCTCACCATGCTGGTCACTTGATACTTGACCCTTATTTTTTTAGTTGAGTCTACTTATGCTTTATGTTAGCGACATAGCAAGGTACCTCACTGAGTTTCTTATTTTAGTTATTAATTTTACATTTATGTTAGTGAACCATAATCTTAGGTTCTCATGACCATATTGTGTTTAAGTCATTTTAGTTAAATGATATACTATCTTGAGCCTACCCTCCAATTCTGTTCTATAATCGCCACTGTGTATGAATATATATATACATATGGCTTTAAGACCATATGACCAAGGTCATGGCAATATATTTGCCATAGTTTATAATAACCTGTCCATATTTGATAGATTGGTGCATATTGGCATTTCAAACATTGTTTATAAAGGAAGATTCTAAATTTGAACTTATTTTCAATTTCCCAAGTGACAACAATGACTTTTATCATGAAGCAACTACAAAAATATGGCTAAAAATCCCACCACGCCAATTTTCACACAAAGTATAAGCTATATAATTATTAATGCTCAAGTTTCAGTAATTTTCAAGTTTTATGCCTATATTCGCGGAATAGAATCACTTTACGGCAATTTAATGGGAGTATCTCAAATTTTGATATACAAGTGCATAATATATGCTTGCTCATATTTTTTTGTTAAATTCATTTAAAGGTACCCAAGTATTAAAACAAGGGAGAACCACCAAGAGTTATGTAAGATTCAACTTCTCTATATGAATGGTAATGCCACCAAATTTTGGACCTTTTTGAAAGAAAAAATGAACAAAACTAAATATAAATTGAAGCAATGTCTTTATTTTGCAAGGTGTCTTGCTATATGCACTACCTAGTTTTAATGAAAAATTATACTTAATATTGTACAACTTTTGAAGAAATTTGTTTTAGAATATGACGAACCATTTATGAACATTCATGGCTTTCGAACCAGATGACCAAGGACATGGACATACGTTTGTGATAGTCTATGATAACTGTTCATATCTGGTAGATAGGTGCATGTTGGCATTTCAAACATTGTTTACAAAGGAAGCTTCCACAATTGAAGTTATTTTCTATTTTTCAAGTGACAATATTGGATTTTTTGTGAAGCAACTAGAAAAAATATGGCTCAAAATCCCACTGCCAAGATTTCCACACAAAGTATAAAATATTTGATGGATAATGCCCAAAGTTTCATGAATTTTCAAGCTTCCAAGCCAGTTTCTCTGATTTTAACGAGTTTATCGCGGTTTAGCAAAAATGTGTGAATTTTGAATTGGAAACGATGGGAATCTCTGCCTACCATAGCTCTAAGTCACTGACATGCGGGTCACATGGATGGTGGGTCCAGAAAAGTTAGTGTAGATCGGAGTGGGCGGGTACTTATTGAGGAAGGGAGGGGAAACGGTGATGGGGTGATGTAGGTGGAAGATCACAAATTTACCACCTCTATCCCTCTATTATTGTGGTGCTCCTAGGGTTCTTATTTCCGGATCAGGGATAGAAGAGGGATTTTGCATTCTAAAAAAGTGAAGTATGTTTGAATGGATACATGAGATATTTGAATGGATGAACGTGATGTTTGCGTGCTATACCAAAATTTTGAGGTTGAAGCTTACGCTACTCCGACACGGGGCCGCTCAGATGATGTGCATGTCTAGACCCACACGCTAGGGACAGTATGCTTTCCACCATTCAAATGAGTTTCTAGGAATTTTCTGAAATTGTTGTACAATTCAAGGCTTTCAAAAAAGATGACCAAGGTCATGGTCTTAGTTAATAATAACGTGTCTATATTTGGTAGTAGTAGATTTGGTGTGTCTTGGCAAATCAAGCAATGTTTCTGGTTCCAAATTTGAAGTCTGTTTTCGATTTCCAATTTACAACAATGTGTTTGGTTGTAAAGTAAATACATAGATGATGGCTCAAAATGCCACCGCCCCAATTTTTCACACAAAGTATAACCTATTTAATGTATAACGCCCTTTCAAGCTTCCTGGCTAAAATTTTGCAATAGATTGATTTTTGGGGCTGAATGTTTGAATGGATGTGCAGGATATTTTAGTGCTCTGTCGAAAATTTGAAGTTGAAGCTTCTAAGATACGCTGCTCCCACTTGGGACCGCTAAGAGGTTGTCCCTCTCAGATAGACCCGCACGCCACTAATAGTATGCTTTCCATCAATTAATGAGACATCTGCCGAAATTGATGAACATTTATTCGAGAGAAAAATTGATGATACTTCTAGGCTTTCAAATAAGATGACCAAGGTTACAACCATAGTTTATGGTAATATGTCCATGTTTTATACTCCATACATTGGTGCATCTTTGGAAAATCAAGCAATGTTTACAAAGAGAATCGAAATTTGAAGTTTTTTTCATTTTCCAAGTGACAACAATGCTTTCTTCTTGTTAAGCAACTACAAAAACTAGTAAGTTACATGTGAGACTTGGATTAAAGAAGTATGACATATCATCGCTATATACAATTATAATAGGTAAATCTCTGTAGCACCCCGGGTAAAACCACTATAAGAAAATCGCTTGGTGTTTTTGTTTTGTGCATAATCATGATAGCATGTTCATGTCATCATGCCACATTGCCTTTGAGCATTATCATCATCATGCATATCTTTGCCTAAAACTATTTTTCAAAAGCCTATATTTATTTTCTAAATATTCCCCTCTTTTGCTTCCAAATTGGAACTCCAGTCTGCTCGGATCTTTTATTTGTCTAAAACCTATTTGCAATTGTTTTCTTTTAAATGAAATCAAATAAATAATAGTTATATATATTTTTGTGGGGGGCCAGGCAGCTAACGGCCAGGCCTGAAGGCCCAACCGGAGCCCACTCAGCCCACAACCACCAAATCCTAATCCTACCTACTCGAAACCCTAGACCCCACCCTCTACCTAGCCGCCACCCACCCTGCTCCACACCACCCAGCTCGCGACCAACCGCCCACACTCCCCTTGGCTCGCGTACGAGCGCCGCATGAGCGCCCCGCTAGCCCAGACAACCCATGTCTGCACCCGACCCACCACCTTGTTTTCCACGCTCCCGCACGCGTCCCACTCCCGATTCCCCATTGCCTCGCTCACCATCCCTCGTCCCTATCGCCTCCTTCCCCGCTAGCAACCACCTCCACCGCCTCCTACGCTCGCGAGCAACCCCGGAGCCGGCCACTGCCTCTGGCCGCTTCCCCCACCCCTGCAGGTTGCCCTACCTCTGCTCTCCCTGTGCTGCCGCCCGCTCGCACCTCCACCGACCACCAGGAGCTCCGCCACCACGACCCTCTTCTCCTTCCCTCACTGTTCCCCACCGCCAGGACCAGCTCCACCCTGATCTCCCCATTGCCGCGCGTCACCTCCACCGGTCCCCGCCTTCATCAGCGCACCGTCATGCGACCTCAGGCCCCGATGCGACCTGACCGCCCTTCCTCGTGTCTCCTGGCGCCAACTGTCGTGCCCTCCACCGCCCGCCTTGGTTCTGGCCACCGCCAAGGCCAGGTCGTCCTTGACCTCATCATCGTCGGCCTCCGCCCCTGCAACTATCGCCTCTTCATCCTTGACCTGCCTGGTCATTGCACGCGTGAGTCCCCGCTTCCTCTGTGAGATGCTCTACCACGGGATCTTGTGGCTGCACGCCCAGCCGTCTCCCTCGTTGTGGCACCCTGCTAAAACCACTACTAGAAAATCGCTGTGTTTTTGTGCATTGCATCATCATGACCGCATGCTCATGTCATCATGCCACATTGCATTTGAGTATCGTCATCATCATGCATGGTTTGTCTGAAAACTATTTTTGAAAAGCCTGGTTTTGTTTTCTAAACGCCCCGTCTTTATTTCAAATTAAAACCCGGATCTCTGGATTATTTTGTCTAGTCTACAAACGGTTTTCAAAAGCCCCGTTTTTAAACAAATAAAATATTTTATATTATTTTTGGGAGGCAGCCAGCCAGGCCCAAAAGCCCAGCCGGCCACCTCCAAACTAAACCAACCCTAACCCTAGCTAACCTTTCTACCTAAACCTTAGTCTAACCCTAACCTACCTAGCTGCCACCAACCAGACCGACACTCACCCAAACCCCCACCTTTGACCGGCCGACCACTGTCGTCATGCGCCATGGCAAGATGATGCAACACAGCGCGCACGACACACCCCGCCCATTAGTTGGCCCCACCACCGTCCACCCCGCACCGCAGCATGCACTCTGGCACATCGCACTGCACGCCTAGCCCAGATCCCCACACCGCGCGTGGCCCCACCCCGCTCACGCGCGCGGCCACCCTGCCTCGGTTCCATCGCCCCGATGCCACGCTCCTCTCCCTTGTTCTCCATCCCCTTTTTTTTCCGCCGCCGCCATCGCCCGCATCCCTCGCCACCATCCCCAACCCGCATCAACCGCCACCGTCCTCCCTCACCTCCTGGACGCACGCGACCACGGTCGCCTTCCTCGCCCTTGTCTCCTCACCACCACGCGCGGCACCTCCCCGAGCCCCCGTCGGCCCCGCCTCGTCGCCCCGGCAGCGAGCGTCGCCTCCTCCCAGGCACCACCGCTGCGACCTTTTCTCTGCTCAACCCTAGCACCGCCGCCATGGATGGCCACTCTCCGGGCTCGCTGCCGCCTCTGTGGACCGCGTCGTCGCAGGCGACCTCCGCCCTGCAAGCCGTCCTCCAGCGCTCCACCGACGAGCTCCTCCTCGAGCCATGGCGTCGCCCGCCTCGGTAGCTGCTCGTGTGCTGCCGCTTCCGGACGTCAGCGCGTGTCCCTCGTCGACCTCACCTCTCCCGCCTAGCCTCACCGCGTCCAGTCCCTGCCACCTCAGCTCCTACTGCTCGAGCTTGCTAGTAGCCGCCGCCTCCTTCACTGGAGCCGGTCCTGCCTCTCCGTCTCGCGCGTGCTCGTCCCGGCACCCTCGCAGCTCCACCACCAAGTCCATGTGGCGCCCTGACCCACGCCCGCACCTACCTCGATGTCGTGAACCCGACCTCCTCCCGTGCGGTGATGCTTTTGTCATAGTCTAGTGGTGTAGCACCGTTGGTGTTCTGTCGCTGCTTTTGGTGCTCTTTGTTCATCCAAGTTGATCTGGTATGTGTGTGTGTGCTCCTGTGTTTTGGAGACGGTAGGTCCGAACCAAGTACGAGATGACCCCGAAGCTGAATCGAAGACACCGACTTCCACCATGTGAAGCTGGTGTGGTAACATTGACGCGGTGCGAGAACTACAACCCAATAGCAAGATCAACACCGACACCGCACAAGCCACCCTCGACCACCGATGCCGCACTAAATTCTCGTAGAGACCAAACCACAAGAACACCAACACGGAACTGAAGACCGTGGAACGCCAAGACCCTGGATCGATGACCGAGACCCCAAAGACCGATCTCGCCGAACCGAACCCCCGGCGCGTCAAGTTCTCCTTCCCGGATTCAAGGACCCTGATCCTAAATCCGAAGACCAAACCCCGAACCCCCGGTGAACACCAAGATCTTCGATCCGAGAAGTGTGACCTCTAACCAAGACCCCTATTTTATAAATGTCATCTATACAATTTGTTGCATATTAAATCATTCATACTTGCATACATATTGTGGTTGTTTGGGGGTATTAGATGATTCACCTAAATTAAATATGGAGACCATATGCGGACTTTTCTAGTCTTATATTGGCCCCATTTAAATTTGTGTAGCGAACCGATGCCATGCTTTGCCTTGTTAATTCCACATTTAATTTGCGGGGTAGTTAAACCACATGAACCTATTAATTAATTGTCGGGACTCTAGTTCCGCTTAATTTTGCATAGTTGCATCGCACCTTTGCCATGTCATGCATCATGCTCGATCTTCTGCCGTAGTATTAAATAGTGCATCCGGTGTTTCTTTTAGTGTTTTGCTTCTTCACGGATTAGGCCGTTGAGTAGATGCGAGTATCGACAAGTTCTCCGGTGTATCTTCGGCAGTGTTTCCCAGGCGAGCATCTCCCTCTTTCTACCTATTTTGCTTTCATAGTCTTTATTTCCTCCTATTGATCTATTGCTATCCGTGTTGCGATGCTTTAGTTTCCGTGCACCATTTATACTCCTTGCAGCCTCTATATTGCCATGGACACATCCTATTGCCTGTTGTTTGATAGATAGTCAGCCTTGCGAGTCGTAGTTGCTTGCTTATGTGTTGCTTCGCGTCGTTGTCATTTCACCGTTGACGGAAAGTTGACACATGGTAAATGGTGGAGATGCTTAATGGTGGAGATGATCAGGACTTTAAATACAACTGTTAAAATGCTAGGAATAGATATAACTAATGCAGAGGCATCGGTGGGCAATAGATGTTATTTGGTTCTTCCACGCTCACTTGTGTCCCGTAGGACCCCGAGTACTTGATACCTGTTCCTTGACTATCGCACTATCCGCATATGGGACCATGAATCCCCTTAGCCAGAGCTTGATTCATTTCTTATTTCTTGGGGCCACAAACTAGTTTGGGGCTTTATTACTATCCTGTACTTATGCCATGCTTTACTGCTTTATTTAAGATTGTGCGTGGAGCACCTGTACTGTTTTGGAACGTGGAATGTTTTCGCGGTATCGACAAGCCCAGTCACACTTTCGGGTTCCTAGTCGTTTACAGCCATTGTCACAAACCCTGGGTCCGTCTCGGAACCGGCCAACTTCGTCGCGGGTAGCTTAGTGGGGTGGCCCCCTGAAATAATTTATGAATCCTGTGATTGCTTTGTCGTGAAAGCCTCGTCGGGTTTTGAGTTTGTTTTTCCGAGGTTGATCGTGTGTGTGTTGCTATTTGTGCACCCCTGCAGGGTAAATCTTTCTGAAAGCCGTGTCCGCGGTTATGGACGACTTGGAGCACAGTATCTCGATCATAGACAAGCATAACTAAAGTAGTGCTATAAATTTGAATTAATATGTGACTAGTAATCAGCTTCACTATCATGGAATGGATAATAAAAGTGCCAACAACTGCTGGGTTTCGGATGTCACTTGCTAATTGTATCTGACTAGTAAGTACTGCAACTACAACTGAATGGTTAACTAAAACTGCCCACTACTTATGCTATCAGGATGACTCATACTATCTATATCTGACTAGTAAGTGCTTCAACTATAATGCAATGAATAAAACTGCCAACTGTGTGAGTTCCTCGGTTTGACTTCCTCGTTTGGTCTCGAGGGGGAAATACCAGGATGGGTATGATTGGTGTTAGTATAAGGTTGGTTCCGAATAGGTCTTTCTTATCCCTCTCTAATAGCCGACAGTTGAATCGAGTCTCTATAGGTTGTTTAGTGCATGCTTCGCTGCCGCTTTAGTCCACCATACCTATGTAGGCGAGAGCCGCCGAATTCTAGCCTCGCCGTGTACTGGCCTCAGTACTGACGCTCCTCTTTTTCCCTTCGCCCTTTGTCGGCACCCCTTTTGTTTAGCAGGTACGAGTTTGACGTCGTTAGCAGGGTTACCCTTCCGGCTTGGCCTGGGCAGGGTTATGGACGCCATTGGTTATTCTTCAGGGCTCTTAGCCCCATTTGCATCTTGTCCGTACTCGGACGTTGTATTGGTTTCAAGGTGATTTGGATCTTGTACTGTATATCTGTATTCCTGACTCATGGAGTCGTGTTGTATATATCTGTTATGTGGGTTCCATCATGGACTATTGTGTAATGGCATTACTTCGTTTTCCACCCGCACAAAAGTGCCTAGTGGGCGTCCTTGAATCGTCTCTATGCGGGTTTGGCGGGTAGCGCTGAAACTTGCATAGGGCCGATTCGAGGGTGTTACACTCGTGTAGGTGATGCCCTGCTCCAGCCCGACCTAGCCCACTTGTTCCTGTGGTATCATGATGTTTGTGTCATGTCTACCTCTGAAGTTTGGAGATACAGAGTGGTGACAGTGAGGTATGCTCTGTTGTGGTTCCGGTGTTCAGATGTGGTGATATTGTTGTTGCTAGGAGAAGATGTGGTCATGATGACTTGGCTGTTTGAGACCCTCATGATGACAAGATTGGCGGAATTTCCAACAAGATCTTCGGTACTACATCAGTGACAAAGATTGACACCGAAAGGAAGGCGAAGGCGATGACACCAAACTCCAAGGCCGGCGTATGGAACCAAAGAGTGCTGAATTCCGAGAACTTTGCCATGGAACACCAAGATCTCCATCATGGAACCCTAAACACCTTCACAGAGTCCGAGCCCAAAACTGAACCTCGTCGAACCCCCGGAGCCCAAGATCGCCGAACCCCCTAATATGTGACCCCTTTCTGAGCCCCTATTTTTATAAATGAAATACAAACTTGTTGCATATTAAATTGTTCATGATTGCATACATGTTTGGTGCTTTGGAGGTACTTGGTCAACTCACCTAATAATTAAATATCGAGACCATATGCAGGCTATTCTAGTCTTATATTGGCTTCATTTAAATTTGTTTAACGAACCGATGCTATGTTTTGCCTTGTTAAGACAACATTTAAATTGCGGGGTAACTAAACAACATGAACCTATTAATTAATTGTTGGGACCCTGGTTCCGTTTAATATTGCCTAACTGCATCGCATCTTCGCCATGTCATGCATCATGCCCGATATTCTGCTATAGTATTAAATAGTTCACTCGGTGTTTCCTTTAGTGCTTTGCTTCTTCGCAGATTAGGCTGCTGAGTTGACGCGAGCTTCGACCCGTTCTCCGGTGCATCTTCGATAATGTTTCTCAGGCGAGCATTCTCCCCTTTCTACCTATTTTGCATCTATAGTCTTTACTTACTCCTATTGATCTATTGCTATTCGTGTCGTGATGTTTAATTTTCCGTACCATTTATATTCCGTGCAGCATCTATATTGCCTTGAACACATCCTATTTCCTGTTGTTTGATAGACAGTCGGCCTTGCGAGTAGTAAATGCTTGTTTAGGTGCTGCTTCGCGTTGTTGTTGTTCCACAGTGGTTGGGAGGTTGACACATGCTTAATGGTGGAGCTAATCATGGCTTTCAATATAACTTGACAATTAAAATGTTGGAAATAGATATAATGCAGAGGCACCAGTGGGTAATAGTCAATATTTGGTTTTTAACTGCCCACTTATGTCCACCTAGGACCCGAGTTCTTTACATCTATTCCGAGATCACGCGCACTAACCACAAGTGGGTGTGTGGGCACCCCATCAACTCACTACCTGATTTCAAAGTACTGTGCTAGGGGCCAGAAACTAGTTTGGGGCTTTATTACTATGATGTACTTATGTGTTGGTTTTGCATTCCCTCTGCAAGTTATGCCATTATTATTTGTTTCAATTAAGCTCCAGTAGTAGTTGTCGCCTATTGTGTACTACTCCCTCCGTTTCAAAATATAAGATGTTTTAGCTTTGTGAAAGGAGTGTATCTAGACACCATTTAGTGTGTAGGTTTACTCCAAACCTACATGAACCTACACACTAAACGTGGTCTAGATACACTTCTTTCACAAAGCTAAAACATCTTACATTTTGAAACGAAGGGAGTACATCCGTTCTGTAAAAGAAGGCTTATACTTTTTAAAGTCAAACAATGGTGAATTTTACCAAGCTCATAGTAAAATATATTAAGGGTTAATTTGTGGCATTTGCGTCTATGAAAATATATGCCCCGGTGTATCGAATGGTGTTGGTTTGGCATGGTAGATGTTCCTGGTATGTTCTACAAACTTGGTCCAATTTTGCGTCGTTGACTTGCGAAAAGTTTATACGCCTTATTTACTTTGGATTGGATGTAGTATTACATGGCATATTTTAAGGCACTTAACATGGTTGTCTGCATGCCCTGCTCTATAAATTCAAGTTTCTCAATTATAATTTCTATAGCAGCAGTATCTACCTTCTATTATGTAGTTCATGGCATTTTAAGTCACTTCACATATGGGTTAGCATTCCCTGCTCTATAAGTTCACGAGATATACCATTGTAATGTCTATCTTGTTCGTCCAAATGTTAGTATAGTAACTACATGCTCGGTAAATGGTGACAAATTTTATGGCACTTTTCATATTTGTTTGCAATCCTATTTCACAAGTTAAATCATTGTAATTTCTCTCATGTTCGTGCTAAGGAGTGACTGTAACTGCATTCTATTTTTTCGCCATGGCAAAATTTATGTCATTTAAATGTTAGTTTATATTCCGCTATTCCCTGATCTACGTGTTCACAAGTGATTACACTATAATGTCTACCTAGTTCTTTATAAATAGGAACGACCACTATCTGATATTATTTCCTCTCACAGGGAACACATAGAATCGTAGAGTGAATCGCCCCTAGAATCTTGTAAGTACATGTTGCATTCTATTGTTGAATGTAAACTTGTTTTATGTGAATGAGTGGCCTAAACCTATATGTAGAGGAGCAACAATAAAGTAGACGGGTCGTCTATCCAAGTACTGGATGTGGTGGATGTCTTCAAAGAACAAACTGACAATAGTATGTCCTCCAACAAGACTGCACAAAGAGAAATAATAAGTCTCTTGTTTTTACTGAGATGTGATTAGTGTCAGATGCTTTTTTGTATGAGGTACCACATGATTCATCTAATTATTAGAACAAGGTTGACCTTAAACAAGACTGGACAAAAACCAAACATAAATCCCTCGATTTATAATTCAATGTGCTCACTTGATTTTGGTGATGATTTATTCTTTGTATATTTGACTTGTGTTCATTTATCTATCTATCTATCTATCTATCTATATATTAACTAGACCATGATTAGGTGGTGGTGATTTAAGTATATCCACTTTTATGCTATATTTTTCTGCTATGCAATAAAGACCAATTGTAAATCTCTCGATTTATAATTCATTTTTCTCACACAATCATCGTGATGATGTATTCTTTGCTATATTTGACTCATCATCATATCTATCTATCTATCTATCTATATATGTGTCAACTAGACTATAATTAGGTGGTGGTAATTTAAGTATATCCACTTTTATGCTAATTTATAGTCTATTACAGTATTTTTCTGCTATATTTAAGAGTTTCTATGCACTCTGGAGGTAGTCACATTGTCTAGTGTCGGCACCACATGAGTTGGCCAATGATTAGAACAAGATGACCTTTAACTATAGTGCACAAAGACCAAACATAAATCTCTTGATTTATAATTCAATTTGCTCACTCAATCATTGTAGCACCCCAATAAAACCACTACTAGAAAATCGCTTATTATTTATGTTTTGTGCATCATCATGACCACATGCTCATGTCATCATGTCACATTGCATTTGAGCATCGTCATCATCATGCATATGTTTTGTCAAAAACTATTTTCTAAAAGCAAAGTTTTGTTTTCTAAAATATCCCCCGTCTTTATTCAAATCAAAACCCCGGTCTCTCTCGGATATTTTGTTTGTCTAAAAACAAATTACAAGCGTCTGTTAAAATAGTAATCAAATTTATATTAGTTTTGGGAGGCAGCCAGCCAGACCCAAAAGCCCAGTCGGCCACCTCCAAACCCTAACCCTAATACCTAGCCTAAACCACCTAGTCCCAACCCGCCGCAGCACTCACGCGAGGCAGCACACATAGCTAACATAGCAGCGCACGGCAGCAGTGCACACAGCGCGCGTGCGACGTGCCGCTCACAGTCCACCGCGGCCCCACTACTCATGCACACCCCGCCTGTAGCTGCCCGCTAAACGCTAGCTCGCCATGCCCCAGCGCCCAGCCTCCACCTACCCACTCGCTTCATGGACCCGGCCCCATAACGAACTCACCGTGTCCACCCCGCGTCGATCCCACGCGAGCTCCCCCGCTCGTGGACCAACCGCCCTACCCCGCTCACACGATCCGGGCCCCACCTCGTGACCCGTTCCGTAGGATTTCCTCCCTCGAGCAGAGTCGCCCCGCCGCCGCTTGGCACCCTCGCCGCCAGGTACCGAGCCAGCCACCGCTCGCCCTTGCCGCAAGCAACGGCCAAGCGCCCGCTCTCCTCGCCTCTGCCTGGCACCCTCCTCTCTATGTATCGCTCTCTCGACCTCGCCTCCCTACCACCTCCGGCCAGCGTCCCCAACGAACATCGCCGTAGATCCCCTCCCCGCTGCAGAGCTCGTCGGCCCGAGCTTGTCCTCCCGGAGCTCCGCCGTCACCAGCACCTCCTCTCCGCCGCTAATATCGAGCTTCCCCGGCCACCGTCACCATGGATGGCTGCTGCCCGATGCCCCGCTCATCTCTCTTTCACGGCCGCCTTCTCGAGCCTTCCCCATCGAGGTTCACCGCCGTCTGGCCGGCCGCCTCCTCCTCTGTGTTCTAGAGCCACCGTCGTTGTACTCATCTATCTTGGCCGCCTCTCCACTACCTCGTCGGCCCTGCCGCCTCTGTCCCCAAACTAGAGCACACCGGCGCCTCCTCCACATCGTCTGCTGTAGAGCTCGCCGCTCCTCCTTGTTCTCCTACTGTGTCGACGAGGACACCATCTGCTATGGCTGCTGACACCCGTGGCCTCCCTCTGTTCTTCTATAGTGACCCCAGCTCCCTTCCTCTTGGTCTTGGTCGCCGCTGGCGACGTGCACCTCTGTAGTACCCGTGAGCCTCAGCTTCCTACACGTCCAAATCGCCACCGGTCACCGTAGTTCTATCTCATCGTTCGACCATCTCCTTACCTGTTTTGGCTCTGCCCAAGTGTTTTTCCTCCCGTGTGCTCATGGTGCTTCATGAAGTTCTGTTGTGGCGGTGAACCTGTTGAGATGATGGCACGGGTAGCGCATATCCCCGTTGATGTAGTGTATATGCTCATGTGCTTCCCCGTGCGAGCCAAGACCGTCGTTTGTAATGTTTCCGTCGACAAGATCTTCTCTGCTGCCTAAGATGTGACAATGTTCGAAGCACCAAGGTCGACACGGGGAGATGTACCAAGGCAGCACCCAAGTACACCGACACGGATCCGGAGATTCAAGTGTCTCCGCCATTATCTTCCCCAAGGCGAACCACCGGAATACAACCAACGCCAAACCAAGTTCATCAACAACAACCGAAGCCGGAATCTGAGTTCTCCTACAGGGAACTTCATGGATCGTCATGAACTCCTTCCCGTACCCGAAGACCGCAGCCGACGTTCTTCCCCCTCTCGGGTCTGAAGACCGATCCTGAACCCGGCACCACGCCAAGTTCTCCTTCCCGGATCCGACATCCGAGACCGACCCCGTCGAACCCCAAGACCATCGGTGCCAAACCCTAATGTGTCATCCTGATCTGATATCCCTATTTTATAAATGCCATATATACTTGTTGCATATTAAATTGTTCATACTTATATGCATATTATGGTTGTTTGGGGGTATTCAGACAATTCACCTAAATTAAATATGGAGACTATATGTGGGCTTTTCTAGTCTTATATTGGCTCCATTTAAATTTGTGTAGCGAACTGATGCCATGCTTTGCCTTGTTATTTCCACATTTAAATTGCGGGGTAGCTAAACAACATGAATCATCTAATTAATTGTCAGGACCCCGGTTCCGCTTAATATTGCCTAGTTGCATTGCACCTTGCCATGTCATGCATCATATCATGATCATGCCGATTCTTCCGCATTAGTTGTAATTGCTGCATCACTTGTTTCTTTTAGTGTTTTGCTTCTTCCCAGATAGGACAATGAGATGTTGCGAGTGTCGACAAGTTCTTCGGATAATGTCTCTTCGGCTATGTTTTCCCAGGCGAGCATCCTCCCCCTTTCTACCTATTTTGCATTTGTAGTTTATTTCCTCCTGTTGATCTATTGCTATCCGTGTCGCGATGCTTTAGTGTTCTGTACGAGATATATTCCATGCAGCCTTTATATTGCCCTGGACACATCCTATTGCCTGTTGATTGATAGACAGTCAGCCTTGCGAGTCGTAGTTGCTTGCTCAGGTGCTGCTTTGCGTCGTTGTCGTTCCACCGTTGATAAAAGGTTGGCACATGCTTAATGATGGAGATGCTTAATGGTGGAGAGGGTCATGGCTTTAATTATAACTTGTCATTTAAAATGCTGGGAATAGATATAACTAATGCAGAGGCATCGATGGGCAATAGATGTTATTTGATTTTTCCACGCTCACTTGTGTTCCCTAGGACCCCGAGTATTTGATACCTGTTCCTTGACTATCGCACTATCCGCATGTGGGACCATGAATCCCCTTAGCCAGAGCTTGATTCATTTCTTATTTCTTGGGGCCACAAACTAGTTTGGGGCTTTATTACTATCTTGTACTTATGCCATGCTTTACTGCTTTATTTACGATTGTGTGTGGAGCACCTGTACTATTTTGGATCGCACGTTTTTTGTATCGACAAGCCCAGTCACACTTTCGGGTTCCCAGTCGTTTACAGCCGTCGTCACAAACCCTGGGTCCGTTCTGGAGCCGGCCAACTTCGTTGCGGGTAGCTTAGTGGGGTGGCCCCCTGAAATCTTTTATGAATCTTGTGATTGCTTTGTCGTGAAAGCCTCGTTGGGTTTTGATTTGTTTTTTCCGAGGTTGATCGTGTATGTGTGTTGCTATTTGTGCACCCCTGCAGGGTAAATCTTTCTGAAAGCCGTGTCCGCGGTTATGGACGACTTGGAGCACAGTATCTCGATCATAGACAAGCATAACTAATGTAGTGCTATAAATTTGACTTAATATGTGACTAGTAATCAACTTCGCTACAATGGAATGGATAATAAAAGTGCCAACAACTGGTGGAACTGGTGTGTATCGTATCATGTTATACCTGCCTAGTAAGTATCACAACTCTAATGGAATGAAATAAAAGTGCCAACAACTGCTAGGTTTGGGATGTCACATGCTAATTGTATCTGATTAGTAAGTACTGCAACTACAACTGAATGGTTAAATAAAATTGCCCACTACTTATGCTATCAGGATGACTCATGCTATCTATATCTGAGTAGTAAGTGCTTCAACTATAATGGAATGAATAAAACTACCAACTATGTGAGTTCCTCGGTTTGACTTCCCCGTGTGGTCTCGAGGGGGAATACCAGGATGGGTATGATTGGTGTTAGTATAAGGTTGGTTCCGAATAGGTATTTCTTATCTCTCTCTAATAGCCGACAGTTTATCGAATCTCTATAGATTGTTTAGTGCATGCAGCACGGCCTCTTTAGTCCACCATACCTATGTAGGCGAGAGCCGCTGAATTCTAGACTCGCCGTGTACTGGCCTCAGTACTGACGCTCCTCTTTTTCCTTTGCCCTTTGTCGGCACCCCTTTTGTTTTAGCAGGTTTAAGTTCGATGTCGTTAGCAGGGTTACCCTTCCAGATTGGCCTGGGCAGGGTTATGGACGCCATTGGTTAATCTTCAGGGCTCTTAGCACAATTTGCTTCTTATTCGTACTCGGATGTTGTATCGTTTTCAAGGTGACTTGGATCTTTGTACTGTATATCTGTATTCTTGACTTCTGGAGTCATTGTTGTATATATATATGTATTCTTATTAAGTATTGGTTACCCTCCTGTAGCTCTGCTGGCGGACCGAGACCGCGAGGTGGCCCGCCTAAAGGAGGAGGTCGCCCGGCTGGAGGAGTCCAACAAGACCACTTGAGACGAGATCCTGGCCCGAGGCGGCAGCAGATGGAGATCAAGGCTGGTAGGGCCAAGAAGGCTGCGGACACCCGGGGGCGCTGAAGAACCTGGAGGGTCTCTATGATACCTAGGCAGATGCCCTCAAGGCTTCCAAGGCCAAGGAGGCGGCGGCACTGTCAGAGCTTTGCCAGATCACTGAGATTGTTGTCAGTAAGTGCTCTTGACTTGAGCCCCTTTTGCAGATTTGTCCTTTGTGATTAATAATGATCGCCGCCTTCTTTTCTGGCTATAGCTCAGTACCCTGAGGCAACAGATCAGGCGCTGGGCCGGATTCCTGAGATGGATCCGGACCGAGATCTCCACCCAGGGGAGCTGGTGACGGTCATCAGCGAGGAGGCGAACCGGCTCAGGGCTGCCGCTCTCGAGGTCTTTGACTATGTCTGGCCCGAGGCCGTCCCGCCTACCACCATGGATGTCCTGGCTGAGCGTCTTTGGGGCGCTCCGAAGATCATGAATGTGGCCCGGGAGTGGGCGGCTCGAGGTGGCGCGGAGATGGTGTTGGCGCTGCTAAAGTCCTGGTACCCGGATGTGGATCTGCGAAACCTTTCCCGTGGATTCCGCCAAGGGGCCAGCTATGACCAGCTTCATGCCGAGGTCCCCGACATCCGCTCCCGTGGCGTGACGATCGGGATCTACGTTGCACTAGAAAGGGACTTCAGCAACCCAGCCGACACGGAGCGGTACTTCCACAGCCCGGATGCGGCACGTACTGACGCTCCGGCTCCACCGCAGACCGCCTCGACGGACGTCGCCTCCTGCAGCCGTGCTCCAGCTGATGCCTCCGGCCCTTCTGCCCCTCAATGAACTTGATCCCCGGTGTGCCGGGAGTATTTGTGTCTTGATACATTTGTCTTTTCTTTGCGCCATGTGAACAATTGTCTATCTTTGACGTATTAAACTTCTGTGGGAGCATCGCCTCCCTTCGTCTATTTGCTCGTGCTCTTCTGTTTTCACTTTCTGTTTTGCATCTTTTGCATGCATGTTTCTTTGTGGGGGCGCGCAAGCGCACCCACAGGGTGTAGTCCCCGAGGTTCAGGTCGGCTGGAGAATACAGCCGGGTCGAAGCTCCTTTCTGTTCTTTGTTTTGCAGGTTTCTGTGTTGGGGCACGCAAGCGCACCCACAGGGTGTAGTCCCCGAGGTTCAGGCCGGCTGGAGAATACAGCCGGGTCGAAGCTCCTTGACCTGCTCTGCTGTCGCCTGGAAGCTGTCTGCCTCCGCCTTGGCGGTGTTCGTCGTTGAACTTTGGCTCATGCAAACATAGAAACAAAAAGGTTGTTTGGCTGGTTAAGCATATGCAAGTTCAAACTGTAATCTTATATGAACTAGTTTTCAGACTTTTGCTGTTTCGTGCAAATTCAATGTTTTTGCCCTTTTCTCAGTGAGCATTGGCCAATTTCAGTGATGTTCCCTTGCTGGCTTTTAGCCGGAGTCGAAGGGGTAGCTTAGTAGGCGTACTGCACGATACTTCGGGTTTGGGCCATTGCCTTTGAGCGAGCAAGCGCATTCGGGTCGTCTAGACGTTTTTGTTTTCCTCGTGGTATTTTCGTGTAGGGGCCTTTGAGCGTTCTGCTCTTGCCGGATCTATCAGCTGGCTTGCGGTCTATAGCCGAAACCGAAGAGGAAGCCTTAGGAGCCACTGTCTGAAGATGCTTTATCGCGTGGATCGCGACCAACCTAGTCTAAACAGAGTCGAGAGGCGCGGATCGCGGCTGGGGGGTTAAATAATGCATGTAAACTAACCAACGTCCGAAGGGTAGGATCGCATGACCAGAGGTTAAATGAGTAATGGAAAAGCCAATTTGTGCAGCATGACTTGCTTATTTTATTGCGGAGTCCCCAAGACTGTGTCGAGGCTCCTATGCTTGTTCATTACATGAAAGTAAGGTACATACACTTCTTGTTTAAGTGTAAAAGGGGCGGAGCAGGCTCGTGTTCCATGGGTGTTCAATTTCTTTGCCTGAGCGGTCCATCTTGTTCTTTTCTGGCTTGCGGGCGTCGATGAGGTAGTATGAGTTGTTCTGTAGCGCCCGGCTGATTATGAATGGGCCCTCCCAAGGTGGGGACAACTTGTGCATCCCCTTTGTGTCTTGGACCAGCCTTAGCACCAGACCGCCCTCGCGGAACGAGACGCTACGTATTCGGCTGGCGTGATAGCAGTGGAGGTTTTGCTGGTAGATGGTGGACCTAGACAAGGCTAGTTCGCATGCTTCCTCCAGGAGATTGACACTGTCTTCCCGTGCTTCTTTGGCCTGCTATTCTATGTAGAGCAGTTTGCGATGTGCGTCGAACTCGATGTCAGTGGACAAAACAGCCTCCACCCCGTAAACGAGGAAGAAGGGAGTGTAGCCGGTGGACCGGTTTGGCGTGGTCGTGAGCTCCAGTACGGGCAGCTCCTCAATCCAGCAGCCGGGGGATCGCATCAGTGGTTCGATCAGTCAGGGCTTGATTCCGGCTAGGACCAGGACATTTGCTCGCTCGCACTGCCTGTTGGACTAGGGGTGTGCCACAAACGCGAGGTCCAGGAGGATGCCCTTATCTCTACAGAATCGTGCGAAAGCTCCCTTTGCAAAATTTGTTCCATTGTCGGTTATGATGCTGTTGGGGTAGCCAAAGCGTGTGATTATGTATGTGAAGAACTTGACCACCGTTGTCCCATCCAGCTTCTTTATTGGCTTTGCCTCTATCCACTTGGTGAACTTGTCCACCGCCACCAGCAAGTGGGTCATGCCGGATCTGGCCGTTTTGAAGGGGCTAACCATGTCCAGCCCCCAGACGGCGAACGGCCAGGTGATGGGAATCGGCTTGAGTGCTGCAGATGGAGTGTGCTTCTGCTGGCTGAACCGCTGACACCCGTTGCACGCCTTGACAATCTGCTCAACGTCTTCCAATGTTGTGGGCCAGTAGAAACCGTGGCGGAATGCCTTTGCCACTATGGCTCGTGACGATGCGTGGTGTCCGCACTCGCCCTGGTGGATGTCGACCAGCGGCCGGATTCCTTCCTCTTGGCTCACACATCATTGATAGATGCCGCCAACGCTGTGCTTGTAGAGCTCGTTGTTGATGATGGTGTACGCGCTGGCTCTGCGCTTGACCTGTCTTGCATGTACCTCCTCTTCGGGCAGCTCTCCGTTGGCTAGGAAATCCATGAACGGCTTGGCCCATGTTGGGGTTTCCCGGATGGCACATACTGCTTGCATTAGCAGATTCACTTCTGCTTGGATGGCCAGGTCAGGCTCGTCCGGAGGCCAACCGGGTGGGGCGGCGGAGCCGGCAGCTTCTAGGTTGGAGGCGGCAGTCCCCGGGTGCGCAGGAGCAGTCCCCGGGTGCGATGCAACCGTCGTGGAGGTCTTGGAGCCGGCAGTCCCCAGGTGCGGCGAAGTAGTCCCCGGTTGTGGTGCAGCCGTCACGGAGGTCTTGGAGCCGGCAGTCCCCGGGTGCGGCGAAGCAGTCCTCGGGTGCGGTGCAACCGTCGCGGAGGTCTTGGAGCTGGCAGTCCTAGGGTGCGGTGCAGCCGTTGTGGAGGTCTTGGAGCCTGCAGTCCCCGGGTCCACGTCCAAATATGATGGAGTCAGATTCAGAAGACGGTGTGATTGATGGCTTGCGCAGGTGCTCGAGGGAAACTCTAGGCGGAATTGGTTGTCTTGTCGATCCGATGCGGGCGAGCATGTCTGCGGCCTCGTTGTTTACCCTGGGAACATGATGAAACTCGCACCCTTCGAAACAGGCGCATAGCTGCTGTACGAAGAAATGGTATAGAGCCATGTTTGCGTCTCTAGTGTCCCAATCGCCTGACACTTGCTGCACCACCAGATCAGAATTGCCGAAGCATAGGATGCGTCGTATGCCTATTTCCTTTGCCATCTTGAGGCCGTGGACGAGAGCCTCATACTCGGCGACGTTATTGGACGCGCGGAAGTGGATCTGTAGCACATATTCTAGCCGGTATCCTTTTGGAGAGGTGATGACCACTCCGGCTCCGAGACCTCCATATATCTTGGAGCCGTCGAAATGCAGCTTCCAATGCGTGGAGTCAGGGCAAGGTGGCAGGTACTGTGTTTCTGCCCAATCGACGAGGAAATCTGCCAAGGCCTGACACTTGATCGCCGTTCTTGGCTCGTACTGTATGTTGTGGGCAGCGAGCTCTATGGCCCATTTCGCCACCCGGCCTGTGGCGTCTCTGTTGCCGATGATCTCCACAAGTGGCGCTAGCGCCACCACCCGGATGGAATGTTCTTGGAAGTAGTGCTTCAGTTTCTTAGCAGCCATGTACACGCTGTACACCAACTTCTGGTAATGAGGGTAGTTCTACTTCGAGAGCGAGAGTACCTCACTCAGGTAATACACCGGTTGTTGCACCGGCTGCGCCTTTCCTTCTTATGGCCTCTCCACTACCAACACCACACTGACAACTCTGTTTGTTGCTGTGATGTACATCGACATGGGTTCCTTTGCTTCTGGTGCTGCCAGAATAGGTGGCGAGGTGAGCATGCGCTTGAGGTCACGGAAAGCTTCATCCGCCTGTGATGTCCAGACGAATTTGTCCGTCTTCTTCATGAGCTGGTACAGCGGGAGTGCTTTCTCAGCCAGCCGGCTGATGAACCGGCTGAGGGAGGCCAGGCAGCCAGTGAACTTCTGGATATCTCTCAAGTTCTTGGGCGGCTGCATGCGTTCGATTGCACCAATCTTCTTCGGGTTCGCCTTGATTCCTCGCTCAGATACGAGAAAACCGAGTAGCTGGCCGGCTGGGACGCCGAATACGCTCTTCTCCGGGTTCAGCTTCATCTGGAACCGGCGGAGGTTGGTGAATGTTTCCTTCAGATCCTCAAGGAGTGTCTGGCACTCCTTGGTCTTGACTACCACATCGTCGATGTAGGCGTGTACGTTTCTGCCAATCTAAGTCTGCAAGCACTTCTGCATGCAGCGCTGGTATGTTGCTCCAGCGTTCTTCAATCTGAATGGCATTATGGTGTAGCAGTAGGATCCATAAGGAGTGATGAATGATGTCTTTATTTGATCAGCGGGGTTCAGCCAGATCTGGTGGTAGCCGGAATATGCGTCCAGAAATGACAACAGCTCGCAGTCAGATGTGGAAGCGATCACTTGATCTATCCTTGGCCGGGTGAATGGATCCTTGGGGCATGCTTTGTTCAGACTGGTGTAGTCAACACACATGCGCCAAGTCTTGTTCTTCTTCAGCACGAGTACTGGGTTTGCCAGCCATTCCAGGTGGAAAACTTCCATGATGAATCCGGCTGCAAGCAGCCGGGTGATCTCCCCAATTATTCTTCTTTTTTCTTCTGCGAAGCGGCGCAGTGACTGTTTGACCGGTTTTGCATCAGGCTTGACATGTAAAGAGTGCTCGGCGAGCTCCCTCGGAACACCTGGCATGTCTTTGGGGGACCATGCGAAGATATCTCGATTCTCACGGAGGAAGTCGACGAGCGCGCTTTCCTATTTGCTGTCAAGGCCGTCTCTGACCAGGACGAACCTGTCCGGCTCGGCCTCGTTCAGTAGGATCTTCCTTGTTCCCTTGGATGGCTTGAACTGTGCCTCTCCGGCCGGCTTGGGATCGCCAGCCGACATGTCCTTCTACAGAGCCGCCATGTTCTGCATGATTACGCGTTTTTTTCCGCGATGATCATGGCTTCAGCTATTTTGGATCCATCTGTGGCACATTCCACAGACCGTCTGTAGCAGCTAGCCACGGTGATGACACCTTTGGGTCCTGGTAGCTTCATCTTGAGGTAGGCGTAATGTGGTAGCGCCATGAACTTGGTGAGCGCTGGGCGCCCAAGGATTGCGTGGTACGCGCTGCAGAGGTTAACCACCTCGAACCAGATGGGCTCGCGACGGAAGTTGTCCTCCATGCCGAAGATGACGTCCAGCCGGATTTTTCCGATGGGGGAGTGCGAAGGGCTAGGGATGGCTCCGTGGAAGGAGGTGCTTGATGGCTCCAGCTGCGACTCACTGATACCGAGCCGGTCGAGCGAGCTGCAGTACAGGAGGTTGATGCTGCTCCCTCCGTCTACAAGGACTCAGGAGAATCGGCATGAATGCTTCTGGGAGATAATGATAGGATCCAGAACCATCGCGTAGGTGCCCGGGTGGGGCAGCTTAGCCGGCTAGTCCTTCTGGCTCCATGCAACTTCTTGCTCCGACCAGTTGAGGTACTGGGGAACTGGAGGAACGATTGCATTCACTTCCGCCTCGCGACGCCTTTTGTTGTGCTTGGTATCCGGCTCCGTGGTGAAGATGTGGTAATTTCCCACCTGACGAGGGTAGTTGTTATCATCATCCTCCCTTCGACGTTGGTTGTTGCGATCGCCTGGCAGCCCGCCGGCTGGAGGAGGTGGTGCATGTCTAGCCGGTGCGCCGGCAATTTCCGCCATCTTCTTTGTCCAGGTGCACTGGCGTGTGGTGTGCGTAGCCGGCTTGTTGCCCTGCTATGGAACTTGCATGGACCATCAAGCATCGACTCAATGGTGTACTTGGGCCTTGGAGGCTGGTCATCATGCTTCTGTCTCCGGCTTCCGCCTGCAGCCGGATCCTCCTACACTGCCGCCACCTGCCTGGAGCCATATTGGTTATCCGACTGGTCGTCCTTTCTCTTGCCATGGCGGCTGTCGTGCCACCTGGAGTTGTGTCCATTCCCTTCCGGCTGGCGCCGATCTATGGCGACATCGATGATTATTTGCCCTTGGTCATCCACCCGGACGGATCTTTTCATTGCCGCGTCGGCCGTGGCGTACTTGTCCGTGATGGCCATGGTCTGTGCCATGGTTGTGGGCTCCACCCAGTGAAGCTTATGCTTGAGCATAGTGCTGTCTCTGCAGCCGTTGATGAAGAAATCAACTACCTGATGTTCGCGTACCCCCTCACAGGAGTTGTGCATGCTCATCCATCTGGTGATGTAGGAGCGATCAGATTCATCCGGGCCCTGCACACACAGAGCAAGCTCGCTAGGTCGGCCTGGACGCTTGTAGGTGCCGATGAAGTTGCGAACGAATGCCTGCTTGAAATCGATCCAAGCATTGATGTTGTTGTCGGGGAGACTGTTTAGCCACGTTCTGGCTAGGTCGAGGAGCATGAGAGGGGCATAGCGCACTGCTACCCGGGGGTTGCCGTTGGCAATGCCCACGGTGGTGGTATAATCCACCGGCCAGTCCTCCGGCTTGACCGAGCCATTGTACTTTGGCGTATCCCTTGGGAGCGAAAATCCCTTTGAAAATGGTTTGTTCCGGATGCGCGGTCTGAAACATCTTGGTCCGGCTGGAATTTCTTCCTCCAGCGCATGTGATTGGACCAGCAGGTCAATTCGCGCGTGCGCATCTTGTTGTTCATCCGGCTCGAGCGGTCCCAGCTGGCCAGATAGGCGGGACTTGGGGAGCGCTTGGCCTTTTCCGGCTTCGTCGGCCGGCTCGCGGTTTTTGCTGGTAACAGCTGCCGCGTCGCGGGCGTTGTGCCCATGACCTGAAGATCCACCGTGTGTGCGGTTGCTCTGTCTTGCTCCATTTGGGGAAGATGCCTTGCTGCCGCCCGCAGCTGGGTTCGCCATCCGCCAAGCCGGTTGGGTTACTGTTACGCCTCGGCCTGCTGCTTGTTCGCCGTGACCACGAGGAGCTGGACACGCGCTTGCTGACGGAGCAGTTCCTCGCCCTCCAGGTGGCTAAGTTCCACGACTGCCGCCTCCGCGGCCCTCATGTTTTTGGCGGGGGTGCTGTAGACCGGCTGCACCGCGGGTGTGCGTGGATCAGCGGCACGATCCATCTCCGAACTGAGGTTCCGGCCTTGCGGCTGAGCCAGGCGGCTGGTGCCGGGTAAGCGCGTGAAGCCGTGCACGATGTTGTACTCCCGCATGGTGGCATTCATCCGCCGTTGGGCGGCTGTCACCTTGCCCGCTTCCTCCAGAAGGTTCGGGCGGGTGGTCTCTAGGGCTACCGCAGCTGCAGCTGGATCCGCCTCGATGGGGGTGATGGGGTTGCGGAGGTGCTCGATGGACGCGTTGATCAAGTCTGGGTTCGGGAGGCGTGAGTTAGTGGCGCGGCCATCCATGTTGCGCTCTAGAGGTGGGCGGTGGTTCTCCACCGAGCCTGCCATCATGACCTCGATGCTGCCGCTGGCGATGCGTGAGGTGGAGAAGCCAGGGGGTGCGCCGAAGATGGTGATGACCTCACGAGGGAAGGCCTCAGGGACGGTGACGACATAGACGCGGTGCTCGCCGAAGAGCATGATGGAGCCCCCGCTTGGGAAAGTCCCCCAGCGAAGCAGGACATGTTGTCGAGGACGCAGTCGTAGGAGCCAAGAGTGAGGACGAGGCTAGAGGCTACTCGCTCACCAGCGACGAGTGGAAGTCCTGTGCGAAAGATGATCCCAGCTGAAGCGCTGTGCCCCACGGTGGGCCCCAACTGTCGTGGTGTGGAACACGGCAGTGCCATCGGGGATGGCTTGAAGGGGACAATCAGGTTGCTATCGGTGGCTATTCGCAATGGGTCAGGCACAGATACTGCAAACATAGCAATGTACCCAGGTTCGGAGCCCTCTTGGCGAGTTAAAACTCCTACTCTTGCAAGGATCTGCTATAATCGGGGGCAAACGCCCAATACAAGTGCTCCTTGAGCTGTTTCCTTAGCTAGTTCTTGCTTGGAATTCTCTAAGTCCTTCTGGTGTCTATTTTTCCTTCTGCTTGAGCTTACCTAGAACCCAAGAGCTACCCCCTTTATATACAGGTTGAGGAGGTAGCTTACAAGATGGGTTCTAGGGTTTACTGTTTGGATTTGGGCCTTACAAAGTGGGCCGGCTGGACAGGGCCAAACGGTAGGCCCGGGTCTAGTCAAGCCTCCAGTACAGGGGAGGACCATGATTTAGCGCTCAGCGCCCCTGCTTTACTTGTCATCTGGCTCTTTATCCGTCAGCCGACTCTTTATGCGTAAGCCCGGGCTTTCCTCGTCAGCCCTTGCTTTGCTCGTCAGCCTCCAGCTTTGGCGTAGTTGTCCAGTAGAACCGGCCAGGCCAGCCAGCCTGTCCGGTCAAGGGTGCGCTCAGCAAGGAGCGTCATCCCCATCGTACAATGTCCAGCGGATCCGAGGCGGCCAGCTAGGAGCGGCCTCCCAGCCGGTTCTTCTGGCTACTCGGCTAGACAGGCCAGCCGGGGAAACTTTAGTGCAGACCGGGTGGGGATTCCACCCGGCTATGGTTCCTTCATCTGGGTCCAGACGACCCGTGCTCCTTGGAGCCGGCCGGTTTGTCCCGTCTTGGCCTACCCGAGGGTTATTCCCCCGACACTTGCAGTCAATATGCTCCTCCAGGAATAACTTCTATGACGATGTATGGTCCTTCCCATGGTGATTCGAGCTTCTTGTGGCCATCTTGCTTGAGGCGAAGAACTAGGTCCCCTACTGATCTTTGGAGGGCTTCGTCTCGAGCTTCATCAAGCGCATCCACATCATCTTCAAGTTCTTCTCTTGATTGATCTTTATTATATGCAGCTACTCTTGGTGATTCATATGATACTTCAACTGGAAGCACGGCTTCTGCACCGTGGACCAAAAAGAAAGGCATCTCTTACGTTGAATTATTTGGAGTTGTTCGTAGACTCCATAACACGGATGGTAATTCATCCACCCATGCTCCTTTTGCTCTGTCAAGTGGTGCCAATAGTCTCTTTTTGAGTCCAGCGGTAACTAGTCTGTTGGCTTTTTCGACTTGTCCATTTGTTTGCGGGTGAGCTACCGAAGCGTAGCTTATTTTGATGCTCGTCTCCTAGCAGTACTCCTTGAACTCATTAGAAGTGAAGTTAGTCCCATTATCTGTGATGATGTTGTTCGGTACGCCAAACCGAAACACTATGGACTTGATAAAATTCACATCCGAAGTTCCATATTGGGTGGTGACATGCATTACTTCAATCCATTTAGTGAATTTGTCGACTGCTACTAGTAGAAAGACGTGTCCTCCTGGCGATGATTTGTGAAGTTTTCCCACCATGTCGAGTCCCCACTGCGCAAAAGGCCAAGCCAAGGGTATGGGATTCGGCTCAGTGGCTAGTGCTCTAGGCTTTGTTGCGAATCGTTGGCATGCTTCACATGTTCTAACAATGTCTTTTGCATCTTGTATTGCAGTGAGCCAATAAAATCCTATCCTGAATGCTTTTGTAGCAATTGCTCAGCTACTAGCATGGTGACCACAGACGCCTTCATGTATATCTTTTAGTATAATTTTTCCTTCTTCGGGTGTCACGCAACATTGCAACACACCCGAAATACTTCTTTTGTATAGTTCTCCTTTAATTATCCTGAAAGCCTTCGATCATCGGGTGATTCGCCGAGCTTCTATCACATCCTTTGGTAGTTCTCCCTTAACCATATATGCTATATACGGCTGCATCCAAGCTCCTCTTTGATTTCTTGTTCTTTTTCGTCGATAGCCTCTTCTACGTTCTTGGTTTCTGAAGTAGCCCCCGACTCTTTTTGCGGGTGCTTCTTTTTCCCTGTCTTTGGTGCTATGACTTCCGAGACTCTTTTCGCCTTGATTGATCGCTCCACTATCTCCTCCCAAAAAACTCCCGGTGGTATTGGTAAACATAATGATCCGATGTTTGCTAGATTATCGGCTTCATCATTTCTTGCTATTCCTATATGTGATACTTCACACCCATCAAATTGAGCCTCCATGATGCTATATAAGTCACGATAAGCGACCATATTTTCGCTGACAGCGTCACATTTGTTCATTGCCTGCTATGCCACAAGGTTGGAACCTCCGAAAATTTTGAGGCGAGTTGCACCACAGGCTTTGGCCAATCGCATGCCATGCAACAGAGCCTCGTATTCCGCTTCGTTCTTGGATGCATTTGTAAAGCTCATCCGAAGAATATATCGCATTTTGTTGCCTTGAGGTGATACTAGTACAACTCTTGCTCCTGCTCCCTCTGTTCTTTTCGTCCACTCTTTGATGAAATCTGGCAGAATTTGTGACTTAATTGCTTTGCACTTCTCATACGTGATATCTCGAGGGGATAATTCGATGCCCCATAGAGAAACATGCCCAGTTGCTTCTGGATTGTTGAGGATGCTTGACAAAGGTGCCTCATTGACCACTACGATTGGGTGCTTCAAAAAAAATAGTGGTGTAGCTTTCGTGCTGTCATAAATACACTGTATGCTAGTTTCTAATAGTGTGGGTACCTTTGTTTAGATGGCGATAAAACCTCACTCAGGAAGTATACTGGTCTCTGCACACCATGCGTTTTTCCTTCTTCGGGTTGTTCTACGACCAGGACTGTGCTGACCACCTGATGTGTTGCAGCAATATAAAGGAGTAAAGGCTCTTTTTCTTTTGGCGACACAATGATAGGGGATGTCGAAAGTGTCCTTTTAAGATCTTCAAAGGCGCCCTGAGCTTCTTCCGTCCACTCGAATTTTTCTGATTTTCTCATTAGGGTGTAGAATGGCAGTGCCTTTTCTCCTAATCTTGCAATAAAACGACTCAGCGTTGCTACTCGTCCCGCCAATTGCTGTACACCACGCAGATTTGTTGGCTTCTTCATTGTGAGAATAGCTTGTATTTTTTCGGGGTTAGCCTCAATCCCTCTGGCTGATACCAAATATCTGAGGAGTTGTCCTGCCAGAACTCCAAAGGAACACTTCTTCGGGTTTAGTTTGATGCTAAACCTGTCAAGATTTCTGAATGTTTCTTCTAAGTCCTTGATTAGCACCGTTCCTTAACATGTGGTAACTATGACATCATCAATATATACTTGCATGTTCGTACCTATTTGGCTTCCAAGGCACTTCTGCATCATCCGCTAATATGTTGCTTCGGCGTTCTTGAGGCCAAACGACATTGTTGTGTAGCAGATGATGCCGTAAGGCATGATAAATGTTGTTTTCTCCTAGTCTTTCTCCTTCATCCTGATCTAGTGGTATCCCGAATAAGCATCCAAGAAGGAAAGACGTTCGCATCCCGCAGTTGCATCGATGATTTGGTCGATTCGCAGCAATGGGAAGTGATCTTTGGGCAATGTTTGTTCAGTGCAGTAAAGTCGATGCACATCCGAAGTTCCGTAGTGTTTTTGTTCAGAACACATACTGAGTTTGCAAGCCACTCTGATTTTGTCAATTCTTTGATAAAATTGGCGTCGGTTAAGCGATCGAGCTCCTTTCCAATGGCCTTGCGTTTTGGTTCTGTGAAGCGTCAAAGCGGTTTTTTACTGGCTTTGCCTTTGTATCTAAATTTAGTGCATGCTTAGCGAGTTCCATGGGGATTCCTGGCATGTCAGAAGGTAGCCATGCAAAAATCTTCCAATGCTCACGGAGGAACTCGATGAGCGTGCTTTCCTATGCAGGATCAAGGTTTGAAGCCACAAATGTTGTTTTCGTCGGGTCGACAGGGTGGATCTGTCCTTCTTTTGTGTCTTTTGCCGTGTCAAAAGCCTGATCGAGATTGACACGTGCTACCTCCAGAGGTTGTTCGTTTGCCGAAATTTTGAGTTGTTCGAACTCTGTTAGCATCCCAAAAGATTTAGAAATTTTGTTAAACTCTCGATCACAGCTGTCCGTCCGTGTGAAGCTTCCTTGCACCGTGATAATTGCCGTTGGTGCTAGCATTTTCATTACTAAATATGCGTAATGTCGTACTGCCATGAAACGTGCAAAGGCTGGTCGTCCCAGGATTGCATGGTATTGTGATGGCAATCCATGACTTCGAATTCGAGCTTTTCTCACCTGAAATTTGATTTGGAACCAAAAACAACGTCAAGGAAAACTTTGCCTAAAGGAATTTCGGCTTTACCTAGTACTATTCCATGGAAAGAGGTTTCTGTTGGAGCGAGATTATCAAGAGGGTAGCCTATTGTCCGCAATGTTTTTGCGTAGATCAAATTTATACTACTCCCTGCATCCATGAAGACCATGCTCATGTCGAATCCGCCAATTTGTGCTTCTAGTATCAGGGCTGAATGTCCTGGTCGTGGGACCCAGAGTGGGTGATCTGCTCTGCTCAATTTAATTTCTTACTCTGACAAATGGAGATACTCGGGTGTGGCTGATGTTGATGCTTCCGCCATATTTATTTGTCTTGTGATGAGTTTCTGAATTCTATTGGGTGGATGCCCTTTCTGAATCATCGACATTGTTCCTTTTGATCTGGGGTATTCGTTGTTTTGATCGTTTGAGTTTTGCGATGGTGCAACTGGTGGTGGTGCACCGATAGCTAGTGCACCAGGCGTGGATGTGTACCCTCGGTTTGCTGCTTCGAATGCCTTTGCGTTGCATAACTCCTGCATCTTCAAGAATGTTTGGCAATCTTTCATCAGGTGATTGGATTGTCGCCTGCCTGCTGAGTCGACATAAAAATGCATATTACAGAGTCCTTCCAACATTTGCATCGCGGACATAGGTGGGTCTCGTGCTCTTGGCTGATATCGCTATGCGGATTGGCTTCCTCTGACATCGTCTCTGTTCTGGCGGTATCCGCCATTATTGTTGTTGCTTCTGTTGTTACCTTCACCCGAAAAACCTACTGCGACGTAACTTGGTCCCGTGTTCCCATCGTTGTTCCTTCGTCTTCTGTCATTGCCGCGTTTATCCCTGTCTTCCTCGGGTGACCGCGCGCGTTTATTATGTAGTGCGTATTCTCCATCAGCCCAGCGGTTTGCTATTTCCATCAACTGTGATACTGTATTTGGTTTTGTCCTGCCTAGCTCTTCTATGAATTTTTATCCTCGTAGGCGGTTGTTGAAGGTGTCAATGGCCCTCTCGTCTGATATGGATTCAGCCAAGTTTTTGATAATATTCCATCTCTGTATGAACGCTCCTATTGACTCTCCGGATTTCTGTTTGCACGCTCACAACTATTCCAAGGATGCTGGTCGCTTGAATGTGGAGTGAAAATGTCGGATGAATTTATCTTCCAAATTGTTCGAGATACCAATTGAACCTTTGGGTAACTGCCTTAACCATGACCTTGTGCCGCTGGTGAGGTATAATTGTAGACTTTGCATCGCCGTAGTTGTGGATCCGCCCTACAGTTTGACGGTGGCTAGATAATCTACTAGCCAAGCTTCGGGTTCCTAGAGCCCTTCGTATTTGTGTCGATCATGTGGAAGTTTAAAATCTTTCGGTACTAAGGCTTTTCGAATCCTATGCATGAAACAACTGGCCCTGCATAGTTCATGGTCGTCTTCATCATCTCCATCTTGATATCGTCGGGTGCGGTTTTCGTCTCTGGGTCCATTGCTCCTGTGCTAGGTGTTGTCGTTTCTTGTGTTGCTTCATGGCTCGGATCCTGCGAGGTGCGCCTGGTGTGGTGATTGTGATCGTCGGGTGTGTCCTGCTTGTTGAGGACTGTTTTAATAGCGTGGGGTCCTTTGTGTGAGTCCTTGTTCTGCTTCCGCAAGTGAGGCACCTACCATGCCGAGGTTCATCAGATCGGAGAGGTGAAGGGTCGCGCGCGGATCATCGGGTGCGGGTTGAGTGGTGATCAGGTATGTCTGCGCGGCCACAATGGCTGCCTGAGCTGTTTTTGCCTTGATGTTTCCTGCTTGATCGATCAACATGAATGACAGGTCGAGGTCTCGGATGATTCCACTTCTGTCTGCTTTGGGGATATTCTGTAATCGAGATATCACTCTTGTTGGTGGTGTTGCTCCTGTCACACTCCTGGACCCTCGTGTAGAGCTTAGTTGGGCCCGTCGTAAACTCGATTTGTCGGCTAACCTTTTCCTTTCATCAAGCTGTCTTTGCATCCAGAGTAGGTCTCTCTTCTTGTGGTGGAGCAAATATTGGTACGCCAGTAGGTCCTCATACGAAGCATCTGCCATCATTGGGACTGTTCCCGAAATTGCTTGTCTTGCTTTTTGCCATGCCGACGTTGGTAGTCAAAGTCCTGGTCTCTCTTCTATGCGTGGTTCTCCGCCTCCTCCTCGAATTATGCGACTATTTGTTGTTTCTCCTCCGTTTCCATGTTCTCCTCCATTGTTGTGTTCTCCTTCGTTGCCGTGGTTTCCTGCATGGTCATCTGATAAAATATCATCAGGGTTTATGATGGGATTACCGTTTTCGTCGCGTGGCGTTGAGGTATCTCCGTTGATCATGTACACTTGGTGGCGTGTTATATGTGGCCTGATTGTGTCGCCTTTTGCTTCTGCGGGTGCGTTGGTAGTACTCCGAGATCACAGTTCTGGATAAATTTTCGACATCCTTTCTTCGAAGTCGACGTTCTCACTGCTTTCTTCGGGTTCTGAGTGTGTTGGGTTTTCTTTGTGTGGTGAGATTGATTGACCACCTTCTTCGCTTGCTTCGATTTGCGCTACAACGTCCGTGGAGGATCCAACGAGTGATGCTGGTATTGCTATGGGTGTGGTCTTTTGCACCGATGGTTCTGATGTGATCGGGGCCAAAGGGTGCGATTCTTGCGGGTCGTCTACTTGGAAGTGGATGCTTCTGATGATTAGATCGGATCCGCTGTTGAAATCGGCGGGTACTACTACGAGGGTGGGTGGGTGTGGATCTACTTTCGTCGAGTTGACGCTTGGTGGAGAGTGTTCTGCCGAATCCGTGTTTCCAGCGTTCAAGTTTCCCACAGACGGCGCCAATTGACGAGGGGCTACCTCGACAATGCCCATGGTGATGGACTTGGGGTTTCACGGAAAAGAGAACGCTGGGGATTTCATCGGATGTCAGGAAAACAATGAAGACAAAGTCGCCTGAATATTGGGGAAACACTCTATTACAAGTTGTCTACTATATTTCGGTACCCTCGCTTGGGCTTCTCTCGCCCTATATATAATAGGCCAGGTCTCAAAGCTGTATGCGGATAGGTTTCATACACGCGTGATTACAATACCAACATAATGTTGGTTTGTGGTTTCTTTCCTAATACAACAAAGAGTCTCTATCGGTTGCTACCTTGGGATTTTATCTAGAATCTCTATGGGCCGTAGGCCTTTTACCCAATGTAGGGTAGCGAATAGTGAGCATCCGAGTAATCATACCCATGTCACCCTACAGGGTAAATCTTTCTAAAATCCATGTACGCGGTTATGGACGACTTGGAGCATAGTTTCTCGATTATAGACAAGCATAACTAAAGTACCGCCTTTAATTTGACTAAGACATGACTAGTAAATAGTGCAATACTCATGGAATGGTTAATAAAATTGCCAACAGGTGGAATGTCCTTCCGCCTTCTCGTCGGTAAGCGAGAAGGAGGGCGAGCGGTGTTTATTTATGTTACTTATATAACTGTTGTTACTAATTAACGAGTGTCCATCCATCTCTGGTTGGGCGGATGTTGTAGTGTGAATCTATAGAACTATTTATATATTATCTTTCGTTGTAATTGCGTCACCCCCAGGTTGTTCCCTTTAGATGCATTAAGACTTGCTGAGTACCCCTAGGGTCTCACACAATAAATATTTGGTTTAGGTGGACATGTATACTCTCAGGAAGGTTACTAGGTCAAAGAGACCGATGATGGTGGCAATGACTATCAGGTGTAGAGATTCCGGAGATGGAGATCCGTGAGATCTGTGGGCAGGATGTGCTTATTTTCAGGGCATCTTCTGCCAATTTGCTTCTTGTCCGTACTCGGATCTTGTTTTCCGCTTGATACTCTGATGTGTGATGTATGATGATGTATCCTAAACTATTATCTCTATCTAGGATATTTAGAAGTTGTCGTATGGCGTTGCAATATTTCTATTTCTTTTAGATGGTGTGGCTCTGATGACTATTGTATGTCGCTGACATACACACTCGTTTGTGTATGTTTTTGATTGCTTTACCTGTAGACTATGTCACTCTCTCTTGTCCTGATGTTCTTGGAGGTGGGTAGGGTGGTCGCATTGGGCCTTCGGGGTAGAATCCCTTATCCACTTTTGGGTTTAGCCAGGCTAGTGCTTAGAGCATAGGGTCTGAGGTATTACACCGCCCTACCATTCACCAAGAACACAAATCCCGTCTGAGACTTCGAGTCATCATGATCTGAGTGCCAGCTCGCATCCATGTAACCAGTTACGTTTAGAGATTCATCATCGCCTCCATAGAAGAGGACCATATCCTTTGTTCTCTTGAGATACCTTAGGATATTTTTCACAGCTGTCCAGTGATCCATTCCAGGATTACTTTGGTACCGGCTCACCAAACTATGATCCAATGCCACATCAGGTTGAGTACTTAGCATTGCATACATGATAGATCCTATGGATGAGGCATAGGGGATGTAAGAGATCCTTCCTCTATCAGCATCCGTTACCGGACATCTTTTGGCATCCTCCATTTTGAACCTCTTCAAAATCTTCTCAACGTAAGTACTTTGACTTAATGCAATCAGGTGTATCGATCTATCTCTAGAGATTTTGATGCCTACTATGTATGCGCTTCACCTAAGTCCTTCGTGGAAAATTGACTACTTAAATATGCTTTCATGCTTCTCATAAGTTCCACATTTTTCCCATGAGTAATATGGCGTCCACATATACTACTAGGAAAACCACTAAGCTCCCAGTCGCTTTCTTGTAAACACAGAACTCTTGTTGATTTTAGACAAATCCAAAACTCTTGATTACTTGATCAAAACGTTGGTTCCAACTCCGAGATGCTTTCTTTAGTCCATATATGGACCGCTGAAGTTTGCACACCTTCCCAACATCCTTAGGATCAACAAAACCTTCCGGTTGCATCATATACAACTCTTCATCAATGTGACCATTGAAGAATGCGGTTTTGACATCCATCTGCCAAATTTCATAGTCGAAATGAGCAGCAATTCCTAGTAAAATCTGGATAGACTTAAGCATTACTACAAGAGAGTAAGTCTCATCATAGTCAACTCCTTGAATTTTTCGAAACCCCTTTGCGACAAGTCAAGCTTTGTGAATGGTCACATTACCTTTCACATCTATCTTTTTCTTAAAGATCCATTTATTTTCCACGGCCTGGCCTTCCGGAAGATCAACCAAGATCCAAACTTGGTTTTCATACATGGATCCTATTTCGGATTTCATGGCTTCTAGCCATTTCTCGGAATCAGCACTATCCATAGCTTCTTTGTAGTTTGCAGGTTCTTCCTGTTCATCTAGTATGACAGACATCACAAGGCTACTGTACCAATCAGGAGTGGTATGAACTCTTGTAGACTTGCGAACAGCAGGAGTTCCGATGTTTTTGTTTTGATCATCATCATTGGTCTCTTCTTCCATGTTGGAGAGCGGTTTTGGAACAGATTCCATTGCGCTACTCGAAATTTGGAGAGAAGGGTCAACAACTTCATCTAACTCAATTTTCCTTCCACTAACTCCTTTAGCGAGAAACTCTTTCTCAAGAAAGGTGTCGTTCTTTGCGACAAGCATTTTTCCTTTGGCCTAATTGTAGAATGTATACCCAACAGTTTCCCTTGGGTATCCCACAAAGATACATTTTTCTGATTTGGGTTCGAGTTTGTCAGGCTGTAGTTTCTTGACGTAAGCCTCACATCCCCAAACTTTCAGAAATGACAACATTGGCTTCTTGCCATACCATATCTCATATGGGGATGTATCCGCGGATTTGGACGGTGCTCGGTTTAAAATAAAAGCTGCGGTTTCTAACGCATATCCTCAAAACGACACGGACAAATCAGTCAAAGACATCATGGACCTCACACTATCCAATAGAGTACGGTTACGTCGTTCCGACACACCATTATGTTGTGGTGTTCCAGCTGGTGTAAGCTGTGGTATGATCCCACAGTCCTTCAAGTGCATGTTAAACTCATAACTCAAATACTCGCCTCCCCAATCTGATCGAAGATGCTTGATTTTCTTGTTAAGTTGATTCTCTACTTCCTTCTAAAATTCCTTAAACTTTTCAAAGGTTTCAGACTTGTGCTTTATTAAGTAGATATATCCATATATACTCAAATCGTCAGTAAAGGTAAAAAAAATAACGATAACCATTGCGTGTTGAGACGCTTATTGGTCCGCATACGTCCATATGTATGATTCCCAGTAGGTCTATGTCAACACCCGGATTTTTAATCCCAGATGCCCGTTATGCCATACCTCGCAATCCCAGGATTACCATTTTTGCGAGACATAACGGATTGGATATCACAGTACATCATCCATTACAAACCATACATAAGGTTTTACACAAATAAGGATCTCATGATCCAGTCTTAATACAACAAGCAGCGGAATAAAAGTAAAGCGTAGCGGTGGGGTCCATCTTCAGGGGCACGGCAATCTTGTGGCGAGATAGTCCTAGTTATCATAGCATCCTGCGACCATCATCTTGATAATCTCCTTCATAGTCTGGCCATGATAATAGCCAGGGACAAAAGCCATGAGTACTCTTCAAGTACTCGCAAACTACTACTAACAAGGAGTATAATTCTAAGTTAAAGTACTGAATCTAAGTTAACTATCAAGTTAAGTTTGAAACCTAAGCTGAGTTCTAAAGCAAAGAAAGATAAAGTAAAGTTCTAGAATCACTTAAGTTGGGAAGCTATTATCATCAACACAACCCTGTTGTGGTCAAGTCAAAGTTCATCATTCATTTCAAGTTATTTAGAAAACATCTGACAACGAAACAGTATGGCCATTCCAACTGTCCATAACCGCGGACGCGGCTATTCGAATAGTTTGACACTCTGTAGAGATGGTACACTTTCACCACAAGATTCGATACATCTGTCAGGGATAACCCTGAATCATCATACTTAGTATGCAGATAATCAAACATAACCTTCCCTTTACACACCCTAGTATAAGCACCTCTCCTATGAGCATGGCCTCCCAACCATGACCATCAGTCATCTTGGGCACTGCATAGGTGGACAACATTGAGAGGTAGCCTCAGCTCAAACCTCTCCCGTGAGGGAACTAATACTAATGCATATAAATTTCTAGCTAAGCCTTACCCAATTCAGGTAGTGTGGTTGTACGGTAAATTTGGAATGGTATCGCATCCGAATCCAACCATCAGTTTTATAAAAGGGTTAAGGCTCATGCCTCATCATTTTCATCATCATAAACCAGTTGTGTCTCTCAACACATGTCAAAACATCTCAATAGAATGACTCATCATTCCAAGGTTTTCACAATTCATTTTCACCAAGTGTTCCCATCTAAAGTGACTCAAGTTTTTGATCTATTCTAAAATACTAAGTTAAGAGTGTTCACTAAGGTGGAAAAGATGGGTTCAATCTCATGCCATAGAATGACATCTAAAGGTTTCTAAGTAGGTCAAGTTTTATACTTTTTATGCTACCTTCAAAACAAGTAAAGAACTTTGTATAACCTAAGAGGGGTAAAACTTGTAACTAAGACTTGGGGTACTAATAGTCAAAGGGGTGTGATCAAAGCATGATTAAGGCATCTTTGCTAAACCATCTAGTTTAATTCTAGCTTGCTAACAATAGCTTGCCTTGGTTGGTGCAGTGGTTGAAGTTTTCTTCTTCTTCTTCTTCTTGGTAGAACTCCTCCTCCTCGAAAGCATGGTCGGTACTAGCGTCTATAAATACATAGGGAGTGCACAATCACCAAACAATACTTAACTAGGCTAAGTAGCATTCTAAAACACACAATTGATGATCTATTATCATCACAAGCATCACAAGTTTAATTTCAATAGTTTCATCCTTTTTATTTTAGAAAATTAATTTCTACTCATTGAAATATTAACTAAAATTTAATATTCACCAACAAAATATGGGATCATGTGGACACATGTCCTCACCACATATTCTAACCTGTGGGAATGAGATTTAAGGGTTGGATCAATATTACTTTGGTTTAAGTTCATTATTTAATGATTTAAAGTGACTAGAAATGCCTATATAGCATTATTTTGGTACTAGTACAAAGTCACTGCATGTCAACCTTAATATTATTACATGGTTAGATAGATATGATAAAATGTGATTTTTGAGAGTTGGAATCAACTCAAAAGCTAACTTGGTTGATTTTATAAAAATGTTGCAAGTTGCAAAAGCTTCTGTCTTCTTATTTTTATTAGGAGAGATCTATAACTCTAATTGAATTAAATCCAACGGGCTTGGATAGATCATTTTAATACCTTTCAGACAAAATTGGTTTTATGCAATTTGTATTTTTAAAACTCTCTGAATTGATTTTCAAACTAGGGGACATAAACTAGATTTAACTAAAAAAGAAAAATCTAGATTTGAATCGATGGGCTAGCGCGGGAAAAGGAATGGGCCGGCCCAGTGGCGCTCCGCGGCACGGGGCTCAGCTGACAGGGGGTCCCGCTTGTCAGCGGCACTTAACACGCGAAACGATACGCGTGCTGTGGGCCATAGGATTAGAAGCGAGATCAATGGCTGAGGGTCATCGTCGACGACGAACAGGTCACCAGCGAGCTCGAACCCTAGCGGCTCGGTGGGTGGGGTCTATTAGGGGCGTACCAGGGCTCCAGCAGGGTCGGCGAGGCGGGCAAACAACGTGGAAGACGACGACAAGGCGAGGAGCGGTTGCGGTGGAGCTTGGGGTGGTCGAAATCAACGACGCCCTTCTCCTCCTGCCGCGGCTGGTCCGGCTCCAATTCCGGCGAGCTGCTACTCCCTTTGCTCCAGCGAGAGGTGGGTGAGGTTCAGAGAGGTGAGGGGAGTGGAATGGTGTGGAGAGAAGAGGCTGGGGAGGGCTCCTTTTATAGGCCCGACGGTGAGACCGAGAGGGATGGGCAGGCAACTCCGGTGACAAGGCTACGTCGGGGTAGAGGCATGGCTGGGGGTGGCGATCGATGGGTGGTTCCCTGGTGGTGCTCTAGGAATTGAATGCGGTCGTAGGGGCGGTGGCACGCGGTCTAGGCGAGGTGGCGCTCTGCACGGCCGAAGCGGCGGTGTCCACGGCGAGCGGTGGCTGTGAGGCTTTGGGCGGCGAACGGGGATGTCTGGGGTGTTTTCCAGGTCGAGGTGGAGCGGCGGGCGTGGGCTGGTGCCAAGGGATGGTCTGTGTGAGCGGGGACAGGGCGTGCTCTGGGGGCGGCGTCGGCATGCTCGACAAGCTCCGGGCGCGGCGGTTCCTAGCCGCTCTGCTTTCTGTCGGGGCTGGTTAGGCGGTGGAGGTGGACCACTGGCAAGTTGCTAGACATGAGGAGAGGGGCTGGAGAGAGCTGTTGCTGCGAGTGCACTATCGGCCGACGAGGTGGTGCTCGGCATGGCATGGCAGTGCAGCTGGGGGGTAGGGGAGATGCTGGTTAGGCTCTGGTTAGATCAAGAGGGGACAAGGGGATTAAATGGGGATCAATTGGGGGCAAAACCCTGTAGTAAACAGTGAGCTAGGATTAGAGGTGATGTTATGCATGCCAAGTGTTTGATGAAATGGCCGCATGAAAGGAAGTTTTGAATTTTGGTTTCAAAATTTTTGAGTGATCTCCACTAGTGATAGGTAGTCTCTGGTTGCAAGGGTTTTGAAAATGGAGCTCAAATAGATGGTTTTTGAAATAGGGTGATTTATGCATATGCATTAGATTCAATTTTAAACTGTCATTTAAAATAGTTAACAGAATGTTTTTAGCAGATCCAAAGGTGGGCCTTGGTACCTCATTATGTGTACTAGCAAGGGGTGCAAAGATCAAGAATTGTTTTTGCTAAGTTTTGAGTACTAGGAATAGCCAAAGTAGGCATGAGAGTCAAATTTGCCAAAATGACCATTCCTCCTTTTTAATTCTTTTTGATTTGATTTTCTTTAGGAAAAGTTTGGGAATGATGTAGATGATGTTTAAATCACCTAAGAAACATTTTACAAGCATTGGATCAATCAATCATGGCAAATTCAAACAACTCCTATTTTAAAATGCATACATATATGAATGCTTTCATATTAAATTTGGAAAAGTTTTTGTTAACCCTATTTTTGGATGATTTGATCTTGATAAGCTTGGATTAAAGTTTTGGGATGTTATAGTCTGCAACTCTCTCCATTGTGCTCAAGAAGGGTGTCCTAGTCATCTTCCTGATACGTCCATTTTGCATCACTATTCTATATCATAATTCACTTTTATTCATTGATATATTTCATATTAAGAGATGATACTTATGTTATTTCATCTTTTTTTGCATGGTTGATGATATTTGGAGCATGGATCGCTGCAGTCAGGATTCTGATGGAAAAGGTGTTGTTTGGAGGCAAAATTCGCGAAGATCAGAAAATCCGGGAAAATATACGAAAAACCCTATTTTTCCAGAAGACGAAGGAAGCCAGAAGGAGGAGTGGAGATGGGCCACAAGGGGCCCACACCACCCCCTGGCGCGGGCCTAGGCCGCGCCACCAGGTGGTGTGGCCGCCCTGGTCCACCTCTGGCTCTCCCCTCTGGCGTATATAATCCTCCTGAAACCCTAATACTTGGGGGAGGGGGCGACCACAGAAGGATTTCGTCGCCTCTGCAGGGCGGAAAACACCGAGAGAGAGAGAGAGAGATCTCTCCGGCAGACAGATTTCTGTCGGGGGAATTCCTTCCCGGAGAGGGGAGATCGTCGCCATCAAGCTGGACTTCATCGGGATCATCATCATCATCACCACCATCATCACCATCAGCACCCTCATCACCATCTCCATATTGCTGTAAAAATTGGGTTGAATCTTGCATAGTTTTTAGGGGAAACTTTCCCAGCGTTGATTACTCTTTGTAGTTGATGCTATTGAGTGAACCATTGAATTATTGTTTATGTTTAGATTGTTATACATCATTATTCCATATCTGATCATGATCCATATGATGTCTTGTGAGTAGTTCATTTTGTTCTTGACGACATGGGAGAAGTCATGTTGTTAGTAGTGGAGTTGTGTTGAGAAAGATTCAATAGTTTGATATTTAAGTTGTGGTGTACTTCTTCTAGTGGTGTCACGTGAATGTCGACTACATGACACTTCACCTATATGGGCCTAGGGTAATGCATTGTGTATTTGGCTACTAATCGTAGGGGTTGCCGGAGTGACAGAAACCTGAACCCCCGTTAGGAAACCATTGCACAAGGGACGTCAGGGTCTTAGAGTTTAAAGTTGTGGTTAGGTTTCTACATTAATTACTTTCTTGTACTTACGGATGTTTGCAAGGGGTATAATCAAAAGTATGTATTAGTCCTAGGAAGGTCGGTACATTAGCACAGGTTCACCCACACAACACTTAGCAAGCTAAAGAAGATTAATCAACTATATGAAGCGAAAGCACTTGACAGAATTCCCGTGTGACCTCAAGAATGTTTGGTCATCTTAAGTAATACAACCGGCTTGTCCTTTGCTGCATTTATTCCTACTGTCTTTTATTTACTCATACTTTATTTACTTGCTTTATCAAAAAACCCTAAAAATCCGTTTGCTAAGTATTTGCAGAGAATTCCTGATCCATACCACTAGCGACCTTACGCTCCTCGTTGGGTTCGACACTCTTACTTATCGAAAATACTGCGATACACCCCCTATACTTGTGGGTCATCAAGACTATTTTCTGGCGCCGTTGCCAGGGAGTGAAGCGCTATTGGAGAGTGGAACTGGTAAAGGAAACTTCTACTGTGAGTATTGTTTACTTATATTAGTTGCTTTATTTCTGTTATGGACAATTCACTGAGTTTCTTATTTGGTAAAGCTACTACCACTTCAGGTAGTAGATGAACCACCACCTGCTGAGAATGATGCTTTTAAAAGACCTACAAGAATTATTGATCGTGTTATGGATAACTACTATGTTGGGGATGGAACTATCCATCCCAGTGATCATTTGCTCTTTATACACGAATTATGCGGGTTGTTCAAGTGTGCAGGTATTACTACAGATCAAGTTAAGAAGAACTTATTCTCATTATCACTAAAAGGAAGAGCTGAGGAATGGTATAAGCTGCTGAAGTATGGTGAAGCTCTTGAATGGGAGAAAATAGTACCTCTCTTTTATTCAAAGTTTTATCCTCCTAGTGAGATTCATAAAGATCGGAATCAAATATACAACTTTTGGCCTCTTGATGGAGAGAGTACAGCTCAAGCCTGTGGGAGATTGAAGTTACTAATGCTCAAATGTCCCATTCATGAGCTCCCCAACAATATTATTATCAATAACTTTTATGCAAGGCTTTCTCTTCATGACAAGGATTTATTGGATGCTTCCTGTGCTGGATCATTCACTCGCATGGAAGAAGAAGCTAAATGGGATCTTCTAGACCGTATTCAAGACAATGCTGAAGCTTGGGAGAATGACAAAGGAAGAAAGTCAGGTATAAATTATGATTATGAATGCATTGAATCTTTTATGGGAACTGATAACTTTTAAAATATTAAAAATGCTTATGGTCTAGACTCTCAAGCTATTGCTTCTTATTTTAAGGCTTTTGCTTCCTATATTGAAGTGCCTAAAAAGAAGTGGAATAAGTATCATGAACCTTATAAAGATGTTGCTAAGAGTGTTCCTGCAAGAAATACTGAAGTTTATACTGCTAATCATGTTTCACCTGAACCTTACATTGAGAAAATGCATTTCCCAGTTAAGATAAAGGAACACTCTATGATAGCTAGTATGGTTAATGAAAGTACAAATAAAGCTGTTGAACCTGATAAACAAATGGTTGATGAACCTATTATAGCAAATGTGAAAGACTTTGTTACTAAATATGTAGAAGAGGGAAACACTATCCTTTGTAAGGATACCTCTAATATTATCTTACAAAGTAGTGTTATGAGAGCTAGTATTCCTGTGTTTTCTATTAGAATAAGTGATCATTGTTACGATGGCCCTTGTGATAGTTATATTGTTAAGTTTATGCACGATACTCAAAGTTACTATGAGAGAGGGAAAAGTGTTCTTATGCATCTCAATAATATCAAGTTTCCTCGTTTTATGCTGAAAGTTTTTATGTTACACTTCTTTTGCCTTCCTATGCTAGTAGCCTCTGGTTTCAACAACTTGTTTGTTTACAAAATTCCCTTGCATAGGAAGCGGGTTAGACTTAAATGTGTGTATTTTTGCTTCTTAATGCTCTCTTTCACTTCAATTCATATTCTTATGTGAGCATCTTCAAAATTATCATGCCCATCTTAATGGCTATAAAGAAAGAGTTTTTTTGGGAGACAACCCAGTTTATTTTTGCTTTTAGTTTGTTTGTGTTTCTTTGAGTCTTGGAAGTTATTACTTCGGTAATAACCTCTCCTTATCCTTTTTGTTTGGTTTTTGTGTCAAGATCAACCTCTAATGAGAGAGAAGTAAGATTTGGGGAAGTTGCTGTCCCGAAACAGATTTTTGTGCTTCACCGTAAAAAATCGTGAGAGATCTCTGTATGTCGGATTGAGCTGAAATTTTTTGTGCTTCTGCCCCAGGTTGTTCTTTAACTTTCGTTAATTTTACACTTTTTGATTTGAGCAACAGAAGATTTTCGGAAAAAATTGATCTTTACCTGCGGGTCTGTTTTGACAGATTTTGCCACTCTTGCATTTGCTTCTTTAATCGATTTCCTTTTTGAATTCTTTTTGGGTTTTCGGAAGGATTTGCTACAGTAGCTTATGTTTGGATGGTTTTCAGTTGAAGTTGAACTCAAAATGTTTTATCACTTCACTTATACTAATGTTGCTAATAAGAACTGTGTGAAGTTTTGTGTGAAAGAAATTTCTAGGTTAGTGGAGATAATGGTGTAATAAGGAAGTGAAAGGTTTCATGACTCACAATAAGTGTATGAAGATGAAGATATTGATGTTATTCAAGTGGTGACTCCGAAAGAATCTACTAGATACCAAATTCAGAGACCTGTAGAGTCTGTTTTCAAATAGGTAACAGTTCTGGTAAGAAAAGTTCCGCGAAAATACTATCCAACTATATTTTTGTAGTTTTCAGTCAATAAGGAAAGCTACGAAGCGAAAGAGGGACAGAAACGGAGCCAGGGTGGCTCACACCACCCTGTGGCACGGGCCCATCCCTAGCCACGCCACCAGGTGGTGTGGCCACTCCAGGCTCCGTCTCCGACCCGTTTTCTCCCAGTACCTTCCTTTTGATGTGAAACTTCGTAATATATAATTCCCCGGATCCCCCGAGGTTCGCATATCGTGTTCTCGTCGTGTTTTCGTTTCGATCTATTTCTGAAAGGTAGAGTCCTAGATTTGGAGCCATAATGTCTTCCTTTGGATCAGCCAAGGAAGATTCTTTAGAGGATATCATCAACCCATACATGAGAGAGTTAAAGATTCATCCCAAGGAGTTGTTGCTTGAAGATGGGGAGGTCTGGATAAAAGAGGTTCCAGGCCCTAAGGGTGAAGGAAGTCTGGTGGACAAGATGGAAGCACTGGAGCAAGAAGTCTTTAGGTACAAGAAGATGGCGGAACGCGAAGTGGATATCATCCATAAGATTTGTTCCGAACTCATCACCGAGCACCAAGAGGAGACTGCTGAGCTCAAGGATGAAGTCCTCTCACTCTGCCAAACAACCAATGAACTGCAAGCATAGCTCTATGACATTCAACATCAAAACTGTGAGTATGAGGTTAGGTTTAAACGCATAAGTGCTGCTGCGAGTTTCAGGATGCTAGAGACCACGATGTCCTTTGTTGATGGGAAGCCCTTACCCTGGAAGTTGGACGATGATGAGAGGATACCACCACCACCGAAGGAGTAATTCGTCATCAGGTTTGGCATCCCCTTGGCTTGTTCCAAGCTTGGGGGAGTGTCGCGGTATCACATCACTATCTTCTATCTTTTTACCTTTTTAGTAGAGTCATATCATGAATAGAGAAGTTATCATGTAGGATGGTTTGCATTATGGAAGTGTCCCCTCTCTTGTTAGATATGTATCCCTTGGTGTGAGTTGCCATTATGGATTATTAATGAGAAGTTATATCATTTACTCTTTTGCATATCTTATATTACTTTTCAATTCGTGGTTATATGTTTGATCTTGTTGTTAGTATTGGTATCACTTTGGGATCATTGAGTTAATTTAGTTGGTTTTGGCAAACCTGGCTTGGTCAGTAGCAACACTATTTTTGATAGTTGAATGAAAAAGATAAAAGTACTCTAAAGAAAAAAATAATTTCATCATCTTTCGTTCTTGATTTGCTCATAAGTTTAGTATTCTCTAGTTAAGATCTTTTGTGCTTCCAAGGAAGATTGCATGTTTATCTTTATCACTTGTATGTTTGTTTGTTTCCTTCAACTCTTATACTTGCTACCCAGCCTTGCTAGCCAAAACCATCTTGAGAGGGAATTCTTCTCGTGCATCCAATCCTTCAACCAAACCCATGCCATTTGTGTCCACCATACCTACCTATTAGCATTATTGCTATTCCAAGTAAATTCATGTTTTTATCTACCTTCCAAATTAAACTTGTTATGTGAAAATTAGTGATTAAAGCTCTCACGAACTTGATGGCACACTTTACTTTCTTGCATCTAATAAACTTGAACCATTGTGCCCATCTATGTTGCATATATGCTTGCTCTTTGTGAGTTGTGAATTAGCAGAACCATGCTGTCATGGAGAACGCTTTCAACATTGCACCGGTACTTTGTACCTAGTTGATATCATGTTATTTTGTCTATGGATGTCGTCGGTGTGAAATGAAAGGGGAGCTTGTAAGTCCATCGAGTTATGCATGTGTGTTAGAGAAACGCCTGGGCCGCTGGTCTAATCCATGCTATCATGGTGGAAACCTGCAGCGTAACCATAATGAGCATCTATGAAGCATTCTTCTTATAAAAAAGAGATAGAGATTGAGAAAAGGAGAAAAAGAAAAAAATAGATTATGAAAAGAGGAAAGAGAGAAAAAAGCACCATATTCCCATGGTAAATAAGAAGATTGCTGAGATACTTGTTGTCTGTTTGCCTTGTCATTTTGATATGGGGATTCTTCCGTATCATCGGGCAAGGGGTACCTTGTTGGAGGTTCTCTATGATACACATGTGCTTACGATGACAAGAACTTACCGGTGACTAAACTTGAGTAGCATGAGGAGCGGCCCTCGTATTCAAGGGACATGAGATTCTCAATTTACAACTTGTCAAGCATATCCTCATATTTGATCACTTTAACCTTAATCACCTAAAGATGCCTATGATAGGGGCAATGAGATCTGAAAGCTAATAAGTATCATAATTTTTGGGAGCTCTTTATGAAACTTGCAATCCTTGCTTCCCTCTGCGAAGGGCCTTTCTTTTACTTTTTAGTTGAGTCAGTAAACCTATTCCCTTCTATCTCAGCAAGTATTTTGAGTTGTTGTGTTTCATTCATTCATATGATGATTTATTCAATCATGTTTCTTATGTTCCTTGTTTTGCACATTGCTCTTATCTTGGTGATTACTACTTTGAAAGCTATCATTGAAAACCAGTTATTTGTGAACTCCAGCAAATTATCAACTATTCTTCCACCAAGAGCTAAGTTTGCCATTACCAGTTATGATTTACTTTATGTATCTTTATTGTGTTTCTTTTACTCATCGCAAGTTAAGTTATATAATAGTGAGTTGTCTTCTATTATGATCTATGTATTGATGAATGTGATGCTTCTTGTCCGTATTCTTTTATCAACTCTTCACTCCATAAACCTGAGGTCATGTTTATTGAGCTCAATTTCGCTTGGGGACAAGCAAAGTCTAAGCTTGGGGGGAGTTGATACGTCCATTTTGCATCACTATTCTATATCATAATTCACTGTTATTCATTGATATATTTCATATTAAGAGATGATACTTACGTTATTTCATCTGTTTTTGCATGGTTGATGACTTTTGGAGCATGGACCACTGCAGTCAGGATTCTGATGGAAAAGGTGCTATTTGGAGGCAAAATTCGTGAAGATCAGAAAATCCGGGATAATATATGGGAAATCCTATTTTTCTAAAAGACGAAGGAAGCCAGAAGGAGGAGTGGAGATGGGCCACAGGGGGGCCACACCACCCCCTGGCGCGGGCCAGCCTAGGCCGTGCCACCAGGTGTTGTGGCCGCCTTGGCCCACCTCTGGCTCTCCCCTCTGGTGTATATAATCCTCCGAAACCCTAATACTCGGGGGGCGACCACATAAGGATTTCGTCGCCTCTGCGGGGCGGAAAACACCGAGAGAGAAAGATCTCTCCGGCAGACAGATTTCTGCCGGGGGAATTCCTTCCCGGAGAGGGGACATCATTGCCATCAACATCACCATCAAGCTGGACTTCATCGGGATCATCATCACCACCATCATCACCATCAGCACCCTCATCACCATCTCCATATTGCTGTAACAATTGGGTTGAATCTTGCATAGTTTTTAGGGGAAACTTTCTCGGCGTTGATTACTCTTTGTAGTTGATTCTATTGAGTGAACCATTGAATTATTGCTTATGTTCAGATTGTTATACATCATTATTCCATCTCTGATCATGATCCATATGATGTCTTGTCAGTAGTTCGTTTTGTTCTTGAGGACATGGGAGAATTCATGTTGTTAGTAGTGGAGTTGTGTTGAGAAAGATTCAATAGTTTGATATTTAAGTTGTGGTGTACTTCTTGTAGTGGTGTCATGTGAACGTCGACTACATGACACTTCACCTATATGGGCCTAGGGGGATGCATTGTGTATTTGGCTACTAATCGTAGGGGTTGCCGGAGTGACAGAAACCTGAACCCCCGTTAGGAAACCATTGCACAAGGGACGTCAGGGTCTTAGAGTTTAAAGCTGTGGTTAGGTTTCTACCTTAATTACTTTCTTGTACTTACGGATGTTTGCATGGGGTATAATCACAAGTATTTATTAGTCCTAGGAAGGTCGCTACATTAGCACAGGTTCACCCACACAACACTTAGCAAGCTAAAGAAGATTAATCAACTATATGAAGCGAAAGCACTTGACAGAATTCCCGTGTGTCCTCAAGAACGTTTGGTCATCTTAAGTAATACAACCGGCTTGTCCTTTGCTGCATAAAGGATTGGACCACTTGCTGCATTTATTACTACTATCTTTTATTTACTCGTACTTTATTTACTTGCTTTATCAAGAACCCCTAAAAATCCGTTTGCTAAGTATTTGCAGAGAATTCCTTATCCATGCCACTAGCCAGCACCTTCTGCTCCTTGTTGGGTTCGACACTCATCGAAAAAACTGAGATACACCCCCTATACTTGTGGGTCATCACTTGCCCATAAGGCATGGCTCACATGTTGATGGGTTTGTAGCATGGAAAACAAAAAATTTCTACCGCAAGAATGAACAAAACCCAGATATAATCTATTAGACATGTGCAACGAGATAGATCTGTACTAACCCTCGTAGATCCGAAAGCATTACGAGATTAGATCTCGGGGTTCATGTAGTCGATCACTTGCCGATCTCAAGATCGTGTGGACGATCCTTCCGGCAGCGCTCAATGGTCCATGAGTCTTGGTCATCTTCCTCTCCCTGTTCAGAAAGCCCGGAGGTAGTAGATCTCCATGGAATCCCAGCAGCACGACGGTGTGGTGGTGGTGGTGGAGTAGAATTCTGCAGGGCTTCGCCTAAGCAGAAGCGGAGGAAGGAGGAGGAGAGAGGCAACTTGAGATCTAGAGAATAGAAGGGGCAAGGGGGTTTGTGCCTCCACCCCTCTATTTAAAGGAGGGAGGCGCCATGGGGAGGTGGAGTCCTTGTAGGACTCCCCTCTCCCTTGGCCGGCGGATCAAGGAGGTGGGGGAGAGTCCTACTCCCCACGAATCCTTGTCTTACCCCACAAGGATTCTTTGATCCTTTCTTGGTTTTCAAGTAAACTCCAAGAAATCTTCTAGAACCTTCCGGAACATTCCGAAACCTTCTAGAATCCCCATACAAATACTCTGGACATTTCCTAACTTAGAAAATGATCCCCAATATATGAATCTTATTCCAAGGACAATTCCGGATCTCCTCGTGATGTCCTGGATCCAATCCGAGACTCCGAACAACATTCGGTCTCCAACGCACATTCCATATCTACTTAAAACAACTTCGAACCTTAAGTGTGTCACCCTACGGTTCGTGAATATGCAGACATGATGGAGACATCTCTCCGATCAATAACCATCAGCGGGATCTGGAGATCCATAAGGGCTCCCACATACTCAACAATGACTTCGTGATCGATAGAACCATTAACATATGAAACCAATTCCCTTTGTCACGCGATATTCTACTTATCCGAGGTTTGATCGTCGGTATCTCCATACCTAGTTCTACCTCGTTACTGATAAGTACTCTTTACTCGTTCCGTGTTATGTCATCCCTTGTGACCCAGTCACATGCTTGCAAGCTAACTAGATGACATTCCACCGAGAGGGCCCAGAGCATATCTATCCGTCATATGTATGGACAAATCCCAATCTTGGTCCATGCGCTTCAACACATACTTTTAGAATACCCAATGTCACCTTTATAACCACCCGATTCTGAAGCGCGTTTGATGTCATCAAAGTACCCATCCGGTGATGGTGATTAACATAACCTCATGGTCGAAGGATTAGGTTACTATGCATTTAAAAAGCTTGTAGCAAAACGAACTTAATGACTTGATCTTATGCTATGCTTACTATGGGTGTGTGTCCATCACATCATTCTCCTAATGATATGATCTTGTTATTAACGACATCCAATGTCCATGATCAGGAAACCATGATCATCCATTAATCAACAAGCTAGTTTAACAAGAGGCTTACTAGGGACTCTTTTATGTTTACAAAACACACAAGTATTAATGTTTCCGGTTAATACAATTATAGCATGGGATGTAAACACTTATCATACACATAAAGATATAATAATAACCACTTTATTATTGCCTCTTTGGCATATCTCCAACAGTCTCCCACTTGCACTAGAGTCAATAATCTAGTTAAAAACTTGTGCACTCAACACCTATGGCTTTCTGGTGTTGTATAGACACTATTGCTAGTGGTAAACATAATCTTCGGATCTGACACTTCCAGGTCCGTGTGTATTTGCATGTCTTTGTGTCTCTACGCATTACTCATTCTCCAATGACATGGCATTGTATAAATTTGGTCCTTTGGTGAGACCTTTAGTTCCTTGGGATTAAATCATGTTGATACAATTGTCGTACAATGTATCTTCATAGTATTATCCCGCTATGAACCACACCTAGTTTGATAACAAACTACTTGACGCAAATGCCCTCATTTGCTGCTACAATAGCAGTCATATACTTAGCCTTTTGTTGTAGTATCTATCACAATGTTTTAACTTTGGTACTCAACCAAATCCGTTATGGAACTTCCTTTCCATTACATTGTGCCACCCATAGTTTAAATTGAGATAAACTTAATTTGTGACAAAACTAGTATCAATGCAATAATTTACAATGAACTATTTGTCACCACTATATAATAATATATTCTTAGTTCTTCCAAAGATCATAGGAATATCCCTACTATTGTCCAATGATCATCTTATGAGTCATTCTGGTATATGCTCATAACATTTAGAGCATAGGACATATCTAGATGTGTACATCTCAAAGATTGATCAAAATATTCTTGTGATTTCACCAAGTGTCAAAACACTTGAATCTCGTGTCAACATACTTGAATCTTGATTCAGTCCTTTCCGTGCGTTAAGAACCTTTCTTGTTGTTTCCATATTGAACTCATTCAACATCTTATCTATGTACATTTGGCAAAACCATATTAGCGCCTCAATCTATCCATATAGACATTGATGCCTAATTATTGGGTTATGCCTAAGTCTTTTATTGAAATGAAATTCTTAACCTGTGTCAATAAAAGATACATCATTTCTAATCAACAATATGTCTTTCACATAATGTATTAGAAATATGTCTTAGCGCTCCCACTTAATTTCTTGCAAAATGCAAACATCTTCATCGTCTCTGATGAAATTAAACCTTTTAACGGTTTCATCACGGTGAAGATTCCAACTCCACGATGCTCACTTCAACCATTGAAGTTTTGCATACTATTTTAGCATCCTTTGAATTAACAAAACCCTTTGGATCGTGTCATGGACACATCCTAGGTAACCATTCTATTAGAAGAACTTGTTTTGTTTGTTCAACTACCATATACCAAAATATATGTAGTGGTTGCTACATTAATCCGTCCAGACTAAATATCGCTATGAAAGATCAAATCTTATCATAGTCAATTCCTTGAACATTGTCGTAAACTCTTTCTGATATGTCGACTATTTCATAGATGTGAAACATCCATGTCTATTTCTTTATAGATCCATATACGACTGTAAGGTATTACACCTTTTCAGAGGGTCTTTCAAATTCAAAGCTTCATTTCTCGTGTATGGAATTATCACGGATTTTATGGCTTCAAGCCACTTAACGAAGTCAGGGCCCATCATTGATTATTTGCATGTAGTCGGTTCATCATTGTCAAACAACAATGATTTAACTCTCAAATCTTGGCATTTGATTACTTACCCGACCTACTTGGTTCAATAGTAACTTAGATCTCCGTGACCACAACCTTTGAGGCACGTGAGCCATGAGCATTGTTGCTGCCTCCGGGACACTTACCGATGCTGCGCAACTCAGCACATATTAGCCAAGGTTCAACAAACTTGTCAATGTTCTATTGTCCTCCCACTTAACTTTTCACCAAAAATTCCTTCTCAAGAAACTCGACATTCTAAGTGACAAACACTTTTGTCTTCGGTGTTATGGAGGAATACCCAATGGTTATTCGAAATATCCTACAAAGACATGCTCATCTGACTTTGGTTGTAAACATTTTACTTATGCCTAGCATACCAAAAATTTAAGAAAGGACAACCTGGGTTTTATCCCAAACCATGACTTATATGGTGTCATTTCAACGGATCACGATGGAGCTCTTTTCAGTGTAAAAGCGGTAGTCACTAAAGCTTTAATCTTTAAAATATAATGGCAGTTTTATAAATGACACCTTTGATCTTGTCATGTCAAACAAGGTTTCATGACATATCTTGAACACTCCATACTCCTATGGTGTTTTGGGAAATGCAAATCCATGGAACGATTCCTCAAATCTTAGGTGTTTTGCTAAACTTGTAACTCAAACATCTTTATGATCGAATCATAAACTTTTTTTATTTTCTTGTTACAATAATTTTCCACTTCATCTTGAAAGTCTTTGAACATTTTCAAATGTTTCATACTTCTTCCTTATTGAGTAAGTATATTCATATACTCACTCAAATCTTTGGAGAAAGCATATGAAGTTGAAATCCTTCGCCTACGACTACGCATAATGAACTATATACATCAATATGTACAAATTCCAATCAGTTAGTCGTTCATTCCTCTTTTGGCCTACGAACGGAGTTTTAATTATCTCTAGGAAAGTATCAAAAGACTTCAAAATTCCATCAACATGGCGTTTCTTCATGTTTTCTTTCCAATATAATTTAAACAGCGATGTCACTTCATAAGTGATCTTTCAATCAATTGTCTTTCGACATTTTAGCATTAGTTTTATGGATGTGATTTCTCCAACGAGATTTGTAAATCATCCATCTTTTATGGAATACGGTAATTATTTGAACAACCTTTTGTCGTCATAATACCTGATCAAAATAACAATTATTGAAACAAATCTTGAAGGTAAGCTTTGATGTTAACGAGCCACACAACAACCCTTTGTTTGTTTTCGATGCACATCATCACATATTCTCTTGCTAGTTACTTAGGCCATTGCAGTTCATGAATTGTGTTGTCCTGTATGACACTTCATACCAACCAATTCGGTATCCAATACCGCAGAACCACATTGTTTAACAACCAAGGAATACAACCATAACATGTATCTTCTATATACCTAAGTTGGATATCTCCAATCTTTTCTTTTCTGCCAAATATTTTATAGATTCTCTTTCAACAATTCCTTTTCTTTTAAAAGAATCTATCAACATCAATAGTGGTGTCATTCACATGACACATAGTACAAAGTGTGTATAGTCAAATACTAATACCTTTGGACTTGCACTTTGAAGTGGATCACCTTCATCAAATGTTTGGAATTCTTTCAAAATTCCATTCTTTAGTAATCTTTTAGTGTAGTAAACATTTTACTTACATCTTCTATTCATCCTTATCATGACAACTTTCATGATCAAGCTGCTATAGCTTATAAAGTTGAATTGCGAGTATAATGTTTCTTTTCCAAAACCTTTTGGAGGATCAGGACGACTGGCGTCTTCAACCTTCACAAATTCTCATCAAATATGAGGACGTATACTCTATCATGTTGTAACCAATACATTGTTTTAGATATCGCAATACCTTTCACATATGATGGTTTCTGAAACATTGCTTTCAGCTCTTAGATAAACTCGATATTAAAAACAATCTTTTAAGTATCAAGAATCATGGAGGCAAACATGATACATTAGATACTAACACTGGAATTGTTACTCTTGATTTAATACTGTTTATTAAAATTCACAGAGTAAACGGAGTTTGCTAAAAGTTTGCAACATGACTTTTAAACTTTAGATTGACACTCAAAACAATACGATGCCAGTTCGTAAAGAAAATATCCAGAATTTTTATAGTTCCACTATCTCAACTATAACTAAGCGTAAGGTGGTGAACGGATGCCAATGACTACAACAAACTATGCAAATTCACTTTGATTGTGTTTATGATAAATTGAGTTTGACTAATCCAAATTACAAATGAACTCCCACTCAAAACAACATCCCTCGAGTTGTTTTAGTGATTACATGAACCAAATCCACTACACCAAGTCCAATCATCACGTGAGATGATGTAGCTTTAAAGGCGAACAATCAACATGTTCATCATATCATCCATATGCCTCATGCTTTACCTTTCGGTATTCCGTGTTACTAGACCATGTCTGTACATGCTAGGCTCGTCAAGGTTAACCTTAGTATCCGCATGTGCAAATCTGGCTTGCACCCGTCGTATGCACACGTAGAATCTATCACACCCGATCATCACGAGATGCTTCGAAACAACGAGTCTTAGCAACGGTGCCTACTAAGGACGAACACTTTATTACTTGATATTTAGTGAGAGGGATCATCTTATAATGCTACCGTCGCGATCTAAGCAATACAAGATGCATAAAGGATTAACATCACAGGCAATTCATAATTAGTGTGATATGATATGGCCCTTTCTTCTTATGCCTTTGATCTCCATCTCCAAAGCACGGACATGATCTCCATCATCACCAGCATTGCGTCAAGGTCAGTGGCTCCGCTTCATGGTTGTCCATCATCACTAGCAACTATTACAACTACTTGGAATAAAGCTATTACAAGATGAATAGACACCAGGTCTTAAGAATTAAAGACAACCATTAGGCTCACGGTTGCCATATTACAACAAGGATCATTGCATACATCAAATATAATCACAATCACATGATGGCCATATCACATCACAAAACCCTGCAAAAACAAGTTAGGCCTCTAATTTTCTTTGCATGTTTTACGTGGTTTGGGGCTTTTCGAATAAGCGGATCTTACCTACGAATTGAACCACAACGTTGATACAAGTGCTATCAAGTGCAAAGTGTAAATTGGATCTATACTATGATGGGAGGAAAGACACCCATAAAGCCACTTGTGCAATCTGAGTTACGTCAACTGTGGAGCAAGTGTCATGTGCGATGACATGTAAGGTTAGCAGGCTGCTTCATCCCACCATACCGCAAGATGCAAAGTACACAAAGCAAAAAGACAGCACGAGCACCAACGCCCACAAAACCATTGTGTTCTACTCGTGCAACAGATCTACGCATAGACACGGCTCTGATACCATTGATGGGTTCGTAGCATGGAAAACAAAAAATTCTACCGCAAGAACGAACAAAACCCAGATCTAATCTAGATAAAAGCCAAGATCTAATCTATTAGACATGTGCAATGAGATAGATCTGTACTAACCCTCGTAGATCCGAAAGCGTTACGAGATTAGATCTCGGGGTTGATGTAGTCGATATTTTTGCCGATCTCAAGATTGTGTGGACGATCCTTCCGGCGCCGCGTTCGGCGCTTCATGATCGGTCACTGCGTCTTGGTCGGCAGACCTTCCTCTCCCGTTCCGGTGGCGGAGGTAGTAGATCTCCACGGAATCCCAGCACCACGGTGTGGTGGTGGTGGTGGAGTAGAAAATTCTGCAGGCTTCGCCTAAGCGAGGCAGAGGAAAGGAGGAGAGAGAGGCAACTTGAGATCTAGAGAATAGAAGGGCAAGGGGTTTGTGCCTCCACCCCTCTATTTAAAGGAGGAGGCGCCATGGGGAGGTGGAGTCCTTGTAGGACTCCCTCTCCTGGCAGTGGATCAAGGAGGTGGGGGAGAGTCCTACTCCCCACGAATCCTTGTCTTACCCCACAAGGATTCTTTGATCCTTTCTTGGTTTTCAAGTAAACTCCAAGAAATCTTCTAGAACATTCCAGAACATTCTGAAACCTTCTAGAATCCCCATACAAATACTCTGGACATTTCCTAACTTAGAAAATGATCCCCAATATATGAATCTTATTCCCCGAACAATTCCGGATCTCCTCGTGATGTCCCGGATCCAATTCGAGACTCCGAACAACATTCGGTCTCCAACGCACATTCCATATCTACTTAAAACAACTTCGAACCTTAAGTGTGTCACCCTACGGTTCGTGAATATGCAGACATGATGGAGACATCTCTCCGATCAATAACCATCAGCGGGATCTGGAGATCCATAATGGCTCCCACATACTCAACGATGACTTCGTGATCGATAGAACCATTAACATACGAAACCAATTCCCTTTGTCACGCGATATTCTACTTATCCGAGGTTTGATCGTCAGTATCTCCATACCTAGTTCTACCTCGTTACTGATAAGTACTCTTTACTCGTTCCGTGTTATGTCATCCCTTGTGATGTAGTCACAAGCTTGCAAGCTAACTAGATGACATTCCACCGAGAGGGCCCAGAGCATATCTATCCGTCATATGGATGGACAAATCCCAATCTTGGTCCATGCGCTTCAACACATACTTTCAGAATACCCAATGTCACCTTTATAACCACCCGATTCTGAGCGGCGTTTGATGTCATCAAAGTACCCATCCGGTGATGGTGATTAACATAACCTCATGGTCGAAGGATTAGGTTACTATGCATTTGAAAAGCTTGTAGCAAAACGAACTTAATGACTTGATCTTATGCTATGCTTACTATGGGTGTGTGTCCATCACATCATTCTCCTAATGATATGATCTTGTTATTAACGACATCCAATGTCCATGATCAGGAAACCATGATCATCCATTAATCAACAAGCTAGTTTAACAAGAGGCTTACTAGGGACTCTTTATGTTTACAAAACACACAAGTATTAATGTTTCCGGTTAATACAATTATAGCATGGGATGTAAACACTTATCATAAACATAAAGATATAATAATAACCACTTTATTATTGCCTCTTGGGCATATATCCAACACATGTATCGAGAGATTCGAAATCCAGTGATCCAAGAAGTTCATCTGAATGAAGCTTCTTCATGCACGTTATGCCAATGTGACCAAGAAGGCAATGCCACATAAACATGGAGTTATCATCATTATGCTTACAATGTTTAGCATCAATATTATGGATGTGAGAACTGCAATCAAGATCTAGTAAGAATAAACCATTACTCATAGGCGCATGAACAAAGAAAACAGTATTCATATAAATTGAACAACCATTTGTTCCTGATTTAAACGAATAACAATCTTGCAACAAGCAAGATCCACTTACAATGTCCATAATCAATACGGGTACATAGTAGCATTTATTAAAAACTAAAATCAATCCTAACGGTGCATCTAGAGGTAAAGTGTCGATGGCCACAACATCAACTTTTGTGCCATTGTCCACGCGCATTCGTCACCTCGTCCTTCCCCAACCGCCTCTTAATCCACAACCCCTACTGAGAGTTACATATGTCAGAAACATAAACAGTATCAAATACCCAGGTGTTACTCCTAGCATTGGTAAGGAACACATCTATAACATGTATATCACATATACCTTTGCTTTGTCGGCTATCTTATCGGCTTTCTGGTCCTCAAGGTGCTTGGGGCAATTGCATTTCCATTGCCCGTACCCTTTGCAGTGTAGCATGTGGTGCAAGGCCTGAGGTTGGGCCTAGTAGCCTTAGAGGTGTTGGCAACTGGTTTACCATCCTTCTTTGGCTTATTTCCCTTGCCCCGTTGCCCTGACCTTTTAAAGTTGGTGGTCTTATTGACCATCAACACCATGTACTCTTTCTTGATTTCTACGTTAGTAGTTTTTGTTGGAGATATGCCCAAGAGGCAATAATAAAAGTGGTTATTATTATATCTTTGTGTTTATGATGAATGTTTACATCCCATGCTATAATTGTATTATAAGGAAACACTAATACATGTGTGTTTTGTAAACATAAAAGAGTCCCTAGTAAGCCTCTTGTGGAACTAGCTTGTTGATTAAATGATGATCATGGTTTCCTGATCATGGACATTGGATGTCATTGATAACAAGGTTATATCATTAGGAGAATGATGTGATGGACACACACCCATAGTAAGCGTAGCATAAGATCAAGTCATTAAGTTCGTATTGCTGTAAGCTTTCAAATGCATAGTAACCTAATCCTTCGACCATGAGATTATGTTAATCACCATCACCGGATGGGTACTTTGATGACATCAAACACCGCTTTGTAACTGGGTGGTTATAAAGGTGTCATTAGGTATTCTGAAAGTATGTGTTGAAGCGCATGGACCAAGATTGGGATTTGTCCATCCATATGATGATATAGATATGCTGGGCCTCCTGGAATGTCATCTAGTTAGCTTGCAAGCATGTGACTAGGTCACAAGGATGACATAACATCGAGCAGTAAAGAGTACTTATCAAGAACGAGGTAGAACTAGGTATGGAGATACCGATCAAACCCTCGGATAAGTAGAATATCGCGTGACAAAGGGAATTGGTTTCAGATGTTAAATGGTTCTATCGATCACGAAGTCATTGTTGAGTATGTGGAGCCGTTATGGATCTCCATCGATGGTTATTGATCGAGAGGTGTCTTCATCATGTTCCATATTCACGAACCGTAGGGTGACACACTTAAGGTGTTGTTTTAAGTAGATATGGAATATGCGTTGGAGACCGAATGTTGTTCGAGTCTCGGATTGGATCCGGACATCACGAGGAGATCCTAATTGTCCGAGAATAAGATTCATATATTGGGGATCATTTTCTAAGTTAGGAAATGTTCCGGAGTGTTTGTATGGAGATTCTAGAAGGTTTTGGAATGTTCGAGAAGGTTCTAGAAGAGTTCTTGGTGTTTGCTTGAAAACCAAGAAAGGGTCAAGGAAACCTTGTGGGGGCTAGACACGGATTCGTGGGAGAGGAGGACTCCTCCCCCCCTTCCCAACCCGCCGGCCAAGGAGGGGAGTCCTACTAGGACTCCCCCTCCCATGGCGCGCCTCCTTTAAATAGAGGGAGGGGCGCCCTCTAGATCTCTCCCATAACAAGCCCTAGCCGCCGCCTCTCTCCTCTTCCTCCGCTCTGCTCCGACTTAGGCGAAGCCCTGCAGAATTCTCTCCTCCACCACCACCACCACACCATCGTGCTGCTGGGATTCCGTGGAGAAGATCTACTACCTCCGCTGCTCGCTGGAACGGGGAGAGGAAGGTCTGCTTCGACTCCGCACGTGTGACCGACTGCGGAAGCGCTGCTTAACGCGCCGGAAGGATCGTCCACACGATCTTGAGATCGGCAAGTGATCGACTACATCAACCCCGAGATCTCATCTCGTAACGCTTTCGGTTCTACGAGGGTTAGTACAGATCTATCTCGTTACTCATGTCTAATATATTAGATCTTGGCTTTTATCTAGATTAGATCTGGGTTTTGTTCGTTCTTGCGGTAGAATTTTTTTGTTTTCCATGCTACGAACCCATCAGTGGTATCAGAGCCTTGTCTATGCGTAGATCTGTTGCACGAGTAGAACACAATGATGTTGTGGGTGTTGGTGCTCGTGTTGCCTTTTTGCTTTGTGTACTTTGCATCTTGCGGTATGGTGGGATGAAGCGGCTCGGGATAACCTTACATGTCATCGCACATGAGACTTGCTCCACGCTTGACGTGTAACTTGCTTTGCACAAGTGGCTTTGCGGGTGTATGTCTCTCCCATCATAGTATAGATCCAATCTACACTTTGCACTTGATAGCACTTGTATCAACGCTGTGGTTCAGTTTTGTAGGTAAGATCCGTTCTTATTCAAAAGCCCCAAACCACGTAAAACTTGCAAAGAAAATTAGAGGCGTCTAACTTGTTTTTGCAGGGGTTTTGTGATGTGATATGGCCATCATGTGATTGTGATTATATTTGATGTATGCAATGATCCTTGTTGTAATATGGCAACCGGCAGGAGCCTAATGGTTGTCTTTAATTGCTAAACATGCGTCTATTCATCTTGTAATAGCTTTATTCCAAGTAGTTGTAATAGTTGGGTGATGATGGACAACCATGAAGCGCGCCATCGACCTTGACGCAATGCTGGTGATGATGGAGATCATGTCCGTGCTTTGGAGATGGAGATCAAAGGCATAAGAAGAAAGGGCCATATCATATCACACTAATTATGAATTGCCTGTGATGTTAATCCTTTATGCATCTTGTATTGCTTAGATCACGACGGTAGCATTATAAGATGACCCCTCTCACTAAATTTCAAGTAATAAAGTGTTCGTCCTTAGTTGGCACCGTTGCTAAGACTACGCTGTCTCAAGCATCTCGTGATGATCGGATGTGATAGATTCTACGTGTGCATACAACTGCAAGCCAGATTTGCACATGCGAAACTAAGGTTAATCTTGACGAGCCTAGCATGTACGACATGGTCTCGAACACGGAATACCGAAAGGTAGAGCATGAATCATATAAGTGATATGATGAACATGAAGATTGTTCGCCGATGAAACTACATCTTCTCTCGTGAAGATCGGACTTGGTGTAGTGGACTTGGTTCGTGTAATCACTAAGACAATGTGAGGGATGTTGTTTTGAGTGGGAGTTCACCTAGTTAATTTAAGAATTAAAGTAGAACTCAATTTATCATAAACTTAGTCTAAACTACTTGCAAATTTGTTGTAGATTATGGCGAATCTCTCCATCAATTTCAATGCGTTCCTAGAGAAAGAAAAACTTAAGAACAATGGAAGCAACTTCACGATCGGCTCCATGGTGCGAAGATTGTCCTCGTGGCTGGTCAGATGACCTATGTGCTCGAAGCACCGCTAGGTGACCCACCTGCAGATGATGCCACCGATGACGTAAAGAATGTTTACGCCACTCGGAAAAATCATTACTCCACAGTTCAGTGTGCCATCCTGTACGGTTTAGAAACGGAGCTCCAGAAGCGTTTTGAGCACCACGACCCGTTCGAGATCATTAAGGAGCTCAAGCTCATTTTTGAGACTCACGCGACCGTGGAGAGCTATGAGGCCTCCGAGAAGTTTTTTACCTGCAAGATGGAAGAGGGAAGCTCTGTTAGCGAGCACGTGCTCACCATGTCTGGGCATGCAAACAAGCTCCAAGAGTTGGGGATAACGATTCCTAATGAGTTAGGGATTCACCGTGTCCTCCAATCACTGCCATCGAGTTATAAGAACTTTGTGATGAACTACAATATGCACTGCATGAACAAGACGTTGCCTGAACTATCGTCCATGCTGAAAACTGCTGAAGTGGAGATCAAGAAGGAGCACCAAGTGTTGATGGTCAATAAGACCACCAATTTCAAGAAACAGGGCAAGCCTAAGAAAAAGGGCAACATCAAGAAGGGCGGCAAGAAAGCTGCCGCACCTGCTAAGAAGCCCAAGGCTGGTCCTAAACCTGAAACTGAATGCTTCTACTGCAAGGGTGCTGGTCACTGGAAGCATAACTGCCCCAAGTACCTGGCAGATCTAAAGAATGGCAACATCAAGAAGAAAGGTATATTCGATATACATGTTATTGATGTGTATCTTACTAGTAGTCGTAGTAGTGCCTAGGTATTTGATACTGGTTCGGTTGCTCATATTTATAACTCGAAATAGGAGCTGCGGAATAAACGAAGACTGGCAAGAGACGAGGTGACGATGCGCGTTGGAAATGGCTCCAAGGTTGATGTGATCGCTGTCGGCACGCTCCCTCTACATCTACCTTCGTGATTAGTTTTAAATTTAAATAATTGTTATTTGGTGCCTGCGTTAAGCATGAACATTATATCTGGATCTTGTTTATTGCGAGACGGTTACTCTTTTAAGTCTGAGAATAAAGGTTGTTCGATTTATATGAGTAATATCTTTTATGGTAATGCACCTGAGATAAATGGTTTATTCTTATTGAATCTCGATAGTAGTGATACACATGTTCACAACATAGATGCTAAACGAATAAAATTGAATGATAATTCTACATACATGTGTAATCGCTGCCTTGGTCACATTGGAGTGAAGCGTATGAAGAAACTCCATTCTGATGGACTTCTTGAATCACTTGATTTTGAATCACTTGAAAGATGCGAAGCATGTCTAATGGGAAAAATGACTAAGACTCCATTCACTGGAATAATGGAGCGAGCTACAGACTTATTGGAAATAATACATACCGATGTGTGAGGTCCAATGAGTGTAGCATCGCGTGGTGGATATCGTTATGTTCTCACTTTCACGGATGACTTGAGTAGATATGGGTATGTCTACTTTATGAAACATAAGTCCGAAACTTTCGAGAAGTTTAAGGAATTTCAAAGTGAAGTGGAAAATCATCGTAACAAGAAGATTAAGTTTCTGCGTTCTGACCGCGAGGTGAATATCTGAGTTATGAGTTTGGCATGCATTTAAAGAAATGTGGAATACTTTCGCAGTTGACACCGCCGGGAACACCACAGCGTAATGGTGTGTCCGAACGTCGTAATCGAACTCTCTTAGATATGGTTCGGTCTGTGATGTCTCTTACAGATTTACCGCTATCATTTTGGGGCTATGCATTAGAGACAGCCGCATTCACTTTAAATAGGGCACCATCTAAATCTGTTGAAACGACACCGTACGAATTGTGGTTTGGTAAGAGACCTAAGTTGTCGTTCCTTAAAGTTTGGGGTTGCGAAGCATATGTAAAGAAGTTACAGCCTGATAAGCTTGAACCCAAAGCGGAGAAATGCGTCTTCATAGGATACCCGAAAGAAACAATTGGGTATACCTTCTATCATAGATCCGAAGGCAAAGTTTTCGTTGCCAAGAATGGATCCTTTCTTCAGAAGGAGTTTCTCTCGAAAGAAGTGACTGGAAGGAAAGTAGAACTCGACGAGGTTATTGAACCTTCTCTCGGAGTTGAGAGTAACACAGCACCGGAAGATGTTTTTGTGCCGCCTGCACCAACTAGAGAGGAAGCTAATGATGTTGATCATGAAACTTCGAACGAAGTTACTGCTGAACCTCGCAGGTCAACGAGGGTTCGTACCACTCCTGAGTGGTATGACTCTACCTTGAACGTCATGTTGGTGGACAACACTGATGACCCTGCGACGTATGAAGAAGCTATGGTGAGCCCAGATTCCGACAAATGGCTAGAAGCCATGAAATCCGAAATGGGATCCATGTACGAAAACCAAGTATGGACTTTGGTGGACTTACCGGATGGTCGTAAGGCTGTCGAGAACAAATGGATTTTCAAAAGAAAAACAAATGCTGATGGTAATGTTACTGTCTATAAAGCTCGACTTGTCGCGAAAGGGTTCTGACAAATTCAAGGAGTTGACTACGAAGAGACTTTCTCACCAGTAGCAAAACTAAAGTCTATGAGAATTTTGTTAGCAATCGCTGCATATTTCGATTATGAAATTTGGCAGATGGATGTCAAAACGGCGTTCCTTAATGGTGACATTGAGGAAGAGTTGTATATGGTACAACCCAAGGGTTTTGTCGATCCTAGTGATGCTGACAAGGTATGCAAACTTCAGCGCTCCATTTATGGACTGAAGCAAGCATCCCGGAGTTGGAATCAATGTTTTGATAAAGTAATAAAAAACTTTGGATTTATACAAACTTATGGAGAAGCTTGTATTTACAAGAAAGTGAGTGGGAGCTCTGTAGCATTCCTAGTACTATATGTAGATGACATATTGTTGATTGGGAATGATATAGAACTTCTTAATAGCGTCAAAACCTATTTGAAAAATAGTTTTTCAATGAAGGATCTTGGCGAAGCGGCATATATTCTAGGCATCAAGATTTATAGAGATAGATCAAGACGCCTAATAGCGCTTTCACAAAGTACATACTTAGACAAAGTTCTAAAGAAGTTTAGAATGGAAGAGAGCAAGAAAGGGTTCGTGCCCATGTTGTCAGGTAAGACCTTGAGTAAGACTCAAAGTCCGCTATGGCGTAAGATAGAGAAAAGATGAATAATATTCCCTATGCCTCGCCATAGGTTCTATCATGTATGCCATGTTGTGTACAAGACCGGATATAGCACATGCCGTTAGTTTGACTAGCGATATCAAAGTGATCCCGGAATGGAACCTGGACAGCGGTCAAGAATATCCTAAAGTACCGAATAGGACTAAGGATATGGTTCTTTCTTATGGAGGTGATGAACAGCTTGTTGTAAACGGTTACACCGATGCTAGTTGGAACACCGATCCGGATGACTCAAGTCACGGATCTGGATACGTATTTATTTTGAATGGTGTTGCAGTGAGCTGGAGGAGTGCCAAGCAAAGCGTTGTGACGAAATCTTCAACTGAATCGGAATACATAGCTGCTTCGGAGGCTGCACAAGAAGCCATATGGATGAAGGAGTTCATTACTGAACTTGGCTTGGTTCCCGGTCGTTAGACCCGATGGCCATCTCTTTGTGACAACACGGTGCCATAGCTAATGCACAGGAGCCAAGGTCACATAGCAAGAAGCACATCAAGCTACGTTTCCATGCTATTCAGTAGTATGTCCGAGATGGTGACATAAAGATTTGCAAAGTACACACTGATCTGAATGTGGCAGATCCGTTGACTAAACCTCTCCCTAGAGCAAAGCATGACCAACACCAGAACACCATGGGTGTTAGGTATATTACCATGTAATCTAGATTATTGACTCTAGTGCAAGTGGGAGACTGTTGGAGATATTCCCAAGAGGCAATAATAAAAGTGGTTATTATTATATCTTTGTGTTTATGATGAATGTTTACATCCCATGCTATAATTGTATTATAAGGAAACACTAATACATGTGTGTTTTGTAAACATAAAAGAGTCCCTAGTAAGCCTCTTGTGGAACTAGCTTGTTGATTAAATGATGATCATGGTTTCCTGATCATGGACATTGGATGTCATTGATAACAAGGTTATATCATTAGGAGAATGATGTGATGGACACACACCCATAGTAAGCGTAGCATAAGATCAAGTCATTAAGTTCGTATTGCTGTAGGCTTTCAAATGCATAGTAACCTAATCCTTCGACCATGAGGTTATGTTAATCACCATCACCGGATGGGTACTTTGATGACATCAAACACCGCTTCGTAACTGGTTGGTTATAAAGGTGTCATTGGGTATTCTAAAAGTATGTGTTGAAGCGCATGGACCAAGATTGGGATTTGTCCATCCATATGACGGATAGATATGCTCTGGGCCCTCTCGGTGGAATGTCATCTAGTTAGCTTGCAAGCATGTGACTAGGTCACAAGGGATGACATAACATGGAACGAGTAAAGAGTACTTATCAGTAACGAGGTAGAACTAGGTATGGAGATACCGACGATCAAACCTCGGATAAGTAGAATATCGCGTGACAAAGGGAATTGGTTTCGTATGTTAAATGGTTCTATCGATCACGAAGTCATCGTTGAGTATGTGGGAGCCGTTATGGATCTCCAGATCCCGCTGATGGTTATTGATCGGAGAGGTGTCTTCATCATGTCTGCATATTCACGAACCGTAGGGTGACACACTTAAGGTTCGAAGTTGTTTTAAGTAGATATGGAATATGCGTTGGAGACCGAATGTTGTTCGGAGTCTCGGATTGGATCTGGGACATCACGAGGAGATCCGGAATTGTCCGGAGAATAAGATTCATATATTGGGGATCATTTTCTAAGTTAGGAAATGTTCCGGAGTGTTTGTATGGAGATTCTAGAAGGTTTCAAAATGTTCTGGAAGGTTCTAGAAGAGTTCTTGGTGTTTGCTTGAAAACCAAGAAAGGGTCAAGGAAACCTTGTGGGGGCTAGACACGGATTCGTGGGGGAGGAGGACTCCTCCCCCCTTCCCAACCCGCCGGCCAAGGAGGGGAGTCCTACTAGGACTCCCCCTCCCATGGCGCGCCTCCCTCCTTTAAATAGAGGGGAGGGGGCGCCCCCTCCTAGATCTCTCCCATAACAAGCCCTAGCCACCGCCTCTCTCCTCTTCCTTCGCTCTGCTCCGGCTTAGGCGAAGCCCTGCGGAATTCTCTCCTCCACCACCACCACCACACTGTCGTGCTGCTGGGATTCCGTGGAGAAGATCTACTACCTCCGCTGTCATTGAACGGGGAGAGGAAGGTGCTTCGACTCGACGTGTGACCGACTGCGGAAGCGCTGCCGGAACGCGGCGCCGGAAGGATCGTCCACACGATCTTGAGATCGGCAAGTGATCGACTACATCAACCCCGAGATCTAATCTCATAACGCTTTCGGTTCTACGAGGGTTAGTACAGATCTATCTCGTTGCTCATGTCTAATAGATTAGATCTTGGCTTTTATCTAGATTAGATCTGGGTTTTGTTCGTTCTTGCGGTAGAATTTTTTTATTTTCCATGCTACGAACCCATCAGTTTTGAGCATGACGAACACTTCAGCAAGGTTCTTAGTCATCCCTTGCATGTTATAGTTCATCCCAAAGCTCTCGTAGCTAGGGGGCAGCGAGTGCAACACCCTATCAATTGCAGCTCCTCTGGGATTTTGCAATCTAGGGCATTGAAGTGCTTAACATAGCCATACATTTTGACTACATGCTCACTAATACTGTTGTGCTCTTCCATCTTGGCAGAGAAGAAGAGCTCGGAAGCATCATACCTCTCCGACCGAGCCTGTGGAGCAAAGACATCTTTGAGATCTTCAACAATCTCAAAAGCATTCATCTTCTCAAAATGCTTTTGAAGCTCTGGCCCCATGGCATAGAGCATTCCACTCTGGATGAGGGAGAAATCATCCTCCTTGGACTGCCAGACATTCTTTTCGTCCTGGAAGGTGGAATCTGCGGGCTTAGCTGGAAGCTAAGACTCGATGACATAAGTCAACTTGTAGGGGACTAGGAGGATCCTCAGATTGCGGAACCATGCGGTGAAGCTGGTTCCATCAGTTTTCAGCTTGTCCTTCTCTAGGAAGGAGCTAAGGGCAAAGGTGGGTGGGCGAGACATCTACAATGGATTTGCAAAGTGTTTAGACCATTTTCATAATAACGAGTTCAAGTTTTAATTCATGTTCCTAAACTAAAACAAAAGAACTCCCACTCAAACAAACATCCCTCTATTTGTTTCAGTGATAACATGATTCCAATCCGCTACACCACCCCTGATCGTCACGATCGACAATGCAGTTTCAAAGGTGGACATTCCCTAATGTCGGTCACATCAACCATGTGATTCATGCTCGGCATTTCGGTCTCTTGTATCCCGAGGCCATGTCTACACATGCTAGGCTCGTCGGTTCTAATTTGTGTGTATTCGCGGTGCAACATGGCTTACACCCACCGTATGCGAACACAGATATGTCTGACACCCGATCGTCACGGCCTGCCTCATAACGGAGAACTTTCTTGGTGGTGCACACACAAGGGGGATACTAAGACTGGAATTCTTTGAGGGATTATCCTATTATGCTACCGTCGAATATGTTAACATACTAGCAAGATAGGGTGACAGAGTGACACTTCACAAAGTAAAGTGTTATGCCGTGGTTGTAGCCTCTCGAGTACCATCGAGAGCTTCAATGAAAGTTTCACAAATTTGTCATTGTCATGTCTCAACACAAGCCCCTATGCAATAATAAAGATAGACGCCTCTATATTATCTATTGCAAGTTTTACCCGGCTTTAGGGCTTTCGCGTTAGAACCCTTCCCACCTACAAACATGGAGCCACAACATGGATTCAATGATTGTCGTTTTACTTCCCTTTTTAGGGCCCTCCAATGTCGATGCCATATCAACTACTATAGAGAGACAAATACCCCCCTAAGCCACTTATATCACGGACCAGTCTCGGGAATCACCACGTGAGCTTGGTAGGGGGCCGCTTCATCAAACAGTGCCACGATATGAACAAGAACATAAAATAGAGTACCAACTAGAAAATCAATGCCAACATATTGCTATGTGTTCTATCCGTACGACATGGCTACCCATAGACCCGCTCTGATACCACTGAAGGGTTCCGTAGCAGAAAACAAAAAATTATATCTACGTGAACACTAATACCAGGATCTATACTATGTACACATAAGTAACGAAAAAGGAAGACGGTATTCATACCCTTTAAGACCGATGCGTAAGGCGTATGTTGATGAAGACGAGCAGCTCCAAGCACCCCAAGTGTGGTGCCTCCGAAGTACTACAAACATCCGATGTAGGCGGCATCTTCCAGGCTCCGATCTAGCCGAGCAGGGAAAGAAGAAAATGTCAGGCCGAAGATCACATGATGGTAGTGTGAAGGTGGAGAACTCAAATCCCTAGAGGTCCTCCCCAATATTACGGAGAAGTCCTCAATGGAAATGAGAGAGAGAGAGAATGAGAGAATTGGATGATCCCAAAGGGGAGGGGGTAACCCCCTTTATATAGTGGGAGGGGAGGGGCGCCACCCAAGGGGAAGGAGGTGTGGGACTAAACCCCACACCTGCCGGCCACCAAGGGGGAGGCACTGGCCCTAGGTGGGCCCCACTTGGGAGTCCCACCAAGCCCTGGTCGGCTGGCCCTCCTCCCAAGGCGCCTTGCCCCTTTGGGCCTCCCCTCTGGGTGAGGCCCATTAGCAATGGGCTGCCTTATAAAATAAAATATATATTTTAATATTAATTCTCTAATTAACATAAAATACACATATTATTATATTCCTTCACCCCGAAACTCCTTCCGGACCCCCTCCGATCAACATCGAATGTTACCCAGAACTATTCCAGTTTCTCTCTCTATTTCTCCTACGATACCGCATCTATCCCTAAGCGCCCCCACCCTTAAGCGTGACATCCTTCGGTTCGGGAACACTCCGGACATGATTGAGACTCCTCTCATATCAATGATCATCAGCGGGACCTGGATGCCCATGATGACCCCCGTGCACTCCATGAATCTTATTGCATTTCGTGACCCAGTCACATGCTTGCAATGCAACGTCAGGGAGATAGCCACATATGTATCTATTTGTTACATGGACTGGCAAATCCTGGTCTTGATATGTACTCCTCTACACGCCCCTTTGGGAAACCTGAGTGGCACCTTTTTGATCATTCATTCACGGAATGATACTTGATACCATCTAAGCTCCCTCTAGAACGGTGATTTGCATTATCTCATAGTCTAAGGATCAGGTTGTGAGGTTTCCTGTGTTTATCATCAATGGTGAACTTTGTAACTAGATCTCATTGAGATACAACTGTCATATGTTTATCTATCACGTTATTCAACTAATGAAATGACCTCATTGTCAATTCGCATAAATGCCCATGATCTTGAAACCCAGATCATCCTCATGACCAATGAACTAGTTCGCTAGAGGTAACTAGAGACACAGTTTGTTTACATACCACACATGTATTAACGTTTCGTATTAATACAGTTATAACATAGTATGAAACATATTATGAACATAAGAGATATATCAGATAATACGCTTTATTATTTGCCTCTAGGGCATATCTCATTCAGTATCAACTTTGGAACTCATCCAAATCCATCATGGAACCTCCCTTCCATTATATTGTGCCACCCATAGTTTAAATTGAGATAAATTTAATCTGTATCTTGTGACAAACTAGTATCAATGTAACACTTTACAATGAACTATTTGTAACTATTTGTCGCCTCTACATAAATATACTCTTAGTTCTTCCAAAGATCAAAAGAATATCCTTACTATTGTCCAATGATCATCTTATGAATCATTCTGGTATATGCACATAACATTTAGAGCATAGGACATATCTAGATATGTACATATCATGGTATACATTATTGATAAAAATATTCATGTGATTTCACTCACCAAGTGTTAATACACTTGAATCTTGATTCAATCCTTTCCATGCGATAAGAACATTTCTTGTCGTTTCCATATTGAACTCATTCAATATCTCATATATGTACGTATGGCACAACTATATTAGCGTCTCAATCTATCCATATAGACATTGATGCCAAATATTCCGGTTTTCCCAAGTCTTTCATCGAAATCCAATTTTAATGAAATTCTTAACCTGTGTCAATAAAAGATACATCATTTCCAATTAACACTATGTCATCTTCATAATGTATTAGAAATATGTCTCAGCGCTCCCACTTAATTTCTTGCAAATGCAAGCATCTTCATCGTGTCTGATGAAATTAAACCTTTTAACAGATTCATCACGATGAAGATTCCAACTCCCTTATGCTTACTTCAACCATTGAAGTTTGCATGCCCTTTTAGCATCCTTTGAATTAACAAAACCCTTCGGACCATGTCATGTACATGTCCTAGGTAACCATTATATTAGAAGAACTTTGTTTTGTTTGTTCAACTACCATATACCAAATTATATGTAGTGGTTGCTATATTAATCCGTCAAGACTAAATATAGCTATGAAAGATCAAATCTTGTCATAATAAACTCCTTGAACATTGTCATAATCTCCTTTCTGACATGTCGACTATTTCATAGATGTTAAACATCCATGTCTATTTCTTTATAGATCCAAATATGACCGATAAACTTCATGCCTTACCGGAGGGTCTTCCAAGTTCGGATAATTGATTTCTCGTGTATGGATACTATCACGGATTTTATGACTTCTTAGTCATTTTTTAGAGTCAGGCCCCATCATTTCTTCTTTCCATGTAGTCGGTTCATCATTGTCAAAACAATAACGACTTGTTTATCAAATATCGCTATTTGATTGTTACCCAACGCATACGGTTCAAATAGGCACTCTAATATCCAAGATCACAACCTTTGTAATCACGGAAGCCATGAGCATTATGGTCGCCACCGGGACACTTTCCGGCGCTGCGCTACTTAGCACATATAGCTAAGGTTTATTAACCTTATCAAAGCTACTTAGCACATATAGCTAAGGTTATTAACCTTATCAAAGTTCTATTTCCCTCCCACTTAACTTTTCACGAAAAATTCCTTCTCAAGAAACTGCACGTTCCAAGTGACAAACTCTTTTGTCCTCAGCATTCTGGAGGAATACCCAACAAATTCTTTGGGATAACCTACAAAGACGTGCTTATTCGACTTTGGTTGTAAACATTTTACTTATGCATAGCATACCAAAATTTAAAAAAAGACAATTCGGGTTTTATCCCAAACCATAACCTTTATGGTGTCATTTCAATGGATCACGATGGTGCTCTATTTAGTGTAAAAGCGATAGTCTCTAAAACTTTAATCCCTAAAACATAATGGTAGTTTTATAAATGACACCTTTGATCTTACCATGTCAAATAAGGTTTGGTTTAATGTCTTGAACATACCATACTCCTATGGTTTACCAGGAAATGCAAATCCATGGAACAATTCCTCAAATCTTAGGTGTTTTGCTAAACATGTAACTCAAATATCTTCCTTTATGATCGAATCATAAACTCTTTATTTTCTTGTTACAATTATTTTCCACTTTCATCTTGAAAGTCTTTGAACAATTTTCAAATGTTCCATACTTCTTCCTTATTAAGTAAATATACAGATATATTCACTCAAATTTTCGGAGAAAGCATATGAAGTCGAAAGATCCACCGCACATGGCTACATATAATGTACTATATACATCAACATGCACAATATCCAATAAGTTAGTCATCTATTCCTCTTTGGCCTATGAACGGAGTTTCAATTATCTCGAGGAAAGTCTCACAAGCATCATTTGATCAAAATCAAAGACTCCAAAAATCCATCAACATGGAGTTTCTTCATGTTTTCTTTCCAATATAATTTAAATAGCAATGTCACTTTGTAAGTGATCTTTCAATCATTTGTCTTGCTACATTTTAGCATTAGTTTTATTCACATGATTTCTCCAACTAGACTTGTCAAAGTTCATCCATCCTTTATGGAATACGACAATTATTTGAACAACCATTGTTCACGTAATACCGTGTAACTACCTCGGTGAATTACGCTCTTAGTTACAAGCCTGGATGAGCGGAAATGGTTAAAATAGTACGGTGGGGCCAAATGCCACTCACAGGTAGACCTTTCGGCCATCCTAACCATTTCCAAACATCGGGACAAGAACGAGCGGCGTAATCGGCAGGCAAAGGGATCAACTACATACACAAATGAGTATGTATGCAAGCCACATACAACAGTCCTCAGAGCTAGTCCATCTAAAAGAAATAGAAATATTGCAACGCCATACGGCAAGATCCAAATACCCTAGATAGATATAATAGTTTAGGATATCTCCTCATACATCAAACATCAGAGTATCGGTGAGCGAAAACAAGATCCGAGTACGGATAAGAAGCAAATCGGCATAAGATGCCCCATAAATAAACACATCCATACCAGATCTCACGTATCCCCGTTCCCGGAATCTCTACACCGAGTGATCGTTGCCAACATCGTCCGTCTCCTCCACCTAGTATCCATCTTGCGAGAATACCTGTTCATCTGAATCAAACAATTTATCGTGTGAGACCCTAGGGGTACTCAGCAAGTCTTTATGCCTCTAAAGGGGACACAACCTGGGGTGACGCAATTGCAGCAAAAGATAATCCCTAACAATTCTATAGATACTTGCTAACCATCCGTCTAACCAAAGATAGACGGATGTCCGTTAATTAAGAACAACAGTTATAACAGTATAATTAATAGATCCAAACTTCTTAACACAAATGCCCTCCTTTGCTGCTACTATAGTAGTCATATACTTAGCCTTTTGTTGTAGTATCCGTCACAATGTTTCAACTTTGGAACTCATCCAAATCCATCATGGAACATCCTTTCCATTACATTGTGCCACCCATAGTCTAAATTGAGATAAATTTAATTTGTATCTTGTGACAAAACTAGTAGCAATGTAACACTTTACAATGAACTACCTTTAACTATTTGTCACTTATACATGATATATTCTTAGTTCTTCCAAAGCTCATAAGAATATCATTATCCAATGATCATCTTATGAATCATTCTGGTATGTGCCCATAACATTTAGAGCATAGGACATATCTGGATATATACATATCACGGTATAATCGATCAAAAATCTTCATGTGATTTTACTCACCAAGTGTTGAAACACTTGAATCTTGATACAATCCTTTCCATGCAGCAAGAACCTTTCTTGTTGTTTCTGTATTGAACCCTTTCAATATCTCATATATGTATGTCTGACACAACCATATTAGCGCCTCAATCTATCCATATAGATATTGATGCCAAATATTCCGGTTTTGCCCAAGTCTTTCATCAAAATCTTATTTTGATGAAATTCTTAACAATGTCAATATAAGATACATCATTTCCAAGCAACAATATGTCCTCTACATAATGTATTAGAAATATGTCTCAGCGCTCCCACTTAATTTCTTGCAAATGCAAGCATCTTCATCATCTCCGATGAATTTAAACTCTTTTAACAGTTTCATCATGGTGAAGATTCCAACTCCGCTATGCTTACTTCAACTATTGAAGTTTGCATGCCCTTTTAGCACCCTTTGAATTAACAAAAACCTTCGGACCATGTCATGTACACGTCCTAGGTAACCGTTCTATTAGAAGAACCTTGTTTTGTTTATTCTACTACCATATACCAAATTATATGTAGTGGTTGCTACATTAATCCGTCAAGACTATATATCGCTATGAAAGATCAAATCTTGTCATAGTCAACTCCTTAAACATTGCCGTAAACTTATTTCCGACATGTCGACTATTTCATAGATGTTAAACATCCATGTCTATTTCTTTATAGATCCAAACACAACCGATAGGCTTTACGCCTTTTCAGAGGGTCTTCCAAGTTCAGAAACTTGATTTCTCGTGTATGGATACTATCACGGATTCTATGACTTCTAGTCTTTTTATGGAGTCAGGGCCCATCATCGCTTCTTTGCATGTAGTCGGTTCATCATTGTCAAAACAATAACGACTTGCTTATCAAATCACACTATTTGATTCTTACCGACCCACACGGTTCAATAGGAACTCTAATCTCCGAGATCACAACCTTTGTAATCACGGGAGCCATGAGCATTGTGGCCACCACCGGGACACTTTCTGACGCTGCGCTATTTAGCACATATATCTAATGTTCAACAACCTTATCAAAGTTCTATTGTCCTCCCACTTAACTTTTCACGAAAAGTTCCTTCTCAAGAAACTTGACGTTCTAAGCGACAAACTCTTTTGTCCTCAGTGTTATGGAGAAATTCCCAACAAATTATTTGGGATAACCTACAAAGACGTGCTTATCCGACTTTGGTTGTAAACATTTTACTTATGCATAGCATACCAAAATTTAAGAAAAGACAATTCGGGTTTTATCCCAAACCATAACTTATATGGTGTCATTTCAACGGATCACGATGGTGCTCTTTTTAGTGTAAAAGCGGTAGTCTCTAAAGCTTCAATCCTTAAAACATAATGGCAGTTTTATAAATGACACCTTTGATCTTACCATGTCAAGCATGGATTGATTTCATCTCTCGAATATGCCATACTCCTATGGTTTATCGGGAAACATAAATCATGGAACAATTTCTCAAATCTTAGGTGTTTTGCTAAACATGTAACTCAAATATCTTCCTTTATGATCAAATCATAAACTCTTTTATTTTCTTGTTACAATGATTTTTCACTTCATCTTGAAAGACTTTGAACAATTTTCAAATGTTTCATACTTCTTCCTTATTAAGTAAATATATAGATATATTCACTCAAATTTTCGGAGAAAGCATATGAAGTCGAAAGATCCACCGCACATGGCTACATATAATGTACTATATACATCAACATGCACAATATCCAATAAGTTAGTCGTCTATTCCTCTTTGGCCTATGGACGGAGTTTCAATTATCTCGAGGAAAGTCTCACAAGCGTCAATTGATCAAAATCAAAGACTCCAAAAATCCATCAACATGGAGTTTCTTCATGTTTTCTTTCCAATATAATTTAAATAGCAATGTCACTTTGTAAGTGATCTTTCAATCATTTGTCTTGCTACATTTTAGCATTAGTTTTATTCACATGATTTCTCCAACTAGACTTGTAAAAGTTCATCCATCTTCTATGGAATACGGTAATTATTTGAACAACCATTGTTCTCATAATACCAGAACAAAATAACAATTATTTAAACAAATCTTGAAGGCAAGCTTTGATGTCAACGATGAACACAATAACACTTTTTTTGTTTTTGATGAACATCATCACATATTCTCTTGCTAGTTACTTAGGCCATTGTAGTTCATGAATTGCATTGTTTTGTATGACATTTCACACCAACCAATTTTGTATCCAATACCCAAGAACCACATTGTTTAACAAGCAAAGGATACAACCATAACATGTATATCATCTATATACCTTAGCTGGACATTTCCAGTCTTTTCTTTTCTGCCAAATATTTTATAGATTCTCTTTCAGCATTTCCTTTTAAAAGAATATATCAACATCAACTATGGCACCATACATATGAAACATAGTCCAAAGCGTGTATAGTCAAATACTAATATCTTTGGATTTGCACTTTGAAGTGGATCATCAGCATCAAATGTTTGGCGTTTTTTCAAAAATCCATTCTTTAGTAATCTTTTAGTGTAGTAAACATTTTACCTACATCTTCTATTCATCCTTATCATGAAAACTTTCATGATGAAGCTAGTATATCCTATAAGGACGAATTGTGAGTATAATGTCAGTTCCCAAAACCTTTTGGGAGATTAGGACGTCCAGCGTCTCTAACCTTCACAAATTCTCATATAGTATGAGAACATGTATTTTTCCAAATTATACTCTATCATGATGCAACCTAAACATTATTTAAGATATCTCAATGTCTTTCACACATGATGGTTTATGAAACAATTCTTTCATCTCCTAGATAACCTTGATATTAAAACAACTTATGAATATCAAGAATCATGGAGGAAAACATGATACTTTATATACTAACAATGGAATTGTTACTCTTGATTTAATACTATTTATTAAACGTCTGGAGTAAATAGAGTTTGCTGAAAGTTTGCAATAGGACTTCTAAACTTTAAATTGACACTTAAAATAATACGATACCAGTTCGTAAAGCAAATATCGAGAATTCTATAGTTCTATTATCTCAATTAAAACTAAGCGCAAGGTAGTAAATAGATGCTAATGACTACAACAAATTATGCAAATTCACTTTGATTTTAGTTTCTGATAAATTGAGTTCGACTAATCCAAATTACAAATGAACTCCCACTCAAAACCAACATCCCTCGAGTTGTTTTGGTGATTACATGAACCAAATCCATTACACCAAGTCCGATCATCACGTGAGTTGGTGTAGCTTCAAAGGCGAGCATCTATATGGGCATCATATCAACCATATGACTCATGCTTAACCTTTTGGTCCATGTTCCGAGGCCATGTTTGTACATGCTAAGCTCGCCAAGTAAGAACCTTAGTACTCACATGTGTAAAACTGTCTTACACCCGTTGTATGAAAGCGTAGAGTCAAAAACACCCATCATCACGTGGTGTCTTAAAACGACAAACTTTCTTAACAGTGCATACTTAAGGAAGAACACATTTTATCTTGATATCTAAATGAGGGATCATCTTATAATGTTATTAAAGCGCCATACAAGCAATATAAGATGCAAACAAACATCATATGCATAAAGTGAAATGATATGGTTCTTGCACTTGATCACTATCATGTGCATCGTGGTATGATCTTTATCATTCCTCTATGTGTAAGGCCAAGGTCTATGGAACTTACACGTTAGGTATGCTATAATTTCCAAGAGTATCAATTATAATTCAAATTATAACATTACCATATCATGACACTTGCCCATCAACAACTAAACTAGACACTTCCAATTTATCAATTGCATGTTTTTACGTGTCTTAGGGCTTTCGAGGATAGAACCGGTCTTACCTACAAACATGAAACCACAATGGTGATAACTAGATTAATAGCAACTCGTTGTAAATCAGATATTGACTATAGTAGGAGAGACAGACACCCGTTATCCACTTATGCAAAACTAGTTGCATGTTAAGCGTAGAATAGGTCTCATGTGCGAGGACATGTAAAGTTAGTCTAGGCCACTTCATCCCACTATGCCACTGTAACGCCCCAAAATCGGGTCTATGCAGATCTTAGAATTTCCGGCCAAAACCCGCATAGAAGCGATTCAAAGGTGCCCACCAGACACTTTCGTGTGGGTGGGTTGTTATTACAAGTATTACATCATAGTAGTTTACAACAGAATCCACAAAAACTTATATATATACAACAATGACTCGATGAATCAAGAATACAAATGATACAATTCGAAGATACAAATCTCGAAGAAAGTGAAATAGTGTCCGAGTACGGACAAGAACCAAATTGGACTAAGAGTCTTGAAGAATAACCAAGCGGTGTCCATAAACCCTGCCCAGGCCAAACCGGAAGGGTAACCTTGCTAACGTCGTCACACATATACCTGTCAAAGCCAAAGGGTGTCGACAAAGGGAAAAGGAAAAAGAGAGCGGTCAGTATTGAGGCCAGTACACGGCGAGGCTAGAATTCGGCGGTCCTCGCCTACATAGGTATGGTGGGCTCAGCGGCAGCAAAGCTTACACTATCTAACTTATAGAGACACAATACAACTTCGGCTATTAGAGCGAGATAAGAGAGCGTTATACGATACGTATAATATACCACCAAACATAACCTATCTGAAGGTTTCCCCCTCGAAGACCAGTCGAGGAGTCCACTTGAACACACACGGTGGCAATTTTAATTAAGCAGGTGGTTTAGTTGATAAGGCTAATTACTAGTCATATTATTAGAGGCAAAACATTAGTGGCGTTGTCTATGATCATGACACCGTACTCCTGAGGCGTCCATAACCGTGGACACACGGCTTCTCAAAAATATTTACCCTGCAGGGGTGCACTACTGTACCCAAACGCATGTTCAATCCTTCAGGCAACATAATACGCGTGCCTTCTGAATCTCACAACAAGAACTGTCCCATAACTACGCGCATATCCAGAGGTATCACCTACTATGTTTTACCCAGCCAAGAGGCACAGCCGAGCCTCAAGGTGGCACAGCGTTTGAGTCTACGGTCGGTCGATGATCGAAAGATAACTTGAGGAGCTCCATCCCACCTCCGGCACGGTATCCCGATTTTATGCAATGCAAGCCATGGCAGTCCACCAAAATCATATCACAACTCAACCCATGTCCGAGGACATATTATGCGTATGCACCAAATGGAAAACCAATTTTGTGACCCTTTGGATAAACGAATAGCGCTGGTAGTTGAGGGGGGATCCCAGGGGCCCCACGTTTGGTTAACGCGATCAACTCAGAACTAGTATCATAGAACGAACGGGTCCTAGGTCGGCTCAAGCAGTTCCCAAAGGTGGTCTCTGCCGGGGCCTTATCATTAGGTGAAACCATAATCATAATCATAACCATAACCAATCTCACCAATTTAATTTATCATGTTATCAACCATAACCAGATATCATGGTTCACCTGTATGGGAGCGGGCAACAGACCTAAGCATGCACTACGACTCGCAAGGACAAAGCTAGCTACTCAAACAAAGGCAATAGGATAACCATAGCAATATAGTGGAGCAGGTAAATAGAGGGAACGGTACTAAAGCATCGACAATAAGGATAGCACTAGATCAAAGGAAGGAAGTAAAGACTATAAATGCAAAATAGGTAGAAGAGGGGAGAATGCTCGCCTGTGAGACAAAGTCGGTATTCGAAGGCTTGTCGTATCTCACATCGACTCATCGTCCTATCCGGTGAAGAAGCGAAACACTAGAAAGAACAACCGGTGCAATATTTAATAATACGGTGAAAGATCCGGCATGTTTATGATATGATGCATGGCATGGCAATATGCGGTCTATTCAATTTAAGTGGAACCGAAATCCCGACAATTAAATATGAGGTTTAAGTTATTTAGCCACCCTACAAATTAAATGTTGAATTAACAAGGCAAAGCATGTCATCAGTTCCTACATAATATTAAATCACGTCGAGATAAGGCAAGATTATCCCGCATATAGCCTCCATATTTAATTATTAGGTGAATCGACAAAGTACCCGCAAATAACAAAGTATGTATGCAAGCATGTACAATTTATATGCAACAAGTTCTATATCATATTATAAAATAGGGCGGATAGAGGTCACACATCTTGGTTTCAGAGGGATTTGCCAAGTTCGGTCTTCGGATTCCGGGAAGGAGAGCTCGGTTAGCAAAAGTATATGATGCCACATAGACCTTGCTGAATGGTTGTTGACATCGGCCTACGCATCGGTGCGGTGGGGCGCAATGACACGATCGCCGTCGAGTCAAAGACAACAAAAGTTCTGCAGCAATTTTGTCAAACACCTGATAGACAGACCAAAGGATTGGAGCGGTGCGGAGTAGCACGGAATCCGGCAAGTAGCGAACCTGTGCTCTGCTTGTAGTGCATGTGGCAGGGAGCAGAGCAACGACGGGTGACACGGTGGCAGGAGACAGGCCTTGTACGCATCCATCCATCGGCCGACTCGAAGGGGCACGCAGGGTTGGAGACCTGGCGGCGCAGGACCCTAGCGGGGACACGGCCTCGAGCTGCGTGTCCTGCAGCATTAGCTGCTGATGATCTGCGGCTCAGCAGCTCGAAGTGAAGCAGGGGACAGGCGACGAGGCCTCTAGCGATTAGACGCGGGCAGCTGTTCCGGTTGGCTGCGGCGTGATGGAGATGAGATCTAGTGGTGGCAAGGACGTGCACGCATACCAAGGTGGGCAGGTGGTTGTCGGAGCTGCACTGCTGGGCTGCGGGCGGCAGAACGATGGGGTGATGCTGGAGCATGGCATGAAATTGGATTGATGGAGACGCTGGTGTGTGGATCTGGTGTAGAGATGAAAATAATTGAGAGTGGAGAGGATCACAATGCTAGCACAAGGGTTAAGACATAGAGGCCACAAAAGGGATCTGGTGCTAGAATTACACACGAATTTGAACTGCTGCCTGGCGGACAAGCCGCAGATGTAAGTTGTTCGAGAGAATTTTGACGGGAACAAGGTGGGGGAATTTTGTCTCAGATTTTGGGGCTAGGGTTTGGGGAGAAAAAGGGGAATGGACTATTTATCTAGTCCTAAATAGACTAGATGGGGTTGGTTTTGGGCTAAAACTTTAGACGGGCCTTTATTCTAATTTTATTTTTAGTCAAATAAGAAAACCATTTAGGGTCACATAACGGATTGAAAATATTATTTTGTTTTAGTTTGAAAATAAGAAAAGGGAAATGGATTTAATAAAACCATTGGGATATTTAGTAAAACAAAAATAGATTTTTATCAAAATAGTTTGCGGTCAAAATTAAGAACAAAAATATGCATGATGATGCACAAAATAAAAATAACAGGCAAATCTAATTGGAGAATATTTTCCCGGGCATTACAGCCACCAATATCAAAAATACATAGAATATGAAATAACATGATCATCAATGCCCATATACTCATATGTGTTCTACCCGTGTAAAGCATCTACACATAGGTCAGGCTCTGATACCACTATTGAGTTCGCAGCATAGAAAACAAAAAAATCCTAGGATGTGAATAACTAAGCACCAAGATCTATCTACCTAGATACAATCAATGGGTGGATATACATCCATAGAGAACATATTCTTGAAGAGCGACAAAGCGTTACGAGGTTGTACTCATGGATGATGTAGTCGTACACTTGTCAATCTCAAGATCGTGATGAAGTCCAGCGAGTTCAGCATGTCCAGCACTAGCAAGTCCAGCACCAGCAAGTCCAACACCGCAAAGCAGCGGTGCATCCGTGATCGCACACACGTCCGGTACCCCGACAACCTCCGCATCCTTGCTCCAGCGATGCAGCAGAAGCAACAACTCCTTTCCAGACAAAGCCACCGGGAACAAGTATCTCGCTAATCCAAGACCATGAGGAATAATTTCTAGAGAGGCAGAGAGATCCTTCACGAGGAGGTATAAGAATAGAGGAGGAGGGGGCAGCCCCCATGGCTCCATGCGCATGGGCATGGTGTGCCCCCACCTCTCCCTCCATAATGGTGAGTGGAGCTTCCACTTAGCCCATTACCATTAATTCCATCTCCACTCAAAGTTGCATTAATTTTCCACCAAAATTAATGCATCTCTCATTTAATAAAACAATTTTAATTATTTTATTCAGAATTTTGTTAATTACTTTAATTAACAAACATTCGCATTAAAACCCCTGCAACATTTCAATATCACATGTAGTTTCTACAATTTCACCCGAAACAATTTCGGCTTCTATCGAAATGATTCTAGCACTTTCTTAAATCTTTATATGAAACATATTTGCTCCAAATGGTGTCGGTATCCCTTAAGTTTGTCACCCTAAGGTTCACTAAAAATGCAGACATGATAGAGACCCCTCTCCGATTAATAATCAGTAGTGGGACCTGGAGATCTGTACTGACTCCCACACATTCAACAACGACTCTAGTGATCCTGTGAACCTTTTAACGTTGTAACTAAATCCCTTTGTCTCGCGATATATTACATGTCTGAGATTCGATCATCGGTATCTCCATACCTAGTTTGATCTTGTTACCGACATGCACTCTTTTCTTGTTCCCGTGATATAACATTCTAGTGATCACATCACTTGCTTGCAAGCTATCTCAATGTGATATCACCGAGAGGGCCCAGAGTATATCTATCCGTCATAGGGATGGGCAAATCCCACTCTTAATCCATGAGCCTCTACATAACACCTTCGAAGTATCTAAACCCACCTTTATAATCGCCTTGTTATGGTGTGACGTTTGATGTTATCAAGTTACTCTTCTAGTGTTAGTGATTGACATTATCTCATGGTCTAAGGACTAGAATTACTTCGTATAATGTTATAGCAATTTAAACACAATGACTTTGATCGTATTGCTATACTTCAAATGAATGTTCATCACGCCATTCAACCAATGTTGTGACCTCGCTATTAACAACATCCAATGTCCATGATCAGGAAACCTTGATCATCTTGTTAATCAATGAGCTAGTTTATAAGAGAGGCATAACTAGGAACCCTTTATTTGTTTATTAAACACACATGTATTAATGTTTCTAATTAATACAATTATAGAATGCAAAATAAACATTTATCAAACAAGGAATAAGATAATAACCACTTTATTATTGTCTTTCGGGCATATTCCCTTCATATAGTATCCGAGAACAGATAAGATCCAAATTGGACTATGAGTCCTGAAGAATAATTAAGCGGCGTCTGTAACCCTGCCTAGGCCAAGCCGGAAGGGTAACCTTGCTAACATTGTCAATCACATACCTCTCAAATCCAAAGGGTGCTGACAAAGGTAAAGGAAAATAGAAAGAGAGCGATCAGTACTGAGGTCAGTACACAGTGAGTCTAGAATTCGGTGGTCCTCATCTACATAGGTATGATGGGCTCAGCGGCAGCAAAGCTTGTACTATCTAACTTATAGAGACATGCTACAACTTCGGCTACCAGAGCGGGATAAGAGAGCGCTATATGGTAACATGAATAAAAGTCCAATCATAACCCATCTGAAGATTTCCCCCTTGAAGACCAGTCGAGAAAGTCCTCTTGCGGAACACACACGGTCACAATTTTAATTAAGTAGGTGTTTAGCTGATAAGGCTAATTACTAATCATATTATTAGAGGCAAGACATTAGTGGTGGTGTCTATGATCATGACAATGTACTCCTGAGGCGTCCATAACCGTGGACACACGACTTATTGAAAAGATTTACCCTACATGGTGCACTATTGTACCCAAACGCATGCTCAACCTTTAAGGCAACATATTACGCGTGTCGTCCGAGTCTCAAAACAAGAATTGTTCCATAACTACGTGCGTATCTAGAGGTATCACCTACTGTGTGGAACCAACCAAGCGGTACGATGATTCTCAAGGAAGGCACAGCGTTTGCGACTACTATTCCAAATGGCCCCGAGAAGATAACTTGTAGACCTCCCCTTGGAACCGTGGCATGTAGAGCTTTTATGTATGCATGCCTGGGCTGTCCACCCAAAATATATCATCACCAAGCCCGAAGATATATCAACTCACCCATGTCCAAGGACATATTATGCGTATGCACCAAATAGAAAACCAATTTTGTGACCCTCTAGATAAACGAATAGCATCGGTAGTTGAGGGAGGATCCCAAAGGCCCCCACGTTTGGTTAGCGCGATCAACTCAGAACTAGTATTGTAGAATGAACGGTTCCTAGTCGGCTCAAGCAGTTCCCAAAGGTGGTCCCTGCTGGGGCCTTATTATTAGGTGAAACCATAACCAACAACACCAATTTAATTTATCATATTATCAACCATAACCAGATATCACGGTTCACCTGTGTGAGAGCGGGCGGCAGACCTAAGCATGCGCTACGACTCGCAAGTCCAAAGCTAGCTACTCAAATAAAGGCAATAGGATCACCAAGGCAATATAGTGGAGCAGTTAAATAGTGGAACGGTACTAAAGCATCGGTAATAAGGATAGCACTAGATCAAAGGAAGAAAGTAAAGACTATAAATGCAAAATAGGTAGAAGGGGGAGAATGCTCGCCTGAGAAACAATGTCGGGTAGCCGTAGGCTTTTCGTATCTCACATCGACTCATCGTGCTATCTGGTGAAGAAGCAAAGCACTAGAAAGAACAACTGGATGCAATATTTAATACTACGGTAGAAGATCCGACATGTTCATGATATGATGCATGACATGGCAATATATAGTCTAACTTAGCAATATTAAGAAGAATCGGGATCCCGACAATTAAATATTATGGTTCAAGTGTTTATCTATCCCGCAGATTAAATGTTGAATTAACAAGGCGAAACATGGCATCGGCTCGCTAAACAAATTTAAATGGAGTCTATATAAGACAAGAATATCCCACATATACACTCCATATTTAATTTAGGTGAATTCTTATTTAACCCAAACCACATGATAATATGTATGCAAACATGTACAATTTAATATGCAACAAGTGGTATGTCATATTATAAAATAGGGGTCTCGGAAGGGGTCACACATTGGGGTTTCAGCGATCTTGGGTTCCGAGTGTCTTGGGGTTCGATGGGGTTTGGTCTTCGGGTCTAGGGCCTTCGAGTTCCGTGTAGAAGAACATTGGAGTCCATGTCGGAGATCTCGGGGTTCCGGAGGGGTTCCATGTCGAAGATCTTGAGTCCATGACAAAGTCCTTCGGGTTCCTGCTTCTGTGGTCGGTAGAGATCTTGAATCGAAGTCGATCGTCTTAGAGTACTGTCTCAGTATCTCTCGGGTCTATCTTCACTTAGCGTCGTGCCTGAGCGGGAGTAGCGCATGCATGACGTTCGACATCTTATCACGCTCATCATCTCGACGAGTTTCGGCGTTGCACGCAACATCACCAATTCACAGGGGCACCTCAATAGCACAGCGGTGGTACTTGGACACTGCAAGAAAAATACCCGCGAGGAAGACCTTGGCAGCAGCGGCAGAGGCAAACGATCTTGCTGTCGCGACAGTCATGCTATAGGAGCTCGAGGAAGGGGCACGGCAGAGGTAGAGCAGATGGGAGAGACAAGGACACGCGGGTGCTTGGGGCGACGCATAACGGGACAGAGGGCGAGCTTGTTGAGGCAGCACAGGGGGCAGCGGTAGAAGAGGGGCACCAGAGGCGGCCTAGGGCAGCACCGGAGGTGCGGTGGCCGGAGCTAGGAAGGGCCGTGTAGAGGTCGGGCAGCGGTGCACGTGCCAGCCAAGGCAAGGTCCAGGCCAAGGCCGACGGGAACAGGGCACGAAGGAGGACGCCTGCCGGGGTCGAGGACGTGCCACAGAGAGGACCGACAGGGGGCGCATGAAGGCCGACGAGGGGAGGGCAGAGGTCGGTGCAAGGCGGCGGGGCTTGAGGATGAGCTTGGCGGTGCTGCGCACGGGTGGAGGACGGCGGTCAGAGGTGCTCGGGGAGGTTTGGCAGCCTGCAGCGGTGATCTTGGGTGGACGGGGATGCTTGCAGGTGCGGTGGTGGTTGGCCTTGCGAGCGGAGAGGGAGGCGGGATGGCGATGGGATGGAGCGGACGAGGCTCAGGGAGCGAGACGAAAAGGGACCAGGGCATCGCGGGAGAATCCCATCAGGGTGTGGTGTGGGCCACATGAGGTACATGGTGGCGTGCGTCACGCGTCTTGTGTGCGTACGCGTTGTGTTAGCATGTGCATTGCAGCGTGGGGTGCGTGTGTTGCCAATGTGGCCGTGGTGGTGGGTCGTGTCGTGCTGGTGAGGCGTAAACCAAGGTGTGTGTGGTGTGCTAAGGAATGGTCGTATGTGTTAGGAATCAATAGCGTTAGTTCTAGGCTAACTAGGCAGTTAATAAGATTCCTTAAAATATTCTATATAGCAGTTAGAATATTTGGGATTGTCCAAACCGTTGTACATAGTGAATAGTTATCGTGTCCTTCTAAAGGGACACCGACCTATACAACCGACATTGTAAGCACCAGTTCAAGACCTATATATAGGTGAACTGTTCATCAATAAAGGATTACTCGTTTTCCTTCAATCTCTTGTTACTGTTCATGTCATCAGCACTGCTCTGCCTAGAGCATAGGCAGGAAAGAACGGAGAAAGAAAGGAAAAATGGGTGACATCAATAAAAAGGAATTCCAAAAACTGCAAATTGATGGAAGTAACTATCTATCATGTGTCATGGATATGAAGATAAATTAAACTAGACATAACCTTGGCCCTACGATTATCACACCCCCTAAAAATGCTCCAGAAATACCCCCAAGTGGTAAAGTGTGTAGCATTATAATATTTCATAAGGCACCACCTTCATCCTATTTAAACACTGAATATATGATGGAGGTGGACCCATTAGCTTTATGGAACTCCCTCAAGGAGACATATGACCAACAAAGAGCGGTTATGTTGTCGGAAGCCGAGAGAGAATGATCTCTCATAAGATTTCAGGACTTTAAGACCATTCTTGCATACACCGTGCACAAAATTAATTCCAAACTGAGATTTTGCGATAAGAAAATTTCAGATGCGGACTTAATAGAGAAAACTTTATGCACATTCCATCCCTCGAGATATTACAACAACAATATCGCCAATAGAGATACACTAAGTATTCTGAGCTTATACACACATTACTTCAGGCTGAAAAGCATATTAAACTTCTCATGAAAAATCATAATGCTCGCCCAACGGGCACAATGCATACCCCTGAAGCACATGCAAATGCTCATTTTACTAATAAATTTGGAAACCGTAAAAGGAACTTTCGAAAATTTAAGGGAAAGTGGAAAAAGAATGATGGTCAATCTAAGGGGAAAGATTATTTTAAGAAAAATGATCGAATTGACAACTCTCAAGTCTATCAAAGGTGTGGATGTGCGAATCATCGTACAAACAAATGTCGTATTCCCAAGCACCTCGTGGATCTATACATGAAGTATGGAGAAAAAGGGAAGCAAGTTCATGGAAACAAGGTTGAAGCTCACTTCAATGCCATAGAAGATAACCTCGAGCTGGTCCTTCTCAAAGTGCTATTGAAGAATTTAAGCCAAAGGACGACATCATCCTCGATGAAGACATGCTTGTGGATTACACTCAAGATGTTTTTGGAGACCTCAATTAAATCTCCATAAATAATCGATGTCATTTATCCATTTAAATACTATATTGTATAACAATAAGTAGTATAAAGTCTTTCAGACAATGTGTATTATGTGAATCAGACATAATATTGTAATGTATTTATATTTCAGATTTGTGATGTAAATACTATGTATGTACTTTGATGAATATATGAATAAAATAAATTTATTCTAAATATTCTCTTTCTACTTTTTAGAAATTTTACGGGAACAATCCGAATGGAAGAAAAATTATGTCTAGTGGATAGTGCTACCACTAACACAATTTTAAGGGAAACAAAATACTTCCAAACTCTTACCAAGAGAAAGGAAGATGTTATGACTATAACCAGGAGTAACAAAGCAATTACTGATTCTAGAAGAGCCACATTCACACTCTATATGGGTACTACTATTGTAATTCAGAATGCACTCTTGTATTCTGAAACTACACGTAAGTTTTAAAGATATCTGATAAAATGATTTGCATCTTAAAACTTTAAAGATGGATAAAAAATAATATTTGCTTTTATCAAAAAGCGAAGGATGTGAGGAACAAACTCTTGAAAAATTCCCTTCATTTTCGTCCGGATTATACTTTACATATATCAAACCCGTACCATTTGTTGCGTACAAAATAATTTTTCAAAATCTTGATAAATTCAAGACTTGGTATGATCACCTTGGTCATCCTGGAATAGGTATGACTAGCACAAATGCCTGTGCGTTGCAACAGAAAAGAGAAAAATATGTGTCCCCAAAAAAGAAATTTTGATTTGCACCGACATTTCGATATACTTACAACAACAGATTTTTCCTAAAATTCTTCCGTGCTTTCCCCAAAAGAAAAGTGGAAATTTAGAGCTAGATCATGCTCGTGTAAATCTGTGTAAAGAACAACGAAAAGAAATCAAAATTAGTAGTGACCTTGTGGCCGTGGACTGGTTGTTCGTAGACAACCAATGCAAATGCAAATTAACAGTTCAAATGCATATGTGGAGCTGTGTTGACTAACTAACTATCTTGTGCAATTGAGACATGGAATCTTACCTAAATAGCCTGATTAAACATGTTGCAGCAATCCGAGTTGGGATTGGTGCTTTCTCTGTGGACACAATGCCATCAATCCAAGAGAATAAGAAGGTATATAGATATTGTGCAAATTCAGTCAGTGGTGTGCATATATAAGAATCAGTGGTGTGCATACACCGGACACCTACTTCTTCAAGGCAGTCGTCATGCTCTTGTAATCAAAGGAACTCAGCTCAGCTCAAACTAAATTTCTTTCAGTCCATTTTACTTACTTACAATAGTTCATATACAACTATGCCACTCACTGTCATATTGAGGTGTGTTACCTGATGTCCAACAGGAACGCGAACCGCGAAGGTTTTAACAATCTCCAGCTCTATCTCTTTGATGGTTCTCTCCCCTAGACGACCATCATTGGGGATGCCAATCATCATCGGTATGTTTATCTGAAAAGTGTAAGCATTCTCAATAGAAGTTGTGTTATGTGTGTATGATTAACTAAACTCTGCATTGCACTAGAAAAGTAACATCGGTGAGCCTTACCCCAGAATGCCAGGCAGCTATGCGACAGCGGCGTCGACCAGGCCATGCACGAAAATAGCCTGAATTCATGATTTATTTTGAAGAGACAAGCATCACAAATAACTAATGTCATTTTTAGAACGCAATCTGGTCAAAAAGGATTTGGGATTAACTATTTTAGCCAGGCTACGGATTCAATAATCTTTGCTCTCCTATTTGTGTATCTCAAGCTACAAGTTTATTCGATGTACTGTTCTCATATCGATCTCTGCCAGCGACCATGTCAATATTCTTGTAATAATTCAACTGCCTAGAATTACGAAAACAAACCAAGGAATTTTGATACCTGAAACATTTACATGTTGTATCTGAAAAATACGTGTGCAGTTGTGCACCAGCTCCATTGCTCTTCTGACAAAGAACATACAATGCATTTTTCGTCTCTCCCTGTTTGTTCTAATGAACAATTGCTTAGGCAGGACATCCAACTTCACGCCACACAAACATGCACTGGCACACGCACCAACTGTGCTATGCCTGGTCCACAAATCTTTTTTCTGGATCCCCTATCCATGAAAACGATTCACACCTCTACCCATGTAGCAAAGTAGGATATTGGATAACTCTAGAAGCCTTGGATGGCATCAGCTGCAAGAACTCATCAGGACAATGAAACAGGACAATACAATTGAGAACTTCTAAGGATTATTAGTGTTATTCTGCATAGTTCTCAGTTTACTTGGCTTAACATGGCTTAGACTAACATAGGAAGTGATTGAATCTCATTATAAATTCGAGCAAAATTTATAGAAATCCAGATGAGGTGGAACTCACCAGTGCAGAAACCTTTGCCGCAACACCTGATCGATTCAGTCTTAGGTAGAACTGCAAGAACAGAGAAACAAACATGACACACCGTTGTAAAATAATACACACCCATGTCAAGCAAACCTGTGATCTACAATTATACAAACAGGTTGGATTCAATCCAAGGGTAATAACGTGGAGTACGAAGCAAGTGCACACTGGTACATGAATTCACAGAGAAATATTCTCACACAGGAGTATTCCATCTTTGCACAGGATAACAATAGTAACTAACAATTCACAATTGCAGTTTCACTAATCAGTTGACACAAAAAGAAAAAAAAAGAAAAAATTTACCTTTCCGTAATATCATCGAACAACTGCCAGGCTTCAATCGCAACGGAGTTCGGAGCTGTGCAAAGACCTGCGGAGGTTGACATAGAGGTCAGGGATGCGGGCTCCACCCCACCAATGGGTGGAGGACAGGGTCGGCTGACCTGCAGCCGCCTACTATGGAGGTTCTGCTGTCCGTCTAGTGTCCACGCAGCAACATCGTCCATGGCTGCTCCAGCCGTCATTTTTGTGTCAACCACGTACTTGAGAGCTGCTAGAAGAGGGCCGAGGCTTGGCCAGTGGCCACCCACCACGCGGTAGAAATTGAGCTATGCAAATAATACATGGCTATTCTGCGTGGCCTTCACATTCCCATGAATGTCTTGCCCATGATAAATTGAGCTATATCCAATATCTTAGATCCAATTCTCGTCTTTTCTCCAACCCTTATTCTCCCCAAAATTTTCGTGCGTGCCCATGCTCAAGCTTCTCCCGTCGTGATCTCCTTCCGGCCGGCCGACACCGAACCATCCAGTCTTCTTCCTCCCCGCCACCTTCCTCTGTCTCTACCGCCTGCAGCAGGAGAACGACTGTGGGTAAGAGCCCGACCTGCGTGCTAATGCGCGCGAGGCCGGTGACCTCGGCCTCCTAGGGTGATGGATGGAGTCGAGCTGGGGCCGGCCGGAGGCGAACCGAGGAGGCCGAGCGCTGGCAGCGGGGCGAACGCGAGATCGAGACGATGAAGTACGGCTCCGGTCGAGCAGCAGTGGATGACCTAAATAAAACAAACAGATATGTTGATTCGCGGTGGCAGTTCCTGTAATACTTGGGAACTCGCAGGGGTAAAAAAGTCTAAAATGGACGAAGGACAGAAACGCTCCGTACTTTATTATTAGGTACTAGCACAAATATCCGTGCGTTGCAACAGGAAAGAGAAAAATATGTGTCTCCAAAAAAAATATTTTGATTTGCACCGACATTTCGATATACTTACAACAATAGATTTCCTAAAATTCTTCCATGCTTTCCCCAAAAGAAAAGTGGAAATTTAGAGCTAGATCATGCTAGTGTAAATCTGTGTAAAGAACAACGAAAAGAAATCAAAATTAGTAGTGACCTTGTGGCCGTGGACTGGTTGTTCGTAGACAACCAATGCAAATGCAAATTAACGGTTCAAATGCATATGTGGAGCTATGTTGACTAACTAACTATCTTGTGCAATTGAGACATGGAATCTTACCTAAATAGTCTGATCAAACATGTTGCAGCAATCCGAGTTGGGATTGGTGCTTTCTTTGTGGACACAATGCCATCAATCCAAGAGAACAAGAAGGTATATAGATATTGTGCAAATTCAGTTAGTGGTGTGCATATATAAGAATCAGTGGTGTGCATACACCAGACACCTACTTCTCAAGGCCGTCGTCATGCTCCTGTAATCAAAGGAACTCATCTCAGCTCAAACTAAATTTCTTTCAGTCAATTTTACTTACTTACAATAGTTCATATACAACTATGCCACTCACTGTCATATTGAGGTGTGTTACCTCATGTCCAATAGGAACGTGAACCGCGAAGGTTTTAACAATCTCCAGCTCTATCTCTCTGATGGTTCTCTCCCCTAGATGACCGGGATGCCAATCATCATCGGTATGTTTATCTGAAAAGTGTAAACATTCTCAATAGAAGTTGCGTTATGTGTGTATGATTAACTAAACTCCGCATTGCACTAGAAAAGTAACATCGGCGAGCCTTACCCCCGAATGCCAGGCAGCTATGCGACATCGGCGTCGACCTAGCCATGCACGAAAATAGCCTGAATTCATGATTTATTTTGAAGAGACAAGCATCACAAATAACTAATGTCATTTTCAGAACGCAATCTGGTCAAAAAGGATTTGGGATTAACTATTTTAGCCAGGCTACCGATTCAATAATCTTTGCTCTCCTATTTGTGTATCCGAAGCTGCAAGTTTATTCGATGTACTGTTCTCATATCGATCTCTGCCAGCAACCATGTCAATATTATTGTAATAATTCAACTGCCTAGAATTAGGAAAACAAACTAAGGAATTTTGATACTGAAGCACTTACATGTTGTATCTGAAAAATACGTGTGCAGTTGTGCACCAGCTCCATTGCTCTTCTGACAAAGAACATATCGTGCATTTTTCTTCTCTCCCTGTTTGTTGTAATGAACAACTGCTTAGACAGGACATCCAACTTCATGCCACACAAACATACACGTGCGCACGCACCAGCTGTGCTACGTCTGGTCCACAAATATTTTTTCTGGATCCTCTGTCCATGGAAACAATTCACACCTCTATACATATAGCAAAGTAGGATATTGGATAACTCTGAAGCCTTGGACGTCATCAGCTGCAAGAACTCATCAGGACAATGAAACAGGACAATACAATTGAGAATTTCTAAGAATTATTAGTGTTATTCTGCATAGTTCTCAGTTTACTTGGCTGAACATGGCTTAGACTAACATAGGAAGTGATTGAATCTCATTATAAATTCGAGCAAAATTTATAGAAATCCAAATGACGTGGAACTCACTAGTGCAGGAACATTTGCCACAACACTTGATCGATTCAGTCTCAGGTAGAAATGCAAGAACAGAGAAACAAACATGACACACCGTTGTAAAATAATATACACCCTTGTCAAGCAAACCTGTGATCTACAATTATACAAACAGGTTGGATTCAATCCAAGGGTAATAACATGGAGTACGAAGAAACTGCACACTGGTACATGAATTCAGAGAGAAATATTCCCACACAGGAGTATTCCTTCTTTGCACAGTATAACAATAGTAACTAACAATTCATAGTTGCAGTTTCACTAATCAGTTGAGACAAAAAGAAAAAATTTACCTTTCCGTAATATCATCGAATAACTGCCAGGCTTCAATCGCAACGGAGTTCGGAGCTGTGCAAAGACCTGCAGAGGTTGACATAGAGGTCAGGGATGAGGGCTCCACCCCACCAATGGGTGGAGGACAGTGTCGGCTGACCTGCAGCCGCTTGCTACGGAGGTTCTGCTGTCCGTCTAGTGTCCATGCAGCAACGCCGTCCATGGCTGCTCCGGCCGTCATTTTCGTGTCAACCACGTACTTGAGAGCTGCTAGAAGAGGGCCGAGCCTTGGCCATTGGCCACCCACCACGCGGTAGAAATTGAGCTATGCTAATGACACATGGCTATTCTGTGTGGCCTTCACATTCCCATGAATGTCTTGCCCATGATAAATTGATCTAAATCCAAAATCTTAGATCCAATTCTTATGTTTTCTCCACCCCCTTATTCTCCCCAAAATTTCCGTGCGTGCCCGTGCTCAAGCTTCTCCCGTCGTGGTCTCCTTCCGGCCGGCCGACACCGAACCATCCAATCTTCTTCCTCCCCGCCACCTCCCTCTGTCTCAACCGCCTGCAGCAGGAGAATGACTGTGGGGAAGAGCCCGACATTCGTGCTAATGTGCGCGAGGCCGGTGATCTCGGCCTCCTAGGGTGACGGATGGAGTCGAGCTGGGGCCGACCAGAGGCGAACCGAGGAGGCCGAGCATCGGCAGTAGGGCGAACGTGAGATCGAAACGATGAAGTACTGCTCCGGTCGAGCAGCGGCGGACGACCTAAATAAAACAAATAGATATGTTGACTTCGCGGTGGCAGTTCCTGTAATACTTGGGAACTCACAGGGGTAAAGAAGTCTAAAACAGACGAAGGATAGAAATGCTCCGTACTTTATTATTAGGTATAGATAGATGAGAAAAATTATAAGCAGTTCTGTTGGTCATAATTTGCCAATTAAAAGATTTCCCAAATCATCAGATTTTGTATGTACTGCATGTGCAACGGGAAAACTAATAACTAAGCCATCCCACCTCAAAATGAGTCACTCAATTTTCTTGAAAGAATTCAAGAAGATATATGTGGTCCAATACAACCTCAATTTGGACCATTTTGGTACTTCATGGTGCTAATTGATGTATCCACTAGATGGTCACATGTGTGTTTATTATCCACATGTAACCATGCCTTTGCCAAATTAATTGCTCAATTATCAAATTGCGAGCAAATCATCCTAAACATAGGATAAAAACAATAAGAATGGATAATGCGGCTCAATTTAGTTCACGCGTGTTCAATAATTATTGTATGGCTTTAGATATCCATTTAGAACATTTGGTACCTTATGTGCATACTCAAAATAGAATGGCTGAATCTTCAATTAAAAGAATAAAGCTAATTGCTAGACCACTATTGCAGAATTGCAATTTACGAACCTCTTGCTGGGGACGTGCGGTTTTACACGCCGCAGATCTGATACAAGTTAGACCAACTACATATCATGAAACTTCCGTGTTTCAAATAGTACGAGGCAATCAACCAAGTATTTCCCACCTACGAAAATTTGGTTGTGTTATATATGTACCGATATCACCACCGCAACGTACCTCCATGGGTCTCCATAGAAAATTAGCAATCTATGTGGGATATAACTCTATGTCAATTATTAAATATTTAGAACCCCTAACAGGGGACCTGTTTATAGCCCGATATGATGATTCAATTTTTGATGAGGATCATTTCCCGACATTAGGGGAGAAACAAACCACAATGAATGCCAGGAAATAAATTGGAATGTGACAGGCATCCAATCTTAGATCCATGTACTAAAGAATCTGAATCTGAAGTTCAGAGAATAATAGATTTGCAACACTTTGCATTAAACTTGCCAGACGCATTTACTGATCACAAAGGTGTCACTAAATCTTATATCCCTGCAGTTAATGCACCAGAACGAGTAGAGGTACCAAATAAAACTACTCAACCCCAGTTACAAATAAAAGGGGGAGAAATCTAGTCACAAGAGAAAAGGCTTCTCAAATGCCACCACGGAAACAAAGAAAATCACTAAATGCAAAATCAACCTGAAGTTGATAGACACCAAACAGATGTTCAACATCAAGAGCCCAGCATAAATGTGCACACAAATTCTAATGCTGGGACATTGAAACAACCAGACTCCATTGTTATGGGAAATCACACGGTGCTTGAGGTAATCAATGAAATCTCCACAAACTATATCGATTCAGGAGAATCATATAATAGAAAGAGTACACTTGTCGAGACATATTTCTCCTCTAAAATTGCTAAAACCCTTCAACTGGATCCAGAGCCAACATCTATGAAAGAGTGCCTAAAGCGCTCAGATTAGCCTAAATGGAAGGAGGCAACTGAGGCAGAATTGCACTTGTTTAATAAAAGAGAGGTATTCTCTAAAGTAATACCTACTCCTCATAAAGTCTTCCCTGTGGGAGCTAAATGGGGTTTTGTTCGAAAAAGGAACGAAAACAATGAGGTGGTGAGATATAACGTGAGACTAGTAGAACAAGGGTTTACGCAGAGACCCGGTATCGACTACAACGATACATATTCTCCTGTAATGAGTGGAATTACGTCTCAATACTTAATATCATTGGCAGTACAAATGAATTTATCAAAGCAGTTAATGGATGTAGTGACCGCTTATCTATATGGGTCACTCGATGCGGATATTTATATGAAAGTCCCTGATGGACTTAAAATTTCGAATCTAGACATAAATCAGAACATGTATTGTGTAAAATTATAAAAGTCACTCTATGGCTTGAAGCAGTCGGATAAAATATGGTATAACCGGCTTAGTGAGTTCCTTATCCATAAAGGATACTCGAATAATGATGATTGCCATGTGTTTTCATAAAGAAATCCTTAAAAGGATTTTGCATCATCTCAGTATATGTTGATGATCTCAACATTATTGGTAACGCAACAGATTGTGACACCTCTGAGATCAGGGTTAAACAAATCCAGACCTTAGCCTGACATAACCTAACCTAGAGCTCAAGGATATGTAGTGAGAAATCGGTAAAACAATAGTAACCCATGTGACACAAAAATTAATTAAAGCAAGCTCATAACCGAGCGAAGAATCAAACTATTACAAGCAGAGGTTACTAACCACAATCATCAAACAACGGAAGGCAAATTATGCTATTAAGTATAGCAAAGTTAACAAATGGCCTAAGAGGCCTGAAGCAGATATCCCAGCCCATAGATTCCAGGTTGTCGGTCGAGAACCCAAAGCTACTTGTCGATATCGATGTTGTACGGAACTTATCTTCTGAGAAACACTTATTCTGCTACAAAAGTATCAACAAAGCAAGGGTGAGTATAGGGTGTACTCCGCAAGACTTATGGCTAGTGGGGTTATTTTGCATAAAGCCATCTTTGTTTGTAAAACAAGAGGGAGAAGAAGCTCGTCTAATCAGTATATTTTAAAAGGGGATAAGAGAGCGACATCTCCGAAGAATTGATCATCCTCTAGATATCCACCAAAGTAAACCTCATCTCACGACTAGGATCACCCCCTCGTACCCAAGAGGAAGCATCCTTAAGCACTCGTTAAACTGCCAAGTTTTACGATTAGGTTAATGTTCTCTATGATCTTCACGTCCGTTTCCAAGTCGTCCATAACCATGGACACGGCTTTTCGAAAAGATTTAACCCTCTAGGGGTGTATAACTTTACCCACACGTACCAACCGACTCTCAATGCCACTATAGTTGAGCCCTCTTCCTTGGAAGGCTGGCAGAGGCTGGTTGGACACGACATTTACCTTGCTTTCGTGGAGACCATGAATCACGCCCTAAGGATGGTTCCGCCATAATGGTTCAAATTCCGAAGTCGGTCCCTAGAGATGTGGGCGAGGTTGGTTTACCAGGGGCTCCATCGACCCCAAGCAACCCCGTCCATGCTTACCTACCTGTTATGATGCACCTTCACCCGCCAAATCTTTGCAAAATGTTTTCTATGCATATGTCGAATGGAACACCCAAACTATGTGACTCATGGAATCTACTAGGCAAGTTAGTTACTCGTGAGGTTTTCTAGGCCCCATGTGGTTGTATGCTCGTCTTGGTTCAAGAGGCTAGAACTCGGGTCCTAGTGGTGGCGAGCATGGGCCTACAAAAACCACATCCCACCGTGGCCTCCCATACAAGCCTTAGCATGTTTAACCTTTACCACTGATCTTACGTCATCAGTATACCTCATTCTCCTGTCATACTAGATTCTTTGCATCTGATACATCATTTGGATGAACCAGCACTGACAGCTAAGCATGGCTAAGCAAGACACAGATAATAGCTCTAGCAGTGCACACAAGCCAAACCTAGTTATGCTAGGAGAAGTGGATCAGGTAATATAAGCTCGAAGGGAGTAATGCAATAGATAGGATACTCTATCTATCGATAAAATACCAAAGTAGAATTGTATGCATCATGGCAAGAATTGAAATACATTCGAAATCATAGGGTTGTATAATTGTGGGGCTATGCTTGCCTTATTTGTTGATACCCAAATATAGATCTTCGGAAGCCTTGTACTTGACTTGAGTATAGTTGATCAAGTATTGTTCGTCGATCTTCGATGGTGTTGATCTCGGTCTTAGATCTCGATCTTGATATCCTATTCTACCGAGAAGAAGCAAACACCGGAAAGAAGGGTAAACAACAATCAACACATGGCATCGATGCAATGCTCAAGCAAGGATGATGATATGACAAGTTTAATAGTATTTAAATGAAACCCTAAAGCATGCTTGGAAATTTAAGCGGAATCTGAGGGGTCCAAACCCTAATACAGGAGAGACTTCGGAATCACCTGCGGGGGTTCAATTGATTCTTCTAATGAAACTTGTAATTAAAGTTGTTAAAAAATGCATGATTATGAGTCTATTGTGTATATCTCATTTTCCTGAACATTTTGTTAAACATATTTTTATGACTTATAAATAATTACTTATTGAATTTATAAGATTTAAACCAATTTCTGAAATTATTAAAACAACTATTAAACTTTTTACACTGGGACAACCCCTAGCCACAGTGGCTGATAGAGGGGGCCCGAGGCTAACTCAGCATCCACACGGCAATGTGGGACCCGGAGCCACATCAGCACCACGCGGGCGTGACGTCACATCGCCGGCCACCGGCAGATGGTTATCGGTGCCGGTGATTTCGAGCACGCGCGCACGAGCTGGGCATGCGGTTCCAACCGTATGAGCGCGGGGAGCGATATCCTGGCAGCGCCGCTCAAAAAGGGTCGTCGGAGCGTCAACGGGACCAACTACTGCGGTGGCACATGGGGAAGCAATGGCGGGAGCTTGGTACAGAGAGGGAGGGATACGGTGGAGTGGTCCTTCAGGACCATTAGCTCACCATGGTTGCAGAGGAAGGCTCGAGGAGACCGGGGAGGTCGGAGGGAGGCTAATCGACAGCGGCGAGCTTCGTCGGGGTCGGGGAAGACGGAGGTTGCAGGGCTCGATTCAGAGATCCGCTCCTCGATTCCTTTGGCGAGGACGGTTAGGGCAACGAGGCGGAGCCTTTGGCGTTGTCGGCAGGGCACGGGGAGGTGCAGAATAGCGGTGAAGGCGAGCTCTGGCCAGATCTAGGGATTCAGACGAATGGGGAACATGCGAGAGAGAGGTTGCTAGGGAGAGAAAAGAGATAGGGATGAGGTAGAGGCATCCACGGCGGGTCTTATCCTCTCCCGGGGCTCGACAGACGATGGAGAGCAGGCGGCGGGGATCAACGGCGAGGCCGACGATAGGCAGTTGCTTGCCAGTGACGGGGAAGATGATGAACAGAACGTTGAAAGGGTATGTGGGCCTAGGCCTTGGTGGCTGCACATGGGCCAGCTGCGGGCGCTCTACGCGGCAGGTAGAGGGAGGAGAGAGGAAATGGGCCGGCCTAGAGCTGCTAGTTCTGTGTTTTTTTAGCAAAAACATTTTCCTTTTTCTGTTTTTGGTTTCTCTCTTTGTATTTTAAATTTCAAACCTGCTTTTGTTATTTCAAAAATTACCAGAAGGTTTATAAAGTATATAAAATACTCAAGGGCCCTTGTATTCAGTTTGGGCTCCAACATTTTTGTAGTTTTCAAAATATTCAAAACATTTTGAATTGATTTGAGAGAGGGGGGAAATACCTAGGTTTAGGGTTTTATTTTCTTTCTTTCATTCATTTTTATTCTTAGAAAAACTAATGATGCTCATGAATGCACAAACAACCCTAAATTAAGGATTAGCTAAAACTGGGGTGTTACAGATCTATCCCCCTTACGAGAATCTTGACCCGAGATTCCGCAGGTAGGAAGAAGGAAGAGAAACAGGGCCACTTCTAAGGATAAGAGGGAAACACACTATACAACACACAGAGTATCTCATGGTCAGCTCATGGATGGGGTGTTCAGAAACAACTCTGAGATGACGAACATGAAACACATCAAGGTAATAGAGGAAACAAGAGGAGATGGTTTCAAGGTGTTAGATAGATGGTCTTCATAAGGATTGAGACCATGGAGCTTCAGAAGGGTTTAAGCTTCAGAAAAGGAAAGCTTATGATAGAAAGAGCGTAACCACAGACTTCGTGAGATGAAACTCTACTAGACGACTTAAGCAAAGCTTCTAGGGATTCAAAGATACGGATAACCAAGTTGTTGAACTATTTTTGATACAGAAGGATCACTCTTTGTTCAACATATGGTTAGGACAGAAAGGTTGTTTTGTGGTGAGGACTCGTAAGAGTCACAAGGAACATGTAACAAGAAAACTATTGGTTACCAAAATCATAGTCACTCTATGAACATGATCGAGAATGAAGGAAACTCTTTATTCATCCAGGACTATCAAAATCTTTGCCAAAGATCGTGATATCACTTTACACCACTAAGATGAATAAATAAGAAGATTCCTGATGACACGAGAAAAAATAAACTTCATTCTCAGACTTCAGTTACTTGGCACAACAAATGCCTATCAACATAAAAGGTCTAGAGGATCGATCGAGAGACATTTAGCAACACTACTTTAAATGTTCTCCTTGATGTTCGAGAAAGTGGACATCAAGTAAAGGTTGGACTTCGGATACAAAGGAAACCATAAGCACAACTCCTATTATAAAATCATAGAAGGAGCCTCATGAAGAGTGGTTGATATTTTCTAGTTCAATAGAATATGACAATAGATCTTCCGACTAGTTGTGTCAACCATTACATCAATCTTGTCGGGTTTACATAGAGACCTATGTCAATTCCTTGAACAACACCAACCATTGTTGCTGCTTGAGATTCAGATCTAGTTAAGTTTAATGATACTTCAGACTCAGCGTGTCCAAATAGAAAGTATCCAACATTTACCACAATGTAAAGTTATTAGATTCTCAAGACATGGACTTCAGTGTTAAGCTCCAATAGACTGAGTTAGATTGCTAGACCCATGTACCAACAACTTATCAAAAGACAATTGCTCATACATCAAGTACTTGCAAAGAAATACAATTGTGTCCTTGAGGGCGTAGAGATAACTCTACTAGAATCCACGGTGACATCTTTCTTAAATTGCACGTGAATCAGAGGAGGTTACTTCTAACATCCAGAACACATACTTTGAGACAACTCGAAGAAGGTTCTCAAAAATTTTCCAACATTAATGCCAAATGTTCCATATGAATCTAGCATAGCTTGGAGAAAATAAGGATGTCATAGATGGGCTCAACAACAAACTTATCGATATACTCCAGGAAGATGGACTCATATGTTGTACGAACGAGGCAGAGTATTGGTCAGACCAAGGGACATGAAGATGTACTCAAGTGAAACATCAGAAGTAGTAAGATCATCAATATAGTCATTGGAACTGGGTTTGATTTGACGATAACCCAAATCAAATCTAAGGCGGGAGAAGATAACATATCCATGAAGGAAATACTATCTTTCTTCATCACGAATGAAACTACACATCCCTTTAGAAGGAACTAAGTTGGATAATTTTTTTGTCTTAGAACTCTCCAAGTTGTTGTTTAAGCTCAACCAACTAATTCAGGGGTATCTAGTACTGATCTTTGCAGAAAGGAGCAGTTCAGATAACTTGCTTGCTCAAGAACTTGACAACACGGTCATGTGGCAACATGGCGATACTTCTAGAAAGACGTCACTGTTGGGTTCGCAGCATAGAAAACAGAAAAATTCCTACGATGGGAACTATACGCCAAGATCTATCTACTAGATACAAGAAACGGGTGGATATACATCCATAGAGAACTTACCCTCGAAGACAACAAAACTTTGTTAACGAGTTGGAACTCGTGGATGATGTAGTCGTACACTTGCTGATCTCAAGATCGTGATGAAGTCCAGCAGGTCCGGCTCCAACACGTCCATCAGATCCAGCTCCAGCAAGTCCAGCACCACCAAGTCCAGCACCACCAAGTCCAGCACCGCAAAGCAGCAGTGCATCTGTGATTGCACACACATCCGGTACCCCGACAACCTCCGTCCCTCGCTCCAGCAAAGCAGCCGAAGCAGCAACTCCTTTCCAGATAAAGCCACCAGGAACATGTATCTCGCTAATGCGAGACCATGGGGAATAACTAGAGGGGGAGAGAGATCCTTCACGAGGAGGTGTGTGGAAGAAGGAGTGAGAGGGGGCCTTTTATAGGAGTAGGGGAGGGTGTCCCTTCACCTCCACCATTCATGTGGTGGTAACAGCCTCCACATTAAAATGCTCCTTCACATTCTCTTTGAAAGTCTCCACTTTAAATGCATTAAATTTCTCCAAATTTAATGCTCTCTCATTTAATAAAACTCTTTTATTAATTTTATTCAGAATTTTTTTAATTACTTTAGTTAACAAACATTCACATAAAACCCCCTGCAACATTTCAATATTACATGCAGAACCAATTTCAGCAATTTCACCCGAAACAGTTTCGGTGTCTATTGAAATAATTCCAGCGCTTTCTTAAATCTTTATCTGAAACATATTTGCTCCAAATGGTGTCGGTATCCCTTAAGTGTGTCACCCTACGGTTCGCGAATAATGCAGACATGATCGAGACCCCTCTCCGATCAATAATCAGCAGCGGGACCTAGAGATCCGTACTGACTCCCACATATTCAACGATGACTCTTGTGATCGTGTGAACCTTTAACGTCATAACTAAATCCCTTTGTCTCGCGATATATTACATGTCCGAGATTCGATCATTGGCATCCAAATACCTAGTTTGATCTCGTTACCGACATGCACTCATTTCTTGTTCCCGTGATATAACATTCTAGTGATCACATCACTTGCTTGCAAGCTATTTCAATGTGATATCACCGAGAGGGCCCAAAGTATATCTATCCATCATCGGGATGGACAAATCCCACTCTTGATCCATGAGCCTCAACATAACACCTTTGTAGCACTGAACCCACCTTTATAGTCACCCTGTTACAGTGTGACATTTGATGATATCAAGATACTCTTCCGGTGTTAGCAATTAACATGATCTCATGGTCTAAGGACTAAGATTACTTCGTATGATGTTATAGCAATATAAACATAACGACTCTGATCGTAATGCTATACTTCGGATGAATGTTCATCACATCATTCCACCAATGTTGTGACCTCGTTACTAACAACATCCAATGTCCATGATCAGGAAACCTTGCTCATCTTGTTAATCAACAAGCTAGTTTATATGAGAGGCTGTACTAGGAACTTTGTATTTTGTTTATTAAACACACATGTATTAACGTTTCTAATTAATACAATTATAGCATGCAAAATAAACATTTATCATAAACATAGAATAAGATAATAATCACTTTATTATTGCCTCTCGGGCATTTTCCCTTCAGTCTCCCACTTGCACTAGAGTCAATAATCTAGTTTGTAAACTGTTATATACAACACCTAGGTGTTGAATATACGTGTTTTCTAGTGGTTAACATAATCTCCGGATCTGGCACTTTCAGGTCCGTGTGTATTTGCATGTCTTTGCGTCTCTACGCATCACTCATTCTCAAATGAGATGGCATTGTATAAATTTGGTCCTTTGGTGAGACCTTTAGTTCATTCGGGTTAAAATATGTTGATATTATTGTCATACAATATATCTTCATAGTATTAGCCCACTTTGAACCACACCTAGTTTGATAGCAAACTTCTTAACACAAATGCCCTCCTTTGCTTCTACTATAGTAGTCATATACTTAGCCTTTTGTTGTAGTATCCGTCACAATGTTTCAACTTTGGAACTCATCCAAATCCATCATGGAACATCCTTTCCATTACATTGTGCCACCCATAGTCTAAATTGAGATAAATTTAATTTGTATCTTGTGACAAAACTAGTAGCAATGTAACACTTTACAATGAACTACCTTTAACTATTTGTCACTTATACATGATATATTCTTAGTTCTTCCAAAGCTCATAAGAATATCATTGTCCAATGATCATCTTATGAATCATTCTGGTATGTGCCCATAACATTTAGAGCATAGGACATATCTGGATATATACATATCACGGTATAATCGATCAAAAATCTTCATGTGATTTTACTCACCAAGTGTTGAAACACTTGAATCTTGATACAATCCTTTCCATGCAGCAAGAACCTTTCTTGTTGTTTCTGTATTGAACCCTTTCAATATCTCATATATGTATGTCTGACACAACCATATTAGCGCCTCAATCTATCCATATAGATATTGATGCCAAATATTCCGGTTTTGCCCAAGTCTTTCATCAAAATCTTATTTTGATGAAATTCTTAACTTGTGTCAATATAAGATACATCATTTCCAAGCAACAATATGTCCTCTACATAATGTATTAGAAATATGTCTCAGCGCTCCCACTTAATTTCTTGCAAATGCAAGCATCTTCATCATCTCCGATGAATTTAAACTCTTTTAACAGTTTCATCATGGTGAAGATTCCAACTCCGCTATGCTTACTTCAACTATTGAAGTTTGCATGCCCTTTTAGCACCCTTTGAATTAACAAAAACCTTCGGACCATGTCATGTACACGTCCTAGGTAACCGTTCTATTAGAAGAACCTTGTTTTGTTTATTCTACTACCATATACCAAATTATATGTAGTGGTTGCTACATTAATCCGTCAAGACTATATATCGCTATGAAAGATCAAATCTTGTCATAGTCAACTCCTTAAACATTGCCGTAAACTTCTTTCCGACATGTCGACTATTTCATAGATGTTAAACATCCATGTCTATTTCTTTATAGATCCAAACACAACCGATAGGCTTTACGCCTTTTCAGAGGGTCTTCCAAGTTCAGAAACTTGATTTCTCGTGTATGGATACTATCACGGATTCTATGACTTCTAGTCTTTTTATGGAGTCAGGGCCCATCATCGCTTCTTTGCATGTAGTCGGTTCATCATTGTCAAAACAATAACGACTTGCTTATCAAATCACACTATTTGATTCTTACCGACCCACACAGTTCAATAGGAACTCTAATCTCCGAGATCACAACCTTTGTAATCACGGGAGCCATGAGCATTGTGGCCACCACCGGGACACTTTCTGACGCTGCGCTACTTAGCACATATATCTAAGGTTCAACAACCTTATCAAAGTTCTATTGTCCTCCCACTTAACTTTTCACGAAAAGTTCCTTCTCAAGAAACTTGACGTTCTAAGCGACAAACTCTTTTGTCCTCAGTGTTATGGAGAAATTCCCAACAAATTATTTGGGATAACCTACAAAGACGTGCTTATCCGACTTTGGTTGTAAACATTTTACTTATGCATAGCATACCAAAATTTAAGAAAAGACAATTCGGGTTTTATCCCAAACCATAACTTATATGGTGTCATTTCAACGGATCACGATGGTGCTCTTTTTAGTGTAAAAGCGGTAGTCTCTAAAGCTTCAATCCTTAAAACATAATGGCAGTTTTATAAATGACACCTTTGATCTTACCATGTCAAGCATGGATTGATTTCATCTCTCGAATATGCCATACTCCTATGGTTTATCGGGAAACATAAATCATGGAACAATTTCTCAAATCTTAGGTGTTTTGCTAAACATGTAACTCAAATATCTTCCTTTATGATCAAATCATAAACTCTTTTATTTTCTTGTTACAATGATTTTTCACTTCATCTTGAAAGACTTTGAACAATTTTCAAATGTTTCATACTTCTTCCTTATTAAGTAAATATATAGATATATTCACTCAAATTTCTAGAGAAAGCATATGAAGCAAAAAGATCCATCGCATATGGCTACATATAATGGACTATATACATCAATATGTATAATATCCGATAAGTTAGTCACCAGTTCCTCTTTGGCCTATGGACGGAGTTTCAATTATCTCAAGGAAAGTCTCACTTGCGTAATTTGTTCTAATTCAAAGACTCCAAAATCCATCAACATGGAGTTTCTTTATGTTTTCTTTCCAATATAATTTAAACAGCGATGTCACTTCATAAGTGATCTTTCAATCATTTGTCTTGACATTTTATATCTTGTTTCTGGATGTGATTTCTCCCACTAGACTTGTAAAAGTTCATCCATCCTTTATGGAATACGGTAATTATTTGAACAACCATTATTCTCGTAATACCTGAACAAAATAACAATTATTAAAACAAATCTTGAAGGCTAGGTTTGACGACAACGAAAAACACAATAACACTTTATTTGTTTTCGATGAACATCATCACTTATTCTCTTGCTAGTTACTTAGGCCGTTGCGGTTCATGAATTGTGTTGTTCTGTATGACACTTCACACCAACCAATTCGGTATCCAATACCTCAGAACCACATTGTTTAACAAGCAAGGAATATAGCCATAACATGTATATATTCTATATACCTAAGTTGGACATCTCCAACCTTTTCTTTTCTGCCAAATATTTTATAGATTCTCTTTCAACAATTCCTTTTCTTTTAAAAGAATCTATCAACATTAATAGTGGTGTCATTCACATGACACATAGTACAAAGTGTATATAGTCAAATACAAATACCTTTGGACTTGCACTTTGAAGCGGATCACCATCATCAAATGTTTGGTGTTCTTTCAAAAATCCATTCTTTAGTAATCTATTAGTGTAGTAAACATTTTACTTACATCTTATATTCATCCTTATCATGACAACTTTCATGATCAAGCTACTATATCCTATAAGGAAGAATCGTGAGTATAATGTTAGTTCCCAAAACCTTTTTGGGAGATTCAGATGCTTAGCATCTCTATCCTTCACAAATTCTCATACAATATGAGAACATGTATTTTGCTAAACTATACTCTATCATAATGCAACCAAAAACATTGTTTCAGATATCACAATATCTTTCACACATGATGGTTTCTAAAACAATTTTCAGATCCAATATAATCTTGATATTAAAACAACTTTTGGATATCAATAATCATGGAGGCAAACATGATACTTTAGATACTAACATTGGAATTATTACTCTTGATTTAATACTACTTATTAAACTTCATGGAGTAAATAGAGTTTGCTGAAAGTTTGCAGTAGGACTTATAAACTTTAAATTGACATTCAAAACAATACAATACCAGTTCGTAAAGTAAATATTCAGAATTCTATAGTTCTATTATCTCAATTAAAACTAAGCATAAGGTAGTGAACAGACGCCAATGACTACAACAAATTATGCAAATTCACTTCGATTTAGTTTATGACAAATTGAGTTCGACTAATCCAAATTAGAAATGAACTCCCACTCGAAATGACATCCCTCGTGCCTTTTTGGTGATTACATGAACCAAATCCACTACACCAAGTCCGATCATCACGTGAGTCGGTGTAGCTTCAAAGGCGAGTATCAATATGGGCATCACATCAACTATATGACTCATGCTTAACCTTTTGGTCCGTGTTCCGAGGCCATGTCTATACATGCTAGGCTCGCCAAGTAAGAACCTTAGTATTCGCATGTGTAAAACTGTCTTACACCCGTTATATGAAAGCGTAGAGTCGAGTACACCCGATTATCACGTGATGTCTCGAAACATGATCCATAGAACGGTGCATACTTAAGGAAGAACACATTTTGTCTTGATATTTAAATGAGGGATCATCTTATAATGCTACTAAAATGCCAAACAAGTAATATAAGATGTGAACATCATATGTGTAAAGTGGGATGATATGGTCCATGCATTTGATCACCATCATATGCATCGTGGTATGATCTCTATCATTCCTTTGTGTGTAAGGCCAAGGTCTATGGAACTTACACGTTAGGTGTGTTGTAAGAGTATCAACTATACATCAACTTACAACATTACCATATCATGACACTAGCCCAACAACGATCTAAACTAGATGCCTCTAATTTATCCATTGCAAGTTTTACGTGGCTTAGGGCTTTCGGAGATAGAACCGGTCTTACCTATGAACATGGAACCACAACGAGGATAACCAAGTTATTAGCAACTCATTGTAAATCAGATATTGACTATAGTAGGAGAGACAGACACCTGCCAGCCACTTATGCAAAACAAGTTGCATGTCAGTCGTGGAACCGGTCTCATGTACGATGACATATAAGGTTGGTCCGGGCCGCTTCATCCCACTATGCCACCAATATCCAAAATACATGAAAGATGCAATAACATGATCATCATCGCCCACATATAAACATATGTGTACTACCCGTGCAAAGCACCTACGCATAGATCAGGCTCTGATACCACTGTTGGGTTCACAGCATAGAAAACAAAAAAATTCCTATGATGGGAACTATACGCCAAGATCTATCTACTAGATACAAGAAACGGGTGGATATACATCCATAGAGAACTTACCCTCGAAGACAACAAAGCTTTGTTAACGAGTTGGAACTCGTGGATGATGTAGTCGTACACTTGGCAATCTCAAGATCGTGATGAAGTCCAGCAGGTTCGGCTCCAGCACGTCCATCAGATCCAGCTCCAGCAAGTCCAGCACCACCAAGTCCAGCACCGCAAAGCAGCGGTGCATCCGTGATCACACACACATCCGGTACCCCGACAACCACCATCCCTCGCTCCACCAAAGCAGCAGAAGCAGCAACTCCTTTCCAGATAAAGCCACCAGGAACATGTATCTCGCTAATCCGAGACCATGGGGAATAACTAGAGGGGGAAAGAGATCCTTCACGAGGAGGTGTGTGGAAGAAGGAGTGAGAGGGGGGCCTTTTATAGGAGTAGGGGAGGGTGTCCCTTCACTTCCCCCATTCATGTGGTGGTAACCCCCTCCACATTAAAATGCCCCTTCACATTCTCTTTTAAAGTCTCCACTTTAAATGCATTAAATTTCTCCAAATTTAATGCTCTCTCATTTAATAAAACTCTTTTATTAATTTTATTCAGAATTTTGTTAATTACTTTAATTAACAAACATTCACATAAAAACCCCTGCAACATTTCAATATTACATGCAGAACCAATTTCAGCAATTTCACCCGAAATAGTTTTAGTGTCTATTGAAATAATTCCAGCGCTTTCTTAAATCTTTATCTGAAACATATTTGCTCCAAATGGTGTCGGTATCCCTTAAGTGTGTCACCCTACGGTTCGCGAATAATGCAGACATGATCGAGACCCCTCTCCGATCAATAATTAGCAGCGGGACCTGGAGATCCGTACTGACTCCCACATATTCAATGATGACTCTTGTGATCGTGTGAACCTTTAACGTCGTAATTAAATCCCTTTGTCTCGCGATATATTACATGTCCGAGATTCGATCATTGGCATCCAAATACCTAGTTTGATCTCGTTACCGACATGCACTCTTTTCTCGTTGCTGTGATATAACATTCTAGTGATCACATCACTTGCTTGCAAGCTATTTCAATGTGATATCACCGAGAGGGCCCAAAGTATATCTATCCATCATCGGGATGGACAAATCCCACTCTTGATCCATGAGCCTCAACATAACACCTTTGTAGCACTGAACCCACCTTTATAGTCACCCTGTTACAGTGTGACATTTGATGATATCAAGATACTCTTCCGGTGTTAGCAATTAACATGATCTCATGGTCTAAGGACTAAGATTACTTCGTATGATGTTATAGCAATATAAACATAACGACTCTGATCGTAATGCTATACTTCGGATGAATGTTCATCACATCATTCCACCAATGTTGTGACCTCGTTACTAACAACATCCAATGTCCATGATCAGGAAACCTTGCTCATCTTGTTAATCAACAAGCTAGTTTATATGAGAGGCTGTACTAGGAACTTTGTATTTTGTTTATTAAACACACATGTATTAACGTTTCTAATTAATACAATTATAGCATGCAAAATAAACATTTATCATAAACATAGAATAAGATAATAATCACTTTATTATTGCCTCTCGGGCATTTTCCCTTCAGTCAAGAATATCACGAATCACCGATATGTCACTTAGTTCGAGAGGAGACTTACTTGGTAAGGCAAGAAGACTTAGTCTCAGAGCGCCGGCACAAGCCTAACTCTTTGACTGAAGAGGGTGTACTAGAGTAGCGGACTTGGTAGCACAACCATCCTTTGCTTAGTGATAGGGTTAACCAATCACGCTAAGAATGACACAAATGTCCTTGGATTTCAGAGCAATAATGATTGCTTAAGAATCTCAGATGACCACATGATTACGCACACACATCATAATCGAGCATGAAAGCTCAGAGGAAGGGTGAGTAAAGATGTGTAAAAGAATCACTTCATTAAGAGAGTCATGAAACTCAGCACTAGCTCTTGATATAAAGGAGTGTGATGCCTTAAGATGGAACATAATAGAAGCTAATCAATGCCTCTTAATCTGCAGATTACAACACTTTGACCTGGTCCTAGATATGACGAGGTACTGGAGTTTGTTTCTCCTGACATCCTGAAATGGTTTGTCTTGACAGACCACAAGAGTATCTTGCATCGGAAGACACCAATGCACAGTACTACTTGGCTACCAACTGGTAAACAATGGTCAGAAAACAACAAAGGGAAAAGTAACATGCTCAGGATAGAATCCCGAGATGTGGATGCATAGATTATCAACCTTCCGAAAACCAATGCATGGAAAGGAGAGGTGGGGCAGAGTCACGAATATAGATGCGAGACTCAAGATGAGTACTATTGTCATGGTCTATTTGGTTCCATTAAAGAACATCAGCCGTAACTAGTGGTAGGGAAGTCCTTAATTGTCACAATTCAATCGTGATAAAGACCATAAGCTTGAAGGCTAGAATGGTAGTACCAGCCATACTGAGGTAATGTTTGAACATTAACGACGGGGGTCAAAGGAATGGATCTTGGGTTAAAGATCAGCTTCATGTACAAGATTCACAATACCAAAATCTAGTACAATCCAGGACCTTAGGTTCAAGTCCAAGGGTTAAAACCCGAGAAAGAAGTAAGTACTACTTGAGTGACACAACATACACTGCAAGATAGAAATCACGAGGTAGCTTCCAAGAGAAGAAGGCATAGAGGCGAAAGGAAACCTTGAAGCCTAGAACAGAACACTATGGATCCTACAATATAATATTATGGGCCCATAAGATAGAGAGATCATGATGGAAAGAAATCTCTCAAATGAAACAGAGCAAGGGGAACAAGGAATTCACAACACACACAACTCTAAAGAACTCAACATAGGTCAATTGGCTGAGAAACGACATGCCCAGAGGCACATAAGCTTTGAAAGACTAGAAGAGATATCAAAACTTTTACAAAGTCAAAACAAGATAAGATGACCCAGAGTTTAGAGCGATACCAGATAAGGAGAAAAAGAAGCATACTAGGTTTTCGCAAATAGTTTTTATCTTTGAAATAGTTTTCACAAGCACTAGACTCAACATCGACCAGTAGCAAGGTTTTCCTATGGTCGGTACTGCTCTGATACCAAAAACTGTGACACCTCCGGGATCAGGGTTAAACAAATCCAGACCTTAGCCGGACATAAGCTTAACCTAGATCTCAAGGATATCTAGTGAGAAATCGGTAACACAACGGTAACCCTGCGACACAAAAATTAATTACAACAAGCTCATAACTGAGCGAAGAACCAAACAATTACAAGCAGAGGTTACTGACCACAATTATCAAACAACGGAAGGCAAATTATGCTATTAAGTATAGCAAACTTAACAAATGGCCTAAGAGGCCTGAAGCATAATGATGACTTCCCAACCCATAGATTCTAGGTTGTCGGCTGGGAACCCCAAGCTACTCGTCGGTGTCGATGTCGTATGAAACTTGTCTTTTGAGAAACACTTATTTTGCTACAAAAGTACCAACAAGGCAAGGGTGAGTACAGGGTGTACACCGCAAGACTTATGGCTGGTGGGGTTGTTTTTCATAAAGCCATCTTTGTTTGTAAAACAAGAGGGAGAAGAAGCTCATCTAATCAGTATATTCTAAAAGGGGATAAGAGAGTGACATCTCCGAAGAATTGATCATCAAATTGATATCTGATATGTTGCAAATGTATCCATAATTTTTGATGTTCCATGCTTGGATTTATCTACTTTCTTATGTTTTGTCCACACTTTGGAGTACTTTTCATATGATTTCTTCTAATTGATTCTTATAATTAAACTTGTAATTAAAGTTGTTAAACAATGCATCATTATGAGTCTATTGTGTAGATCTCATTTTCCTGAACATTTTGATATATTAAACATATTTTTCTAACTTATAAATAATTACTTATTGAATTTATAAGATTTAAACTAATTTTTGAAATTATTAAAACAACTATTAAACTTTTTACACCGAGGCAACCCCTAGCCATAGTGGCTGACAGAGAGGCCCCGAGGCTAACTCAGCGTCCACACAGCAAGGTGGGACCCGGAGCCACATTAGCACCACGCGGGCGTGACATCACATCGCCGGCCACCGGTAGATGGTTATCGGCGCCGGTGATTTCGAGCACACGAGCGCGAGTTGGGCATGCGGTTCCAACCGTATGAGCGTGGGGAGCGATATCCTGGCGGCGCCGCTCAAAAAGGGTCGTCGGAGTGTCGGCGAGACCAACTACTACGGCGGTGCACAGCGGATCAACGGTGGGAGCTTGGTACAGAGAGGGAGGGATACGGTGGAGTGGTCCTTCAGTACTATTAGCTCACCACGGTTGCAGAGGAAGGCTCGAGGAGGCAGGGCGAGGTCGGAGGGAGGCTAATCGACAGCGGCGAGCTTTGTCGGGGTCAGGAAAGACGGAGGTCGTAGGGCTCGATTCAGAGCTCCACTCCTCGATTCCTTTGGCGAGGACGGTCAGGGCGACGAGGCGGAGCCTATGGCGTTGTCGGCAGGGCACGGGAAGGTGCGGAACAGCGGCAATGGCAAGCTCTGGCTGGAGCTAGGGTATTAGCCGAATGGGGAACATGCGAGAGGGAGGTTGCTGGGGAGAGAAAAGAGATAGGGATGAGGCAGAGGCGTCCACGGCGGGTCTTATCCTCTCCCGGGACTCGACGGACGATGGAGAGCAGGCGGTAGGGAACAACGGCGAGGCCGACGACAGGCAGCTGCTTGCCAGCGACGGGGAAGACGACGAACAGAACGTCGAAAGGGTATGTGGGCCTGGGCATTGGTGGCTGCACATGGGCTAGCTGCGGGCGCTCTGCACGGCAGGTAGAGGGAGGAGAGAGGAAATGGGCCCGCTTGGAGCTGCTTGTTCTGTGTTTTTTTAGCTAAAACATTTTCCTTTTTCTGTTTTTAGTTTCTCTCTTTGTATTTTAAATTTCAAACCTCCTTTTGTTATTTCAAAAATTACCAGAAGGTTTACAAAGTATATAAAATACTCAGGGTCCCTTGTATTCAGTTTGGGCTCCAACATTTTTGTAGTTTTCAAAATATTCAAAACATTTTGAATTGATTTCAGAGAGAGGGGGAAATACCTAGGGTTTAGAGTGTTATTTTCTTTCTTGCTTCATTTTTATTATTATCAAAACTAATGATGCTCATGAATGCACAAACAACCCTAAATTGAGGATTAGCTAAAACTAGGGTGTTACATAGATATAACTGTAGCACACAATCATTTAATGACGGAGTTTGAGATGAAGGATTTAGGAAAAAACAAGGAATACTCATTTATCAGCCCGCATATATTCAGTTTTGAAAAAAATCAGTACAGATAAATCATATCCATCCAAAACACCCATGGTCGTCAGATCCCTTGACATGGAAAAGGATCCCTTTAGACCTAGAGATGATAATGAAGATGTATTGGGACCCGAGTTCCCATACCTTAGTGACATAGGAGTACTAATGTACCTTGCTAACTGTACTAGACTAGATATTGCCTTCATAGTAAATTTACTGGCTAGACATAGTGCAGCTCCAAAGAAACACCATTGGGCTAGAGTAAAGAATATCTTCAGATATTTACAAGGTACTAAAGATCTTGGTTTATTCTATCAAAAAATCAATAGATGACTTTGAATGGCTATATTGATGTTGGCTATCTTTATGATCCCCATAATGCTAGATCACAAACAGGGTTTGTATTTTTATATGGTGGAACTGCTATTTCATGGAAGTCAACAAAACAGACTCTAGTAGCAATTTCCACTAACCACTCTGAAATAATTGCATTATATGGAGCTTCATGAGAATGTGTATGGCTTCGAAGAGTGATTAATCATATACAAACATCATGCGATATCAGTTCATTAGAATCACCAACTATTATCTATGAGGATAATGCCGCATGTGTTACTCAAATGCATGTGGGATACATTAAGAGTAATATCACAAAACATATTGCTCCAAAACTGTTTTTTCCTCATGAATTACAGAAAAATGAAGAAATTGATATTTTGCAAACAAAATCTTGTGACAATCTTGCAGATTTGTTCACTAAATCTTTACCAACAGCTGCCTTTCAAAAATGCATTCATGGCATTGGTATGAGACGACTTCGAAATTTGCAAAGTTCGGGGGGGGGGAATCTCCTAGAACTACACTTAGTATTTATCATGCAATAAAAATATATTGTACTCTTTCATATGAGTTCTCCAATGGATCTCTCATAAAGATTTTAATGGTACAATTATTATACCAACGATATATCGGATTCCTATATTCTCCTTATATCTTTTCACATGATTTTCAAAGGACAAAATAGTACAAGATAGAAGATTCTTGAAGTTTCAGGATCTATCAAGAAAATACAAGAGTTTTCAACACTAGAGGCTCTAAGGAAGAATTCAAGACTCCTAAAGAATATGAAGATAATGTTTGTCCAAGGGGGTGTTAGGAATCAATAGCATTAGTTCTAGGCTAACTAGGCAGTTAATAAGATTCCTTAGAATATTATATATAGCAGTTAGAATATTTGGGATTATCCAAACCGATGTACATAGTGAATAGTCACTGCGTCGTTCCGAAGGGACACCGACCTATAGAACCGGCATTGTAAGCACCGGTTCAAGACCTATATATAGGTGAATTGTTCATCAATAAAGGATTACTCGTTTTCCTTCAATCTCTTGTTACTCTTCAGTGTGCGTGCGTGAGTTGTGGGGCGTGCGATGTGTGTATGTGTGGCAGCGGATGCGTGTGTGGTAGGATTAGGGTTAGTTAGCGTTTTATCTCGGGTGGTAGGTGGCTGCTGGCTGGGCTTTTGGGCCTGGCCGGCGGCTGCCTCCCCTAAAACATTTTTATTTTATTTTATTTGTTTTATTTTTAGAAAGGCTTTTGTAAATTTTAGACAAATTAAAGATCTAGAAAATACCAAGGTTTTTATTTGAAATTAAAGGAGGGTACTAATTAGAAGACAAAATAGTCTTTTGGTGAAAACATTTTAGAGCAAAAATATGCATGATATCATGATGATGCACAAAATCAAATAACATGCAAATCTAATTGGGGATATTTTGGGGGGCATTACAACTCGACACCACTAACAAGGATCGCATCCTGAGATCCACGTAGAGACACCGAGGGGAGAGGGTTTGATGATCGGATCTTCTTACGTCAGGTTGATGGTCGCGACGCCACTAATAAGAATTCTTGCTCCTTGAAAATGTCGACACCGCCAACAAGGGGTTGTTGCTCACGTTTGTCGAGAGAATGCTTTGGAGAAACAAAGGCGAACAAAGAGGTCATAAGGCCACCTCTAACTTCCAAAGAAGGAGTAGAAGTCACATTAATCCACCTATTCGATGCACAAGACCTAATGATAAGAGTAGTGGTATGGTCGCGACTCCATCCTGCACTCAAAGCATTACTCCATACATGAATAGGAGAATCATGCAACCAACTCTCGGAATTCAGACTGAAGCTCCAGAAAAACGGTGTTCAAAAGCTTAGGAAAAAAGATCCAGAGATAAGGAGGTCATCGTCTTAGAACCCACAACACTGGAAACGTATGATGAAAGACCAGGTAGAGCGAAATCTAGATGTAGCACCATCGTTACAAAAGGAAGAAAGCGGAACCCTAAGGTACAATGGAAACCCAACCACGAGAACTCCTAGACTAGAATATGGTAAGAGAGCAGATTCAACACATGCAGAGGTAAGAACAGAAAGAACAGAGGTAAGGAGTAAAATCCGAGCTAATTAGATCTATCCAACGTATTTGTAGTAAAATAGTTTTGACACTCTAGATTGTGTGTTAGCTAGGTTATCCTATAGGCTGGACTAGTGGGGTACCGTAATCCTTGGCTCTGATACCACTTGTACTGCCCCTGAATCAGGTCTATGCAGATCTCAGCATTTCTACCAAAATCTGCATAGAGGCGATTCAAAGATGCCCACCAGACACTTTCATGTGGGTGAGGTTTGGTTACAAGTAGTTACATCACAATAGTTTACAATAGCATCCACAAGGACTTTATATATAACAATGACTCAACGAGTCAAGAATATATATATACAACAGAAATATACAAATCATGAGGAAAGCAATATAGTATCTAAGTACGGATAAGATCCAAATTGAACTAAGAGTCTTGAAGAATAATTAAGCGACGTCCATAACCCTGCCCAGGCTAAGCCGGAAGGGTAACCTTGCTAACATCGTCAATCACATACCTGTCAAATCCAAAGGGTGCCGACAAAGGGCAAAGGAAAACGGAAAGAGAGCGATTGGTACTAAGTCTAGTACATGGCGAGTCTAGAATTCAGCGGTCTTCGCCTACATATGTGTGGGCTCATCGGCAGTAAAGCTTGAACTATCTAACTTATAGAGACATGTTACAACTTCGGCTATCAGAGCGGGATAAGAGTGCACTATCAGGTAACATGAATAAAACTCCAACCATAAACCATCCGAAGATTTCCCCCTCGAAGACCAGTCGAGAAAGTCCTCTTGCAGAACACACATGATGGCAATTTTAATTAAGCAGGTGTTTAGTTGATAAGGCTAATTACTAATCATATTATTAGAGGAAAAACATTAGTGGAGTTGTCTATGATCATGACACTGTACTCCTGAGGCGTCCATAACCGTGGACACACGGCTTCTTGAAAAGATTTACCCTATAGGCTTGCACTACTGTACCCAAACGCATTCTCAACCCTTCAGGCAACATACTACGTGTTCTGCCCGAGTCTCACAACAAGAACTATCCCATGCTACGCGCGTATCCAGAGGTATCACCTACTGTGTGGAATCAACCAAGAGGTACAATGATTCTCAAGGAAGGCACAATGTTTGTGCCAACCAAGAAGCAACCAATAGTATTTCGATAAGATCCAGTCACAAAGTTCAACATTGTGATATCTAGTAAAACATAGTAACCCATTCCTTTGACCATGAGAGCATATCTAATCACTATCACCCGAGGCTGCTTTGGCTGCATCAATCGTCACACCGTAACATGGTGATTATAAAGCTGTCTCTCCGGTATTCCAAAGGAGTAGGTTGAGGTGTATGCATCGAGATCGGTATTTTCCCATCCACGTGACAGATAGATAACCTGGGCCCACTCGGTGAGATTACATCTATAAGGTTTGCATACATGTGACTAGGTCACGAGGATGTAACATCATAGGAACAAGAAAATGTGTTTGTCGGTAACAAGATCAAACTAGGTATATAGATACTGAAGATCAGATCATGGACAAACTAGGTATCATGTAGCAAAGGGAATGAGACTCGACGTTTAAGGTTCAAGCGATCAACTTAACTCATGGAATGCATGGGAGCCATCATGGGGTTCTAGATCCCATTGTTGTTCATTGATCAGAGAGATATCTCGATCATGTCTATGTATTCTTGAACTGTATGGTGGAACACTTAAGGATAGATGATGCTTAGGGTTTGATCCGAGATCATTGGAGAAAAGAGAAGAGAGAACCAGAATCATTTCCAGAGGTTCCGAAGGATGTTCAAAGGGATCCAAAAGGTGTTTCATAGTGAGAGGAATTAAATAATATGTATTTAATCTTAATTAGATGAATTAATATTAAAATATATATTTAAAATTGGATTTTAGGTAGTCCACCTAAATGGGCCTGATCCCAAGGGGGGCATGTAGGGGGCTCGCGCCCCAAGGAGGACCAAGAGGGTACGACGACCATGGACCACCCCACGCGTGGGGCCCACCTAGGCCAATGGTGGTATTAGTCCCACCCCGGCTGCCTCCTTGTGGTGGCACTCCTCCTCCTCCTATATAAAGAGGGGAACCCCCTCCCCTCAAATAACCCAATTGGATTTTGGCTCCTCTCTCTTTGTGTCATTTGTGGTTCCCAAGTTGTAACATTCATACGGGGACAAGGGTTTCTCCACCATACGCACACCGTCGTGCTAGTGGATCTCCAGTCCATATCATTCTTCTTCTACTACTTCCCTAGGCCGGAGCCTGGGGGCGTCGTCTACACCAGATGAGTGTAGAATTACAGAGGTGCTGCTAGATGTGGCACTCATTGCTTGTACGCCTACACGACCTTGAGGTTGGAGTCACCGTACAACTACACCATCAATGTTCATTGGAATGTAACACATTTCAGTCTTCAAAGGTATGAACATTGAATCCCTCTGTTACCTTACATGTAACATCCCACTTTCAGCAATCCTGATTAGTTGTCAAGAAAGCAAAAAACAGAGGGAACAAAAACTTTTTCTTGTTTAGAGATGCATTGTTACTTTCTCTATTTCTTGTGTTTATGCATCTGACTGTGTAGTATATGATATACTCCTTACCTCACCCGCAGTTGACAAAAGCTATTTGACAAAACTGTCCTGGCTCATTTTACATATTCTATAATGTTCTGACATTTCAAAACTTGAGCCAAGATGCCTTTGCAGCAACAACTATTTTCTTATCTTGTATTTAAAAACTATGGAGATCTATATGATATAATCTCCCTAGGTTTTCAACATAGAACTTTCAACTACTCTTACCCCTAGGTTTTTCCAAAACCTTTTATAAAGCTTTTAAATTCTATTCTTGGTAGAAGTACCAAGAAATCTTACTTTCTTCAAAGATCAAACGTTTCAAACTACCCATCCTTACCTCAAGTTAAGCTTGATGGTAACCCTAGTAGTAGTTGAGTTGCTTGCTAGGATGTATTGCATTGATCTGATGTTTGACTTGTCTGCTTAGGAAGTAGTATGAGCTACTCTAGGAGCTAATCCTATAGTATCTAGCTAATCCAAGAATAACAACACTAAGCAAGTTAACCAATCTTGATCTAATCTCTAGCCACTAAGTGACCATCTAAAATCTCTTAACTAAATCGACAGAGAGTTAATCCCTTATAGAAGCTTCAAAGTCAATGAGGACCAGTATCAAGCATGGATCCTTTGTACTCAATATACACCTCAACACTATCTACTTCATGACAAGTTTCTAACATTGCATCCTGCCAAAATCATCCCCTCTTATATTCTAGTAAAAAAGCCTAAATCTGCCAAAAATGACTAAGTCTAGAAAAGTGTTATCAATATCACATCTTTGAGACTCTTTCTTTCTCAATCCTTGTGCATTTTTGGAAATGCACTTGAACCATCTTGTAGACCATATTAAATATTCCCAATGCCTACTCTTTCAATTGGCTAGATAATCCTCCAAACCACTTGTCCTTGATGGTTTTGTAGGCAAGAAAATAACTTTTCTGCAAATCTTAGCAACATGCCTACCTTGGCAGAAGCTCACATCTTCGTACTATATTATTTTGGCAAACTCTTTGCATAATTATGCTCTAATCATGAAGGTATATCCAACCGTACTTCTCTTGTTCCAATTGAAGCTTTGAGATTCAAAAATCCACATGGTTTCTGAACCTAATAATAATCTGCTTTGGCACCCTTATTTTTAGCCAACTTTGGCATCAATCCTAAGAAAACTCAACCTTGATCAACCCCAACTCCTTGTGCCATGGTAATATACATGAATTGTTCTATATATCCATCTAGACCATGATCCAAGGGGAGTTTTGAGCTCCTAAATCCAACAGGGTTTTGAAGGTATAAAACTAACATTGCCCTAGATCCTTTATTCCTTGTATTCTTGCAAAATCAAGTTTGATCTTAAAAACCCAAGGTTGAAAATGATTGATAAATCATGTGGGAATCATATACCTTGGATATAAAGATTTATCAAATTTTGTCCATAATCATTTTGACCCAAAAAGTATTTAATTCCTTTCATTTACAAAAACTTAAAAACTCTCCCTATAAAGGAAAGTTTGTATTCCTCCAAATTACTCCTCCAACGCCAGGCTCATTTGAGGCCTATGTATCATACCCTATATTCCCACTTCAAAAATGAATATTTTTGAGGAGTTTTAATTTTTTTTGCCTATTTTCTTAAATGGTAGAAATGGAAAAAATAAATGTTTTAAATACTTTCATTCAACAATAAATGATGGGAAAATTCTCCAAAGTGTGAATTCATATTTGGGACCTTCTCAAACCAAAAACCCACATTCCCCAATTTAATATTTTCAAATAGATTCCATAAAATAGATTCAGCAATATTTGAATAATTGCTATAAAAAGGATCTAAAATGATCCAATAAATCCCAAATAATTCTTGGAGATACACCTTGACCATATCCATCTACCAGCATCATCATCTCAACATGCCAAGACCAGGTTTTGAGAAAGTTCTTCATGATCAACATCTAGGGCAAGTGGAGTATGATCAAATAATGAACTAAAACCCATCCAAAAATACATCCAAACTTGCAAAGAAATTGTCCACAACACCCAACACTCCCTCCTGGTCGACCATCCCTATAATAAGTACTGTAGAAAACCCTAGCTTTTGTCCTCTAGTACTTCGAATCAAGGCAAGAAGAGAGGGACAAACATATCTTGCCAAACCTTGCTCATTAAGTGAGCTGCCGAACAGAGCAACATTACACCCCTCTCCACCGCCCAAGCCAGCCAATGCTTGATCTCCACCCCTCTCCCTTGATCTCATGAGCCATGTCCACCATAAGCCACTCTCAATCGTTTTATAAGGGCCAGAGCCATCCCAACCTTCCCCACTTCCCTCATTTTTACTCCCTAGCCTCCAGAACACTAACGGCTCAGTGTACGGCGCCAGAAAAATGCTGGTGCGGTGTTGATGTAGAGCTCGTTGGGAACCCCAAGAGGAAGGTATGATGAGCACAGCAGCAAGTTTCCATTAGTTATGAAACCAAGGTTTGATCGAACCAGTAGGAGCAAGGAAACACCCCAAAGGTGTTGCTAGCTGAGCCTTAGCAGGGCGCACTACCGGTGCTAGTAGCAACGTGGAGACCTGCACAACACAACCACAGAACTTTGTCCCCAACTTGCGATGAGGTTGTCAATCTCACCGTGTTTTGCTGAAAACAAAGGATTAAACGTATCGAATGGAAGGAGGTAATAGTTTGCAGAAAGTAAACACAAAGCAGTAAACAGTTTGTAGATTTTATGTAAAGAAAAGGACCGGGATCCATAGTTCACTAGAGGTGGCTCTCCTTAAGATAGATAACATGTTGGGTGAACAAATTACAGTGAGGAAATTGACAAACATCGAGAAAGCAATACATGCATATACTAATCATCTTGACTCCTTTGAGACTTGATTGGGCATTACAACATTATACATAGACCGCCATCCAACTGCATCTATGACTAATAATCCACCTTCAGGTTATCATCCGAACCCCCTCCAGTATTAAGTTGCAAGCAACAGATTATTGCTTTATGAACTCCATGTAAAGTAAACAATATGATTGTTCTATGAACAAAGGATTGTTGTTTTCTCCCTAGTAGCAACAACACATCTAGTACCTTAGAGATTTCTGTCACTTCCCAGTTACGGAGGCATGAACCCACTATCGAGCATAAATACTAACTCTTGGAGTTGCTAGCATCTACTTGGCCAAGATAGCTACTAACAATGGAAAACATGCAAGATCACAAATAACAAAGACATGATAGAATCAATAATCAATCTAAAATAGCATCTCAATATCCATCGAATCCCCGCAAACACAACATGCAGAATTACAAATAGATGATCTTGATCATGAATGGAGCTCACAAGATCTAAACATGAAAGCACAAAGGAGGAGAATCAGCCATCTAGCTACTACATGGATCCGTAGTCCAAGGATGAACTACTCGGAATCACACCGGAGGCTTGCATGGTGATGAAGAAGGCCTCTAGGGTGAATTCCCCTCTCCGGCAGGGTGCCGGGAAGAGCTTCAGATCCCTCCTGATCTAGGGATGGAGATGACGGCGGCTACAGACTCTTTCGTGGATTTTTGATCGGGTCCTTAGGGTTTTCGTCCCGAGGGCATATTATAGGAGAAAGGGAGGCCGAGGGGTTGTCAGGGCTGGCCAGACCACCCCCTGGCACGGGCCAGGCTGGGTCACGCGGCCAGGTGGTGTGGTGGCCCCCTGGCCCCTCTCCGTCTCATACTCTGGCATCTGATGACTCCCGGAAAAATAGGCACTTTGGATTTTGTCCCGTCCAAATCCGAGAATATTCATTTTCTTACTTTCTTGGAACCAAAAACAATAGAAAACAGGCAGCTGGCATTGCGGCTCTTGTTAATAGGTTAGTCCAAGAAATCATATGAAAAGTACTCCAAAGTGTGGACAAAACACAAGAAAGTGGATAAAACCAAGCATGGAACATCAAAAATTATAGATACATTTGCAATGTATCAACATCCCCAAGCTTAACTCCTGCTCGTCCTCGAGTAGGTAAGTGATAAAAAGAAATAATAATTTTTGAGGTGACATGCACCATCAAAGACTTGATCAAAGTATTTGTAAAACATTCAAAGCTGGGATCATAGTACTTCAATCATAACATGAAAGACAAAGTTCTAGCAATAAGACAAAGAAACTATGATGCAACATGAAAAGGCATAAACAAAAGATTCATGAATAACAATGCTTTGCAAGACGTTTGTTTGTTTCACATAAAGAAAACATAGCATAATAGTATTCAGCTTGTCCCTCATAGAGTAGCAAATATAAATGCATAGGACACCTTCAAAGTTCATAAGGGCGACTAGATACAAATAGTTTAAAACAAGCAATATCAAGTTGTGCATCAATGAAATAGTCTTGGGACAATGCACATAGAACTAAGAATGGCCACTATGCTCTCAAAGTAGGTGCATAAAGGTAGAAGGTGGAGACTCAATATAATGGTGGAAGAAAGGCCTTCATAGAAGGAAGTAGGGATTCAAGTCTCATAAAGAGCTTCCAAAAATTATGGTACTTATAGCTTCCAGCTCTCATTTCCCCTATCATAAGCATCTTGAAAGTGATTAAGGTTAAAGTGACAGAACTAAGAGGATATGCTTGACAAGTTATAAACCGAAATCTCATGCCCCTTACTCACGAAGACCGAACCTCATGCTACTCAACTTTAGTCACGAGTAAGCTCTTGTCATTGTAAGTACATATGTATCATAAAGAACCGCCAACGAGGTACCCCTTGCACATGATACAGGAGCTTTCCCATAATCAAAATGACAAGGCAAGCAGACAATGAGCATCTCAGCGATCTTTTTATTTGCTATTTGCATAGGTTTTTATTGAGGATGCTTCATAGAGTGCTCATTATGGTGATGCTGCAAGTTTCCACCATGATTAGGCATGGCTTAGGCTAGCGGCCCAGGCGTTTCTCTAACACACATACAAACTCCATGATCTTACAAGTTCCACTTTTATTTCACACCGCCGGGATCCGTAAGAAAAAGAACATGATATCAATGGGGTACAAAGTACAAGTGCAATGTTGAAAGCATTCCCCATGAAACATGGTTCTGCTAATTTCAACTTATAAAGTGCAAGCATATACGCAACAAAGAAGGACCCAATGGTTCAAGTTTATTAGATGCAAAAAAGTAAAGTGTGCCATCAAGTTCGTGAGCGCTTTAATCACTAGTTTTCTCATAACAAGTTTAATTTGGAAGGTAAACAAAAGCATGAATATACTTGGAATAGCATAAGCTAGTAGGTAGGTATGGTGGACTCTTTGGAATAACTTGGTATAGGGAGTTGGATGCATGAGTGGAACTCATACTTGGTTGTGGAGGTTAGCAAAAGACTGGGAGCGACAAACTAAGAGAGCAATAATGGCCATAATCATGCAGAGCGACAAAAAAAAATCATTGATCAAAGCAATAAAGTGATACTACAAGTTGAAAACTAAAGGATCATAAAGGCTTATGGTGACTTGAGATAGTCATAACATGGTGCGAGCATGTGCCAAGTCAACCCAAATAAAGCATCAAAGGAGAATACCACTATACTATGCTTTAATATGCTAAAACAATGCATGATTCATCCAAGGCACATTAAGCAATCTCAATTGTTTATAACAAGTCATGCTACAGCAAATAATACTAAGCATAAAGCCAAAACAATATCAAGCATGGCATGACAGAGCATAGGCCACAGTCAAAAACGAGCTCTTTTTACCACATAAGCATGAACTTTCCTACTCTTTTCCAAACCAAACCAAACTATTTGCAAACCAATGTATGAAAGAGGGGGTCCAACCAATTTATTCAGAAAACTAAGCAAACCAAGCAAACGAAAAACCAAAACGAAAACAAAAAAAGACGCTCCAAGAACAACACAGCTGTGCATGAAACAATAAAAATGAAGCGTTTGGAAGAAACCTGGGATTTTCATTGATGAAGAAGGGGATGCATTGGGCATACCCAAGCTTTGACGCTTGTACTTCTTAGATATTTCTTGGGGTGACACCCTTGGCATCCCCAAGCTTGAGATTTAGTCCATCCTTCATCCCATTACTCATTCCTTCCATACACCTGAAATTTTTCTTCATACAAAACTTCACACAATCTTTATTAGCAACATTAGTGCACTCAAGATAATAGGTCTTAAGGTTCAGTTCTAACACCAAATAAACTTCTATTAGAACACTAGCTACTGAAGCACTTCCCTCAAAAAGCTCAATTCCCCAAAAGAACTCAAAAAGGAACCAACAAGAAGCAAATGCAGAAAATGGCAGAAATCTGTCAAAACAGACCAGCAGGTAAAGACGAATTTTTTCGAATACCTTTTGTTGCTAAAATAAAAAAGTGTTGAACTAAAAAAAGTTAGATAACAACCTAGGGCACAAGCACAAAAATTCACGCCTCAAAAAGACGTTCAGAGATTTTACACGAATTTTTAGGGTGAAGCACAGAAATCTGTTTCGGGACAGCAACTTTCCCAATCATTACTTCTCTCTCATTAGAGGTTACTCTTGGCACAAAAAAGCAAATAAAAAGGATAAGGAGTTGTTATTACTGAAGTAATAACTTCCAAGACTCATCTAAAACTTTTGGGTTATCTCCCAATAAGTACTTTTCTTTAACGCCTTTAAGTTAGGCATAAGAAGCAAGAAAAAGAATCAAGTGTTCTCAAATGAAGAAGCATTAAGACCAAATTTTGTTTTCATAGGAGAAACAAAAGAAATCTTCTCTCTTTTCTTAGGGAATTATTCTATACCTTTCTTGAGTGGGAGTTGATATTTAATGGTGCCTTCTTTCATATCAATAATGACACCAACAGTTCTAAGAAAACATCTTCCCAAAGTAATAGGACAAGAAGCATTTCATTCAACATCCAAAACATAGAAATCAACGGGGACATAGGAATTGTTAACCATAATAAGAACATCATTAAGACTCCCCATGAGTTTCTTTTTAGCATTATCATCAAGTGGGACATTCAAATAACAATCTTCTAGTGGAGGCAAATCAAGCATATCATAAATCCTTCTAGGCATAATAGAAACACTACTATCAATATCACATAAAGCTTTGAAATCAAAGTCATTCACTTTCATATTAATGATGGGTTCCCAACCATCTTCTTGTTTTATAGGAATAGAAGCTTTATGTTTCATCTTTTCTTCTTTAATCTTTATGAGAGCCTCAGTAATGTGTTTTGTAAAGGCCATGTTCATAGCACTAGCATTAGGACTTTTAGCAAGCTTTTGTAGGAACTTAATGACTTCAGAGATGTTGCAACCATCAAGATAAAAATCAACTTTATCATCTAAAGTAGTAGAACTATTGCTAGCCTCAACACTAGTGGTGGTAATAGTAGAAACACTAATGTTTCTAGCAATTTCATCTTCTCTTTCCCACTTAGCATGTAATTCAGCTAATAGTCTAACATTTTCATCAATTCTTACTTGTATCGCATTAGTAGCTGCAAAGGGATTATCATTAGTTTCATGTTTAGCAGCCATTTTATTCAAAGAAGATTGAGCTTCAGCCAAAGATGCTATATTTCTTTCAGCATTAGAGAGTTTTTCCTCAATAGTTTTATTGAAAGCAGTTTTCTTACTAATAAAGTCCTTAAGCATAACTTCAAGTTCAGAGGGTGCACTCCTATTATTGTTGTAGGAATTTCCATAAGCATTACCATTATTGGGAGGATATGGCTTATAATTGTTGTTACCAAAATTGTTCCTATAAGCATTATTGCCAAAATTGTTATTTCTTATGAAGTTCACATCAACTTGCTCTTCTTGAGCAACCAAAGAGGCTAAAGGAACATTATTTGGATCAATATGGGCTTTCCCATTCACAAGCATAGACATAATAATATCAATCTTATCACTCAAGGAGGAAGTTTCCTCAACTGAATTTACCTTCCTACCTTGTGGAGTTCTCTCAGTATGCCATTCAGAATAATTAACCATCATATTGTCCAGAAGTTTTGTTGCAGCACCCAAAGTAATGGTCATAAAGGTACCTCCAACAGCAGAGTCCAATAGGTTCCTTGAAGAATAGTTCAATCATGCATAAAAAGTTTGGATAATCATCCAAGCAGTCAGTCCATGAGTGGGACAATTCTTTACCAAAGATTTCATTCTTTCCCAAGCTTGAGCAACATGTTCATTATCAGATTGTTTAAACTTCATTATTTCAATTCTCACAGATATAATCTTAGCAGGAGGATAGTATTTTCCAATGAAAGCATCTTTGCATTTAGTCCAAGAATCAATACTATTCCTAGTTAAGGAATTCAACCATTCTTTAGCTTTTCCTCTCAAAGAGAAAGGAAACAATTTCAGCTTAATAATATCACCATCTACATCCCTATGCTTTTGCATCTCACAAAGTTCAACAAAGTTATTTAGATGGGAAGAAGCATCTTCACTACCAATACCAGAAAATTGTTCTATCATAACAAGATTGAGTAAAGCAGGTTTTATCTCAAAGAAAGTATCTTCAGGCATAGGTGGAGCAATAGGTGTGCTCATAAAATCATTGTTGTTGGTGCTAGTGAAGTCACACAACTTAGTGTTTTCAAGAGTAGTCATTTTTTGTGTTTTTGAATAAGAAAGCAAACTTGTAAAACTATTTTTTTTGTGTTTTTGATAACAAAACAAGCAAACAAAGCAAAAGTAAACTAAGCAAAACAAAAATAACAAAGTAAAGAGATTGGTTATGAGGGACTCCCCTTATGAAGATGTCCTTAACTCCCATTAGCGGCGCGGAAAAATGCTTGATGGCTCGATTATGCGGTAGCTAGAAAAATCTTTGCTTGGTGTTGATGTAGAGCTCGTTGGGAACCCCAAGAGGAAGGTATGATGAAACGGCAGCAAGTTTCCCTCAGTTATGAAACCAAGGTTTAATCAGACCACTAGGAGCAAGGAAACACCCCAAAGGTGTTGCTATTTGAGCCTTAGCGAGGCGTACTACGGTGCTAGTAACAGCGTGGAGACCTGCACAACACAACCTGAACTTTGTCCCCAACTTGCGATGAGGTTGTCAATCTCACCGTGTTTTGCTGAAAACAAAGGATTAAGCGTGTCGAATGGAAGGAAGTAATAGTTTGCGAAAGTAAACACAAAGCAAGTTAAATAGTTTGTAGATTTTATAAAGAAAGAATAGGGATCCATAGTTCACTAGAGGTGGCTCTCCTTAAGATAGATAACATCTTTGGGTGAACAAATTACAGTAGGGCAATTGACAAACATCGAGAAAGCAATACATGCATATACTAATCATCTTAACTCCTTTGAGACTTGATTGGGCATTACAACATTATACATAGACGCCATCCAAGCGCATCTATGACTAATAATCCACCTTGAGGTTATCATCCGAACCCCTCGATTATTAAGTTGCAAGCAGCAGTTATTGCTTCTGAACTGTGTGTGTAAAGTAAACAATCTGATTGTTCAATGAACAAAGGATTGTTGTTTTCTCCCTAATAGCAATAGCACATCTAGTACCTTAAGTTTACATCACTTCCCTAGATTACCAGAGGCATGAACCCACTATCGAGCATAAATACTAACTCTTGTAGTTACTAGCATCTACTTGGCCAAGATAGCTACTAACAACGGAAACCATGCAAGATCACAAATAACAAAGACATGATAGAATCAACAATCAATCTGAAATAGCATCTCAATATCCATCGGATCATAAACACAACATGCGAATTACAAATAGATGATCTTGATCATGAGCAGACTCACAAGATCTAGATATGAAAGCACAAAGGAGAGAACCAGCCATCTAGCTACTACATGGATCCGTAGTCCATGGATGAACTACTCATACATGATCTACACTGAACTCTTTACTACTTTGTGTTTACTTTCTCGGACCAAACTATTACTTCTTTCCTGGATTCGACACGCTTAATCCTTTATGTTTTCGTGAAACACGGTGAGATTGACAACCTCATCGCAAGTTGGGGATCAAAGTTTTGTGGTTGTTTTGTGCAGGTCTCCACGCTGCTACTAGAACACTCGGTAGTGCATGCTAAGGCTCCCGGACTGATAGCAGGACACCTTTGGGGTGTTTCAAGATCTTTAAATCGTTTGAGCAGGACGGTCGTGTCTTATTCCCTTTGTCTCTCGATACTTGCATTGCCCGAGATCTGATCAATGACATCATCATGCCGTGTTCAATCTCGTTACCGAACAATGCTACTTGACTCGTTCCGACAAGTGATATCCCTGTGATCAAATCACACGCTATGTAGCTATTGGATATAACTTCTCTGAGTGGGCCCTTGAGTATCTTTCCGTCACGTGTACGGACAAATCCCGCTCTTGACATATATTGCCTCTACGGTTTCCTCCGAGTACCTGAACACACCTTTATAACCACCGTATTACCAGATGGCGTTTGATGCTATCTAAGAACTCTCGGGAAATAGTGATTGATATAGCCTCACGGTCTAAGAAATAGTCTACGAGGATCCATTTCTAATCATCATAACTTGAACTTCGTGACATGATCGAGTCACGATGTTTAGGTTGGGTATTGGTTCATCATCTCTTTCCCAGAATGAGCTGACTCCATTTCCAACTGGCATAAATGCCACATGATCAGGAAACATGATCATCTGTTGACCAATGAACCACTGACTAGAGTTTCACTAGGAACCCCTGGTTGTTTATATATCACATGTGTATTGATGATTCCACTCAACACAGTTATAGCATGATATAAAACTTAATCATAAACTATATGAAATATGATAATAGTCCTTATTACTATTTGTCTCTAGGGCATATTTCCAACAGTCTCCCACTTGCACTAGAGTACAAATACACTAGCTACATTTGTTCTTAATCATTGGCACCATATATCTGATACCCTGAACATGCTTGCTCATAGAAGAGGTTGAGTCTTGGGTCTTTACTTTACAGTCCCAAATCCTTTGCAACTTACTAATTTCACCTTGATTGACATTAATACTTTATCATCACATGATAACATGTGTGTGTATGCATCGTTGCTATGGCAGTAGAATGAGGCCTGATTTCAGGAGCCTATAGTGAATTTAGATCAACCTCGAGGGCTTTCTCATGGGCACTATACCCTGGGACACATCATTCTATGTTAAAAGCGAACAAGCCCCGCCATAACATTATTCAACACTTTAGATGGTACCCTTATCTATTATTATAAATGTATTCATCGAAATACTAGTGCACTCAGTGCAACTTTCGATGTTTTTGTTCACCTCGCTTCCTACTTGACTCTAATCAGTATTTACAGGAGTTTCCAACATATTCCATTATAACATAACTCTTTATGCTTTAAGATATGCCATTCTTTATGGATTTGGAAAATATGTCTGCAGTTCTCTATTAGACACTGCGGACAAACTTAGCTCAACGTTCCGTGATTCGATCTTAATCACTTTTAAATGTTCCTTATTTGGATCACATTTTATGCTAAGTTATCATCATGGTTTTCTAAGATAGAACGTATGTCTCAACATAGTGGATGATGATCATCCTTTTCTTTCTTTCAACGAATGATGTTAAACTTAATACTATTCCTAACTTGAGTTATTAAGGACTAGTTCCTTAATTAACTTCTATTCTGAAACCATTTTTCAGAATCCCTTATGGAATACTACATAATATCATAATACACTTATTATCAACTTCTACACCTCATAAATCATTATTTATTGGTATTCACGCTTTTATTCTTAACACACTTAAGAATCAATCCTATAAGCTCCCACTCAAAATATGTTTCTACCATATTTGGGTATGAGTCAGTACTCTTACTCAAACTATGCTCCTACATATTTGAATTTGAGACTTATATTGCTCCCACTCAAAAATATGTCATTCACATATTGTTTTTGGAAGACTTTCATAGCTCCCACTCAATTTCATGCAAATTGCATATCTGCTCACTATTTTGAACAACTTCAAAATCCTTTGATTAGATATCAAACTTGGAGATTTACTATGAGAAACTAGTACTTTTACTAGTCTTAAATCCACTAGACATTTAGCACGCTTGAATCAAATTCATTTGAATTCGTCCAATACTTGACAAATTGTGCTTTTGTCATTCTCCCCCTTTTCCACTATGGATTTGCAGTCATTTGGGAAAATTCAAATTAACCCCTTTTACTTGTGAGATTCAGCAACGAATTGCTTTCTAATATCAAGGGAATTTTGTTTCTAGGATTTCTCATAATTCTAGTTTACCATTATTTCCTTAATAGTTCGTAGGTATGTCATATTCCAAGAATTATGACAAATGATTCACAAATGTTTCCATACAAGATATGGTTTACATTATGAATCCTACCTCATGTAGTGAAAACACCAGTGGGGAAAACACAATGATCATTATCATTGATTCTTTCCTTTGTGAAGAGAATCGTTCAGGAACATTTTCCGTTGCACTTCTTAACACTCTGCTGCAGGGATTTGAATCCTCATCGTGTTTCACACTATCTTCCATTTGCTCCATAATTGAGAAATATCACTAAAAGTGAGCTTTCTCAAGAATGTACCAAAATCCAAGCAATACAAGTTTTGCTTCTCTTTTGGTTTTAGCTATGGATTTCGTATTCAAAGTTTCCAATGAATACTCTACAAGGACTTATTCGCTATTGTTTTGGTTATATCAAATAACCCCAAAACTTTCACGACGATCCATACTAGATATGGAGCCGCTTTCACGAATTCAAATGGTTCACTATATATTCTAATTGAGTGCTAACTATTTCTAACTAATGGTCTCTACATCTACACTACAACGATTTATTTGGCGCCATCTATTCACCCATTTTGATATCTAATATCATGTTGTGATGCTTTGCATTTTGACGTTTCAAAACGCTTTGCATTCCACAATTACTTATATGCCATTCTTTATAAAGTCGAATTTCATTACTATTGATCAAATCGTAGTAATTAGATTCTCTTTTATATTTATACCCTTTGTTGATGAAACACTTTGATCAAATCAAATAGTTTCATATTCATGTTTCCTTTGGTAAACTTCTTTACACATTTAAACAATCATATTATGATAATTACCATTTTGTTAAATCATAATACATCGAATATGTATTTACTTTTAACATTCATTAAACACTTTGTATTCAAGTAATACACGGTGTTCAAGTTATTTTGCCAAACTTAGGAATGATTTATATGTGATAAGAAATCGAATGACTTTCACATATTATCATTATAACTTTGAATTTAAACAATGGTTTCATTCAATAATGAAATATCATTAAGTTGGGTATTTTAAGGCATTTCAATATTTTACAAATGTTTATGCATTATCAGTTAGTTTCATAACAATCAGGATAACTTATATATAATCAAACAAGATATAAACACGAATAGAAATCATTCATAAAAGTGGAACAACTGTTTGTTACAAACTCATATGAATAACCGTCTCACAAAGTGTGAGACACACTAAAGAAGTTCATAATATTTTGATTACAATAACTATCCAAAACATAAACTAAGTGATAAATGTCGAGGGAGAGTGTCGTCGGCCATCATCGTCATGCTCGCCATCAACACATAACGTCACCTCCTCTCCAGCAAGCACCTCTCATGCAAAAGGACATGTTTTCAGTAAAACAGAACAAGTATCAAATATACTTAACACTACAAATGTGTTTGCAAGATTATAACATTTATAAAATTGTATATCAAATATATACCTTTGTCATCGATGACCTCTCCGGTGATTGGTTCAACCTTTACGTTCCTGAAACGTAATATGAACTCTTGGAAATCCAATGTTTCTGTATCATCACTGATGATGCTACTCCGGACATGTCCTTTGTAGCTAGGAGGCAACGATCGAAGCAGCACGCCTATCGCAAATGGATCATCCTTCCAGTAATCCACGAAGTGAACCAGTCTCATGTGTGCATTAAGCATGCGCCCCAGGTGACCCTTCAGACATGTGTGCTCATCCATCTGTATGGAAAGAAACTCTCCAAGCAGCTCGTGCTTCCACATGCGCACATGGCCTATGAACTCTACTCTCAGCTGATCCACCATTGAATATGGATCAAGATCACCCATGAGAGGATGTAGTTCATCCACCATCCCGTAACGCATTATTATTTGAATGTAGGTGAACATCTCTTGACGATAGTAGCGGTCTGCCAGCTCTTGTGGGGTCTCATAGTGGTCTGGCTCAATCAAATCCATCGTGCGACGTATGTAGTCTACCACATGATTCCTTGTAAGGAGATCATTCAGGCGCATAAGACAACTAGGGAAGTTGGATCCATCAAGTCTAAGTTTCTCACTCTTTACCCATTCCTCAATGACAAAGTAAGCTTCACGGTGAGACATCTCTACATTTATAATTGCAAAAGGAATTTAGACTAAGTTTATAATTAAATGAGTCAATAATAACTCCACTCAGAAACACCTATCCTCATAAGGGTTTCTAGTGATAACACGACCCCTATCAGCCACATCTCCCCCGATCATCACGGCCATCAATGTGGGTTCAAGGGTGGACGCTAAACGTCGGTCACATCATTCATGCGACTCGTGCTCGATCTTTCGACCATCCGTGTTCCGAGGCCATGTCTGTACATGCTAGGCTCTCCAACTCAACCTTAGTGTATTCACTGTGAAACATGGCTTACACCCATTGTATGCGAACGTAGATATGTCTGACACCCGATCATCACGGCCTGCCTCATACCGAAGAACTTTCTTGGTGGTGCACACTAAGGGGGAACACAATCATTGGTAATTTTAACATGGATCATCTTATTAGGCTACCGTCGAGTATCTAATACTAGCACACAATAAGATATACAAACAATAACATTGCATGTAAATGCGATGTGATATGGTCCTTCACGTCGTGATCTCCATCCGTCGTCACCGGATTTCGGCGCCAGGGTTCCGACGCTGTAGACACCAGGGTACCGGTGTCATTCCGGCGTGGTAGTACGTCACCTCTGTGACTATCTACTACTATGTAACATAAGGTAATCAATTTACCTTTGCCACAACCATATCACAAAGCAATGCCCCCTGCAAAACAAAGTTAGACGTCTCTACTTTATCTTTGCATGTTTTACGTGGCTGAATGGGCTTTCGCACAAGAACCGTTCTTATCTACGAACTTTCAGCACAACGCTGATCAAGTAGTTATCTCTACTACACCCCTTTCGGGGCCCTCCGTTGCAAATGGCATACCAACTAATGCGAGAGAGACAGACACCCCCCTAAGCCACTTTATATGGTACAAGTCGTATGCCAAGCGTGGACCAGTCTCGTGAATGAACGCGTAAAGTCGGTTGGGGGCTGCTTCATCAAGCATTGTTGCGGTATACACAAGTACACGTGGTAGGGTAACAACTAAAAGATCAACGCCCACGCGCTACATCTCATGTGTTCTACCCGTACTAGCATTACTACGCATAGATCTAGCTCTGATACCACTGTAGGGGTTCTGCGCATGAAAACAATAATTTTTTACCCTGCGCCCCTGAACCCCTGAAGCTGCCAGGACCTATCTATTAGTAATACAGTAACGGGAGGGGATTTTCGCGAACTTACCATTGAAGACCGAAAAGCGTTGTCAACGCTCAGGAGAGTGTGGTTGATGTAGACGAGCCGAAGCTGACCTCAAGGTCGTGATGAAGTCCTTGCGCTCCTTTGGCTCCAACGACTTGAGTGCCTCAAGTGCAACACCTCACGGGGAGTTACACACGTCCGGTGCCTGACGATGACTCCCGCTTCCCTGATGCAGCAGCAGTTGCAGAAGTAGAGCTCCTGGATCCGAATCCCGCGGCACGACGGCGCTCTGCGGTGAAGATGTCTCTCGTTCGCGCAGTCCGAACTTGGGACCACGGTCACGAGAGAGAGAGGGAGAGAGAGAAAATATCAATTGGAGGTACTCCCAAAAGTGACAAGACCTTTATTGAATATTGTGTGTATTTACCTGGCCAAATACCCCACTATATATAGGGGGGAGGGAGGTACTACCTCCTTCAAAGTCCCGGGGTGGGACTAATCAAGGGGAAGGGGTGGGGAGGCATGCCAGCCAACCCCCACCCATGGGCCCCACGTGGGGCAAGCCCATTAGGGCCGCTGGCCACCCCCTAGGCCCCTCCTAGGGGTGTGGTCCCCTCTTCGGCCTTTTCCCCTCCGGGAATTGGCCCATTAAGCCCTTTGACCATTTAATTGATTTTCTCTTTTATTAAATAATTATGAATAAATGATTAAATCAATATTTAACATTCATTCATATATTATTCAATCTCTTTGGCTATGGAACACCTTCCACCTCCACTCTAGACATCCTTCGGACTTACCGAAACCCTTTCGGTTTTCTCTCTACTATTCTTCGGTGATTCTACCGATCCTATAAACACTCTCTAAGCATCATCAAATCCTTAAGCGTGGTACCCTACGGTTCGGGAACACTCTAGACATGGTCGGGACACTCCCGGACCAATGATCAACAGAGGGACCTGGATGGCCATGTGACCCCTTGTTTCACGAAGATCTTTCGCCATTTGAACCAGGACGGTCGTGTCTTATTCCTTTTGTCTCTCGATACTTGCATTCCCCGAGATCTGATCAATGACATCATCATGCCGTGTTCAATCTCGTTACCGAACAATGCTACTTGACTCGTTCCGACAAGTGATATCCCTGTGATCAAATCACACGCTACGCAGCTATTAGGTATAACTTCTCCGAGTGGGCCCTTGAGTATCTTTCTGTCACGTGGACGGACAAATCCCTCTCTTGACATATATTACCTCTATGGTTTCCTCCGAGTACTTGAACATACCTTTATAACCACCGTATTACCAGATGGCGCTTGATGATATCTAAGCACTCTCGGGAAACAGTGATTGATATAGCCTCACGGTCTAAGGAATAGTCTACGAGGATCCATTTCTAATCATCGTAACTTGAACTTTGTGACATGATTGGGTCACGATGTTTAGGTTGGGTATTGGTTCATCATCTCATTATCAGAATGAGATGACTCCATTTCCAACTGGCATAAATGCCACATGATCAGGAAACATGATTATTTGTTGACCAATGAACCACTGACTAGAATTTCACCGGGAACCCCTGGTTGTTTATATATCACACGTGTATTGATGTTTCCACTCAATACAGTTATAGCATGATATAAAACTTAATCATAAACTATATGAAATATGATAATAGTCCTTATTACTATTTGTCTCTAGGGCATATTTCCAACAAATATATTCGAATAGCCGTGCTCACGGTTATAGACGGTTGGACAAACTATTGTAGAGCGGTGCTAGTTTTGTTTTCAAAAAGGTTTTCGGAAAAGAAAGAGATTTCTGAAAAGGGTGATCCAGCGTGAGCATGGAGGAAGTGAGGTGATCTCGAAGGATCGCGGAAGATGAAAAGTCGGTCGAATGATGGCCGTGAGATGCGAAAATGGGTGACCCACTCCTAGTGTTTTTCAAAAACTTTTCAAAAAGGTTTCCAAAAGGTTTCAACAAAGATAGGTAGATGCTTTATCTACAAGAGAAATTATTCTAGAAAAGAACCTCTCATGGAGCCCTCCTACTACCACGGCCATATTACATATCCTTTTATTGTTATTATCTTAAGGTGGTTTGTGAGTACATTCAAACTACTTACTAGCATTGTCCTAGGCTATTAACTTGGTCAGATTCGAGAAGTAAGAATGGTGAATAAGAAGGTGATGTTGACAACTATGCGAGCTAGGACGCTCTCCTAGTCAGCTGTTTGTAGGTTAAGGCATGGCTCGGGCTCTACGCTTCGACAAAGTTCCGCTTATGATAACTAATGTAGCCATAATGACAATTAAGGTATGACTTGTATTTGTTTAAGTAATGGATGTTTATTTTGAAACTTGTCGGTTATGTGCCACGATAGACTGATCATGGGATCGTGGTGTATGCATAACAGAGATTCTAGCAGGATTAATTCGGGAGCCCCACATTACATCTCCATAGAGTGGATATTGGCTATATCATTTTTGTTGCAAGGAATTTTTGTTTTCTGTTGCGGAATCCCTTCATACAAAGACCAAATACACAACCCTCCTTCTCCAGAGTAACAGAAGGTTGTCACGTCATAGATAGAAAGCACATCTGAAAGCCCTGGGAGGTATGGGTTTCAGAGATCTCGTCTTTTTTAACTAGGCCATTCTCAGACATTAGTGCTAGAGACTGCTCATCATTGTTGTGCCAGAGTGTTGAAGGGATGGTATTATCTAGATTGTGATATTTGGAATGCACCCTAACCTCACTCCTCTTCATTTACATGAGGGGTATATGTTTTGGTATACAGCTGGTGAAGTTTGGAGTTTGGTGATGGTAAATATTTCAAGGTGCTTGCTGATAATTGGATACCGACTGTGCAATCTGAAACATTACGTCTTCTAATGCTACTCCTGGATGGCACCATTGTTTATTTCTTGCTTGATGAGAAAGGTAGTGCATGCGATGCAGAGACTATCAACGCCATTTTTAAGAAAGAAGTATTCTACACATAGTTTAAAAAACCAGACCGGACGGGCAACCGGCAAAAACCAGAACCAGAGCCTGCGCCGGTTCTTTAAGCCCATCGGACCGCTCGCTCTACTAAGCCGGAATAAACCGGGAAAAACGCGGTCTGACGGCCGATCTTCACAGTAAACCAGGCCATCCGGTCCAACCAGTTCAATTTTTCTGCGTCGGAAACATATTATAGCGCTGAACGGGATTCAAACCCCGAACCGCGCGTTCAACTGGAAGTGTAGATGCTGGCCAACTAGGTTGAGTTAACTTGATGTTTAATATAGAGACAAGTTCCTTTTATCTATTATCTGCACGGTACCATTAAAATTTCAACGTCAAGACACCTAACGGCTTGCTGCTTTGCAACTTCCGTTGCATGCAAAACTTATACATGTGTTAGCTTTGGATGTTGCGCGGCATGCAAAGTTCATACATGCGTTTGGCTATTGATACGAGTCTTCTGTCTTGGACATGGCAAAGTTGTTGCTCAATTTTGACTAGTTTGTTATATTATTATTATGAGAATTATTTTGCCAAAATGCAAGTCTAAATATTAGTGTACGTAATCATTTAATTTATTATAGTGTTTATATATAAAAATATATTACTTTATATCTTAAAAAATCAGACAGTGAATCGTGAACCAGTGGTTCAACGGGTAAAAATCTGAACCGCCAGCCTCACCGGTTCGATCACCGGTCCGGTTTTTTAAACTATGGTTCTACATATACCGATTAGTAGGCATGTTGGGTCAGACTTTGTTTCTTGGCCTTTCACAAAATTTGGATATTACACCATCCGCTCGGCCTATCATCTTGTGAGAACTCAGAAATTCTTTGTGGTCGCAGCAAGAAGGGCGGCAGGGTACATTTAGAGATGCAAGAGGAAAACCTGCTCTGTAAGAAACTTTGGTCGATCAAGGCTCCAGGTAAAATGAAAATCAATTTCTAAAGGTTCATCCATGACTGTCTGCCATCCGGGGTATAGCTGACACACCGACTTGGAATGGAACTAAAAATGGAGATTACATGAGGCATCCACAAAGTATCGCTGAACAATGTAAAGCATATATCGAGATGGCCGAACTACATCTTTTCAAACCAAGTTCTTCTACTAGGCATGAGGCTACGAACTCTATATCCATTTAATTTGTCTCTGACTCTTGAAGGTATGGTCCATATTAATCTCGATGCAGCTTTTTTTTTTCTGCTTCTCGCCGGATGGGAATTGGCGTCGTGATCCGAAACCATAGAGGGGAATGCTTTGTTGCTTGCATCGAGCTCTTACCGGAGGTTACAGCACTAGAAGTTACTAAAGTGTTGGCTCTTCGCCAAGCTCTTTCCCTTGCTGGAGAGGAGGGTTGCGACAAGGTGGTGATCGATTCTAGTTTCCTTTCGTTGGTGCAAAGGGTCAATTCTTCTGTGATCAACCTAAGCCAGGTGGTGGTTGTGGTTTAGGACATCAAGGCGCTCACTTTGTCCTTCTCCTCTGGGGTTGTTTGGATAGGTGCGTTATACAAACCCAGAAAACATCTAACTGAGCAAACTTTGTTTGGCTGCGGTAAATAATTCGCGGATATAAAAACCTTAGTTATGTAAAAACTCAGATTCCATGTTTTGAGTATTAGTCATTTTTCCGCAAACACGATCATCGTGTAATCGATCACAACTAATTCTTCTCATCATTTTGACCTTCAACTACTTCATCGGGCTGATTTCTCCTACCAACGGCCGCATCCACGACACACAGCCCTGATTTCTCCTACCAAGGCCATTGGCTCCAGTGTGATTCCCGACGATGCAAGAGCGCCCGAGCCCAGTGGCTCGCAGCACGACCGTGTGCAGTAGCAATCCCCTGGCCCAGTGCGACGGCCTCCGAGTAGCTGTGTGTGGCATCCCGCAAAACCACTACTAGAAAATCGCGTTGTTTTTGTGCATTGCAGCATCATGACCGCATGCTCATGTCATCATGCCACATTGCATTTGAGCATCGTCATCATCTTGCATTTGCTTGCATAAACTATTTGCAGAAAACCTATTTTTGTTTTCTAAAATGCCCCGTCTTTGTTCAAACACAAAACCCGGGTCACCGGATTATTTTATTTTGTTTGCTATCGGTTTGCAAAAGACGGTTTGAGACAAATAAAATTATTTAATTATTTTAGGGGGGCAGTCGAACGGGCCGATTCGACCCAGTCGACCATCCCCGTACAAAACCAATCGGTCCACCAAAATCCTAAAACTACCCAACCTAGTCTACCCACCCCTCCAGCCACCTCACCCCACCCAATCCTCTCTCGCCACCTCACCTCTCTCCCTCCTCCCCACCACTCAACCGCTGACACCTCACCCCTCCTCTCTCTTCACCCAGCCGGCCCACACCCACCACACACCACAACCCCCCCCACCCCGCAGCAAACCACCCCACGCGCCCATCCTCCCGCCCCCCTCGCCCCACTGGCCTCTCTCTCCCCGCTCGCCTCTTTTCCTCCCCGCGCTCACCTGCCCCGCCTCCCTCTCTCCCGCCGCCGTCGCTGACTGCCACCCGCCCTTTAGCGCCGGACGCGCCAGCAGCTGACGACCTCTGCTCCCCGCCACCCCTCCAGGCAGCCGCATCCGCCAGGACTGCCGACCGCCCGCGCTGCGCTGCCCGGCCCCGTGCCTCCTCTGCAGCGGCCGTCCCAGCCGAGCCGTCAACCGCCCCGAGCTCGCCGGGCCTCGCGCCGACCTCGCCTGGGCCGCCGCCTCCATCCGGTTCCCCCCGTCGCCCTGTCCTGCCCGTGCGCCGCCCGCCGCTGGAGTCGCCCGGCAGCGCGGCCGCGTCACCCCCCCGTGCGTGTCTGCGCGTTCAGGGCCAGCTCGAGGCATGTGCCTCGTTTGTGTCTCCCTGGTGACAAGTTGTGGTTGTTCTGGGGCGATGGAGCAAGTTAGCCTGTGAGACAAGACCGACAATAATAACTCAAGCTCTTCTCAACTGGTGGCACGCCAAGATCTGCACCGTGTTGTAATGCCTCGACAAGATCGACATCGATCAAGATAAATCCGATGGACCCCCGGTATCGAGCCCAAGTTCGCCATCGACATCGAAGACGGAACGCTAAGACCCGTTCCCGGTTCCGAAGACCGATCCCGGCGTCCGAGACCCCGAAGGCCGATCTCGCCGAATCCGAACCCTGAAACCCCGCCGAGATCTTCATCGAAACCCCGAGAACTCCGCCGCGGTACCCGGGAATCTCCTACATGGAACCAACGGGCCACGTAAGACCATCAACGCCACACCCGAGTCCGGCACCGACACCCGACAACCTCAACATATGACGCCAAGCTCTTCCTCATGAACCACAAGATCGGTGAACGCCAAGATCGCCTCACGGACGCCATGACCTCCTTCAAGGATCCGATGGCCGAGACCCTGAAGACCGATCTAGAGCGCCAAGGCCTTCGCATGGAGTCGGCAAGATCATCCGGAAACACCAAGATCTACTGCGCGGGCCCGACAAGATCGACACCAATCGGGGCGAATCCGATGCCCCGACGCCAGAACAAGTACTTCCTCCCGGAACGCCAAGAACTCCGCGTGAGACGTCAAGACCGACAACATGGCCCGACCACCGCGGATGCGACAAGATCTACTTCTGTTGTCCGAGACCGAACCGTCGAGCCCTGAGACCGAACCCCGAACCCCGTCGAACCCTAACCAAGATCGCCGAACCCTAATGTGTGACCCCTTTCTCGAGCCCTATTTTATAAATATAACATTACCTGTTGCATATTAATTTGTTCATGCATGCATACTTGTCATGTGGTTTGGGGGCATTATGCCGATTCACCTTATAATTAAATATGGGGCCCATATGCGGGCAAATCTAGTCTTATATTGGCTCCATTTAAATTGTGTAGCGAACCGGTGCTATCTTTTGCCTTAATAATGCAACATTTAAATTGCGGGGTATCTGAACAACATGAACCTATTAACTAATTGTCGGGACCCCGGGTCCGCTTAATATGACCTAATTGCATCGCATCTTTGCCATGTCATACATCATACATGCATCATGCCCGATCTTTTGCCGTAGTATTAAATAGTGCATCCGGTGTTTATTCTAGTGTTTTGGTTCTTCGCGGATAAGGCCGATGAGTTGATGCGAGTGTCGACCCGATCTTCGGATGAACCTTCGGCAATGTTTTTCAGGCGAGCATCTCCCCCTTTCTACCTATCTTACTTTTATAGTATTTATTTTCCTCCTGTTGAACTATTGCTATCTGTGTTGCGATGCTCTAGTTTTCGTACCCGTGATATCCCCTGCAGCCCTATATTGCCTTGGACACCTCCTATTACCTGTTGTTTGGTAGATAGTTGGACCTGCGCGTCGTAGTCGCTTGCTCAAGTGCTGTTGCGTGTCGTCGAGTGCCACAGTTGTTGGAGTATTGCCGCCTGACCGATGTTGGAGATGATCTTGGCTTTATTTACCGTTAACTTTAATTAGCGTTTAATAACTAAAATTGAAGTAGGTAAGCAGAGGCACAGGTGGGCAATAGATGTTATTTGGTCGTTAACCGTCCACTTGTGTCCCGTAAGACCCCGAGTACTTGAATCCTGTTCCAAGACTATTCGCGCTATCCACATCCGGGAGGCCTTATGGACCCCCCTGAGCCAGAGCTTGATTCATTCCTATTTCTTGGGGCCACAAACTAGTTTGAGGTTTTGTTACTATCCTGTACGCATGCCATGCTTTACTGCTTTATTTAATTTGTGCGAGGAGCACACTGTACTGTTTAGGATCGTGGCCCGATTTCGCTGTATCGACAAGCCCAGCCACACTTTCGGGTTCCCAGTCGTTTACAGCCGCCTCCACAACCTTAAGCCCGTTTCGGAGCCGGCCGGCTTCGTTGCGGGATCTACTTAAAGGGGTGGCCCCCTGAAATATTTCTGAATCCTGTAATTGCTTTGTCGTGACTGTCTCGTTGGGTTTTGATTTGGTTTTTCCGAGGCATATCGAGTGTGTGTTGCTATTTGTGCACCCCTGCAGGGTAAAACTTTCTGAAAGCCGTGTCCGCGGTTATGGATGACTTGGAGCACAGTTTCTCGATCATAGACAACTATAACTAAAGTAGTGCTATAAATTTGACTTTATAATGACTAGTAATCAGCTTCACTATAATGGAATGGCCAAATAAAACTTCCAACAAGTGCTTGTTTGAGTTGTCGCTTGCGACCATTGTACCTGACTAGTAAGTATGGCAACTATAACGGAATGGCTAAATAAAAATACCAACAACTGCTGGGTTTTGGGTTTATCTCATGCTATCTGTATCTGATTAGTAAGTGTTGCAACTATAACGGAATGGTTAACTAAAAGTGCCCACTGCTTATTTTTATCAGGATGATTATCTATACCTGACTAGTAATTGCCGCAACGATAATTGAATAAATAAAGCATCAGCGTGTGAGTTCCTCGGTTGACTTCCTCGTTGGTTCTCGAGGGGAGACACCAGGATGGGTTTGTTTGGTGTTATTACCAGGTTGGTTCCGAATAGGTCTTTCTTTCCCCTCTCTGATAGTCGCTAGCTGTATCGAGTCTCTATAGGTTGTCTAGTGCATGCTGCCGCTGCCGCTTCAGTCCACCATACCTATGTAGGCGAGGACCGCCGAATTCTAGTCTCGCCGTGTACTGGCCTCAGTACTGACCGCTCTCTCTTTTTCCTTTGCCCTTTGTCGGCACCCCTTTGTTTAAGCAGGTTTTGAGATCGACGTCGTTAGCAGGGTTACCCTTCCGGCTTGGCCTGGGCAGGGTTATGGACGCCATTGGTTATTCTTCAGGGCTCTTAGCCCCATTTGCATCTTGTCCGTAGTCGGACGCCCTATCATTTTCAAGGTGATTTGGATCTTTGTATATTATAGCTGTATTCTTGACTCGTTGAGTTGCCGTTGTATATATATCTGTTCTGTGGGTCCCATCGAGGGCTGTTGTGTAATGTTATTACTTCGTTTTCCACCCGCACGAAAGTGCCTGGTGGGCACCTTTGAATCGTTTCTATGCGGGTTTGGCGGGTTTCGCTAAAACTTGCATAGGTCCGATTCTGAGGGTGTTACAGAGTGGTATCAGAGCTCAGCAGTTGCGATACCCCACAAGTCCAGCCTGTAGGATAACCTAGCTAACGGCCGAAGTAGAGTGTCAAAACTATTTTTGCAAAATCGGTTGGATAGATCTGATTAGGTCTGATTTTACTCCTTACCCCTCTGCTGCTCTCCTCTCACCTCTGCGTGTTTTGAATCCGCTCTCTTCTCCCTCTTCGAGTCCAGGATTTCTCGTGGTTGGGATCCGTCGTACCTTTAGGGTTTCGCTTCCTCTTTTGGTAACGGTGTTCTCCGACGCGATGACATCATCTACGCCAGATCCGATGCAGAGTCTGCATCATTCCTTGGTTCCGAACCTCGATTGTCGAGATCTTCAGTCTGATTCAGAGAATGGTTGCACGCTTTTCCACTGATTGTGCGGAGTAATAGTTTGGGTGCGTGATGGATTGGCCCCCATGCCGACTACCCTTCCTATTCGCTTTTGTACATTGAAGTGGATAAGAATGCATCGGTCCTCTCTTTTATCGAAGTTAGAGGTGGCTTTATTTGTTGATACCTCTACCTTCGACCTTTTGTTCCGGAGTGTCCTCTCGACGAACACGGACAACGACCTCTTGTTAGTGGTGTCGCGAGGATCTACACGAAGCGAGAAGCGCCTTCGCCGGCCTTCCTTCCGGTACCATGAGGCGGATCTCGAGGGCGAGATCCATTGTTAGTGGTGTCGAATTGTGGCATCCCGCAAAACCACTACTAGAAAATCGCGTTGTTTTTGTGCATTGCAGCATCATGACCGCATGCTCATGTCATCATGCCACATTGCATTTGAGCATCGTCATCATCTTGCATTTGCTTGCATAAACTATTTGCAGAAAACCTATTTTTGTTTTCTAAAATGCCCCGTCTTTGTTCAAACACAAAACCCGGGTCACCGGATTATTTTGTTTTGTTTGCTATCGGTTTGCAAAAGACGGTTTGAGACAAATAAAATTATTTAATTATTTTAGGGGCGATCGAGCAGGCCGATTCGACCCGATCGACCACCCATTACAAAACCAATCGGTCCACCAAAATCCTAAAACTACCCAACCTAGTCTACCCACCCCTCCAGCCACCACAACCCACCCAATCCACTCTCGCCACCACACCGCACTCCCTCCTCCCCACTCAACCGCTGACACCTCACCCCTCCTCTCTCTTCACCCAGCCGGCCCACCCACCACACAACACCACACACCGAACCCCCACCCCGCAGCAAACCACCCCACGCGCCCATCCTCCCCGGCCCCACCCCGGCCCCACTGGCCTCTCTCTCCCCGCTCGCCTCTTTTCCTCCCCGCGCTCACCTGCCCCGCCTCCCTCTCCGGCGCCGCCGTCGACGCGAGCTGCCACCCCCGGCCCTTTAGCGCCCGGACGCCACCGCGCCAGCAAGCCGCCGACGACCTCTGATCCGACCCGCCACCCTTCGCGCGGCCGCATCCGGCCAGGACCGTCGCCCCGCCGCCTACTTCGCGGCTGCCCGGCCCGTGCCTCCTCTGCAGCGGCCGTCCCAGCCGAGCCGTCAACCGCCGAAGCTCGCTGGCCTCGCCGACCTCGCCTGGGCCGCCGCCTCCATCCGGTTCCCCCCATCGCCCTGTCCTGCCCGTGCGCCGCCCGCCGCTGGAGTCGCCCGGCAGCGCGGCCGCGTCACCCCCCCGTGCGTGTCTGCGCGTTCAGGGCCAGCTCGAGGCATGTGCCTCGTTTGTGTCTCCCTGGTGACAAGTTGTGGTTGTTCTGGGGCGATGGAGCAAGTTAGCCTGTGAGACAAGACCGACAATAATAACTCAAGCTCTTCTCAACTGGTGGCACGCCAAGATCTGCACCGTGTTGTAATGCCTCGACAAGATCGACATCGATCAAGATAAATCCGATGGACCCCCGGTATCGAGCCCAAGTTCGCCATCGACATCGAAGACGGAACGCTAAGACCCGTTCCCGGTTCCGAAGACCGATCCCGGCGTCCGAGACCCCGAAGGCCGATCTCGCCGAATCCGAACCTGAAACCCGCCGAGATCTTCGCCGAAACCCGAGAACTCCGCGCGGTACCCGGGAATCTCCTACATGGAACCAACGGGCCACGTAAGACCATCAACGCCACACCCGAGTCCGGCACCGACACCCGACAACCTCAACATATGACGCCAAGCTCTTCCTCATGAACCACAAGATCGGTGAACGCCAAGATCGCCTCACGGACGCCATGACCTCCTTCAAGGATCCGATGGCCGAGACCCTGAAGACCGATCTAGAGCGCCAAGGCCTTCGCATGGAGTCGGCAAGATCATCCGGAAACACCAAGATCTACTGCGCGGGCCCGACAAGATCGACACCAATCGGGGCGAATCCGATGCCCCGACGCCAGAACAAGTACTTCCTCCCGGAACGCCAAGAACTCCGCGTGAGACGTCAAGACCGACAACACGGCCCGACCACCGCGGATGCGACAAGATCTACTTGTTATGCGAGACCGAACCGTCGAGCCACGAGACGAACCCGAACCCCGTCGAACCCTAACCAAGATCGCCGAACCCTAATGTGTGACCCCTTTCTCGAGCCCTATTTTATAAATATAACATTACCTGTTGCATATTAATTTGTTCATGCATGCATACTTGTCATGTGGTTTGGGGGCATTATGCCGATTCACCTTATAATTAAATATGGGGCCCATATGCGGGCAAATCTAGTCTTATATTGGCTCCATTTAAATTGTGTAGCGAACCGGTGCTATCTTTTGCCTTAATAATGCAACATTTAAATTGCGGGGTATCTGAACAACATGAACCTATTAACTAATTGTCGGGACCCCGGGTCCGCTTAATATGACCTAATTGCATCGCATCTTTGCCATGTCATACATCATACATGCATCATGCCCGATCTTTTGCCGTAGTATTAAATAGTGCATCCGGTGTTTATTCTAGTGTTTTGGTTCTTCGCGGATAAGGCCGATGAGTTGATGCGAGTGTCGACCCGATCTTCGGATGAACCTTCGGCAATGTTTTTCAGGCGAGCATCTCCCCCTTTCTACCTATCTTACTTTTATAGTATTTATTTTCCTCCTGTTGAACTATTGCTATCTGTGTTGCGATGCTCTAGTTTTCGTACCCGTGATATCCCCTGCAGCCCTATATTGCCTTGGACACCTCCTATTACCTTGTTTGGTAGATAGTTGGACCTGCGGCGTCGTGATAAACTTGCTCAAGTGCTGTTGCGTGTCGTCGAGTGCCACAGTTGTTGGAGTATTGCCGCCTGACCGATGTTGGAGATGATCTTGGCTTTATTTACCGTTAACTTTAATTAGCGTTTAATAACTAAAATTGAAGTAGGTAGCGAGGGCGGTGGGCAATAGATGTTATTTGGTGGTTAACCGTCCACTTGTGTCCGTAAGACCCAGTACTTGAATCTGTTCCAAGACTATTCGCGCTATCCACATCCGGAGGCCTTATGGACCCCACAGGCGAGCTTGATTCATTCCTATTTCTTGGGGCCACAAACTAGTTTGAGGTTTTGTTACTATCCTACGCATGCCATGCTTCTTTGCTTTATTTAATTTGTGCGAGAGCACCTTTGTCTTGTTAGGATCGTGGCCCGATTTTTTGTATGTCGACAAGCCCAGCCATACTTCGGGTTCCCGATCGTTCTTACCGCCTCCACAACCTTAAGCCCGTTTGAACCGGCCGGCTTCGGGATCTACTTAAAGGGTGGCCCCTGAAATATTCTGAATCCTGTAATTGCTTTGTCGTGTTGTCTCGTTGGGTTTTGATTTGGTTTTCGAGGCATATCGAGTGTGTGTTGCTATTTGTGCACCCTGCAGGTAAAACTTTCAAAGCCGTGTCATGGTTATGGATGACTTGGAGCACAGTTTCTCGATCATAGACAACTATAACTAAAGTAGTGCTATAAATTTGACTTTATAATGACTAGTAATCAGCTTCACTATAATGGAATGGCCAAATAAAACTTCCAACAAGTGCTTGTTTGAGTTGTCGCTTGCGACCATTGTACCTGACTAGTAAGTATGGCAACTATAACGGAATGGCTAAATAAAAATACCAACAACTGCTGGGTTTTGGGTTTATCTCATGCTATCTGTATCTGATTAGTAAGTGTTGCAACTATAACGGAATGGTTAACTAAAAGTGCCTTTGCTTATTTTTATCGGGAGGACTATCTATACGACTAGTAATTGCATAGCGATAACTGAACAAATAAAACTGTCAACTGTGTGAGTTCCTCGGTTGACTTCCTCGTTTGGTTCTCGAGGGGGAAACACCAGGATGGGTTTGTTTGGTGTTATTACCAGGTTGGTTCCGAATAGGTCTTTCTTTCCCCTCTCTGATAGTCGCTAGCTGTATCGAGTCTCTATAGGTTGTCTAGTGCATGCTGCCGCTGCCGCTTCAGTCCACCATACCTATGTGGCGAGGACCGCCGAATTCTAGTCTCGGTGTCTTGGCCTCGATCTTGACCGCTCTCTCTTTTCCTTTGCCCTTTGTCGGCACCTTTTGTTTAAGCAGGTTTGAGATCGGCGTCGTTAGCGGGGTTACCCTTGGCTTGGCACAGGCGGGGTTATGGACGCCATTGGTTATTCTTCAGGGCTCTTAGCCCCATTTGCATCTTGTCCGTAGTCGGACGCCCTATCATTTTCAAGGTGATTTGGATCTTTGTATATTATAGCTGTATTCTTGACTCGTTGAGTTGCCGTTGTATATATATCTGTTCTGTGGGTCCCATCGAGGGCTGTTGTGTAATGTTATTACTTCGTTTTCCACCCGCACGAAAGTGCCTGGTGGGCACCTTTGAATCGTTTCTATGCGGGTTTGGCGGGTTTCGCTAAAACTTGCATAGGTCCGATTCTGAGGGTGTTACACTGTGTACCCTTCTCTAGCTCCCAATGGCGACGGTGGTATCACCTTCCCTCCTCCACATACCACAAGAACCAGTAAGGGAGAAAGTTCTGCGAGCATACATCTTTCGCATTCATCCTGCCTCTGTACTGGCAAATGAGGAACCGGATAAAACAACATCGTGACTTTTGTAACCCAAACATGAATTACTATAAACTAATTCTTAACTGAGAAGTTATCAAAACTGGTTTTCCTTATATTTGGCCCAAAACTCGTTTTCTGAAAACCGAAGGCCAATCTAGGCTATCCAAACAACCACCCGGTGTCTTTTAATCATGTTTATCTTGAGTGTAATGTTGCGGTACACACTCTAGCTCGCTCTATGGAGCAATCTATTTCTGTTATTTTTAGAAACACTATCCCGGATTGTATCCGGCACGATTTGTAATGGTTTGTCATGATCAATAAAATACTGTATTCTCTAAAAAAATAGAAAGCACATCCTCACACACAAGACCAGATCGATGATAACGACAACAACTAAAAATAGCTCGGACTACAAGCGACACGACACTACTATATACCTTAACGCGAATCTTGACACTCTAATCCTATGGCTATAAAATCGAACGGGAATTAACTAATTTTCGGTCCATTGAGAATTAATATGTCACATCTAAAATCTTCCTAATTTTGGAATGTGAAATAAATAAAATAAGTTGATAGATTGTTTGAATTTGTTGAAAATTCTGAGTGACAAGAAACTTTTTGGAACTTGTTTGAACCCTTCTCAACCATGGTTGAAAAAAAATTATATGAGTGTATTAACATGACTATTCAATTTTATTTCATTTCTTTCAACCATTTGATTCTTTAGTGGCATTTAAAATGTTTATCCAACCATGCTAGAATTATTAAAGAGAGAGAAGAACATGACTTTCCCAAATTATGGTGGAGTAATGTTTGATATGCTCAACTCGTTATTAAAGTCCTTTTATGAATGCTAAATCCTTCTAAATGTTTTTCCTAAATTTGTTTCATTTTCCAAAGATGAGAGAAGATAATATGACTTCTTTATTTTGTTTGGATGCTAAATTATGTCTTAATTGTTCTATAATTGAACATATTGTTTGGTGCATTTGTGGAATTGTGTGGTTGATTGAGGACCAAATTAAGTCCTAAAAACTATGTGTGGAAATATTGCATAAAAGCCATATAGGCCAAATTAGATGTTTACTAATTGGTATTTCTGAAATAGATATAAATAGGGCAATTAATATCCTAAAATGATCCTTGTGTTTTTACAAATTTTTGGAAATTTCAATGGTTCAAATTGGATCCCTAAATCAAAAGAAATAATAATAATGAAAAAAAACTACCTAACCGGCTGAGCCAGCTAAATCGGCCCAGCCCGACAACCCCCTCCACACCATCCGCAGCACCGGGCGAGGCCAAACGGCCGGCCTAGTCCCTAGTAGAGACAGCCCGCACCAGCTCTCCCTTTCCTTTTTTTTCTCCTAGAACGCGGGCCCACGTGTAAGGCTATACCATGCCACCGCCAGGTGGGCCCCTACCTAGTCCCCTTCAATATTGAAAAATGCCCCCCCCAATTCGTTGTTTTCGTTCGATCTCTTGACCAACTCGCACGTAATAAACCGTATGCTCCCCCTCCTCTAAAACCCTCTCAAAATCCTAAATTCATCGCCGCCAGGCTGTGGAATTTCTTCACCGGAGATCTTCCAACACCGCCATCACCATCAGAGTTCCAAATCGAGCTCGAAACCGAGGTTCCGAGCCTCCCCACACCTTCCTGTCCACCCCAATCTCTCTGTTTTCCTCTACCGCTTCTCCTAAGCTGGTTAAATCGATGCAGAGTCCCGAGAGGAGCTGTGCACCTCCGTCGGAGCTTCACCGAAGACTGACGCCTCTAGCCGCACCTTACCATCGCCTGAAGAAGCGAGAGCCGCCCCTGAGAACGCTTCCCGATTCCTCTCGTCTCACCGCTTCCCGTCGGCCACCTCACCGTCGCCGGAGACTGCCATGTCCCCGTTGCCATCACCGTATGAGCTGCACCACCGCCGCCACTTCATCATCGCCGATGAGCCCCTAAAGAAATCATTCCTAGCCGTCCGATCGAGCTTGGACGCCCCAGATTAGAATAGGATCGCGAAGGGGATCGGCCGTTCACAGCGCGCCACCCGACCTCCCCATCAGCAGCGCTGTCAGCGTCTCATCATCCTGCGTGTCCAGTCAGATCGCGTCGTGTGGCCACACTGTCAGTTGACTGTGTCATAAAAGTTTAATAGACACATTATGATGCAGATTTTATAAAAATCATAGAAAATACAATATTAATCAGAAAAATGCAAATAAGATACCCCTCACAAAAGTGTGTAGAATTTGATCCTGTAATAAAATTTGCACATTGACGAATGAATATTTTCTGAATTATTTAAATATATTTAATGGTAATTAATTCATAGAAAATTATTCACATCTCCAAATTTGGAAATTTTGATGTCTATGGATTCAAAAAATTGTAATCTATGCCACTGTAGCATTATTTGAATTTGTCACAGTACAAAATAATTATCTATAATTAAATCACTGAATTGGGTATTTTGACTATAACTTTTATTCTGTAAATTGTTTTGAGGTGAAACCTGTGGCAAATGAAAGATATAAACAATATCTATCTAGTAGAATGGTTTACAAAATTTTATGAAACTATATCTTACTGAAAGTATTCAGAATTCATTAATGCCTATTTAAAGCTTTTTTGTTTAAAATGTCAATGAAAAGCTTTTGAGCTTGTTTCTATTTTCTAGCATGCATGCATATTGTTTTGTTGTGTTTGTGCTGTTGTACGTTGATTGTATTTATTTATTTTCCATGATAGATTGCCCGGAGTGTAATTATTGTGATTGCAACGAGTGTGTGAACGAGAACATCGACTAAAGTCAAGTGTCACTATCAGAAATTTTCTATTGTTTTCTTATGCATTTAGATGTTAGTAGCTTTGCATGTTTAGGAAATGTTTTACCTTATATGTTATGCTATGGTGTGAGACCCAATAGAATGGTCATAGGTCCACCAGTTGATTCTTTAATAGCCATCGTATGGTAGAATTGCTTAGCCATGTTATTAATTGCATGGGTAGTTTTCATGATACATATGCGTATGAGAAGGTTATGTTTTTGGTTAAATAAAAACCACTTAATCAATGAATCACCTGGGTGGAATGGCATTGATTGGGTCATCGAGTATGGTTTATGGTGGAGATTGCCACCCAGGCTTCAAAGAGATAATAGCCGGTCATGATTAGTAACATCCATGTATAGCCACATGGCATATGGGCTCTGACTTGACTGAGTAAGTTATGGGATCATGTACTATCGTGACTAGAAGATTTAGGTATTTATAGGATGGTACGGTCTGGGCCTAGACTCATGATTCCGTTTCCCAAAGGTCTCGTCCTGGTCTTCTCTCAAAAGGGGTTGATTGGGTCTTGTGGATAAAGTGTACTAGCCTCTATAGATGGTTTAAGAACTAAGTACTTAGTTGTGTCCCTGGTAAAGGATAATTATGAGTAATTTCTCTTGATGCAGTTAAAAAGTCTCATTCATTTTAATTTCTCTAATAAAACTTGATGGGTGAACGTAGTGGGTTATAGGAGCACTGGAGTGACTCAATGATTCCATAGTTTATATTAGGAGCTCTCAAGTGACTCGAGTTGTTCTTAGTTATTTTGAAGAATTGAAACCTTATTTAAAAAGGTAAGAGAAAATATTGTTTTCTGCAAACAGCCTGAACTCCACTAGCCAAAGTGTGCATGTATATGTTAGGTTGCCAGTTACATAATAATGACATCTTGTCAATTATGTTCGGTTGCATTGACCATTCGTGGTTGCAACTTTTCATGTTGCAGGTTATTCTGAGGATGAAAGGTTATCGTTTAGGTTGCGAATCTCCACTCAGTGTGTTGCCTATAGCGTGATGGACCTTTATTCTATTGTTTATTTGTTTGAACTATGTTATTTGAGCTAGTTGTGAGCTATGCAATTGTAATTGTTAGATTATATGTCGGTTTGGTTTTCGCTTGTAACATAAGTTAGGGTTTACCCAGCCAGCCACTTATATATACCCTTTGTAATCTCTCAAACAACATCAATCATTATGAGACAATTATATTTCTACATGGTTGACCTTGTTTTCTAAACATGTATGCCACATCCCTACCAAATTAGCACCCCGGAATCTCTCTTGTGTTTTCCTCGGATACTCTGACGAACACAAGGGATTTCGTTGTCTCGACTTACTATCCATCTGTATTCACATCTCTCACCACTTCACGTTCGTAAAACACGTCTTTCCTTTTTCGGAACACACACCATCTACCGAACCAGAGTACTCTACACCACTGCCCCCTACCCGACGTGTCATCCTACACCCCCTCCACGTCATTCCTGCCTCAGCCCAACCAACCCACAACCCTACCCCTGTTGCGGCAGAAATTCACCCCCTTTTCCTACTGCGGCAGCATCCGAGAACACCAACCCCACGGCAGTGCGCCCTGCTGCGACAGATTTCTCTGTCGCGCAACCCGAGTCTCCCTCCCCTTCACCCGAGTCATCTGTTGCGCCGGTCTCTGCCTCTTCCTCCCCTTCACCCAAGTCATCCGCTGTGCCGGGCTCTGCCTCTTCCTCTCCTCCACTCAATCCTCTAGCCCATGTCATGCCTACCACTAAACCTACCAATGATCATGTTATGCGTGCTCGTCCAAAATTAGGATTTCGCTTACCCACTCAAAAACTTAATATCAATGTTACTCCATCTATCTCTCACATCCCTAAAACTTACAAATCAGCTCTTCTCGATCCTTATTGGACTTCTGACATGCGTGAAGAATTCCAAGCTCACATCGATAACAATACTTGGCAACTCGTTCCTCGTCTTCTTGGTGCAAATGTAGTTTCTGGAACATGGGTTTTTCGTCAAAAATTTCACTTTGATGGTACTCTCTCGTTATAAAGATTATTGGGTCTGTCGTGGTTTTTCTGAACAACATGGTCTTGATTACGATGAAACTTTCCCTCTCGTTATTAAACCTAGTACAATTCTTAGTCTTGCAGTTTCTTCATCTTGGCTCATTTATCAACTTGATGTTAAAAATGATTTTTTCCATGGATCTCTAAATGAAACTGTTTACTGTTAGCAACATCTTGGTTTTGAACATAAAACTAATCCCAATCACGTCTGTCTTCTAAAAAAATCACTATATGGTCTAAAGCAAGCTCCTCGTGCATGGTTTCAACGATTCTTTATCTTTATTCTCAATATCGGTTTTCAACCATCTCCCTCGGATTCTTCTCTTTTTGTCTATCACACTACCTCTCACACAGCCTATTTACTCTTATACGTAGATGATATTGTCTTAATAATCTCCACTCAAAATTTTCTCGATCACATCATTTCCTTACTTCGCACTGAATTTTCCATGACTGATCGTGGTATACTTCATTACTTCTTAGGAATTGTTGTGACTCGTCATACCCATGCTCTTTTCTATCTTAGCGACAATATATTCTTGATCTTCTAACTAAATACATGCTTGACTGTCAACCGTTTAAAACCCTTGTAGGTACAACTACCAAACTTTCCTCCTCAGGTGATGTTTTTCCCAATGTCACTCTCTATCGTAGTATAACCCGTGTTCTTCAATATCTCACTCTCACTCGTTCAGAAATTTCTTTTGTCGTTTAACAAGTCTGTCTCTACATGCATGATCCTCGCATTCCACATTATAATCATGTGAAACGTGTTCTTCGATATCTCAAAGGTACTATTGATCATGATCTCCACATATATTCATCATCTCCAAATACTTTGAGAGCATATTCCGATGTAAACTGGGCTGGTTGCCTGGATACTCGTCAGTCTACATTCAGATATTGTGTTTTTCTTGGTAATAACTTGATTTCATGGTCTTCGAAACGGCAGGTTATAGTTTCACGTTCGTCTGTAGAAGTTGAGTACCGTGCAGTGGCACATGCTATCGCTGAAACGTCTGGTTGCGCCAGCTTCTCTAGGATCTTTGTTGTCCTGTTCAACAGGCTACTGTAGTTTATTGTGATAACATTTTAGCTGTTTACAAATTCATCAATCCAGTGCAGCATCGTCGTATAAAGCATATCAAGATCGATATTCATTTTTTTCGTGAAAATGTGGCTTTAGGACAAGTTTGTGTTCTTCATGTTCCAACCACTGCTTAATTTGCAGATATCTTCACAGAGGGTCTTCCAACAGCATCGTTTACCGATATTCGATCCAGTCTCAACGTTGGTGAACCACACGTTGACACTGGGGGATGTTAGATTATAAGTCGGTTTGATTATTGCTTGTAACATAAATTAGAGTTTGTCCGGCCGGCCACCTATATATATCCTTTGTAATCTCTCAAACAACATCAATCATTATGAGACAATTATATTTGTACAGTGATAATTATATTCTTAGATCAATCGTTATAATATTATGACGCATTGATACTCTTTTATTCATCGAAACTGTGTGTGCCAGCTAATCGATCCAAGGGACTAGCACGGTAATCAAAGGATCCAACCTATAACGGGTTGGATCGCTTCATAATATTTCTTTTGGTTCGGTATGATTGCTATATTATTATAGTAGAACGAAAGTCTATTTCAAGAAAAGAATTATAGTAAATCCAAAAAATAAATCGTTCTATAAATTTCTGACTCCTCGTCATTAAATCTATACCTAATAATAAAAGACGAAGTGTTTCTTCTGGTCCAACACTTTTCTGGACCGTTTTATTCTCTACCAAATTTTATATTACATCAAATGCCACCTATAAGTAAAAAACGAGTTCTCCCCTTGCCACCAGCAAGCTATAAACTGGACGGAAAACGAATTTCTGCGCTTTAACCCGACCGAGTCGACGGAGGCGTGGCAAAGCACAATGGGGCGAGGAGCCTCGCACGCGTCTCTCTGCTCCTTCGGTGTCGTTGCTGACCGGTTCCACGGACGGTGCCGCCAAATCAATTACAACGCGTGTGGCGGCCTGATTCCGACAGGAGCGAGTAGGAGGCCACGGAATCCACTGGCCGCTGGTTCCAAAGGGGAGGACCGGAGGACGTCGGTGTTGCGTCCGACGTGGTGCCGAGGTGTTCGGCGTGGCAAATTCTATTTTGCAGCAGTATGCCGGCCACCCCCATCATCTTCCTTGTCGCCAGCGTCCGGTGAGCGCCGCATTCATCTTTCCACGACCGCGATCTCAATGGAAATCGACAATGACCACCTTCGTTCGTCGGATCTGGAAGCTAGCTGGTGTTATTCTTTTCAACGACGGGGTGAGATTGTGATTTTCAGATCTACGGAGGATTCAATTCCTGCTCGATCTATGGAGGATTCAATTTATGCTCGATGCTACCCATGTCATTCCCTGGGACACCCACAACCTTGGTTTCTCTAGCTTAATTTGAATTTGTGATATCTCTAATCCATCAGCACCATGGGTGGTGACGGTCGCTTGAAACCGTAAGATCTCTGGCAAGACCGGCAGAAGCGGCATGCACTGCCAACGCGGACAAGCGGCAGCGTCCAGAGCTGGGATTTAACTCACCGCCATCTTGATTTGGCTGGTTTTGCAGACAGCAGATCTGACGCACAATTGGAGACGCGACGTGGGGCATTGCAGAAATATTTGGGATTCAAGTAGTGGTAATGGAGTGAGGAGAGAGACATCAGAAGCATAAATGGTAGATAAGATCTGATAGCAATTTATTTGGTGAGAGGGTTCAATTAGGAAGACGTAAATATAGATTGATAAATCAGTTTGGGGAGTTCGGGAGAACATCAAAAAAATTGACAGGTAATTGATGGTTGTTTTTTTATAGTGAGCTCTAGCTAGCTTAATGCAAAATCATGACACAAGCATCGTAAGGACAATTTTAACCTTTTAGGCTTCTAGCTTTCCCTCTTCTCATGGACATTCAGAAAACAGAGCAAGACAGGACATCCAGAACAGAGATAAAAACATGACATTCAGAACATGAATAGCAGAGTTCATGTACTAACTGAAGTTGCTATGCTTCGACTGCACCGTACACACAAACATTAAATTTATTCTTCGAATCATAGGCAGCTGCACTTCAGTAGCACAAATTCAACTACATGTTAGTTAAGCATTGCATACTACAGTTCATCTTCTTTCATTTAGTCTTTATATATTTCTACTGTATTTTGGGTGCCACATTCAGGACTTCATAGATCATCAGGTGCTAATGGATTCTGTTGAAAGCTGACGAGCACGTCAATTGGGAGACGAGGATGGTATCGCTAATGACGAAGCTGAAGGAAATATACCCTGAGAGACAATAATAAAGTTGTTATTATATATTCCTTATATATGATAGATGTTTATTTTACATGCTAGAATTGTATTGATCCAGAAACATCAATACATGTGTGTTTAATAAACAAAAAAGGGTTCCTAGTCATGCCTCTCTTATAGACTAGCTTGTTGATTAACAAGATGATCAAGGTTTCCTGATCATGGACATTGGATGTTATTAATAACAAGGTCACACCATTGGTGAAATAATGTGATGAACATTTATCCGAAGTATAGCATTACGATCAAGTCATTATGTTTATATTGCTATAACATCATACGAAGTAATCTTTATCCTTAGACCATGAAATCATGTTAATTGCTGACACCAGAAGAGTATCTTGATAACATCAAACGTCACACCGTAACAGGGTGACTATAAAGATGGGTTCAGTACTACGAAGGTGTTATGTTGAGGCTCATGGATCAAGAGTGGAATTTGTCAATCCAGATGACGGATAGATATACTCTGGGCCCTCTCGGTGATATCACATTAGGATAGCTTGCAAGCAAGTGATGTGATCACTAGAATGTTATATCACGGGAACAAGAAAAGAGTGCATGTCGGTAACGAGATCAAACTAGGTATGGAGATACCGATGATCGAATCTCGTACATGTAATATATCGAGAGACAAAGGGATTTAGTTACAAGCGTTAAAGGTTCTCACGATCACAGAAGTCATCGTTGAATGTGTAGGAGTCAGTACGGATCTCCGTGTCCCAGCTGATTATTGATCGGAGAAGGGTCTCGATCATGTACGCATTATTCGAATCATAGGGTGGCACACTTAAGAGTTACGGACACCATTTTGGAGCACATATGTTTGATTTAAAGAATTGCAAAGCGCAGGAATTGTTTCAATAGAAACCGGAAATTGTTTCGGGTGAAATTGCAGAAGGTGGTTCTGCATGTGATATTGAAATATTGCAAGGGGCTATATGTGAATGTTTGTTAATTAAAGTAATTAACAAAATTCTGAATAAATTTAATAAAAAGAGTTTTATTAAATGAGAGAGCATTAAATTTGGAGAAATTTAATGCATTTAAAGTGAAGACTTTAAAAGGAAATGTGAAGAGGCATTTTAATGTGGAGGGGTTACCACCACATGAATGGGGGAGGTGAGGGGTCACCCCCCCATGCGTCGGCCATGGAGAGAGGGGGCACCCCCCCTCCTCCTATAAAAGGCCACCCATTCCCTCCTTCATCCCCACACCTTCTTGTGAAGGATCTCTCTCCCCCTCTAGAATTATTTCCCCATGGTCTCAGATTAGCGAGATACATGTTCCCGGTGGCATTTCGTCTGAAAGGAGTTGCTGCTTCCGCTGGATCGCTGGAGCGAGGAGGTGGAGGTTGTCCGGTGGCTTGAACGTGTGTGCGAGTGCGAATGCGCTGCTGAGTTGCGGCGCTCGGAATTCCTCACGATCTTTAGATTGGCAAGTGTACGACTACATCAACCACGAGTTCCTACTCGTTAACAAAGCTCGTTGTCTATGAGGGTAAGTTCTCGTTGGATGTATGTCCACCCGTTGCTTTGTACCTAGTAGATAGATCTTGGCGTGTAGTTCACACCGTAGGAAATTTTTTGTTTTCTATGCTGCGGACCCAACAGTGGTATCAGAGCCTGATCTATGCGTAGGTGCTTAGCACAGGTAGTACACATATGTTGATATGTGGGCGATGATGATCATGTTATTGCATCTTCTATGTATTTTGGATATTGGTGGCATAGTGGGATGAAGCGGCCCGGACCAACCTTACATGTCATCGTACATGAGACCGGTTCCAATGCGACATGCAACTTGTTTTGCATAAGTGGCTGGCGGGTGTCTGTCTCTCCTACTATAGTCAATATCTGATTTACAACAAGTTGCTAATAACTTAGTTATCCTCGTTGTGGTTCATGTTCGTAGGTGAGAACGGTTCTATCTCCGAAAGCCCTAAGCCACGTAAAACTTGCAATTGATAAATTAGGGGCGTCTAGTTTAGATCATTGTTGGGCTAGTGTATTGATATGGTATTGTTGTAAGTAGATGTATGGTAGATACTCTTACAACACAGTCAACGTGTAAGTTCCATAGACCTTGGCCTTATACACAAAGGAATGATAGAGATCATACCACGATGCAAGTGATAGAGATCAAATGCATGGACCATATCATCTCACTTTACACATTAGATGTTAGCATCTTATACTGCTAGTTTGGCGCGTTTAGTAGCATTATAAGATGATCCCTTATTTAGATATCAAGATAAAAATGTGTTCTTCCTTGAGTATGCACCGTTCTATGGATCGTGTTTCGAGACATCATGTGATGATCGGGTGTACTCGAATCTACGCTTTCATAGGAACGGGTGTAAGACAGTTTTACACACGCGAATACTAAGGTTCTTACTTGGCGAGCCTAGCATGTATATACATGGCCTCAGAACACGGACCGAAAGGTTAAGCATGAGTCATATGGTTGATATGATGCCCATATAGATACTCGCCTTTGAAGCTATATCAACTCACGTGATGATCAGACTTGGTGTAGTGGATTTGGTTCATGTAATCACCAGAAGGACACGAGGGATGTCGTTTTTGAGTGGGAGTTCATTAGTAATTTGGATTAGTTGAACTCATTCTATCATAAACTTAGTCTAAATAAACTTTACAAATTCTGTTGTAGATGGCACCACCTGCTTTTAATTTCAATGTGTTCATGGAGAAAGAGAAACTTGCTGCGAATGGTAGCAACTTCACCAACTAGGCTATGAATTTGAGGATTCTCCTCACTGCTGCACAAACGCAATATGTGCTAGATGTGCCGGTAGGCCCCCCACCAGCTCCTGATGCCCCTGACAAGGAAAAGAATGTCTATGTGACTCGTCAGGAGGACCACAACTTAGTTCATTGCGGTATACTGTATGGGCTAGAGCCAGAACTTCGAAAGCGTTTCGAAAATGGCAATGCCTTTGATACCATGGGAGAATTGAAAATGATTTTCGATACCCATGCTGCCGTAGAGAGTTATAATGCTACAGAAAAGTTCTTTAGCTGCATGATGGAGGAAAACAGCTCCATTAGTGAGCACGTACTCAAAATGTCTGGGTACGCCGATAAGCTTGTGTCCTTGGGAATAACGATTCCCATTGACTTAGCCATACATCGTGTTCTCCAATCTCTGCCACCTAGCTACAAGAGCTTCGTGATGAACTATAATATGCAGGGCATGAAGAAGTCTCTTCCGAGCTTACATCAATGCTTAAGACTGCAGAAGTGGAGATTAGGAAAGAACATCAAGTGTTGATGATCAATAGGACCACCGGTTTCAAGAAGGACAAGAAAGGTAAGCACAAGGGAAAGAAGGGTGGCAAGTCTGTTGCCACGCCTAAAAAGAAACCTCGGGCTGGCCCTAAGTCTGACACCGAGTGCTACTATTGCAAGGGAAATGGCCATTGAAAGCGCAACTGCCCCAAGTATTTGGCGGACAAGAACCAGCAAGGCAAACAAAGGTATATGTGATATACATGTTATTTATGTGTACTTGACTAGTACTGCATGGCGTACGGGTATTTGATACGGATCGGTTGCTAATATATGTAACTCGGTTCAGGGGCTACGGAACAAGCGACAACTAGCAAGGGATGAGGTCAGGATGCGGGTCGGCAATGGATCAAGAGTTGATGTGATCGCCGTCGGGACGCTACCTCTCCATTTGCCCTCGGGATTAGTTATAAACCTAAATAATTGTTATTTGGTGCCTGCACTGAGCATGAACATTGTATCTGGATCGCGTTTGATGCAAAGTGGTCATTCCTTTAAATCTGAAAACAATGGTTGTTCGATTTATAAGAATGATATCTTTTATGGTCATGCACCTATGTTGAATGGTTTATTTCTGTTGGATCTCGATAGTAATATTACGCACATTCATAATGTTAATGCTAAAAAGATTAAACTTGATGATGGTATGTCTACATATATGTGGCACTGCCATCTAGGTCATATTGGCGTTAAACGCATGAAGAAACTCCATTCTGATGGACTTTTGGAATCACTTGGTTTTGAATCATTTGACACATGTGAGCCATGCCTTATGGGCAAGATGACTAGAACGCCGTTTTCCGGTTCAATGGAACGGGCGACAGATCTATTGGAAATCATACATACTGATGTGTGTGGACCAATGAGTGTGTCGGCGCGAGGTGGATATCGTTATTTTGTTACTTTCACGGATGATTTGAGTAGATACGGGTATATCTATTTGATGAAACACAAGTCTGAAACTTTTGAAAAGTTCAAGGAATTTCAGAATGAAGTGGAAAATCATCGTAATAGAAAGATCAAATTTCTATGGTCTGACCGTGGAGGAGAGTATCTAAGTTACGAGTTTAGCACACACATGAAAGAGTGTGGAATAGTTTTACAACTCACGCCTGCCGGAACACCACAACGTAATGGTGTGCCGGAACGTCGTAATCGTACCTTATTGGATATGGTTCGATCTATGATGTCTCTGACTGACTTACCTCTGTCATTTTGGGGTTATGCACTAGAAACAGCTGCATTCACTTTAAATCGGGCACCATCTAAATCCGTTGAAACGACACCATATGAATTATGGTTTGGAAACAAATCTAAGCTGTTATTTCTTAAGGTTTGGGGATGCGATGTTTATGTGAAGAAACTTCAACCGGATAAACTCGAACCCAAAGCGGAAAATGCGTCTTCATAGGATACCCTAAGGAAACAATTGGGTATACCTTCTATCACAGATCCGAGGGCAAGGTTTTTGTTGCCAAGAACGGATCCTTTCTTGAGAAGGAGTTTCTCGCGAAAGGTATGAGTAGTCGGAAGGTAGAACTCGAAGAGGTTATTGAACCTTTTCTTCATGGAATGGCGAGTGGCGCAGCACTGGAAGTTGTTTCGGAGTTGACTTCACCTGATGAAGAGAGAGCTAATGATAATGATCATGAAACTCCGAAAGAGGACACTACCATACCTCGCAGGTCAAGCAGGACACGTGGAACTCCTGAACTGTACGGCAATCCTGTTGTGAATTTCATGGTTGATGAAATGGATGACCCTGCGACGTATGAAGAAGCGATGATGAGCCCGAATTCCAACAAATGGCTAGAAGCCATGAAATCCGAGATGGAATCCATGTACGAGAACCAAGTTTGGAACTTGGTGGACTTACCTCACGACCGAAAGGCCATTGAGAATAAATGGATTTTCAAAAGAAAAAGCGATCTTTGGTAATGTGACCATCTATAAGGCTCGACTTGTCGCAAAGGGGTTTCGACAAATTCAAGGAGTTGACTACGATGAGACATTCTCTCCCATAGCGATGCTTAAGTCGGTTAGGATTATGTTAGCAATTGCTGCATATTTTGATTATGAAATATGGCAGATGGATGTCAAAACTGCGTTCCTCAATGGTAATATTGAAGAAGAGTTGTATATGATACAACCTAAGGGTTTTGTCGATCCTAAGGATGTTAATAAGGTATGCAAACTTCAGCGATCCATCTATGTACTGAAGCAAGCATCACGGAGTTGGAATCTCCGCTTTGATGAGGTGATCAAAGAGTTTGGATTTGTCCAAACTTATGGAGAGGCTTGTATTTACAAGAAAGTGAGTGGGAGCAATGTGGCATTTCTGATATTATATTTGGATGACATATTATTGATTGGAAATGATATAGATCTTTTAAACAGTGTTAAAAGTTATCTAAACAGCAAATTTCAATGAAAGACCTTGGTGAAGCGTCATATATATTAGGCATTAAAATCTATAGAGATAGATCAAGGTGCCTAATTGGGCTATCGCAGAGTACATACCTTGATAAGATATTAAAGAAGTTTAATATGGACGAAAGTAAGAAGGGGTTCTTACCTATGTTGCAAGGCAAGACATTGAGTAAGACTCAAAGTCCGGCTACGGCGGAAGAAAGAGAGATGATGGATAAGATCCCCTATGCCTCGGGCATAGGCTCTATTATGTATGCCATGCTATGTACAAGACCGGATGTGGCACATTCTATTAGTTTGACTAGTAGGTACCAATCTGATCCGTGTTGAACCTTTGGATAGCGGTAAAGAACATCCTCAAGTACTTGAGAAGAACTAAGGATATGTTTCTTATATATGGAGGTGAAGAAGAGCTAGTCGCTAAGTGTTATGTCGATGCTAGCTTTGACACCGATCCGGATGACTCTAAGTCTCAATCCGGATACGTATTTCTCTTGAACGGAGCAGCAGTTAGTTGGAGGAGTTCCAAACAACCTGTGGTGGCCAGATCAACGACGGAGACTGAATATGTTGCTGCTTCAGAAGCGGTGCAAGAAGCAGTTTGGATGAAAGAGTTTATTACGGAACTGGGTGTGGTTCCCAGTGCGTTGGACCTGATGGTGATTTATTGTGACAACAATGGAGCCATAGCCAACACAAAGGAACCGAGGTCTCACAAGAATTCCAAACATATTAAGCGTCGGTTTCATTCCATCTGCGAGCATGTCAAGGATGGAGATATAAAGATTTGTAAAGTACACACGGACCTAAATGTAGCAGATCCGTTGACTAAAGTTCTCCCTAGGGCAAAACATGATCAACACCAGAACTCCATGGGTGTTAGATTTATCACTATGTGAACTAGATTATTGTCTCTAATGCAAGTGGGAGACTGAAGGAAATATGCTCTGAGAGACAATAATAAAGTTGTTATTATATATTCCTTATACATGATAGATGTTTATTTTACATGCTAGAATTGTATTGATTCGGAAACATCAATACATGTGTGTTTAATAAACAAAAAAGGGTTCCTAGTCATGCCTCTCTTATAGACTAGCTTGTTGATTAACAAGATGATCAAGGTTTCCTGATCATGGACATTGGATGTTGTTAATAACATGGTCACACCATTGGTGGAATGATGTGATGAACATTCATCCGAAGTATAGCATTACGATCAAGTCATTATGTTTATATTGCTATAACATCATACGAAGTAATCTTTATCCTTAGACCATGAGATCATGTTAATTGCTGACACCGGAAGAGTATCTTGATAACATCAAACGTCACACCGTAACAGGGTGACTATAAAGATGGGTTCAGTACTACGAAGGTGTTATGTTGAGGCTCATGGATCAAGAGTGAAATTTGTCAATCCAGATGACGGATAGATATACTCTGGGCCCTCTCGGTGATATCACATTAAGATAGCTCGCAAGCAAGTGATGTGATCACTAGAATGTTATATCACGGGAACGAGAAAAGAGTGCATGTCGGTAATGAGATCAAACTAGGTATGGAGATACCGATGATCGAATCTCGGACATGTAATATATCGAGAGACAAAGGGATTTAGTTACAAGCGTTAAAGGTTCTCACGATCACAGAAGTCATCGTTGAATGTGTAGGAGTCAATACGGATCTCTAGGTCCCGCTGCTGATTATTGATCGGAGAAGGGTCTCGATCATGTCTGCATTATTAGCGAACCGTAGGGTGGCACACTTAAGAGTTACCGGACAACATTTTGGAGCACATATGTTTCAGACGAAAGAATTGCAAAGCGCAGGAATTGTTTCAATAGAAACCGGAAATTATTTCGGGTGAAATTGCAGAAGGCGGTTCTGCATGTGATATTGAAATATTGCAAGGGGTTATATGTGAATGTTTTTTAATTAAAGTAATTAACAAAATTCTGACTAAATTTAATAAAAAGAGTTTTATTAAATGAGAGAGCATTAAATTTGGAGAAATTTAATGCATTTAAAGTGGAGACTTTAAAAGTAAATGTGAAGAGGCATTTTAATGTGGAGGGGTTACCACCACATGAATGGGGGAGGTGAGGGGTCACCCCCATGCATGACCATGGAGAGGGGGCACCCCCCCTACTCCTATAAAAGGCCACCCATTCTCTCCTTCATCCTCACACCTCCTTGTAAAGGATCTCTCTCCTCCTCTAGAATTATTTCCCCATGGTCTCGGATTAGCGAGATACATGTTTTCGGTGGCATTTCGTCTGGAAGGAGTTGCTGCTTCCGCTGGATCGCTGGAGCGAGGAGGTGGAGGTTGTTCGGTGGCTTGAACGTGTGTGCGAGTGCGGATGCGCTGCTGAGTTGCGGCGCTCGGACTTTCTCACGATCTTGAGATCGGCAAATATACGACTACATCAACCACGAGTTCCTACTCGTTAACAAAGCTCGTTATCTACGAGGGTAAGTTCTCGTTGGATGTATGTCCACCCGTTGTTTTGTACCTAATAGATAGATCTTGGCGTGTAGTTCACACCGTAGGAAAAATTTTATTTTCTATGCTGCGGACCCAACAGAAGCTGCATACCGATAAATGGTATCACATGATGCCTATAGATTTTTCAAATTCTGTGAATTAAAGAAATTTCTATGAAAGCAGATACTTGAAGCCAACGGGGCGAGTGGAGGTAGATCAATGAAAAAGATTAAGAAAAAACGACGGACTAAGGTTAGAGCTTCCGGTACAACGCACGAGCATATTTCCTATATCTATAAATAGATGAAGCGAATGGCTAGCAAGCTCATCTTCTTTGAATAGATCATGTTCGTCAAGAATAGAAGTAACGTGACATCAATGATGGTGGCAAGAAAATTCCAGTTTTCGTTCTCCCCGTGCAACGTATGGGCATTTGTGCTAATAGTCTAAAAAATTAGATGATGTGGATCAACCTGGTGCCTCGAAAAACGACCTTATTGATTTTATCTATACTGTTAAAAAGATACACGTCGTTCCTCGCCCCAATTTTTCCGTCTGCTTGAGTTTTGACGATTTCCCCTCCCATTTCGTACATATTACACTAATGCTTCCTTCTTTCTCCCTCATCTTATCCCCGAGAACGTCGACGCACGCAGCGGTTGCCGGTCACCAAGTCTTCTCGGCCACCTCCTCCGGCGCCTAGTCCCCGTCCGCCACTGAGTCCGCCTCCAACAAGCACCGGACCTCGAGCAACCGGGCCGTCCTGCGCAAGTACCGGGAGAATAATAAGCTGCACACGGCGTCGGCCGGACGATGGTGAAGAACACCGTCGATTTGGTTCATGGTGGTGGACTTGACCTTGCTGGTGGCGCTGTGCCCGCACATCTCTGTCTCGCTTACACAGCCAGATTGGGCGGCGTTAGGTACGCGTGCGGGGTCCACAGCTCCGTCTTCAGCGACTGCAACAGCATTGCCTCCTCCGACTTCGAAGGCTTCCTCTCCTGCCCATGTGCAACCAACTCGTCCTCGCTGGTCTCACCTTTCCTGCGGCCGCTGTAGATTTCAATCCCGCCAGCAGGAGCATCTTCGCCCTCGAATCCCTGATGCTCTGGGGTTGGAGTCCGTCTGGCTGCCGCCCGGAGATGGATGTTGTCGCCATCGTTCCGCTGCAAGGTGTTGGGCTCAATCAATCTAATTTTAGCCGCTGAACTGTCATAGGAGACCAAGTTTTACATTGCATTGCTCTTCTGATCAAGATTGTTTCAATTCTGATCAAGATCTCGTGTTGTCATTGTTAAACTTTTATAGTAAGAGTAGGGACGAAGGAGAACGCATATTAACACAATGCATTATTCTGGTTTCAAAGACGAAGGTCTTTGGTGCTTCAGCAGTTTGACAGAAGAACATGGTATCGAACCATATATTGAACACTATACGTGCAAAACTGATTTTCTACGTAAATTTGGCATGTTAGTATTGCTAATGTATTTCTTTTAGGAAAATGCCTATTCAATTACATAATCTGGTTTTGGCTACTAACAAACAGTTTTCATTGTTTGTGCCGATTCTTACCTTCAAAAGGATTGCGTCCCCAAACGGCACCCGGTGAAAGCACCTACACACCGTCGAGCCGTGTCTTGTTTGGGACACGCCTGTTCTCAGTCGCATGATCCAAACAACGTTGTTCAACCAAACAAAATTTATTAAAAAAACAACAAAATTTTACAAACAGAGCAAAATTTAACTAAATATAAATGGAAACTAAATCTAAGTGTTGTCGTTCCTGTCAAAGGGACCATCCTCGTCGTTGTTCTGGTGACGCTCCTGCCTAGACTGTCATGCTTCCACCATGTGGAGAGATGGCGTCGTCTCTGGGTGGTGACCTGCAACGCGCCGCCGTACGTGTGTTTGCGCAGCTTCCAATAGAACTCATTCTGAGCAATCCATGCTTTCTTGTGAGCGGCAGTAGTGGCTACATTCTTCTTATTGATGCGAAGAATGGTCCGTCACTCCCTCTCCGTGAGGAGGCGGGCGTTCTCCTCCACCGTCACCTTTTGTAGGGATATCTCCGCACCGCGCTCTTCAGAGTGTTGGTTGACCTCCTCGTGGAGATGGACTTTGTTGAGGATGGCACTCTACGGCGGATCAATCATAAACATGTCGTTCTCCGAGTCCGTTGAGGAGAAGTCTAGCGAGTCGTCATTCTCCGAGGAGGTCGGAGGAGTTGGTTCCGGCGGCCGGGAGCGTGATGGCGCCTCAGGCATGGGGAGCTTGTCTCGGTCGGTAGCCAGGCGGTGAGGCATGGCGCTAAATGATGAGAGCTTGGGGGCGCGAAAAAAAAAGGAGGAGACAAGCGCAACAAGGCGAAGGTTTGATGTGGATAGAGGAAGAGGGAGGTATTTATACGCCGAAGTAGGCAGCGCGGCCGCTGACTCGCATTAACACCGTCGTCGCAGAAGGCAAAGAGACTAGACGTTGCGCCTGTGTCGGCCGTGAGCCACCCTGTGGCGACTCTCTCACGCGCTACTACGTCGATGAGACGACTCTCTGAGTCGGCCGTTAGGCTATTGTAAAAGATTAGTCTGGACATAAATAAGTCTGACCAATCACTATGCCAGTGATAGGACTGGTCCGCTAAAATATTAACTGAAAATAAGGATCCGTAGCACGGGTGTAAAAGGTAAGAAGACCGAAGAAGCTAGTAACACATGTACGCCAGCATATGACGTACAAGCGTGTTGGAGATTGCTTCGTCTTCCGTCCCGTGTAAGGAGTCCGACACGCACGCCATCATCTCCGGCTTCCTTCCAACCATCTCCAGTCTCCACCTCATCTCCCGCCCAAACCCTAGATAACCCCTCCCAAAAATGGCGGAGCCGCCCGCCGCCGACGCCCCGCCGACGCCACCTCCTGTCTACGACGCTCCGACGCCGGTTGACCGCGACGTGTGGCTCGCCTGCGCGACCCCGCTGTCCCGCATCCCCGCAGTGGGATCCCAGGTCTACTACTTCCGGCACGGCTACTCCGAGCAGTGCCCCGTGCCCCCGCCCGCCTCCCCGCTCCCCAACATCTTCCCCTGCACCGTCGCTGCCGTCCGCCTCTTCGCCGACCCCAACACCGACGAGCCCTACGCCACCATCTCCCTCGTCCCCGGCCCCCACCGCGATCCCTCCGACGCTTCCCCCCACCAGGACGACGCGCAGCACGGGTTCTGCTACTACGCCAAGCAGCTCACGCAGAGCGACGCCAACAATGGCGGCGGCTTCTCCGTGCCCAGGTCCTGCGCCGACCTCGTCTTCCCGCCACTCGACTTCAAGGCCGACCCGCCCGTGCAGACGCTACGGATGCGGGACCTGGTCGGCGCGCCTTGGGAGTTCCGCCACATCTACCGCGGCACGCCGCGCCACCACCTGCTCACCACCGGCTGGACCAAGTTCGTCAACACCAAGCTGCTCGTCGCGGGCGACGCCGTCGTATTCATGCGCCGCCCCGACGGGGACCTGATCGCTGGGGTGCGCCGCGCTCCCAGGTACCCCGCCGTCTCCCAGGGCGCCGCGGCGGGCCAGCGCGGGCGGCCCCACAACGCGCGGGCGCAGGTGCCGCCGCAGGAGGTGAACGACGCCACGCAGCTGGCGGCGGCGGGGAGGGCCTTCACCGTCACGTACTACCCGCGGCAGGGCGCCGGGGAGTTCGTCGTGCGGAGGAAGGAGGTGGAGGACGCGTTGCTCACCAACTGGAAGCCCGGGTTGCAGGTGCGCATGAAGTTCCTCGACGCCGAGGAGCGCCGCTCCGAGTGGATCAACGGCGTCATCAAGGCCGTCGACCATGACATCTGGCGTATGCTCGAGGTTCGTATATGATCCATCTGATCATTGCGTTAATTAATTCTTGAAGCCGCAATTCTGATCCATTTCTATTTGGTTCAGTGTATATTGCCAATTTGCCATCATGTTTGGTTCAGGTGTTTCGCTAGGTTATGAATGAATGAATGAGTGGCAAGCAATCTTGTCTTGCAAATAATAACTATGTTTAGCCACTTGTACTTTATGCTTACTTAGATTTGATGCATACATAGCATACGGTTGCTATCACTTGTCTGTTGCCAGTAGGACTGGCTCTGTTTCTGGTATCAAGACATCCAAATATATAAGCGATTATTCGCCTGACTCACCTCATGCATGCCTGTGGCAATTCTGATTTGGAATTAGCAATGCACTTGTAACTTCACTGAATTTTAGTTTATTAGTTCTTACATTTACTGTTATTTTTTTTACTTGTACTTTTACTGTTATTAATACAACAAGTCATGCCATGTAATGAAATCTGCAGTCAGTCCTTTCATCCATCCTGAAAAATGCAAAGCTTACTGAAATAAAGCAGAGTATATGTCATTAGCTCTTCATAGCCATGAATGCCCAGTTCAGAGTTGTCTTGTTTCATATAACCGCACCTTTGGTCCTGACATCTCAAGAGAAGTGTTCCATGTTGTCTATTCGATCAGTCCCTTGATTGTCACTAAACCAATTCATCTTATATCCTTATTTTATTTTTATATTATTACTGGCTCCCACATTTCTTTGCGTACCTGTTTGGTGTTACTCTGTTTGTGTCAGACCCCTACTGTGTGTGTGATATGGAATCTCTAATTCCTTAAAAACAGGAAGAACAATAGGAAAGTGTATTTGTTTCACAGGTATATGTTTTGTGTTTGAGTCACAGCTCGTAATTCGGAACATAGTTACAGACTTATACAGGCGGACAGTGTCAAGGGCAAAAACACTACAGTTAATGACAAATGACGGTAAACAGTGAAGTAGCTAGGCGAGCGACGTAAGCCGTTGATCTTGAGCTTTCATCTCTGGCGTCCGCTAACTAAACCTGTGACTTAACAGTCTGAACTTGACACTTGGGTCCAGTTTGTCTTACTGCTTGATGTATCTGCAGATAGACTGGGATGAATCTTCGCCAGTGCCATTGAGAAACAGACATGTTAATGCTTGGCAAGTCGAACTCGTTGGGTGCGCTCCCATCCTGAAGAAGCTCAAGTTTACTGAGACCATTGTTGCACCTCTGTGGACTGGAGATGTTGGCATCGCTGCTGGACCAGAACGCCAGAACCTGGCAATGATGCAGGGTTCACCTGTTCCTGCTGGCATGCAGGGACCCAGGCACATCGGCCTCACTGATCAGTTGCCCTCTTCATCTACTACAGTGTTCACAACTCAGCTGCTGTTCCCACAGGATCGTCAGGTTCCGCTGAGTTCCAGTGGTGGCTCCTCTGAGGTTGTGAATCCTGAAGAAATAGGTGGATCTCCACCCAACAACTCAGTGAACATGCCTCCTTCTGAATCCCCTGAAAAAGTGAAGAGCATACAGCTGTTTGGCACCACGATCACATCACCTGTGCAGAGTGCCACCAATGGTCCTTCTGAAGAAGTGAACCAAGTTCCTGATGCTGCTGTGGTCGATGGAACTGCTAATGAAGATGCTTCTTCCACAAACCCACTTGACCTCCATCTTGGTACAGATGATGGCCCCAGGCAGAATGATTCCAGGGAAGAAGCCTGAAGTGGCATATATACACTACCATACTGGAAGGTACTATTTCATTAATATTCCTTCTTTTTCTTGCAATTATAATGGATAAATGGTTTTTACATGACCCTTCAGACCTAGTTGTGAAAGGCGATATAGTGATGATGTCTATCGGGCCATTCAGAACAGCTTTAATATAAATTGTCTCTTGTCGCTTTTGATGATGAACGACGGCTGCCTCTTGATTAGCGAAACAATGATCATGCATTCTCGTTGAATGATGTCCCTCTTATTTGATGGAATACTGAGACAACAACCACCTATTTGTTTATTTTTGCCAATGTAGTGATTGATATTTTTGTCTGTTTATACAACTCTCAACTGGCATGCTGTGTACCTGTATGTTTACATGTTTCAGCAGAACTATGATCCATCTTCCAAGCATACGTAATCTTGCTTATCCATAGAGGCAACACTGGTAACTGAAACTACATCCACTTGCGGTGATGGGAAATTGGTGGCAGACTAACATGGATCTAGGAGCATAAGCATCGAAATGAAATCAGATACCCATAGGTTGCATAATTTTACATAAAAGCTCAAAAAACAAGTGACAATTTTTTAATTTGTAAAAAATTTAATTTTAATTTTAATGTCCATTTAACAAGTTCTACATTGTTTCTGCTAGATTATTTAGCCATTTTATTTAATATTCCTGTAGACAGAAGGTTCTCGGAGTTGACTTCAACAAAGGATGTTTGTGGCTGGTTGCAATCAAACAAGTTGATGTCTCATGCTGCTTGCGCACGTCTGCTGCTGCACTGAGTGCACGACTAGTCGACTATAGGCTGCCATGTTTTTTCTTTCACTTTTTGCAACAGTTTGGTTGCGTGCATCCTCTTACACATCTGAACAAGAAAACATATGCACCATGTTATCCCTTGGGTTCCCAGTTATTCTTGTCGAGTTCTGATGGGTTCATTCTTCCTTTGAATTTAAGTTTTGTTTTGTTTTGTTTCACAAATGTGTCGTTCCGTTTATGGTTCCATATCATTCTTTAATTCTGGAATTGGTTACTGCTTTTCATCGGAAGGCAGTCAAAATGGTCTTTTGTAGTCTCTCATTTTTTACCTAGAAAGGAGATACGGTCTATGATATCTGTGACATTATTGAAGTGCTGCCGCTGAAAAGGAGACGAAAAGTTCGATGTGGAAGAAAGAAAAGTACTGTAGCTCATTGACACAGGAGGGGAGACTCTAATTAGATTACCAGCCGACACGTAGAGCGTGCACATACCAACCTAATCTGTCAATTCACCCGCGTCCTCGGTGCATCTCTAACCCATCCCTATTTCTTTAGAGGACTAAAAGGCCAGACTAAACTTAATTTCCTATATTTGCTCCTCTAAATTTTGCGTTGTAGAACCGATCTCTAATAACTTTGAGGACTAAGAGCAACTCTAACGGTACGTGTAAACACCCTAAAACAGTATAGAAACCGTCAGTTTTAGGTTTCCGAAAAAAAAACTGGCGCTCTAATGGTACCTGTAAACTCTCGAAAACTGTACTATTTTTAACAATCCATGGAGAAACCTGCACCTGAACCTCTACATCTCAGGGCTGCGAGGGTGAACTGAGTGTGGCTTGTATAGGGCGGTAGGTTTGGCGCCACGAAAGTTTCAGCATCCTCCCATGTCGTTCCACCGCGGAATTTACCCGGAATTCGCTGGAATCCGCCCGATGCACGTCGGCAGAGGCCGTTGCCGCTCCGAATCGGTACAAGAGGCGGCGTGTGGGGGAGGCGGTCGGGGCTAGGGGAGGCGGTCGGGGCTGGGTGGCATCCGCGGCGTTGGAGTCGAGGCAGAGGGCAAGAGGGTGACCACGACACGACATAGCAGGGGTAGGAGGTCATCGGGGAGGCCTGTGCGTAGGAGGCGGCTCCCATGGTGATAGCCGTCGGGCGGCGGGGCCAGAGAAGGGGGTCACGACATAGGGGGCGGGCGCATGGGCGGCATGGGTGGTAGGCGGGGAGTGGATAGGGGCCGGCCGAGGAGTGGGCAGGGGTCGGCGAGTGTGGGCAGCATCTAGAGGCGAGGAGGTCGCGCAGAGGAAGAAAAAAGAGGGAAAAAGAAAAAAAGTGGTGGGCTCCATGAATACATGTCCTCTTTATAGTGTCCCGTCTTTTCTGCTACGTTTCGGATCGTAAAATGAGTTTTTCGTGAATTATAAACATGTTTTATAGTTATCGTTGTATCTGCTCTAAGGGGCTGTTTGGATTGCACCGCAGATCGTCCAACCAATTTTTTGGTCGTTGACTACTACGACCAGCTCCGTTTAGATCGGGGCTAAGACTTAGAACCATGCCATTTTTTTGGTAGCCCTGTTTAGTTTCTATGCCCGCTAGGTGACGAGATCCTGACGGCAGAATCCTTCGTCAAATTGGCGTGCCAGTTTTAGCGTGGTTGCATGGGGGCGTGACCCAAACAGATCCTAGAATTTTGTTTTTTGCGAATCAAAACTTTTGAACCAAAGTATATTAATATTACAACCTCAATTGAGTGTAATAAAATTATTCATTATTACAAACCAAATCAAGTGTAATAAATCAAATTGTTCATTATTACAAACCGAATTAAATTGATAAATCAAATTGTTCGAAAGTAATTGTCGTGGAGACGCCAGAGATGCTCAACAAGATCAGCCTGTAGCTCCTTATGTGACTCTTTATTCTCGATGCTTCGGTGCATTGCGAGAAACTGGTCGATCATGTTTAGATCATGCTTAGGCACAACAGGATCTCCATTTGAGACATACCTATAGTCATCAAACATGTCTCTCCCATCTGCGATGATCATGTTATGCAAAATGATGCAATGTCATTATCTGCTAGAGGACTTGTGGCTTCCAATACTCGACAGGTCCACAAATAATGCCAACTCTCTCCACATCTTTCCTTGCTGCCTCTTGGTCTGTTACAAAGTGTGATTTCTTCGGGTTATTGCAAAGATGAGATTGTATTCATAAATGTGGATCATGGAGGGTAGATCCCGTCAACAAGATAATAACCTTTGTGTACCCATGGCCTTCGATCACATAGTTGCAAGGAGGATCTTCACCCTTGACAAGCCTTGAGAATAGTGGTGACGTCGACAACACATTCAGATCATTAAGAGAGCCAGGCAATCCAAAGAATGAATGCCATATCCATAGATCATGCGATACAACTGCCCCGAGGATGATTGTTGCATCTTTGAAGTGGCCTTTGTATTATCCTTTCCAACCAGCTGGACAATTCTTCCAGGGCCAATGCATACAGTCAATTGAACCAAGCATTCCATGTCATTCTCTTGCTTCGTTTTCAGCAAGAAGTATCTCAATGTCTTCTTCATTGGGTGCCCTCAAATAATCTAGACCGAAGATATCAATCACAACTTTCATAAACGTTCTCACGACCTCCAAAACTGTATCCTCCCAAGATGAACATAGTCATCAATGGCGTCGGCCGATCAAACATATACAAGTACCCCCACTGCCGCCACATACTTCATCACCGGGATTGCACCGATCTCACCCATCGCACTCCTCCGAAGTTTGAACAAATCATCGTAGTCCTCCACGACTCAAGTAATGGTGAGGAACAAGTCTTTTTCCATCCGAAACCATCACCGGAACTTCTTTTTAGTGTAGGTTGCATCGGGGTTGAATTAATCCCTCATGATCTTCGCATGCCCCTTGGCTCTGTTTTGGTTGACCCAAGCACGGCCGAACTGAGATCCTCTCCTTGGTGCGTGAAAATCTTAGTTCAAAATCATGATAATAGCCATTTCCAAATATTTGTCTTCATCATCTTCCTCCTCGGACGAAGAATCATCGAAGATCATCTCTCTCAGCCTCTTCATCTACAGCCGAAGGTGCTCTCGATCAAGCTCGGTCGCGAACAAAGGGAAAAAACAATCAAAAACTCGCATCAAAATTTCAGCGAATGCCTTGTGCGCGGTGGAGGTGCATACCGCGGGCGGGGCAGTAGAGTCGGCCAAAAGCTACCGCGATGAAAGAAGGGGCTATGCAACGACCGGATGGCAAGGTCGTGGCCGAGAAATGCCCTCCATGCGGTACCGCGACGGTCGGACCTCTATGAACCGGTGAATCCGCCGTTGGGAAAATCTCGTCAGAATCTGGCCACGGCTCTTGGTTCTGGCCACGACCTTGTCGGTGGAGGCCGATCTACACCATATGCATGCTTTATGGCTCTGATTTTTGCCATCTTCCACTGCGTTTAAACGTTGGTTTTGGTCAAGCAATTGCCAAAGAAACACTCAACTCTTGCCACTAATGACTAATAATTGCAAAGATATGTAAATCCCTTCTTTGATTTATGTTGTGCAGGAAATCATGTCTTTTAAAGCGAAATAAGGAGTCATAATGAAGGATTTTGAGGAAGTACACACGGCCAAATAATTGGAGAGGCGTTCTAGGGCGCCTGAAGGCTTAATGACCACTGGTAGGGGCGCGGTCCGCCCGTACCGCCCGCCGTACCAGGTGGTGACGGCTTCGTCTCGTCAAAACCTACAACTTTCCTAAAGACGCCTATATATTTTTGAGGCTCTAGCTGCCGGCCAGAAGGCTGCCATTCTCAGATTGCATCACAACACCCTCAAAGGAGATTCACACCATTGTTCATCACTTCCTCCATCCATCCATCCATCCACTAGCCATAGCCATTGCTTTGTACTTTAGATCTTCTTGTGATTTGGCGACCATTGTAAGAATATTTGATTTCAATCTAAGTATTTGTATGATGTTTTCTATCTACGATCTATTTGTTATGAGTGAGTAGTCCTCACGAGCTGCGGGTTGGGGAGAAACCTCGCAGCAATTATGTACATCTAGATCATGGGAGAATTGTATTTTGTTTGGGATTGTGATTTGTGTCTTTTATTTCTTCGTCTCTTGTCTAGATTTGTGGACTTGTAGGTACCCAAGATCCCATAGATTGATAAAAGCTTGAGGTGAGATACTTGGCTAGCGGCGATCTCATAGGAACCTCAGTGACAGAAAGGATAGTATGGTATTCGCTTAGCGCCCCATTCGGGATAAAAAACAACATCACCACTTAAAACTTTGATCTATGTTTTGCACTTAATAATCGTTTGTATCCCATGGCTTCGGTGTACTCTCGGTTGGATTAAAAGTCTATTGTTATGCCTGTTGCATCACGGGGGCTCTAGAATATTAGGATGTGTTGTCCATAAGAGATTATCTCGATACAAACATTATACATGACTATGCTTAATATTATATTTTATCCCATTTGATGTGCAACTGCAGGTGGATCTTCAACCCTGGCCTATCTCCATCCATTGATTCAAACCCGTTATAAAGTAAACTAGATTGGTCCGGTCAACTAAGGTAAAACGAACAAACAAAGTCTTGTAGATGTGTCCTTTTTTATTACCTTTTAACAGTGCTTTCCGAGGTTCGATTAAACCTAGGTCTTCTACGAAAAAAGCTATTATACTACATCCGTGAATCCGGATCGAAGGTATCAACCCTTTTTCTGGCGCTGTTGCCGGGAAAGCAATTTTGCTATCTTGGTGAGGTCATTAGAGACCTTGTTTTTAGTTTTATTATTAGTTGTAGTTTAATTCTTGTTATTAGTTAACTTTCTTGTTATCTATCTGAAAACCCAAAAAAAATAGTTACTTGTTATTCGTTTTCATTACTTAAAAATTACCAAAAAGATAAGAGCCATGGCTCAAAAGATATTAGGGAAGTATGCTACTCCCACTGATGATTTTATTCGTGCACCCATCACTCAGCCCGCGGTTGATGCGGAAACATATGAGATAAAACCTAACATTTTAAGTTTGGTTCAACAAAACCAATTTGGAGGTTCATCTTCTAAGGATTCGGGATTGCACTTAAATACTTTTACTGAAATTTGTGACATGATGCGTATTAAGAATGTAGGTCCAAATGCTATTAAGCTAAGATTGTTTACTTTCTCTCTTAGAGGAAAGGCTAAGGATTGGGGTTGCTAGCTCTACCAAAGGGAACTATTAAATCTTGGGAGAAATGTACTAATTTGCTTATGACTAAATTTTTTCCCCTAGCTAAGACTATGCAGCTAAGATCCAACATTACAAGTTTTAGACAATAAGACCGTGAGCCACTAGCGCTTGCGTGGAAAAGGATGAAAGAAGACGTAATGAACTGTCTTAATCATGGGATGGAAGAGTGGCTTATATTACATTTGTTTTATAATGGTCTTAACCCAATGTCTAAGTCTATGCTAGATACTGCAGCAGGAGGAACGATCATGGGAAAGCATGTGAGTGTTGCAAAGAAGTTACTTTATGATATGCAAAATAACCATGCCCAATGGCATGTCGAAAGAACCTCGAAGAGAGTAAGTTCAATTACCGAGGTACATAATGAAGAGCTTATATCTAAGGTAGATGACTTGCTTAGCTTAGTAAAGGGTAAGGAAGATACCCAAGTTAATGCTATCACTATCGATGTTAATGATGTTAATTTTATAGCTCGTACTCCTTTTAATCCTGCATGGAAAAATAATTATGCTTCTAATGTTCAAAAATATCATGCTATTCCTACAGGAGCTCCTTATAATAATTATGATAATACTAATGGAGAAAATCATGGCAATCTCCTGATTGAGCAAACCATTAGAACATTTATACAAGATCAAACCGATCAAAATAATATGCTTATTAAGATTACGGAGAACCATGAGAGTAGTATAGGAAGATGATCTAACCAGGCCGTTGCAATTAGAAATGATGTGCAGGCTCTACAGGAAAGAACAAAGACCGTGGAGGCTCAGCTGGGTAAGGTAGCCGAGAGCCAAGCTCTCATACTAGCAAAATTTGCTGGAAAACCCGAGCCAAATCCGATAGAATACCTCAAAATGATGAGGGTGGTAACCGATGATGAAAAATCTAAAGAGATGGATTATAGCAATGCGCCAACACCAGAATATACCATGGAAGATCTATTGAACATGATCACCATTAAGAATCCAGGTATAGAACAAGATAATGATGCTATGTACCAACAATTTATACAACAAGTAGCATCTAAAGTTCGTGATTTAGAGATGGAGTATAAAAGACTAGCTGATAAGCTTCCAGGTGCTGGTTAGATGATATATTTGAGCCCACTATTAGAATTAAGTTGGGAGTTAATGAGATATCCACACTTTGTGATCTGGTGCAAGCGTCTCAACAATTTCCCAAAAGCCTATTCGATAAATTAAACTTGGGGTCATTTGTTACAACTAAATTGAGACTCCATCTAGCTGATTCAACTTATAAACAAGTTGTTGGGATAAAAGAAAATATAGTTGTTGAAATTAAAGGTAATCCCACTCTTATTGATCTTGTTATTGTGGACATGCCTGAAGATCCCATAACACCTATAATTCTAGGTAGGACATTTCTAAGAACTATTAACGCTTTGATTAATTTACATGAAGGGAATGTGAGAATAGGGCTACCATCTAGAAATACTTTTGTAGTCCACTTCCCTAGGAAAAATAAGACCAAGCCTAATGATGATGATGGTGTAATTACTTTAAAAGCAAACTACTTTGGAGTGGGTGTTCCACTTCACAAACCTAAGTGATTACCATCAAGGTCAAGCTAATTGACCTTAACTAGAAGTGCTTTATGGGAGGCAACCCATGTGAAATAAAATTTCTCTTTATATTTCCTATTATATTTTTATTGTGTTAGTTTTGTTTTTATTTTGTTTTGTTTTTAAATAAAGAGTGTTCAAGAAAACCTATGGAGAGAGGAGAAGAAATAAGGTAACCATGTATATTTTATTTTACGAACACATGGCCTAAGAAGTATTGCTGGATTATTACTTAGTATTTTTGATGTTATCTAACCCTCTGATAAGATGTGCAAAGGCGCACGGAGCTACTAATCAAATTCCTTGAGTTTTGTAGTTCACAGTGTTCTTAACGACCACTGGTACAACTGGAGTGGACCGTACCGTGCACCCGTACCACCTCAAGACAAAGGAAGATAAAAAAATTGACGTATGCCGAAAGGAACACTTTCGATAACGAGCACTAGTACGGCCGGACGTACCCGAACCGCGCGCCCGTACCGTACCCCTAAGAAAATATTAGATTTTAAGTAAAGTCACCATAGAGATAACGACGAGTAGTACGAGCGCGCGCGACCGTATCGCGCGACCGTACTGAGTGCACCGCCTGGGAGAAGTCATTGCCCCAAGGTAAGTCACCCGGTAGGGGCGGGCTTCGGCCATACCGCTCGCTTGTACCATGTACGCGGCCGCCATAAGCACCCTGAGGAGGTAACCTAAAAATTCCCAAATCATTTTTTTCTCTTTCTTCTTCCTCCAAACTTAACCGCCTCCATTGGATCTTAAAATTTACTCAATCTTTCTTTGATTCTTCACACTCACTCGATCTAAGGTATGATTCTCCTCTGATCCCCAACTTATTTGTGCAAAAGCTTCACTTAATCATTCATCATTGTCACTCTAGATTTAGGTCTTGTTCTTGATTCAATCTTGATACTAAGTATGCTTAGCATTGTTTTTAGAGGAGTTTCTTTTGTAGTTAGTGTAGAGAATCACCTATGTTATGTTTCTATTGGACCAAAAATTTCATTAGCAATCTTTATTTATTTTGTCTTGTTTTTATTTATTAGATGAACACGAGGAGCCGTACACGTGAGATGGTTGCGGAGTCCTCCGTGCCACCCATTGATACGTTAACCCCTGGAGTCACTTGGTATCAAGTTCACCGAGGAGTTCTATCTGACCCGTTTCGATCGTCTTAAGATTCGAGAGATCAAGTCCACCAAGTGGGTGTGTTCTTACATCCTGAACCAACTTGGCATTCGTGCTGATTTCGATTTACTTTGCAACAATGTTGGTTTGTACAATTTTGTCTTTTAGGATATTGCGACATATCGCCGCTTGACGCTTGAGTTCTTCAGCACCTTGACACACACGATGGATCCTTATGGTTGTTCCGAGGAACAAAGGCCCGGAGTTGATCGAATTAAATTCCGCCTTATGAACTGAGTATACCTTGACACTCAGCCAATGGGCTCAATGCTTTGGGTTTGCCAACAAAACCAGCGATGTACACACAACTACCTTTGTTTTAGATCCTTCCCCTTTATATTACTTTAATTTTATGAGAATTCATGGAAACACATCCAAGGGGAACCAAATTGATCATCCTGCTATTTGATATTTATTATATGTGATTGCTAACACACTACAGGCACGTGGTGAGTTTACTAGAGTTAATGAGGAGAACATGTTGATCCTTGCAAAAGCTGCACTTATCAATTGTAACTTAACGCCAAATTTGGGCGCTCTACTTGTGTTTTACCTTAAGCATCAGGCTCTTCAATCTCGAGGACCCATATGTGGAGGAGGAATTATGACCATTCTTGCATGCACACTTCGCATCTACCTAGGTAACATCCAATCGTTGACTGGAGGTAATCGTCTCGGTCTTTCTACTCTAAGAGCATGTGGTATGATTTCTAAAAATCATGGTAGATATTTCTTCGATATACCTACAGCGGATCACTTGATCCCAGCTCCTTGTCTAACGGTTTATTCTCTATCGACGATGGACGTTTGCGTTATGACGCGCAGGTTGAATCTAATCTACCCCAACAAGAAATACCCATGGGAGGAGGAGAAGATGAAGAAGTAGAACAAGGAGGACCCAAACAAGATGTGCAGCCACCAAACTACTACACCACCTATGAAGATATTTATGCACTCAAAGGAAATATTCAAAACATGAACAACCTCTCCATCAACCTTCGAGATACCACTACAAGCCTTGCCACCCAGTTCCATGATTGGAGCAGCTAATGGAACGTGGGAGATTATCCACCGCCACCACAATGAGCAACAAAAGGGCTTGCATGAGCTTGGGGATGTGTTCCCCTGGCAAATTTATTTGTGTAATAACAAGGTTGTACTCCTGCTCCTTGGAGATTTGAAACACTCGTGTTGGCTTGTTCCAACACTTTGCTTTTTTCCCTTTAATTTGCTTTCTTTTAGTTATTTGTTTTCCTTTGTTTTTCTTTTCTTAAACCCTTTGCTTGGTCGCAAGTTCTTTTCTATTCTTTAATCCCTATCCTCAAAAATACAAAAGGAATTTTCCGTTTATCCTTTTTTTGTAAATGTGGATTCATACTTTTCCTCTTTTCTTTAATATCATTTCGAGAGTAATCGTGTTTGAGTTTTGAAGGAACACAGCCCTATAAGGAAGAGGATCATGAAGTTACTTATGAGAGGTATGCCCTATGTCTCCCACTTATGAAGTTTGAATTGTTTATCTTGGTTGGTTGATTTGCTAAGATGCCATGCTAGTGGGAAGTAATTTAATATGGTTAGAGTAAGGCTTTTTATTGGTATGATGATTAGTTGTTGAAGCTCTTTTCTCTAGTTATTTTAGTTAACCGAGTCTTGCCTTGGAAATAATAATGCCAAACAAGTACAATAAGAAAAAGTCTGAAATTTATGACTTATTTGATGAATGATTGTCTTCAGGGTATACCCTTGATGATACTTAACCCCATAGATATTTTGATAGTCTCGACGACACTCATGAAAGGAGTTGCTTGATTGAAATAAAGTCTAGTGGTAATTGTGATGCATGACAAAGCTAACCTTGTGGATCAAACCATGGTACTAGCTCAAAAAAAGAGAAAAGAAAGAAGCTAGACAACTTTGTTCTATGTCTCTAATGCACACCTTTGGGATTCCAAAAACTCCGCTAGCTTTTGAACGATCTATGGTATAACCCCGGATTTCAGCTATGAGCTGATGACATGAGTGGCATTCGTGTCAATATATGGGCAAAAGTATTGGTACTCTCAAAGGTTGTGCAAACACTTGCAAAAATAAACAAACAACGATCCTTGAAAAATGAAAGAAAGAAAGAAAAAAGATATCCATGAGGATCCACATAACAAGTCCTTGGCATGGTCTCATTACTACTTTACGATTTTTTCTTGAAAGATAATGATTGGATTAGAATTGTTTTAGATAGACTTGATTTATTGATGTGGGTGTAAATAAGACACTTCATTGTTATACTACTTGGGACATGAAACTCTCTTACTCAATTATGCTATTTAAACATCCTAGTGTTCCTTGGCAAGCTGAGAGTTAATTAGAGGAATTGGATTGATTGCTACACTTCTAGTTATTTATACTTATATTAAACTTTACTTTGATTATCTTGACTTACCGAAGCTTGTATAGTATTCTTGTCATCTCTCTAACTTTGATAAGCTTCGCAAATGAATGAAGTGTTGAGCACATACGACTACCGACTGTAAGTGAACTCTTATTCTCGTTATTTCAAGTTTAAACACCGAATTCCTTATAGTTCTTTGGTTCTTCTTGCTCGAGGACGATCAAGGTTTGAGCTTTGGGGAAGTCAATGGCTCCGATTTTTGCCATCTTCCACTATGTTTAAACGTTATTTTTGGTCAAGCAATTGCTAAAGAAACTCTCAACTCTTGCCACTAATGACTAATAATTGCACAGATATGAAAATCCCTTCTTTGATTTATGTTGTGCAGGAAATCACGACTTTTAAAGCGAGATAAGGAGTCATAATGAAGGATTTTGTTGAAGTACACACGGCCAAATAATTGGAGAGGCGTTCTAGGGCGCCTGAAGGCTTAACGACCACTGGTACAGGTGCGGTCCGCCTGTACCGCCCACCTGTACTAGGTGGTGACGACTTCGTCTCGTCAAACCCTAAAACTTTCGTGAAGACGCCTATGTATTTTGAGGCTCCAGCCACCGGCCAGAGGGCCGCCATTCTCAGATTGCATCACAACACCCCGAAAGGAGGTCTACACCATTGTTCATCACTTCCTCCATCCATCCATCCACTAGCCATAGCCATTGCTTTTTTACTTTAGATCTCCTTGTGATTTGGTGACCATTGTAAGAATATTTGATTTCAATCTAATTATTTGTATGATGTTTTCTATCTCTGATCTATTTATTATGAGTGAGTAGTCCTCACGGGCTGTGGGTTGGGGAGAAATCTCGCAGCAATTATGTGCATCTAGATCATGGGAGAATTGTATTTTGTTTGGAATTGTGATTTGTATCTTTTGTTTCTTCGTCTCTTGTCTCGATCTATGGACTTGTAGGTACCCATGATCCCATAGATTGATAAAGGCTTGAGGTGAGATACTTGGCTAGCGGCGATCTCATAGGAACCTCAGTGACAAAAAGGGTAGTACGGTCTTCGCTTAGCACCCCATTCGGAATCAACAACAACATCACCACTTAAAGCTTTGATATGTGTTTTGCACTTAATAATCGTTTATAACCCGTGGCTTCGGTGTACTCCTCGATTGGATTAAAAGTCTACTGCTATGCCTGCTACATCACAGGGGCTCTAGAATATTAGGATGTGTTGCCCATAAGAGATTATCTCGATACAAACATTATACATGACTATGCTTAATATTATTTTTTATCCCATTTGATGTGCAGCTACAGGTGGATCTTCAACCCTGGCCTATCTCCATCCATTGATTCAAACCCGTTATAAAGTAAACTAGATTGGTCTGGTCAACTAAGGTAAAACGAATAAACAAAGTCTTGCAGACATGTCCTTTTTTATTACCTTTTAGTAGTGCTTTCCGAGGTTCGATTAAACCTAGGTCTTCTAGGGAAAAAGCTATTATACTACTTCCGTGAATCCGGATCGAAGGTATTAATGCTCTGACAGCCTTTTCACGGAAAATTTACCTCGTCGTGGCCAGAAACAAGCTTTCAGTCGACGACCGGATCCGACTCAATGCGGCGGCTCTCGAGGGCGATTATGGTGACAATAGGCACTAGTGATCAAGGTGGAGGGGAAATAGGGCGACAGTATTTTCGGGTATCGGCAAAGGGGACAGGTGGCCGGTGGCGTCAACGCTGGCAGGAATGGTGCAACAGAGAAATGAGGCAGTAGCTACGGTTGGGAGGAGTAAAAATATGCGCGCGCGGATGCCAATTCCTAAAATGTATCCTCCTCTAAAACTGTTGTGGGATTGGTTAAGGCTATTTAGGCCATTAGAGGAGAAAAGGAAGTCCTCTAATTGCCGAACGGGGATGGGTTAGAGATGCTCTCATTTCAGTCAGGCACATCAGCAAAACAAAACAAAACAAGCATTCCTAAATCGGTCTTGTTTTACAGCTTACTTGCAATTAACCCACTGCTGAAATGGTACTCAGTAAAGCAGTTAGAGCATCCTCGTAGCACGGACCCGTCCGACAGTTGAGACAGATTGATGCTATTGGGGTTGCAGGCTAAATTTAAAGGAAAGTGACGACTTTTGTTCAAGTTCTTAGAAAATCTTTCAGTTTTGAAAAAACAAATTAACATAAATCTAAACCTAGATGTACTTGTTGTCCTCGCGGAGGTTGACGAAGTATGGCTCTCTATGCTTCTTCCCTCGGGCTCGTCTTTGTTGTGTCCCCTGCTTCGCACATCTAGTAGCAAGCTTCCACCATGGCAAGGTGGGCAGCCTCGCTAGCGGCAACTTCTGCCACCCTCTTGGCTTCTAGCTTGTCCATGGCTTGTCTCTCTACGACCATGATTTGGCGAACGGGGTCCTCCATTGATGCTCTCTCGGGGAGATCTCGATAACGCGGTCTTTGGTGGTTTTGTACGTTTGCTGGAGGGGGCAGGATGTAACCCCTAGTTGCAAGCGGTTTCAAAGGAGGCGTGGATGGCTTCATGCTCCACCTTCATCCCGCCGCCATTGTCATCCTCCTCCTTCCCGTTTTCCTTTATTTCCTCCTCATCATCCTCATCATCCTCCATTTCCTCCTCCTTGTCGTTGTCCAAACATAGTGGACTTGGGTCCGACAACAGGAAACGCTCGTGCGACCTGGGTGTGGGTTCCCTATGAAGTGGCTATGTGGTGCGGCATTTTGCTAGTGAGGGAGAGAAGTGACTGATACGTCCAAAACGTATCTACTTTCTCGAACACTTTTGCTATTGTTTCTCCTCTATACTTGTGTGGTTTGGATGCAACTAATGCGGACTGACGCTGTTTTCAGCAGAATTTCCTTGGTGTCTACTTTTTATGCAGAAAATCAACTATCAGGAAAAATCCCGGAAAATATGCCAAAAATCCTATTTCACCCGAAGACTCCAGGAGCCAGAATACGAGACGGAGAAGAGCCAGGGGTGGACACACCACCTGGTGGCGCGGGCCAGGCCAGGCCGCGCCAGGGGGTGGTGTGGGCCCCCCGGGCACCCCCTCGGCCTCTCTCTTCGCCTATAAGGAGCCTTCTGACCTAAAAAATTCGGGGGGTCAACATTTTTCCAGAAGGAGTTCCGCTCCACCGCTACCACCAGATTCCACGAAACAGCACCAGAAACTCCGTTCTAGCACCCTGCCGGGACGGGGAATTGGAGGAGATCATCGCCATCATCATCACCATCGCTTCTTCATCGACCATCCATGTTTCCCCCATCTATGAGTGAGTAATCCCCCGCTGTAGGCTATGGGGATGGTAGGGATTGGATGAGATCGTTCATGTAATGGCATCAGATTGTTAGGGCATGGTGCCTAGTATCTTTTATTAGTGCTTTATGACTTTGTTGCGACTTGTTGTGCTTAATGCTTGTTACTGGGGCCCGAGTGCCATGATTTCAGATCTGAACATGTTATTGATTCATTATGATAGTATTGTTTTTGGTCTTATCTGCAAGTTGTATACACACGTTGTTGTCCGAAACCTATGGCCCCAAAGTGACAGAAATCGGGATAACCGGAAGGGAATGGCTTTGATGTGAGGATCACATGTGTTCACGGAGTGTTAATGCTTTGCTCCGGTGCTCTATTAAAAGGAGCACCTTAATTGCCAGTAGTTCCCTAGAGGCTCCGCTGCAAACGGGCTGGCAGGACAAAAGATGTTGTGCAAGTTCTCATTGCGAGCACGTATGACTATATATGGAACACATGCCTAGGATTGTCTAGTACTTGGATGCTTTATCTTATTTATCTGCAATTGCCCTATGTTCTGATTGCTATGTGAATTGTCTTGTCCATGAAACACCCGTCCATCCATCCCTATGCCTACCGCACTCGAATCACATCTGCATCGCTTTTGTTACTACGGTCTTTGCTTTACTCTTGCTGTTACTTTTACTATTCCTACTACAAAACTGCTATACGATAAACTGTTGTGAGCAAGATTGTTTCAGTGCAGCTGAATTGACAACTCAGTTGTTAAGGCTTATAAATATTCTTTGGCTCCCCTTGTGTCGAATCAATAAATTGGGTTTCACTTCCCTCGAAAATACTGCGATACACCTCCTATACTTGTGGGTCATCAAGACTATTTTCTAGCGTCGTTGCCGGGGAGCATAGCTTTATTTATTAAGTTCACTTGGATTCTCTATTGCTCGCTGCTATCCATCCATCATGGGTAAGTCTCGTGATGGCAAGGTTCCTATTTTACCATCCACTACAAGAAGAGGTACAGTTCTGAACACCTCTGTTGCTCTTGATTCACCGTATGTTCTGAGTAAGTTCCTTACACCACCACATATACATGCTACACACACTGCTACTACTGCTGAATCTGAAACTTCTGATGCTTATGATGCTGCTTCTACTGTGCTTGATAAGAGTGGTTCATTAGGTCCTTTCCTAGATGCTACGATTGCTAGAACTATAGCTGGAAATACCGAAACTCCTAATGAAGACACTACCACACCTGTTAGCTCACCTGAGTCTAGTGAGAGTTATGATATTGAAGATGGTTATGTTGAGATGACCGATGAATTTATTAAAGAATGTAAGAACACCCATGATAGGAGCGCTGCTAAGAGTCTCCTTGAGAGGCGTACTATTAGACCCAAATTATCTCCTGCTGCTAAGTTTGCTGCTTCTCCCATAAACATTATAGATGAAGATTATGATTTCTCTCTCAATCTATCTTACATAGCTATTGTCGAGAAAGAACCTTTTTGTGGGACTAAGAATGAAAGTACGGTAGCACATATGGATAAACTTTCTACCATGAGTGGCTTGTTTTCTGATGATATTAAGATGCGTACTTACTTTGTTGCTAAGATTTTTCCCTTTTCACTGAAAGGAGAAGCTAAAACTTGGTTTAGTAATTTACCTCCTGGATCTATTGATAGCCCTGAGTGCTTGATTAGTACTTTCCTGCAGAAATATTTTCCTCCTAGTGCTAGACATGCTATTTTGCAGGAACTTTTTGATTTTAAACAGGGAGAAAAAGAGGTATTGCCCGAATCTTGGGCAAGGTTTTGTGATTTGATTCATGCACAGGCTGGAAGTCCATTACCTAAGAATGAGCTTCTTGAAATATTTTATAATGGACTAACCGAGGAATCTAGGACATACCTAGATAGTTGTGCTGATTGTGTTTTCAGGAATAGGACTCCTAAGGAAGCTGAGGAATTAATGGCTATAATAAGCAAGAATTATGAAGATTGGACTCCTCCTAAACAAGCTATACCTGAAGTAATTGTACCTGAACCATCTATTCCTGTGCCTATTCCAACATCAAAGAAGAGGGGAGTTATTGAATTAAATGATGAAGTGATGAAGGAAGCTAAGAAATGTCTTAAGGAGAAGGGAATTAAAGCTGCAGATGTCAAGAATTTACCTCCTATTGAAGAATTATGTAAGCCTCTGAACTTTGATGAAGGTGATATCCCTTACTCTAAACCTCCTGATCAATGCTTAGAAGAATTTGATATCTTTATTGTTAAGCAAGATAACTTTAATAAAAGGGTGCAAAATCATCTAATGGAAAACACTAGAGCTATTGTTGAGTTGAAAGATATTGTGGAAAGAACCTCTAATGATGTTAAAATGATTGTTAAACACTTTCAAATGGTTCAAACACAAATAGATCAACTCGTTAAAGTGCAAAACGACTTGCTAGCTAATGCTGCTAAAGAAAAACATGCTTATGAAATTAGAACTAGAAGTGGAGCTGCTACCTAGGATCCTCTATATCCTGAGGGGCATCCCAAAAGAATTGAGAAGGATTCTCAACAAGCTGAAAATAGTGGTTCTACTCGTAAGAAAAGGAAAAAGAAACATAAAACTATTGTAGAACCCTCTGAACTTGCTATAGATCCTAATAGTATATCTATCTCTGATGCTAAAACTGAAAGTGGTAATGAAGAAAATGTTGTTCCTAATGAAGAAAAAGTTGAGGAAGAACCTGAAAACCACACTAAGAATACTAAATACACCAAAGAAGATTTTATTGCTAAGAAACATGGTAGTGAAAGAGAACCTTGGGTCCAAAAACCTATGCCTTTCCCTGATAAGAAACACAAGTCAAAGGAAGATGAACACTATAATAAGTTTTGTGAGTGGATGAAGCCTTTATTCTTGCAAATTCCTTTGACTAATGCTATTAAATTGCCTCCTTACTCAAAGTATATGAAGGACATTGTCTTGAATAAAAGGAAGATCCCTAATGAAGAAATTTCTACTTTGCTTGCTAATTATTCCTTCAATGGTAAGGTTCCTAAGAAACTTGGAGACCCAGGGATTCCAACTATCCCTTGCTCTATTAAGAACAGTTATGTTAGAACTGCTTTGTGTGATTTGGGAGCTGGAGTTAGTGTTATGCCTTTCTCTCTCTATAAGAGGCTTCAACTTGAAAAATTAATACCAACTGATATATCTTTGCAAATGGCTGATAAATCTACCACTATTCCTGTGGGTATATGTGAGGATATACCTGTTTAGGTGGCTCACAATTTCTTGATATTAACTGATTTTGTTGTGCTTGAAATGCCCGAAGATGATAATATGTCTATTATTCTTGGGAGACCTTTTCTTAATACTGCAGGAGCTGTTATTAATTGTAATCAAGGAAAGGTGACCTTCAATGTTAATGACAAGGAACATACTGTCTATTTCCCTAAGGATATTGAAAGGACTTATGGTTTGAATTCAATTGAACATGTTGAAGGCATTCAAGTTGGAGAAATATATTGTCCCATACCAAGAGAAAAATTTGAAACTATTATCATTGGGACCATTGCTATCAAGGTTGAGGTAACATAATCATTAGTGGAGTACAAAGTTTTGTCTCATATGCAATTGTTTTGGTAGCAAGACTTGATCAACCTTGTTAACAAAAGGATTCTATTGAACAAAACAATGTTTTCATTATGATTATCTCTGTTTATTTCTATCCTTTGCATTTTAGTTTTTGCTTTCGTTTAGTTTTCTTTTTGTTGTTAGTTGCTTGCATGTTAGAACTTCTGTAGTTCCAGCCTTGTTTTGTCCTTGCATCATGTTTCCAAAAGAAAAAAATCTTTCTGTCAGAAAAATCATTCTTCTGTTTCTGAAAAATGCCCCAAAATAAAGTGTCTCGAAAAATTCCAGAAAATTCATATTAATTTTTTGCGTGAAAAAAGGGGCAGAGGAGTACCTGGGAGGTACCAGGGGGGCCTACCAAGCAGGCACACCACATGGTGGCGCGACCAGCCTTGGGTGGCGCCATGCCATGGTGTGGGCCACCCGGGCCCCCCACTAACTCTCTCACCTGCCACTTTCTTCTCTCTCCCGAGTAAGCTCAAGTTCATAGCTCACAATCGCGTTCTTGCTGTGCTTGCTCTCGATTTTTTCGATCTCCTTGCTCAGCTCATCTTTCTTGCTGAAATTTGGAGCATTTGTTCCCTGGTATGTGACTCCTCCCCTTGTCCAAGTAGATTTGTGTTTAGTGGATTATATCTTGAGTATTTTGCTGCTGTAGGTGACTGGTTATGAGAGCTTGTAAGCTTGTTTGATGCTTAGAGATATAGTTTTGATGCATGTTTAGGCCTCTTGCAAGTCCCTATGAGTAGAATCCTTCTTTATATTTACTTTGCAATCACTTGTTTAATAGGTGTTTAAATTTCAGAATAGAAGATGAGTGAACACCACCTAAACCAACATGAGCTTTGGGTGCCTGAGGTCATGAAGGTCCACCGGGAGGAGGAAGCTTTTCTTTCCATTTATCCATGCTCTGAGTTCATGAGAGCTGCAGGAATTCTACAAGATTTCCACACTTTGGTTTCTAATGCAGGGTTAGAGCACTTTTTGGAAGATGAACCTTGTCAATTTGTGAAGCTAACCATGTCTATGGTGCAGGACTTCCAATTTAGTCACTCTTTGCCTAACCCCATGGTCCATTACAAAATTTACAATATAGTCACGACCTTTCTCTTGATGATTTTTGTGCAGCTATTAAGGTACCTCAATGGGGATCATGTAGAAAGATTAAGGAGAGACCTGAACCACTCATGGATTTATACGCAGAAATTTGCCAAGGGAGTAGCTTCTCGAAGGAGAGTGGAAAAATCTGTAACATTCATCTTCCCTCCATTCACTACTTTGCCTACTTTATTGCCAAGTGTGTTCTTGCTAGGAAAACTGCTAATACGTTATCTTCATTTGATCTAGCATTTATCTCTGTTGCTCTTAGACGAGATAGGTCTTACAACTTGGGTGCTTTGATAGCTTTCCGTCTTGCTGCTAACCGTGAGAAAGGTGGAATTTGTGGAGGCCTCATTGCTTCTCGTTTACTAGCATTGCATGGTTTAGTGCCTCATCATCTAGACCTACAGTTTCCCATAGAAAGGCTTGATCTTAATTCCATGATACAGCATAAATTTGTTTCCTCGTGGGCTAGTATGAGTGAGTTATCTTATGAAATAACCGTTCTAAAAGCTGGTTGGAGAAAGAGGAAGCCCGAGCATGTTGTTCTTTTGCCTGCACCTGTTTTGTTTAACCTTGATAACCGGGAAGGATGGTCCCTCACTGAGGAGGAGCTTGACACGTACTTGGGAGAGCTCTCCCAATAGGAGCAGGACATTAGAATGGAGGTCACGGATGATTCGGTCCAGCCCTCGAATGAGGGAGAGTCTTCATATCAGAAACCCGCTTATGATTAGGGAGCTTCTTCTTCTTCTCATGGGCCCAGCTACGACCATTCTTACCAAGATCCGCCCACTTGGAACCCCTTTTCGTACATGGATTGATACCCACTTAGGCCAAAAGCCTAAGCTTGGGGGGAGGTACGCCGACACCGCACTCATCTCCATATCATGTTGCGTCGGTACTTTGTATATTCATGTTTTCGTTCTCTTTTTAGTTTTCGTTCTTCTTTGCTTTTGCTTTCTAAAAACACAAAAAGACCAAAAATATTTTTGTTGTTCCTCTTTGGTTTGCTTCTTCTTTTTTCCTTGGTTTGCTTTTCCTTTTTTTTGCCTTGTTTGAACTATTCGAAAAACCCAAAAAGATTTTGCTTTGCTTGTTTTTCTCTTTTGGTTCTTATTTAAAATTCAAAAACACCAAAAATATTTGTTGTTCTTCTTTGGTTTTTGCGAGTTTTCTACAGGGTTCGGTAGTCCTTAGTGGATATTGGTTTCATATTATTATTCAAGCCACACAAGTGAAGAGCAATAATGAAGATCAATGACAACTTGAGGCGTGGTAAGAGGCTGGTAACGAACTCTATTTGTTTTCATTTTTGTACATATACTCATCACTGTGGGCTTGCTTAGTCTGTTCGAGTAGGGTGTATGTTATCTTTGGATGCTTAGTAGTTCTTGCTTTCTTATGATTAGCTCCAGCTCGCTAATAGTTTGTAGCATGTCTTATGAATGTTTGCTTGCATTGCTCTATTCATTAATTGGTATGACACCGTGGTATCCTCCTCTGAATGTTTCATTTGAATTGACTTGGCACATGCTCACGCATGCACATGACTGTAATAATCAGTTGAGCCTCGATGAATTATTTTGACTTGAGGATCTTGAATCACTTTCATGCCATGAGTAGTCCTGTTTTGTTGCAAGCATGATAATGACAGCTATTGCTCTCTCGTTTGTCGCTCCCTTACTATTGCTAGCCTTCACTTCCACTGAGTGTTTTACTCATGATTCCAACTCCCTAAACCAAATATTTCCAAAGTGTCCACCATACCTACCTATTAGCATCATTTGCTACTCCCGTGCATATTCAATATGCCTTGTTTTCTTCCGAATAAAATGTTTTCTTGTTATGGGAAAATTAGTTAGTAAAGCTCTCACGAACTTGATGGCACACTTTATTTCCTGCACTTAATAGACCTGAACCATTGTGAACTCTCCATCAAAGTTATATGCTTGCAAATTATAGGCTGGGGATTAGCAGAACCATGCTGTCACGGGGAATGCTTTCAACACTTGTAAATATATACCCAGTTGATACCTTGCTCTTTTGTTTGCGGATGTCGTCGGTGTGAAATAAAAGGGGAGCTTGTAAGTCCATGGAGTTATGTATGTGTGTTAGAGAAACGCCTGGGCCGCTGGTCTAATCCATGCTGACATGGTGGAAACCTGCAGCGTAACCATAATGATATCTATGAAGCATTCTTCTTATAAAAAAAGAGAGAGAGATAGCTATTGAGAAAAAGAAAAAAATAGAGTTTTATGAAAAGAGGAAAGAGAGAAAAAAGCACCATTTTCCCATGGTAAATACGAAAATTGCTGAGATACTCATTGTCTACTTGCCTTGTCATTTTGATATGGGGATTCTTCCATATCATCGAGCAAGGGGTACCCCGTTGGCGGTTCTCAATGATACGCACATACTTACGATGACAAGAACTTACCGGTAACTAAAGTTGAGTAGCATGAGGAGCGGCCCTCGTACTCAAGGGACTTGGGATTTTCAGTTTATAGTCTGTCAAGCATATAACTCAGATTGGACCTCACTTTCACCTTAACCACATTAAAGATGCTTATGATAGGGGCAATGAGAGCTCAAAGCTAACGAGTATCATACTTTCAGCATTTGGAAGCCTTTCAAATTATTCAAAACCTTTTACCTTACTTGTTGAGTCTCCACATATTCTTTGAGCACCTTCTTGAGAGCATAATTGTCATTCTTTGTGTTTGTTCCATTACTTGATTATTTGTGTTATGACTTTGATGCTTGTATCCTTGATATCTTTACTTCTAGTCATCACTTGAACTTTAGAGGTGCCTTGATATTCATAATCAAAGGGCAAGCGAGATACCACTCTATCATACCTTTTTATGAGCATTGTAATGTTGCTTATGTTTGTGCTTCATGCTACTTATTATTCTTGAGTTGGAATCTCTTCATAGCTTGTAATGACTATTAAGTAGACTCAGTTGCATACTCTTTATTATGAACTGTCTGAGTAGTTGATCACATTGCTGAGAATATTTACATCATATGAAGCAAATGTGTTCGTGAAAGTTCTTTTATCGCACTCAGTTTTCAACTGAATTGCTTGAGGACAAGCAATAAGCTAAGCTTGGGGGGAGTTGATACGTCCAAAACGTATCTACTTTCCCGAACACTTTTGCTATTGTTTCTCCTCTATACTTGTGTGATTTGGATGCAACTAATGCGGACTGACGCTGTTTTCAGCATAATTGCCTTGGTGTCTACTTTTTGTGCAGAAAATGAACTATCAGGAAAAATCCCGGAAAATATGCCAAAAATCCTATTTCACCCGAAGACTCCAGGAGCCAGAATACGAGACGGAGAAGAGACAGGGGGTGGCCACACCACCTGGTGGCGCGGGCCAGGCTAGGCCGTGCTAGGGGGTGGTGTGGGCCCCCAGGCACCCCCTCGGCCTCTCTCTTCGCCTATAAGGAGCCTTCTAACCTAAAAACTTTGGGGGGTTCGACGTTTTTCCAGAAGGAGTTCCGCTCTGCCGCCACCACCAGATTCCACGAAACAGCACCAGAAACTCCGGTTCGCACTCGCCGGATGGGGAATTGGAGGAGATCATCGCCATCATCATCACCATCGCTTCTCCATCGACCATCCATGTTTCCCCCATCTATGAGTGAGTAATCCCCCGCTGTAGGCTATGGGGATGGTAGGGATTGGATGAGATCGTTCATGTAATGACATCATATTGTTAGGGCATGGTGCCTAGTATCTTTTATTAGTGCTTTATGACTTTGCTGCGACTTGTTGTGCTTAATGCTTGTCACTAGGGCCCGAGTGCCATGATTTCAGATCTGAACATGTTATTGATTCATTATGATAGTATTGTTTTTGGTCTTATCTGCAAGTTGTATATACACGTTGTTGTCCGGAACCTATGGCCCAAGCGATGTAAATCGGATAACCGGAAGGGAATGGCTTTGATGTGAGGATCACATGTGTTCACGGAGTGTTAATGCTTTGCTCTGGTGCTCTATTAAAAGGAGCACCTTAATTGCCAGTAGTTCCCTAGAGGCCCTGCTGCAAACGGGCTGGCAGGACAAAAGATGTTGTGCAAGTTCTCATTGCGAACACGTATGACTATATATGGAACACATGCTTAGGATTGTCTAGTACTTGGATGCTTTATCTTATTTATCTGCAATTGCCCTATGTTCTGATTGATATGTGAATTGTCTTGTCCATGAAACGCCCGACCATCCATCCCTATGCCTACGGCAATCGAATCCCACTGTTTACTGCTTTTGTTACTACAGTCTTTGCTTTACTACTGCTGCTACTTTACTATTCCTACTACAAAACTGTTGCTACTGATAAACTGTTGTGAGCAAGATTGTTTCTAGGTGCAGCTGAATTGACAACTCAGTTGTTAAGGCTTATAAATATTCTTTGGCTCCCCTTGTATCGAATCAATAAATTGGGTTTCACTTCCCTCGAAAATACTGCGATACACCCCCTATACTTGTGGGTCATCAGTGACCATGACTGGAGTTGGTGACGCGATCGTCCATCTTATATTCGAAGCTTTGGGCAGGAAACAGTAATGGTGAGTAGGCGAGGAAGCTAGTGGTGACATGTGGATAGGAGAGGGAACTGGTAACGAATTATCCGAATTATCTAACTTTTTTATTCAGGAAATTCAAAAGGTTCATGGTAACATCCGAGGTCGGGCAAACATAAATATGTATATGGTAAAATATCTGGATTCGTTTTACAAATATAAATATGAATTTGGTATTGAATTTTGAAACAAATATGGATATGGAAATAGATACATCCATATTTGAATAAAAAAGTATATTTGCCTATTTTAGTAATTGAAGTCTAATGCCAATTATGTCCAACCTAAAAAAATAACAAAGTCGTTTTTCCTTTCATTAAACATGACACTATTGATTATCTACATTAATACATTTATCTCTATATCATTTTACATATTACATTATTCGTATTCATTCTGAATTAAAAACCATCCGATTCGTATCTGTATTCGAATAACATCAACTCAGTATTTGTTTTCGATAGTATTCATATTCGCATTCTTATTTGTTTTGAAAATATAAAAATCAATGTGTGAAGGACACTATTTGATCTGTATCTGATCCTTTTCCACCCCTATGTGTGGAGGAGCTGCAACAACAATGAGACACCGGTCAGGGAACCGACAACGCTTTAACTGAAGCTAACCGGCTGGTCAACAAAGACATTAACTTAAGCTGACTAGCCATCATGTCTATGATAAGGCTGACCCATCTATCGTTATTCGATGTGGCTTTGGTTGCAAGTTGTGTCCGACACTCCCGCAAAGCTCATATGAGCAGAAGTCGTACTAGGAGCGTTAGACGGAGTATTGGACCACGCCAGACCCAACGAGCCTATGTGGGACGTGCCAAACACAACGAGGCCATATGGACGGCGAGCGAGCACAATTTTATGTCCATCATGCCCAATAGCTCTTTGGAAAGGGCTATGGGGCGCGACTGTAGATGCTCTCATATCTACTGTGTGTGCTCAATTTAGTACATTCAGGCAATTTTAGATTAATACTCGCAAAAGAATAAGAAACATATATATGTACAAGTTAAGTCTTCTTTCTTTTGTCATCAGAACCCACGAGAAGTTATGTCCAAAGTGCACCAAAGATCAATAACTTGTTCTTTATGGACGATTACCTTATTTTCATGCGAGCTAATGTAGTAAACACGGAAAAGTTACAACATTTTGTAGTTTTATATGAGGTATAGTCTGGCTAGATGATAAATAAAGTGAAATCATCAGCAATGTTCGGCAAGGGTATAATAAGAAGAATCAACCAATTTGTGCTCGGGGTTATGGGCATACCTCGTGAGTCTCAAAACAAGCACTACCTAGTCCTACTGGTGCACTAGGGTTCCTCTAAATCCAATGAATTCCAATATTTGATTGAGCGAATATGGCAGAAAATTCAGGGTTGGAAGGAGAGGCTATTGTCCAAGGGAGGGAAGGAAATCTTGATAAAGGTTGTGCCATAAGCAATCACCACTTATGCTATGTCATGTTTTGATCTTACAAAGGCTTTATGTGAGGAGATTAGTTCAACAATCTTTAGATATTGGTGGAGTAATCAGGATGCGAAGAGCCGATGTCATTGAATGGACTGTGAAGAATGACTAGATTGAAACATGACGATGGTATGAGCTTTAGCGGCCTACACAGTTTTAATCTAGCTATGCTTGCAAGGCAATGGGGGGATTACTTCAAAACCCAAATTATCTATGTTGTGTGGTTCTTATGGCTATGTGAAGGGGTTCTCAGTAGAAAACAATATTTTCTCTTAACTAGCGTAACACCAAATTCCAGGATCTTTCTTCGAGTAATGATGTAATGCATAAAGTTTCAATGACATATCTTTTTAGACCAAAAGCGTTTAACATTCATGGGAACGTGGATGATGTCGTCATACTCATATCCTACCTTAAGGTTGTGTTTCTGCTCTCACGACAATCCAGGTGCCACAAGTGACAGCAACCCCGTGGTCTCGTGCATGTCTAGTGTTTGACGACAACCTCCGTTCTACATGATGCATCCGGGATGCGAAAGTAGATCTTCTGGAACCAGGGATCTAGCGGTGTGATGGCATGCTGAAGTTGCGTCGTCTCCTACGTGTAGTTCTTCTAGGAACCACACACACGATAGTTACCAAGAGAGAGAAAGTCTCTAAGGAAAATTACCTTAGAGAATATTGTGTGTCTTTCTCCCTCCCATAAGGACCTTCTTATATAGGGGAAAAGGGGAGACCCTTTCTCCTCAAGTCCTGGGGTGGGACTAAATGAGAGGGAGGGGAGGAGGCGCACCATGGGAGGAGGATCGTTTGTCCGCGTGGGCTCCATGCGTAGCCCATGGGAGGGCGGATTCCAGGTGTGCCCCACCCCATGCCATGCCCTAGGTGGTGGTGGCGGCTCCCCATGGGGCGGCTTGCCTCTTGGGCCTCTTCCCTCCGGGAATTTGGCCCATTAGGGAAGTTTGCCATTTAAATTTAATGTTAAATATTTATTTAATATTAATTTCAACAATTAATATAAAATACATATTATTAAATTCCTTTTGATCCTAAACACCTTTCGGTTCACTCCGAACTACTTCGGATCCTCCCAAAACGATTCCGGTTCTCTTATGGAACACTTCCAGCATTCTCATCTCTTTCTTCTAGTAATCCCGATGATACCAAAATGATCTCCAATCATCGTAGAACCCGTAAGTGTGTTACTCTATGGTTCGGGAACATCACATACATGATAGAGATGACTCCCGCATCAATGATCATTAGCACAATTTGGATACCCATAGTGACCCCCATGCATTCCACGATATCAAAATCGTTTGAACCATAAATGTCGAGGCCAATTCTCTTTGTTACTTTGATACATGAATTGTTCAAGATTTGATCATTGGTATCATGATACCTTATCTAGTCTCGTTACTGACAAGTGCTGCTTAACTTGTTCCTATGATATTCCATCCTCATGACATAGTCACACATTGCGCAACTTTATGGATGTAATCTCACTAAGTGGGCCCGATATATCTTCTTGTCACGTGGGAGAACAAATCCCTATCTCGATGCATACGTCTCAAGATATCCCTCTAGAATACTTGATAGGCACCTATATGATCACCATGTTACAGTGTGACGGATATGCAGAGGCAGCCTTGACTGATAGTTATTAGATATGATCTCACGGTCTAAGGAGTAGGATATTATGCTTCTAATTATTGCAATGATGAACTATGTGACTTGATCATGTCACAATACTTATAGTGGGTAATGTCCATCACATCATTCACTAATGATATGACTTCATTGTTAATTGGCACAAATGCTCCATGATCAGGAAACCTTGATCATAAGTTGCGCAATGAACTTGTTGAATAGAGGCTACTAGGGACCTTCGGTTTTTTACATAGCACACGTGTATCAATGTTTTCGATTGACACAGTTATAGCATGGTATAAAACTATTATGAACTTAATGAAATATGATAATAAACATCTTTATTATTTGCCTCTAGGGCATATTTCCAACACTCTCCCACTTACACTAGAGTACAAATAATCTAGTTGCATTTATTACTAATCATAAAACCATATCGTATATGTGTTTACTGATCATGCTTGCTCATGGATAAAAAATCCTTCTATGATATGTATCTTTTAGATCCTTATGTTGTTTGAAAATCATTTAGTGTCACCTAATTTGACATTATTCTATTATCACATAATATTTAAAAGTATATGTTTGGTGACAGAGTAAGACTTTGTTTCCTTGTGTTTACAATGACGGTTGTTCAGTCAAGTGGACTTTCACTATTGTCATGCATACCACAAAACACACTCAGTTGTGAAGTCGAACTTCCTTAGCCATAACAATTATACTTACCACTTCAGAAGTAGCCACATACTTCTATATCAATGTTGATTTAATTGATGGTGCATAGTATGCAACATCGATGCCTAACCACACTCCTTTCATCTTAAAGATAAACCTAACTATGGTTTAGTGATTCACTCTGGAATCACTTTAGAAACTTGTTCTTAGAACTAAGAACTTGTTCTTCTAAACAAAAACTTGGGTCACATTATGTCAGGTATACAATATGGTTATATGGAAAAACCTATGACCGAGGCATAGGAGATACAACACATCTCTTTTCTTTCCTTTTAACCATTATTGTTCATATTGAGATTCACTCAATGATCCACCTAGTTCTACAAGTAAGAACTTCTTTCTTAGCTTGTTCAATTCTGAACTTTCTTCGGAATCTCATCTAGGACATTCTAAGCATCTTCAGAATCAACTCCAAGAAACATTCCGACTATAATGTTTATTAAACGTATCAAAATATCTCGACAGATTTCAATGTTCAATACATGTTCAACTTCATCCATTATGTATTTACTATCTTAAATAACTATTAATACCAATTACATCATTCACCATATGTCAACCACATGTACAATAATGTTGTCACACTCCACTCAAATATGGCATCCATATATGAGATTAGGGAATTCACTTAGCTCCCACTAAAAAAATGTCATATACATATTAAGATTCATGCAAGATATTTAGCTCCCACTCAATTTCATGTAATTTGTAGGTCTTCTTGGTAATCTTGGTAATTCAAAAATTCTTTGACCATCTATCAAACCGAGAATTCCAGCTACAAGACAATAGCATCCATATAGTTTTACAAAACCTACTTATTGTACTAATTACAACCCTTCTTCAATCTTGTCATTCATGAACACACAGTTTTGACAACCTTCTACCAATTATCAAATTGTAGTAATTGCTGGTGTAATCCCAATAGACACAAGCATCATTACACACTGTAGTCAATCCTTTGAATTTGTCAAAACATACTTTGTGACAAATTGAGCTTTTTGTCTTCCTTTAAGTTTCATTTCTTCCCTATAATTTGCAGTTATTTGGAAAATATTAAGTAAACACCTTTACTTAATAAGATCTAATAACCTTTTTACTTTGTAATCTTAAATGTAACTTAATATGGTATTTCACGACTCTTAGTAATTTCTCGTACTTTTAGGTCCACCATCACTTCTTCGTAGTTTGTAGGTATGTCTTGTTCCATTCACATGACAAGTGAATCAACAATATAATTCCTCAAAATGAAAGAATATATTATTGAATCCTACTTTATTTAGTAAAAGTATTAGTTGAACCAGCATGATCATTATCATTAGTTTCTCCTCTACTTGTAGAGTTCAATTACCGAAATATATTCTGTTGTGCTACTCAACATTCTAGAGTAAGGTAAAATACCTTGCATGATCTTTACTTTCTTCCACCAACACTTCCTTTGAGAAACTCTTTCTTGAAACAATATATCTAGGAAACAACATGTTTGCCCTCTTTTGTCTTAGTTGTGGAAGATGTATTCATAGTTGCTAAAGAATACTCTACAAAGATTTGTTTGTTCGTATCAACTTCGAATTTGTCAAAATCTCTAGAAACTCAAACATGTCATATCTCATATTGGTGTTGTTTACACAAATCTTAGATGGTCCATACATTTAAATTGAGTGTTTTCTATTTAATCTATAACTCTAATTTACTAATGATAACTCGGAGAGATAATTTATAGACCATATGTATCTAATACAATATGACTATAATACTTAGACTTATCAATACAATTTGAAGCGTAAAACTATCATAATTTGTGAAAGCATCTTTCACAAGTCCTCATGCCAAAACTTAACTCAAATACTTGTCACTTTGATCAAATCACAGAGACTTTGATATTCTTGTTAATTTAATCCTTATCTTTATTTTAAAATTCTTTGAACATATCAAATGGTTTCAAACTCTTGTTTCATTAAGTAAATACACATATTCACTTAAATTACCAATAAGGCTTACGAAATAATGATATCCACTACTTTGTTAAATTAAAATCATCATGCATGATATTCAATAATTCAATCCATAATCTATTTTACCAGAACGTGGAGTTTTAGTCATCTCACCTAGTGAGACATGGTTTGTGTAAGTCAAAAGATCAAGTATCTAAAGACTTCATGTTTCATCAGAATGAAACTACTAATATGACTTAAACAATAGTGTTACCTGAAGGTGACGTCATTATTAAGTTTGAAATTCTTTCGTCATTCTAATTATCTATAAATTCTTAAAATATTACCATCTAGATAAATATAAGAAAAATACATTCATAACCGTAATGTGACCATAAAAGATATTATTCATAAAGATTGTTACAATTGGCTTGTCATGAACTTATATGAATAACTGTCTTGCAAAAAGCAGGGCACACTAATAAAGTTCACACACTTATGACAATTACAAACTTTATTCAAATCCACTAATCCAAATGATAAAAGTCGAGGGAGAATGTCGTCATCCATCAACCAGCTTGCTTGCCATCAACACATCATTGTCGCATCATATCTTCCAGCAACTCTCAAGTAGAAGGTCCTATTTTCATAAAACAGAACAAGCATCAAATAGTTAGTAAACTTCATAAGTGTTTGTAGGAAAAAATATAACTTGTATATCAAATATATACCTGCTTTGTCGATGACATCCCCTCCAATGGGTTCTACTATCACAATTCTCAACTTAGCCATGAACTCATGAAAGGCATACAATATCTCGTCCATGATATAGCCTCTGACAACATCTTTGTAGCTCGGAGGAAGCAAACGCAACACCCCTTCTATCGCAAAGGCATCCGTCAACTAATAGCCCATGACATCCACAAGGCACCCATGAATATCTTCCATGAAATCCACGTGGGTCTTAAGGAGGGTCTTTTCTTCCACCTTGGTTGAAAGAAACTCGCTCACGTACACATTATTCATGATTCTAACTTGCACCAGGAACATCGCCTTCAGCCCATCGAGCATGTTATATGCTTCGATTTCTTGGAAGTGCACCCGTAAGCCAGACTGCATTGCATGAATTATGGTGTACTTGACTGATGGCTGTGAAAATAGCCATCTTTCTCCGTGTTTAAACCTCATTTTTAGTCGTGCAACTGAAAAGAATCTCTCGAGATTTGCCACTAATGACTAATTATTACAAAGATATGCAAACCATTGATTTGAATTATGTTGTGCAGGAAATCACGCTTTTAAGATGAAATTTGGAGCCATAAATGAAGATTTTGAGGAAGTCTATGCGGCCAAGCAACCCTGGATTCAATGTCAGGCACCAGAGGCCATAACGACTACTCGTACGGGCCAGGCCCACCCGTACTAGGTGGAAGTGGCTTCGTCTCATCAAACCCTACGACTTTCATGAAGGCGCCTATATATTTTGAGGTCCCAGCCGCTGCACAGAGGGCCACCATTCCTAGACTGCATCACAACACTACAAAGGAGACCCACCACTATAGTTCATCCTCTCCATCCTCTCCATAGCCATAGCCATTATCTTGTACTTTAGATCTCCTTGTGATTCAGCGACAATTGTAAGAATATTTGTTTTGAATATAAGCATTTTTTGACAATGTTTTCTATCCTTGATCTTATTGTTATGAGTGAGTAGTCCTCATGGGCTGCGGGTTAGGGTGAAACCTCGCAGCGACTATGTGCATCTAATATATGGGAGCATTGTGTATTTTTTGAATAAGAGATTTGTATCTTTGTTTCTTTGTATCTTGTCTCGACCTTTGGACTTGTAGGTACCCAAGACCCCTGAGATCGATAAAGGCTTGAGGTGAGATACTTGGTAAGCGGTCATCTCATAGGAAACTTAGTGATATAAAGAGGAGTACGGTCTTGGCTTAGCAATCCATTGGGGAACAACAACATAACTTCTTAAGGCTTTGATCTGTGTTTTCACTTAATAATTGTTTGTAGCCCAGTGCTTCATGGTGAAAATGGTTGGATCAAAAGTCTATTGCTATGCCTATGGCTCGCAGGAGCTTTAGTATATCGGGATGTGCTACCCACAAATTTTATCTCTATTAAAACATTACACATGACTGTGCTTATTATTATCTTTATCCCATATGATGTGCAGTTGCAGATGAATCTTCAACCCTGGCCTATCTCCATCCATTGAAACAACCCACGATATAGAGTAAATTAGAAAGGTCCGGTAAACGAAGGTAAAATAAACAAACAAAGTCTTATAGACGTGTCCTTATTTAATTCCTTTTAGCATTGCTTCCCAAGGTTCGATTAAACCTAGGTCTACTAGGGAAAAGGCTACTATACTACATCGGTGAATCTAGATCGAAGGTATCATTAACTGTCATGAAGGTGTCACGACGAAGCTGATAATAGACATCATCTTGCTCACCCACAAATCTTTAGGGAAATAACATATTGGTTCTTGTAGCACATAGAGAATATGGTTCCTAGTGAGGATGTCCCTCAAACATTGGTACCAATTGGTGAAGTTTGACCCTTCTAGCTTAAGTTTCTCACCGTTCAAGAATGAACCAAAGATGTCCTGAATGTTGGGAATGGCCATGATATACAATGCTATTTGCAAAGACTAAGACTAAGTTCATAATATGAGTTTAAATTATAGTAAAATTATCAATGAGCTCCCACTAAAATTATCATCCCTAAGATGGTTTTAGTGATTACACGATCCCAATTCACTACACCACCCCTGATCGTCACGACCGATGATATAGCTACAAAGGTGACAATGAAGTGTCTATCACATAATTCATGTGACTCATGCTCGTTCTTCCGATCTCTCGTATTTAGGGCCATGTATTTACATGCTAGGCTCTCAAATTTAACCTAAGTGTATTTGACGTGCAACATGGCTTACATCCACCATATGCGAACATAAATATGTATAACATCCGATCATCACGACATGCTTCATAACGAAGGACTTTCTTTGTGTTGCACACTAAGGGAGAACACTATTATCGGTATTAATAAAGGGATCATCTTATATATAATGCTACCATCAAGTATCTAATACTAGCACATAATAAGATGCATAAAGGATTAACATCACATGCATTTTATAGTGATATTATATGGTCCTTCTTTGTGTGACTTTATCTCCATCAAGCGCCCCAGCATGATATCCATCTTGCTCACTGGCACAACGCCAAGGCCACGATGCCACCAGTTGGTCGTCCATCAACGCGATGACTATTACTACAACTTAGCAACAGAAAAGTAAAATACTTTACCTTAAACACGACCATAACCATATCACATCATATGCCCCTGCAAACTAAAGTTAGACGCCTATATTTTATCTTTTGCAAGTTTTACGTGACTGTTAGACTTTCACGACATAATTGTTTCTACCTACGAACTTCAAGCACAAAATTTATCAAACATTTGTCTCTATTACACCCCTTTCGGGGCCCTCTGTTGCAAATGTCATACCAACTATTGAAACAGAGATAGACACCGCTATGTTGAGTGTGGAACCAGTCTCACGTAAGATTGTGTGTAAGGTTGGTCCGAGCCGCTTCATCAAACTGTGTTGCAATATGAATAAGTGCACATGAGAGGGTAACAACCATAGGATCAATGCCCACATTCATCATGTGTTCTAACCGTACAAGCAATACTACGCATAGATCGGCTATGATACCACTAAAGGGGTTCGCAGTAAAAAACAATATTTTTTCTTAACTAGCACAACACCAAATTCTAGGATCTATCTAGGAGCAATGTTGTAACACAGAAAGTTTCGGTGACATACCCTTGTAGACCGAAAGCGTTTAACATTGATGGGAGCATAGATGATGTATTCATACTCGTAGCTGACCTCAAGGTCGTTCTTCTCCTCGCATGATAATCCAGGTGCTGGACGGAATATGCCCTGAGAGGCAATAATAAAGTTGTTATTATCGTATTCCATGTATATGATAGATGTTTATTTTGCATGATATAATTGTGTTAATTGAAAACATTAATACATGTGTGTTTAATAAACAAATACGAAGTTCCTAGTCATGCCTCTCTTATAGACTAGCTCATTGATTAACAAGATGATCAAGGTTTCCTGATCATGGGCATTGGATGTTGTTAATAATGAGGTCACATTATTTGTGAAATGATGTGATGAACATTCATCCGAAGTATATCATTACAATCAAAGTCATTGTGTTTATATTGCTATAGAATCTTGCAAAGTAATCTTAGTCCTTAGACCATGAGATCATGTCAATTGCTAATACTAAAAGAGTGACTTGATAACATCAAATGTCACACCGTAACTAGGTGACTATAAAGGTGGGTTCAGATACTACGAAGGTGTTATGTTGAGTCTCATGTACCAAGAGTGGAATTTGTCCATCCCGATGATGGATAGATATACTCTAGGCCCTCTCAGTGATATCACATTAGTTAGCTTGCAAGCAAGTGATGAGATCACTAGAATGTTATATCATGGGAACAAGAAAAGAGTGCATGTCGGTAACGAGATCAAACTAGGTATGGAGATACCGATCATCGAATCTCGGACATGTAATATATCGTGAGAAAAAAAGGATTGGGTTACATGCGTAAAAGATTCTTACAATCACAGAAGTCATCGTTGAATGTGTGGGAGTCAGTATGGATCTCCAGGTCCCGCTACTGATTATTGATCGAAGAAGGGTTTCGATCATGTATGCATTATTCGCGAACCATAGGGTGACACACTTAAGGGATACCGACACCATTTGGAGCAAATATGTTCCAGAGAAAAGAATTACAAAGCGCTAGAATTATTTCAATGGAAACCAGAATTTTTTCGGGTGAAATTGCATAAACTGGTTCTGCATGTGATATTGAAATGTTGCAGGGGGTTTTATGTGAATGTTTGTTAATTAAAGTAATTAAAAAAATTCTGAATAAAATAAATAAAAGAGTTTTATTAAATGAGAGTGTATTAAATTTGGAGAAATTTAATGCATTAAGTGGAGTTTTAAGTGGAGAATGTGAAGGGTAATATTTATGTGGAGGGGAGTTACCACCACATGAATGAGAGGAGGTGGAGGGGCTCCTCCATGGACGCTGGTCATGGGAGGGGTGCCCCCTCCTCATACCCCCTCTCCTCACTTATCACTCACACCTCCTCGTGAAGGATCTCTCTCCCCCTCAAGATTTATTCCCCCATGGTCTCGGATTAGCGAGATACATGTTCCCGGTGGCTTTTCGTCTGTAAGGAGTTGCTGCTTCTGCTGAATCGCTGGAGAGAGGAGGCGGAGGTTGTTCGGTGGCCTGAACATGTGTGCGAGTACGGATGCACTGCTGATTTGTGGTGCTAGGACTTCCTCATGATCTTGAGATCGGCAAGCGAACGACTACATCATCCCCGAGTCAAATCTCGTTACAGTTTGTCGGTCTTCAAGGGTATGATTTCTCTAGATGTATATCCACCTGTTGCTTGTATCTAGTAGATAGATCTTGGTGTATAGTAGTTCCCATTATAGGAAGTTTTTTGTTTTCTATGCTGCGAACCCAACAGTGGTATCAAAGCCTGATCTATGCGTAGATGCTTTGCACGGGTAGTACACATATGAGTATGTGGGCGATGATGATCATGTTATTGCATCTTATATGTACTTTGGATATTGGTGACATAGTGGGATGAAGCGGCCCAGACTAACTTTACATGTCCTCGCACATGAGACCTGTTCCACGCTTGACATGCAACTAGTTTTGCATAAGTGGCTAGCGGGTGTCTGTCTCTCCTACTGTAGTTAATATCTAATTTTACAACGAGTTGCTAATAATTTGGTTATCATCGTTGTGGTTCCATGTTCGTAAGTAAGAACGGTTCTATCTTATAAAGCCCTAAGCCACGTAAAACTTGCAATTGATAAATTAGAAGCGTCTAGTTTAGATCGTTGCTCGGCTAGTGTCATGATATGATAATGTTGTAAGTTGATGTATAGTTTATACTCTTACAACACACCTAACATGTAATCCATAGACCATGGCCTTACTCACAAAGGAATGATAAAGATCATACCATGATGCACATGATAGTGATCAAGTGCAAGAACCATATCATTTCACTTTACACAGTTGATGTTTGCATCTTATATTGCTTGTTTGGCATTTTAGTAGCATTATAAGATGATCCCTCATTTAAATATCAATATAAAAATGTGTTCTTCCTTAAGTATGCACCGTTCTATGGATCGTGTTTCGAGACATCACGTGATGATCGGGTGTACTCGACTCTGCGCTTTCATACAACGGGTGTAAGACAGTTTTACACACGCGAGTACTAAGGTTCTTACTTGGCGAGCCTAGCATGTACAGACATGGCCTCGGAACACGGACCAAAAGTTAAGCATGAGTCATATAGTTGATATGATGCCCATATAGATGCTCGCCTTTGAAGCTACACTGACTCACGTGATGATCGAACTTGGTGTAGTGGATTTTGTTCATATAATCACCAAAAAGACAAGAGGCATGTTGTTTTTGAGTGGGAGTTTTAACTCAATCTATCTTAAACTTAGTCTAAATAAACTTTACAAATTCTGTTGTAGATGGCACCACCTACTTTTAAGTTCAATGTGTTCATGGAGAAAGAGAAACTTACGGCAAATGGTAGCAACTTTACCAACTAGGCCATGAATTTGAGGATTCTCCTCTCTGCTGCACAAAAGAAATATGTGCTAGAAGCGCCGCTAGGCCCCCCACCAGCTCCTGTTGCCCCTAACAAGGAAAAAATGTCTATTTGACTCGTCAGGAGGACCACAACTTAGTTCATTGCGGCATACTGTATGGGCTTGAGCCGGAACTTCGAAAGCGTTTCGAAAATGGCAATGCCTTTGATACCATGGGTGAATTGAAAATGATTTTCGATAACCATGTTGCCGTAGAGAGTTATAATGCTTCTGAAAAGTTCTTTAGTTGCATGATGGAAGAGAGCAACTCCGTTAGTGAGCACATACTCAAATTGTCTGGGTACGCTGATAAGCTTGTGTCCTTGGGAATAACGATTCCCATTGACTTAGGCATACATCATGTTCTCCAATCTCTGACACCTAGCTATAAGAGCTTCATGATGAACTATAACATGCATGGCATGAAGAAGTCTCTCATCGAGCTTCTGTCAATGCTTAAGACTGCAGAGGTAGAGATCAAGAAAGAGCATCAAGTGTTGATGATCAATAAGACCACCGGTTTCAAGAAAGACAAGAAGGGTAAACAGAAGAGAAATAAGGGCGGCAAATCTATTGTCGCGCCTGAAAAGAAATCCCGAGATGGCCCTAAGTCTGAGACTGAGTGCTACTATTGCAAGGGGACTGGCCATTGGAAGTGAAATTGCCCCAAGTATTTGGCGGACAAGAAGGCTGGCAAGGCAAACAAAGGTATATGTGATATACATGTTATTGATGTATACTTGACTAGTACTCGCAGTAGCACCTAGGTATTTGATATAGGATCGGTTGCTAATATATGTAACTCAATTCAGGGGTTGTAGAACAAACGATAGCTAGCAAGGGATGAGGTCACTATGCGTGTCGGAAATGGATCAAGAGTTGATGTGATGGCGTCAGAACGATGCCTCTCCATATGCCGTCGGGATTTGTGATAAACTTAAATAACTGTTATTTGATGCTTGCGCTGAGCATGAACATTGTATTCAGATCATGTTTATTACAAAGCGGTTATTCATTTAAGTCTGAAAATAATGGTTGTTCAATTTATATGGATAATATCTTTTATGGTCATGCACTTGCACCTGTGATGAATGGTTTATTTTTGTTGAATCTCGATAGTACTCATACACATATTCATAATGTTGATGCTAAAAGGATTAAACTTAATGATGATATATCTGCATATATGTGGCACTTCCGTCTAGGTCATATTGGCGTTAAACGCATGAAGAAACTCCATTCTGATGGACTTTTAGAATCACTTGATTTTGAATCATTTGATACATGTGAGCCATGCCTTATGGGCAAGATGACTAGAATGTCGTTTTCTGGTTCAATGGAACGGGTGACAAATTTATTGGAAATCATACATACTAATGTATGTGGTCCAATGAGTGTGTCGGCGCAAGGTGGATATCGTTATTTTGTTACTTTCACAGATGATTTGAGTAGATACGGGTATATCTATTTGATGAAACATAAGTCTGAAACCTTTGAAAAGTTCAAGGAATTTCAGAATAAAGTGGAAAATCATCGCAATAGAAAGACTAAATTTCTGCGATCTGATCATGGAGGAGAGTATCTAAGTTACGATTTTAGCGCACACATGAAAGAGTGTGGAATAGTTTCACAACTCACGCCTGTCGGAACACCACAACATAATGGTGTGTCAGAACGTCGTAATCGCACCCTATTAGATATGGTTCAACCTATGATGTTTCTGACTGACTTGCCACTGTCATTTTGGGGTTATGCACTGGAAACTGCTGCATTCACTTTAAATCAGGCACCATCAAAATCTATTGAAATGACACCGTATGAATTATGGTTTGGAAACAAACCTAAGCTATCATTTCTTAAAGTTTGGGGATGCGATGTTTATGTGAAGAAACTTCAGCCTAATAAACTCGAACCCAAAGTGGAAAATGCGTCTTCATAGGATACCCTAAAGAAACAATTAGGTATTCCTTCTATCACAGATCCGAGAGCAAGGTTATCGTTGCCAAGAATGGATCCTTTCTAGAGAAAGAGTTTCTCGCGAAAGGTGTGAGTAGTCGAAAGGTAGAACTCGAAGAGGTTATTGAACCTTCTCTTCATGAAACGGCAAGTGGCGTAGCACCGGAAGTTGTTCTGGAGTTTCCTTCACCAAATGAAGAAGGAAATAATGATAATGATCATGAAACTTTGAAAGAGGATAGTACCGAATCTCGCAGGTCAAGTAGGACACGTGCAGCTCCTGAACTGTACGGAAATCCTGTTATGAATTTCATGGTTGATGAAATAGATGACCTTGTGACGTATGAAGAAGCGATGATGAGCCAAGATTCCAACAAATGGTTAGAAGCCATGAAATCTGAGATGGAGTCCATGTACGAAAACCAGGTTTGGACCTTGGTGGACTTACCTCGCGACCGAAAGGCCGTTGAGCATAAATGGATTTTCAAAAGAAAAACTGATGTTGATGGTAACATGACCGTCTATAAAGCTCGACTTGTCGCAAAGGGGTTTCGACAAATTCAAGGAGTTGACTGCGATGACACATTCTCTCCCATAGCGATGCTAAAATCAGTTAGGATTGTGTTAGTAATTGCTGCATATTTCTATTATGAAATATGGTAGATGGATTTCAAAACCGCATTCCTCAATGGTAATATTGAAGAAGAATTGTATATGATACAACCAAAGGGTTTTGTAGATCCTAAGGATGCTAACAAGGTTTGCAAGCTTCATCGATCCATATATGGACTGAAGCAAGCATCCCGGAGTTGGAATCTCTATTTTGATGAGGTGATCAAACAGTTTGGATTTGTCCAAACTTACGGAGAGGCTTGTATTTACAAGAAAGTGAGTGGGGGAAATGTGGCATTTCTAATACTATATGTGGATGACATATTACTGATTGGAAATGATATAGATATTTTAAACAATGTTAAATGTTATCTATATAGCAAATTTTCGATGAAGGACCTTGGTGAAGCTTCATATATATTAGGCATTAAGATCTATAGAGATAGATCAAGACGCCTAATTGGGATATCGCAAATTACATACCTTGATAAGATATTAAAGAAGTTTAATATGGATGGAAGTACGAAGGGGTTCTTACCTATGTTGCAAGGCAATACATTGAGTAAGACTCAAAGTCCGGCTATGGCAGAAGAAAGAGAGATAATGGATAAGATCCCATATGCTTCAGCCACAGGCTCTATAATATGTGCCATGCTATGTACACGATCGGGTGTGGCACATGTGATTAGTTTGACTAGTAGGTACCAATCTGATCCAGGTTCAGAACACTGGGTAGCAGCCAAGAATGTCCTTAATTACTTAAGAAGAACTAAGGAAATGTTTCTTGTATACGGAGGTGAAGAAGAGCTGGTCGCTAAGTGTTATGTCAATGCTAGCTTTGACACTGATCCGGATGATTCTAAATCTCAATCTGGATACGTATTTCTCTTGAACGGAGCAGCAATTAGTTGGAGGAGCTCCAAACAACCTGTGGTAGCGGGGTCGACAATGGAGGCGGAATATGTTGCTGCTTCAGAAGCGGCGCAGGAAGCGGTTTGGATGAAGGAGTTCATAACGGAACTAGGTGTAGTTCCTAGTGCGTTGGACCCAATGGTTATCTATTGTGACAACAATAGAGCCATATCCAACGCCAAGGAACCAAGGTCTCACAAGAATTCTAAGCATATTAAGCGCCGGTTTCACTCCATCCGCTAGCATGCCATGGATGGAGATATAAAGATTTGTAAAGTACACACGGACCTCAATGTAGCGGATCCATTGGCTAAAGTTCTCCCTAGGGAAAAACATGATCAACACCAGGCCTCCATGGTTGTTAGATTTATCACTATGTAACTAGATTATTATCTCTAGTGCAAGTGGGAGACTGAAGGGAATATGCCCTAAGAGGCAATAATAAAGTTGTTGTTATCATATTCCATGTATATGATAGATGTTTATTTTGCATGCTATAATTGTGTTAATTGGAAATGTTAATACATGTTTGTTTAATAAACAAATACGAAGTTCCTAGTCAAGCCTCTCTCATAGACTAGCTCATTGATTAACAAGATTATCAAGGTTTCCTGATCATGGACATTGGATGTTGTTAATAATGAGGTCACAACATTTGTGAAATGATGTGATGAACATTCATCCAAAGTATAGCATTACGATCAAAAGCATTGTGTTTATATTTCTATGGCATCTTGCGAAGTAATCTTAGACTATGAGATCATGTCAATTGCTAATACTAGAGAGTGACTTGATAACATCAAACGTCACACCGTAACTGGGTGACTATAAAGGTGGGTTCAGATACTCCGAAGGTGTTATGTTGAGGCTCATGGATCAAGAGTGGAATTTTTCCATCCGGATGATAGATAGATATACTCTAGGCCCTCTCGGTGATATCACATTAGTTAGCTTGCAAGCAAGTGATGAGATCACTAGAATATTATATCACGGGAACGAGAAAAGAGTGCATGTCTGTAACGAGATCAAACTAGGTATGGAGATACCGATGATCGAATCTCGGACATGTAATATATCGCGGGACAAAAGGATTGGGTTACATGCGTAAAAGGTTCTTACGATCATAGAAGTCATCGTTGAATGTGTGGGAGTCAGTATGAATCTCCAGGTCCCGCTACTGATTATTGATCGGAGAAGGGTCTCGATCATGTATGCATTATTCGTGAACCGTAGGGTTACACACTTAAGGGATACCGACACCATTTGGAGCAAATATGTTCCAGAGAAAATAATTACAAAGCACTGGAATTATTTTGATGGAAACCAGAATTATTTTAGGTGAAATAGTAGAAACCGGATCTGCATGTGATATTGAAATGTTGCGGGGGGTTTTATGTGAATGTTTGTTAATTAAATTAATTAGCAAAATTCTGAATAAAATAAATAAAAGAGTTTTATTAAATGAGAGTATTAAATTTGGAGAAATTTAATGCATTAAGTAGAGTTTTAAGTGGAGAATGTGAAGGGTCATATTTATGTGGAGAGGAGTTACCACCACATGAATGAGAGGGGGTGGAGGGGCTCCTCCATGGCCACCGGCCATGGGAGGGGGTGCCCCCTCCTCCTATAAAAGGCCCCCTCTCCTAACTTCTCACTGACACCTCCTTGTGCCTAGTGTTGACTGCTGGACAAAGACGGATACTCCAGATATTGATCCACCTATATTCAGGCTTTCCAAGGGGAGAAACCAGACTGAAAGAAGGAAATGCCAGTTTGAAGTGCCAACACCAAAGCAAACATCAAGAATGGGAACAATAACATGCAGAAACTATAAGAGATAGGGTCATACTTACACTAGTTGTGACACACCACTTAAACCATCCCTATAGATGAGGAACAATCAGCACCAAGTAATTGTTAGTAGGCTTTACATAGTAGTTATATTAATAAATATATTTTTTGTGTTAACAAAAAACCACCACCCCAGGAAAATAGAGAGGCATCAGTATCTCGATCAACACCTCCATCATCACCTTCATGAGAAAGGGCAACACTATTAGCAGCTCCAGCTGCTAGGGCAGCACCAGTAGTAGCTCAAGCACCAAGGACTGCTCCATCTACATCATCTACAAGAAGGACTGTGCCATCTACATCAACTCATTCAACAACATCTAGAAGCTCCTTTAATGCTCTAAGAAGCACTAATCCAGTACATGCAGATGGTAGGCCATCATGAAATAGGAGAGCAAGCACAAGGATGGATGGATATCTTACTACATCTGGAATTTACAAGATGATAGTTGAAGATATAAAACACATGAACTGAATCATCTGTGTTTGTTGGATGAAACTTGTTACTTATGTTATTTGTGTGTAAGTTGTGACTTGATATCAGTCTGTGAGACATTTGTCTTTTGGACATGTGTGTGTGTAAGATTTGGTTGTGTGAAACTTGTTTGTTTAATGTTTGTGTGAGAATTATGTCTATTGATCATATGAATGTGTTAGTTTCATTGCTATGTGTGAGAATTATGTCACTTGTGCTAGCTTGTTGTCAACATGTTACCCCACAAGTGGTGGTTTTCTGCCACCAACTGCTCCAATTGTGGTGGGCTTTTGACAAAAATCAGCTAGATAGCACGCCAACCAAGATAGTATTGTTAACAAATTACCCCACTTGTGGTGGTTCTCTATCACCAACTAGCTCAATTGTGGTGGGTTTTTGGCACAAACAGCAAGATATCACACTTGTGTTCAACTAAATGTCCAACACAGTGTACCCCACTTGTGTTCAGCTAAATGTCCAACTGAATTCACCACAAAGTAGCATAATACCTCAAATAAAATAGTTCACCTAGAATTCAGCAAATACAACACATAGTTCCACATAATACAACTAAAATGTAGCAAATAGTTCAAATCTAACACACACAACTACACAAATCCTTCAAATAAACAACACAAGGTACATAATGGCAACTCATTAATCACTCCGACGGATCTCAGAGATGTTCTTCTACTTCTTCTTGTTGCCTTCTCCAACTCTGAAATCTGTAATATAGTATTCAAGTTTATTCTTCTCCTCTTTTGAGAATTGTGATCTTGTCCTCTGTCTTCTTCCTCTTAAGCTTTTCAAGCTCCAGGTTAGTAGATGTCACCTTTGCAACCTGATCAAGAGACAATGTGTTCCCAAGTTTTTATGCAGTTCCAGGTTCTTCATTTCTATATCCATCTTATCAAGCACCAGTTGGTGAAAGGACATTTACTATCCTAATCTATTTTGGTGTTCGTTAACAACATAAGGTTCATTTTACTATGTGTTAATGTCTATAAGTCAATCTAATGAAAAGATAAAAGGCCATAACATTGTGGGAAATTCCCTAGATAAATCTGATGATTCCTGAAGAATCCAGACTGGAGTCTCCGATGTGCAAACACTGGAGTCTCCGTGTGGTCTGGAGTTTCCTCGAAAGTCCCCGAAGTGGACTCATGTTGTTGCCCAGAACCATTCTGTGTGGGGGTCCGTAGATAGACCGGATTCTAGCCGGAATCTCCGGTGTGGTATCTCGGACCGGAGTTTCCGGTGTGGAAACACCGGAGTCTCCGGTGTCCCTAGTCCGGAGTTCCTGCCAGAGTCTCTGGAGTGAGCATCAAGATCAAGCCCAGGTCATTCAGTATGGTGGTCCAGAGATGGACTAGAGATGGAGCGGAGTATCCGGTGTAGACCGGAGTCTCCGGCCTGTAAGACCGGAGTCTCCGGTGGGGAAGGTCTCCAACGTGCAGAAAACGGTCAGCAACTGTGGAGGCTATAAATAGAGGACCTCATCTTCTACCTCTAGCGGCTCGTTCTTGAAAAGAAAAGCATCACCATTAGAGCCACCAAAACTCCAAGATCTCTTCATCCAACCACCCAAAGTCCCTGATCTTTGGGGTATCGGAGGAGGAGGCCTTGATCTATAGCTTCACCAAGAGAGATCTTCATTTCCCCCTCATTCACTTGAGGGCCCATTGCTCTAAGGTTTCATTGGAAACCCTAGGCCTTTTTTTGGTTCTTACAAGCTTGTCTTTGATTGTGTGACAGCTTGCTTGGATTCAGGAGCCTCTAATTAAGTTGTGGATGTGTGCCTCGAACTTGCTGTAAAGGTGTCGACTACCACCTTGAAGGTTGCGGATATAGTGGATGTGTGAATCGATCCCCTTGGGGTGAGGTTCACTAGAGAAAAAGGGAGGCCTCTCGTGGTGTTGGTGGTTTGATACCACCCCCTCTCCAAACGCATACGTACTTCCCCTCAAAAGGAAGGAACTACGGGAAATAATCCTTGTGTCCACATGTGCTTCACTTTGGTTACTTCTATCCTTTACCGTATCTTACTTTATCTAGTTCTTGCATAGTTAGTTGTGCTAGTGTGACATATAGGTAAATTCACCTTAGTTACATATCTAGATAATTTACCTTTGTGTCAAACCCTAATTTGAAAAGGAGTAAAATTTGAAGTAGCACCTATTCACCCCCCCCCCTCTAATTGCCCATACGATCATTTCAATTGGTATTAGAGCCTCGGCTCTTTATTCAGGCTTAACTGCCTAAGAGATTATGGGGAACCCAGAAGATGAGGGAGAGGGTGGGGCTAGTACTTCGGTGACCATGGTAGATCTCAAGAAATTGGAAACAAGCGTGAGATCTACCTTGGGAAACGAAATCCAATAGTTGCCTCAACTTGTTGAGCTACTTGTTAAGGAAAAGTCAGCCTCACCACCTCCCCCAAGAGGAAACACCTCCTAACCCTAAGGCAAACGCTCTGGCTAAGCCAACGGGTGAAGTGGTGGGGGATGAACATAATTCCACTAACTCCACCACCAAAAAGGGTGATGGGAAGGAAGAGCACCATGCGGTTCCCGGATGGTACTCTCCTGACCCTCCGATCCCTCATCCCCATATAAATAATATAGGTGACCCACCTATGTTAGCTGCACATACTTTTGCTCAATGGCAAGTTTTAATGAAATATCATGTGCACAACTCTTGCATTAACTTGTGGAACATTATTGAAGAAGGACTCAAAATTGAGGATCCAACCAACTTGACAAGAAGAGAAGTGGTCAATAGTCAACTTAAGGTCATCTCCTTGCACATGATTCAACTTGGGGTGGGTCCAAAGGACTTTCCCCACATTGAGCACTACAATACCACCAAGGAAGCTTGGGATGCTCTCATTGACTTGTTTGTTGGAAATGAGAGCATGAGAAGAATTAGATATGATGCCTTGAGCAATGAAGCTGAAGGTTTCTTTATGAAGGATGGTGAGGATCATGAAGACATGTATAGAAGACTAGAATCCACAACTAGCGCCTTCAGAAATGTTGGTGCCTCTCAGATTGATGATGCTTGGATCAAGAGAAAGTATGTGAGTGCGCTCATGCCCTTCGAGCCTACTGACTTGAAAAGACTCCAAGGAAGACACAACTACCATCTCATGACCTCCAATGAAATTATGCAAGAGATGGCCGCCTTCAAGGTTGCTTCCAAGAATGCCAAAGATGCCCGTGCTCGTGCCATTGGAATGAGTGGTGGTGTCAATCTTGCTTTGAAGGCCAAGGTTTTGGAGTATGATGAAGAAGAAGGGATTGATGATGCACTCTCTATGGGTCACCCCGAAGATGTCAAGGTGGCTCATGGTGAATATATGGCCTTCTATGCAAGAAACTTTTGGAAAGATCATGTCAAGGCCAAGATGGAGATGCAACGAAGAAGCAACCCAAGTGGTAGAAAATAAAATGTTTCAAGATTGAGAACTTGCTTCAACTGTGGTGACCACTATCATTTTGTTGTCGGATGTCCATATGAGAAGAGAGAACATAATGGTGGTGCACTCATATTGAAGAAAGATCCAAAGGCCCCTTTCAAGAAGCCTTTTAATAAGAAGAATGCCACCAACAAGAAGTCTGGTGACAATGCATTGATAGCACATGAAGAGTTCTCTTCCGATGATGAAGAGGAAGAAGAAGAAACAACAAATGGGGTGGCTGCCATTGCCACTACTTCTACATCCACCTTCTCCCTCTTCGGTTCACCAAATGAGAACACCTCCAACAAGAACGTCACTTGACTTATGGCAAGAGCATCGGAGGTATCACAATCTACTCTCTCCACCTCTACTATCAATGATGAATTGAATGATGATATAACTCTCGAGGTGAAGGAGGAATTAGTTGCTTTTGATGCTTATATGACTAACTTGAAAGGGTAACACAAGAAGCATTTTGTAAATATTTTGAACCAACTTGCTCACACACAAGAGCTCCTTGATGAGAGATGTAAACTTGGGAGAGAGCATCTTCTTGAGATGTATGCTCTAACTAATAGTTTAGAAGAGGAACAAGAGACTAGTGTGTCTCTTGAAGAAAAACTTGAAGGCCTTGATGAGGCAAATGATCGGATAGTAGCCAAACTCATTAAAGAACACAATCATGACATTGCAAAGTGTAAAAAGGCTAAAAAGGACAAGATTGAGTTTGGTGTTGTTCATGACAAACTTGTCGAGGATTATGAGAAGCTTAATAACGCTCACAAGGCCTTGGAAAGTGATCTCATGACTCTACAAAGTCTCATGAACAACTTCAAACTCAATTGACTAATGTTGCTTCACCTAGTATTTCCATTCCCCTAGCAATACAGACATTCTTGAAGAAAATGCTAGGTTGAAGGGGGAGCTTGCAAAACCACCCTGATGGCTCAATACATGGCGCCCAGAAAAGTTCTTGGTGCATGGTGTTGATGTAGAGCTCGTTGGGAACCCCAAGAGGAAGGTATGATGAGCACAGCAGCAAGTTTCCCTCAGTTATGAAACCAAGGTTTAATCGAACCAGTAGGAGCAAGGAAACACCTCAAAGGTGTTACTAGCTGAGCTTTGGCAGGGCGACTACCGGTGCTAGTAGCAACGTGGAGACCTGCACAACACAACCACAGAACTTTGTCCCCAACTTGCGATGAGGTTGTCAATCTCACCGTGTTTTGTGGAAAACAAAGGATTAAACGTATCGAATGGAAAGAAGTAAAGGTTTGTAGAAAGTAAACACAAAGGAGTAAAATATTGTAGATTGTATGTAAAGTAAAGGACCGGGATCCATAGTTCACTAGAGGTGGCTCTCCTTAGATAGATAACATGCTGGGTGAACAAATTACAGCGGGGCAATTGACAAACACCGAGAAAGCAATACATGCATATACTAATCATCTTGACTCCTTTGAGACTTGATTGGGAAATACAACATAATACATAGACCGCCATCCAACTGCATCTATGACTAATAATCCACCTTCAGGTTATCATCCGAACCCCCTCCAGTATTAAGTTGCAAGCAACAGATTATTGCTTTACGAACTGCGTGTAAGGTAAACAATACAATTGTTCTATGAACAAAAGATCGTTGTTTTCTCCCTAGTGGCAACAGCACATCTAGTACCTTAGAGATTTCTGTCACTTCCCCAGATTACCAGAGGCATGAACCCACTATCGAGCATAAATACTAACTCTTGGAGTTGCTAGCATCTACTTGGCCAAGATAGCTACTAACAACGGAAAGCATGCAAGATCTCAAATAACAAAGACATGATAGAATCAATAATCAATCTGAAATAGCATCTCAATATCCATCGGATCCCCGCAAACACAACATGTATGAATTACAAATAGATGATCTTGATCATGAACGGAGCTCACAAGATCTAAACATGAAAGCACAAAGGAGGAGAAACCAGCCATCTAGCTACTACATGGATCCGTAGTCCAAGGATGAACTACTCACGCATCACACCGGAGGCTTGCATGGTGATGAAGAAGGCCTCGGTGAATTCCCTCTCGACAAGGTCCGGAAGAGCTTGGATCCCTCGATCTAGGGATGAGATAACGGCTGACTGAGACTCTTTCGTGGATTTTGATCTGGTACCTAGGGTTTTCGTCTGAGGGCAACTTATAGGCGGAAGGAGGCCGAGGGGGTCTTTGGGGTCGGCCAGACCACCTGGCGCAGTGGTGTGGTGCCTGGCCCTCCAGCCCTCTCAGATTCGGCACTTGATCCCTTCCGGAAAAATAGGCACTTTGGCTTTTGTCCCGTCCAATTCCGAGAATATTCATTTTCTGACTTTTCTGGAACCAAAAACAACAGAAAACAGGCAGCTGGCACTATGGCTCTTGTTAATAGGTTAGTCCAAGAAATCATAATAAAAGTACTCCAAAATTGGAACAAAACACAAGAAAGTGGATAAAACCAAGCATGGAACATCAAAAATTATAGATACATTTGCAATGTATCAACATCCCCAAGCTTAACTCCTGCTCGTCCTCGAGTAGGTAAGTGATAAAAAGAATAATTTTTGAGGTGACATGCACCATCAAAAACTTGATCAAAAGTATTTGCAAAACTCAAAGCTGGGATCATAGTACTTCAATCATAACATGAAAGACAAAGTTCTAGCAATAAGCAAAGAAACTAAGATGCAACATGAAAAGGCACAAACAAAATATTCATGAATAACATGCTTTGCAAGACGTTTGTTTGTTTCACATAAAGAAAACATAGCATAAAGGTATTCAGCTTGTCCCTCAATAGAGTAGAAAATATAAATGCATAGGACACCTTCAAAGTTCATAAGAGTGACTAGATACAATAGTTTCAAACAAGCAATAACAAGTTATGCATCAATCAACTAGTCTTCGGACAATGCACATAGAACTAAGAATGGCCACTATGCTCTCAAAGTAGGTGCATAAAGATAGAAGGTGGAGACTCAATATAATGGTGGAAGAAAGGCCTTTTGTAAAAGGAAGTAGGGATTCAAGTCTCATAAAGATCTTCCAAAAATTATGGTACTTATAGCTTTCAGCTCTCATTGCCCCTATCATAAGCATCTTGAAGGTGATTAAGGTTAAAGTGACACAACTAAGAGGATATGCTTGACAAGTTATAAACCAAAATCTCATGCCCCTTACTTACGAAGACCGATCCTCATGCTACTCAACTTCAGTCACGGGTAAGCTCTTGTCATTGTAAGTATATGTGTATCATTAAGAACCGCCAACGGGGTACCCCTTGCACATGATACGGGAGCTTTCCCATAATCAAAATGACAAGGCAAGCAGACAATGAGCATCTCAGCGATCTTTTTATTTGCTATTTGCATAGGTTTTTATTGAGGATGCTTCATAGAGTGCTCATTATGGTGATGCTGCAAGTTTCCACCATGATTAGGCATGGCTTAGGCTAGCGGCGTTTCTCTAACACACATACAAACTCCATGATCATACAAGTTCCACATTTATTTCACACCGCCGGGATCCGTAAGCAAAAGAACATGATATCAACGGGGTACAAAGTACAAGTGCAATGTTGAAAGCGTTCCCCATGGTACATGGTTCTGCTAATTTCAACTTATAAAGCACAAGCATATATGCAACAAAGAAGGACCCAATGGTTCAAGTTTATTAGAGGCAATAAAGTAAAGTGTGCCATCAAGTTCGTGAGAGCTTTAATCACTAGTTTTTCATAACAAGTGGAAGGTAAACAAAAGCATGAATATACTTGGAATAGCATAAGCTAGTAGGTAGGTATGGTGGACTCTTTGGAAAAACTTGGTTTAGGGAGTTGGATGCATGAGTGGAACTCATACTTTGTGGTGGAGGCTAGCAAAAGACTGGGAGTGACAAACTAAGAGAGCAATAATGGCCATAATAATGTAGAGCGACAAAACATCATTGATCAAAGCATAAAGTGATACTACAAGTTGAAAACTAAAGGATCATAAAGGCTATGGTGACTTGTGACAGTCATAACATGGTGTGAGCATGTGCCAAGTCAACCCAAATAAAGCATCAAAGGAGAATACCACTATACTATGCTTTAATATGCTAAAACAACGCATGATTCATCCAAGGCACATTAAGCAATCTCAATTGTTTATAACAAGTCATGCTACAGTAAAGAATACTAAGCATAAAGCCAAAACAATATCAAGCATGGCATGACAAAGCATAGCCACAGTCAAAAACGAGCTCATTTTACCACATAAGCATGAACTTTCCTACTCTTTTCCAAATCAAACCAAACTATTTGCAAACCAATGTATGAAAGAGGGGGTCCAACAAACTTATTCAGAAAACTAAGCAAACTAATCAAACTAAAAACCAAAACGAAAACAAAAAGAAGATGCTCCAAGAGAAACACAACTATGCACGAAACAATAAAAATGAAGCGTTTGGAAGAAACCTGGAATTTTTATTGATGAAGAAGGGGATGCCTTGGGCATCCCCAAGCTTTGACGCTTGTACTTCTTGGATATTTCTTGGGCGTGTGGCATCCCCAAGATTGAGCTTTAGTCCATCCTTCATCTCATTACTCATTCCTTCCATACACCTGAAAATTTTCGTTCATACAAAACTTCACACAATCTCATTAGCAACATTAGTGCACTTAAGATAAATAAGTCTTAAGGTTCAGTTCTAACACCAAATAAACTTCCATTAGAACACTAGCTACTGTAGCGCTTCCCTCAAAAAGCTCAATTCCCCAAAGAAACTCAAGAAGGAACTAACAAGAAGCAAATGCAGAAAATGGCAGAAATCTGTCAAAACAGACCAGCAGGTAAAGACGAATTTTTTCGAAGACCTTCAGATGCTCAAATCAAAAAGTGTTGAACTAACGAAAGTTAGATAACAACCTGGGACATAAGCACAAAAACTTACAGCTCAATCCGGCGTACAGATCTCTCTCAGGAATTTTTACGGTGAAGCACAGAAATCTGTTTCGGGACAGCAACTTTCCCAATCATTAATTCACTCTCATTAGAGGTTACTCTTGGCACAAAAAGCAAATAAAAAGGATAAGGAGAGGTTATTACATAAATAATAACTTCCAAGACTCATCTAAAACTCTTGGGTTATCTCCCAACAAGTACTTTTCTTTAACGCCTTTAAGTTAGGCATAAGAAGCAAAGAAAGAATCAAGTGTTCTCAAATGAAGAAGCATTAAGACCAAATTTTGTTTTCATAGGAGAAGCAAAAGAGATATTTTCTATCTTTTTAGTGAAGTGTTCTATACCTTTCTTGAGTGGGAGTTGATATTTAATGGTGCCTTCTTTCATATCAATGATGGCACCAACAGTTCTAAGAAAAGGTCTTCCCAAAGTAATAGGACAAGAAGCATTGTATTCAACATCCAAAACATAGAAATCCACGGGGACATAGGAATCATTAACCATAATAAGAACATCATTAAGAATCCCAATGAGTTTCTTTTTAGCATTATCATCAAGTGGGACATTCAAATAACAATCTTCAAGAGGAGGCAAATCAAGCATATCATAAATCCTTCTAGGCATAATAGAAACACTACTATCAAGATCACACAAAGCTTTGAAATCAAAGTCATTCACTTTCATATTAATGATGGGTTCCCAACCATCTTCTTGCTTTATAGGAATAGAAGTTTTATGTTTCATCTTTTCTTCTTTAATCTTTATGAGAGCCTCAGTAATGTGTTTTGTAAAGGCCATGTTCATAGCACTAGCATTAGGACTTTTAGCAAGCTTTTGTAGGAACTTAATGACTTCAGAGATGTTGCAACCATCAAGATAAAAATCAACTTTATCATCTAAAGTAGTAGAACTATTGCTAGCCTCAACACTAGTGGTGGTAATAGTAGAAACACTATTGTTTCTAGCAATTTCATCTTCTCTTTCCCACTTAGCATGTAATTCAACTAATAGTCTAACATTTTCATCAATTCTTACTTATATGGCATTAGTAGCTGCAAAGGGATTCTCATTAGTTTCAGGTTTAGCAGCCATTTTATTAATCAATGAAGATTGAGCTTCAGACAAAGATGATATATTTATTTCAGCATTAGAGAGTTTCAATTGTAAACCAGGAATTTCCCTATTTAGACTCTCAAGTTGATGGCTAATGTTCTTCAAAATGATAGATTGCTCCTCCATTGTTTTAGTAAATAGTCTATTTTGCTCATATTGCATTTGCATAAAGTTTTTAGTGGCTCTTTCAACTTCCAAAATTCTACCTTCACTAGGTAATTCAGATTTACCATTGTTGGGAGGATATGGCTTATAATTGTTGTTACAAAAATTGTTCCTATAAGCATTATTACCATAAGCATTGTCGCCAAAGTTGTTATTTCTTATGAAGTTCACATCAACTTGCTCTTCTTGAGCAACCAAAGAGGCTAAAGGAACATTATTTGGATCAATATGGGCTTTCCCATTAACAAGCATAGACATAATAATATCAATCTTATCACTCAAGGAGGAGGTTTCCTCAACAGAATTTACCTGCTTACCTTGTGGAGCTCTCTCAGTATGCCATTCAGAATAATTAACCATCATATTATCCAATAGTTTTGTTGTAGCACCCAAAGTGATGGTCATAAAGGTACCTCCAGCAGCTGAATCCAATAGGTTCCTTGAAGAATAGTTCAATCCTGCATAAAAAGTTTGGATGATCATCCAAGCAGTCAGTCCATGAGTGGGATAATTCTTTACCAAAGATTTCATTCTTTCCCAAGCTTGAGCAACATGCTCATTATCAAGTTGTTTAAACTTCATTATTTCACTTCTCATGGATATAATCTTAGCAGGAGGATAGTATTTTCCAATAAAAGCATCTTTGCACTTAGTCCAAGAATCAATACTATTCCTAGTTAAGGAATTCAACCACTCTTTAGCTTTTCCTCTCAAAGAGAAAGGAAACAATTTCAGTTTAATAATATCACCATCTATATCCTTATGCTTTTGCATCTCACAAAGTTCAACAAAGTTATTTAGATGGGAAGCAGCATCTTCATTACCAATACCAGAAAATTGTTCTCTCATAACAAGATTGAGTAAAGCAGGTTTTATCTCAAAGAAAGTATTTCCATCCATAGGTGGAGCAATAGGAGTGCTCATAAAATCATTGTTGTTGGTGCTAGTGAAGTCACACAACTTGGTGTTCTCAAGAGTAGTCATTTTTTTGGGTTTTCAAATAAGAAAGCAAACAAGTAGAACTAATTTTTTTGTGTTTTTTTTTGAAGAACAAAACAAGCAAACAAAGCAAAAAGAAACTAAGCAAAACAAAAACAACAAAGTAAAGAGATTGGTTATGAGGGACTCCCCTTGTGAAGATGTCCTTGACTCCCCGGCAACAGCGCCAGAAAATCGCTTGATGGCTCAATACACCGCGCCCAGAAAAGTGCTTGGTGCATGGTGTTGATGTAGAGCTCGTTGGGAACCCCAAGAGGAAGGTATGATGAGCACAGCAGCAAATTTCCCTCAGTTATGAAACCAAGGTTTAATCGAACCAGTAGGAGCAAGGAAACACCTCAAAGGTGTTACTAGCTGAGCTTTGGCAGGGCGCACTACCGGTGCTAGTAGCAACGTGGAGACCTGCACAACACAACCACAGAACTTTGTCCCCAACTTGCGATGAGGTTGTTAATCTCACCGTGTTTTGCAGAAAACAAAGGATTAAACGTATTGAATGGAAAGAAGTAAAGGTTTGCAGAAAGTAAACACAAAGGAGTAAAAGATTGTAGATTGTATGTAAAGTAAAGGACCGGGATCCATAGTTCACTAGAGGTGGCTCTCCTTAGATAGATAACATGCTGGGTGAACAAATTACAGCGGGGCAATTGACAAACACCGAGAAAGCAATACATGCATATACTAATCATCTTGACTCCTTTGAGACTTGATTGGGAAATACAACATAATACATAGACCGCCATCCAACTGCATCTATGACTAATAATCCACCTTCAGGTTATCATCCGAACCCCCTCCAGTATTAAGTTGCAAGCAACAGATTATTGCTGTACGAACTGCGTGTAAGGTAAACAATACAATTGTTCTATGAACAAAAGATCGTTGTTTTCTCCCTAGTGGCAACAGCACATCTAGTACCTTAGAGATTTACATCACTTCCCAGTTACCAGAGGCATGAACCCACTATCGAGCATAAATACTAACTCTTGGAGTTGCTAGCATCTACTTGGCCAACATAGCTACTAACAATGGAAAGCATGCAAGATCTCAAATAACAAAGACATGATAGAATCAATAATCAATCTGAAATAGCATCTCAATATCCATCGGATCCCCGCAAACACAACATGTATGAATTACGAATAGATGATCTTGATCATGAACGGAGCTCACAAGATCTAAACATGAAAGCACAAAGGAGGAGAAACCAGCCATCTAGCTACTACATGGATCCGTAGTCCAAGGATGAACTACTCACGCATCAACCGGAGGCTTTCATGGTGATGAAGAAGTCCTCCGGGGTGAATTCCCCTCTCTGGCAGGGTGTCGGGAAGAGCTTCAGATCCCCCCGATTTAGGGACAGAGATTATGGCGGCTATAGACTCTTTCGTGGATTTTTGATCGGGTACCTAGGGTTTTCGTCCCGAGGGCAACTTATAGGTGGAAGGAGAGGCCGAGGGGGTGCTGGGGTCGGCTAGACCACCCCCTGGCGTGGGCTAGGCTGGCCGCTGACCGGTGGTGTGGCCCCCGGCAACTCTCCGTCTCGTGATTCGGCACTTGATCCTTACGGAAAAATAGGCACTTTGGCTTTTGTCCCGTCCAATTCCGAGAATATTCATTTTCTAACTTTTCTGGAACCAAAAACAATAGAAAACAGGCAGCTGGCACTATGGCTCTTGTTAATAGGTTAGTCCAAGAAATCATAAAAAAAGTACTCCAAAGTTGGAACAAAACACAAGAAAGTGGATAAAACCAAGCATGGAACATCAAAAATTATAGATACATTTGCAATGTATCACACCCTTCCTCGAAGGTAATGCTGACTGATAACCCACAAGTATAGGGGGTGTATCGCAGTATTTTCGAGGGAAGTGAAACCTAATTTATTGATTGGACACAAGGGGAGCCAAATAATATTTATAAGCCTTAACAACTGAGTTGTCAATTTAGATGCACCTGGAAACAATCTTGCTCACAGTAGTTTATCAGTAGCAATAGTTTTGTAGTAGGAATAGCAAAGTAACAGCAGTAGTAAAGTAAAGACAGTAGTGACAATAGCAGTAAATAGTGGGATTCGAGTGCGGTAGGCATAGGGGATGGATGGACGGGCGTTGCATGGACAAGATAATTCACATAGCAATCAGAACATAAGGCAATTGTAGATAAATAAGATAAAGCATCCCAGTACTAGATAATCCTAGGCATGTGTTCCATATATAGTCATACGTGCTCGCAATGAGAACTTGCACAACATCTTTTGTCCTGACCCATTTGCGTGGGGCCTCAAGGGAACTACTGGCAATTAAGGTGCTCCTTTTAATAGAGCACCGGAGCAAAGCATTACCACTCCGTGAACACATGTGATCCTCACATCAAAGCCATTCCCTCCGGTTATCCCGATTTCTATCACTTCGGGACCATTGGTTCCGGACAACAACGTGTGTATACAACTTGTAGATAAGACCAAAAACAATACTATCATAATGAATCAATAACATGTTCAGATCTGAAATCATGGCACTCGGGCCCTAGTGACAAGCATTACGCACAACAAGTCGCAACAAAGTCATAAAGCACTAATAAAAGATACTAGGCACCATGCCCTAACAATCTGATGCCATTACATGAACGATCTCATCCAATCCCTACCATCCCCATAGCCTACAGCGGGGGATTACTCACTCATAGATGGGGGAAACATGGACGGTCGATGGAGAAGCGATGGTGATGATGATGGCGATGATCTCCTCCAATTCCCCATCCCGGCAAGGTGCCAGAACGGAGTTTCTGGTGCTGTTTCGTGGAATCTGGTGGTGGCGGCGGAGCGGAACTCCTTCTGGAAAAACGTCGAACCCCCCGGAGTTTTTAGGTCAGAAGGCTTCTTATAGGCAAAGAGGGAGACCGAGGGGGTGCATGGGGGGCCCACACCATGCCCTGGCGTGTGGCCCAGCCGCACTGGGGGGTGTGTGGCGACCCAGCCCTCCTCCGTCAGCTCTGTGAGTCTTCCGGAAAAATAGGCACTTTGGCTTTTGTCCCGTCCAATTCTGAAAATATTCATTTTCTGACTTTCCTGGAACCAAAAACAACAGAAAACAGGCAGCTGGCACTGTGGCTCTTGTTAATAGGTTAGTCCAAGAAATCATATGAAAAGTACTCCAAAGTGTGGACAAAACACAAGAAAGGAGATAAAACCAAGCATGGAACATCAAAAATTATAGATACATTTGCAATGTATACTGACTCGTGTACTAACGAGCTCGTTGGGGAACCCCAATAGGAAGGTATGATGAGCACAGCAGTAAGTTTCCCTCAGTTATGAAACCAAGCTTATCAATCCAGTAGGAGCAAGGAAACACCCCAAAGGTGTAGCTAGCTGAACTTTGGCAGGGCGCACTACCGGTGCCAGCAGCAACGTGGAGACCTGCACAACACAACCACAGAACTTTGTCCCTAACTTGCGATGAGGTTGTCAATCTCACCGGTTTTGCTGAAAACAAAGGATTAAACGTATTGAGTGGAAGAAAGTAATAGTTTACAGAAAGTAAACACAAAGCAGTAAACAGTTGATTGTAGATTGACAGTGAAAGAAAGGACCGGGGTCCATAGTTCACTAGAGGTGGCTCTCCTTAAGATAGATAACATGTTGGGTGAACAAATTACAGCGGGGCAATTGACAAACATCGAGAAAGCATACAAGCATATACTAATCATCTTGACTCCTTTGAGATTCGATTGGGCATTACAACATTATACATAGACCGCCATCCAACTGCATTTATACCTAATAATCCACCTTCAGGTTATCATCCGAACCCCCTCCAGTATTAAGTTGCAAGCAACGGATAATTGCATTACGAATTGCGTGTAAAGTAAACAATATGATTGTTATATGAACAAAGGATTGTTGTTTTCTCCCTAGTAGCAACAGCCCATCTAGTACCTTAGAGATTTCTGTCACTTCCCTAGATTACCAGAGGCATGAACCCAGTATCGAGCATAAATACTAACTCTTGGAGTTGCTAGCATCTACTTGGCCAAGATAGCTACTAACAACGGAAAGCATGCAAGATCACAAATAACAAAGACATGATAGAATCAACAATCAATCTGAAATAACATCTCAATATCCATCGGATCCCCGCAAACACAACATGCAGAATTACAAATAGATGATCTTGATCATGAACGGAGCTCACAAGATCTAAACATGATAGCACAAAGGAGGAGAACTAGCCTTCTAGCTGCTACATGGACACGTAGTCCAGAGATTAACTACTCACGCATCACACCGGAGGCTTGCATGATGATGAAGAAGGCCTCCAGGGTGAATTCCCGTCTCCGGCAGGGTGCCAGGAAGAGCTTCAGATCCCTCCCGATCTAGGGATGGAGATGACAGCGGCTATAGACTCTTTCGTGGATTTTTGATCGGGTCCTTAGGGTTTTTGTATCAGAGGCAACTTATAGGAGGAAGGAGAGGCCGAGGGGGTGCCTAGGGCGGCCAGACCACCCACGGCAGGCCAGGCCTGGCCATGGCTGGGTGGTGTGGCTGACCCCACCTCTCCATCTCGTATTCTGGCTCTAGGTGTCCCTCGGTGAAAAACTGACTTTGGCTTTTGTCCCGTCCAATTCCGAGAATATTCATTTTCTAACTTTCCTGGAACCAAAAATAGCAGAAAACAGGTAGCTGGCACTGTGGCTCTTGTTAATAGGTTAGTCCAAGAAATCATATGAAAAGTACTCCAAAGTGTGGACAGAACATAAGAAAGTAGATAAAACCAAGCATGAAACATCAAAAATTATGGATACGTTTGCAACGTATCAACATCCCCAAGCTTAACTCCTGCTCGTCCTCGAGTAGGTAAGTGATAAAAAGAAAGAATAATTTTTGAGGTGTCATGCACCATCATAAACTTGATAAAAGTATTTGTAAAACATTCAAAGCTGGGATCATAGTACTTCAATCATAACATGAAAGACAAAGTTCTAGCAATAAGACAAAGAAACTATGTTGCAACATGAAAAGGCACAAACAAAAGATTCATGAATAACAATGCTTTGTAAGACGTTTGTTTGTTTCACAAAAAGAAAACATAGCATAGTGGCATTAAGCTTGTCCCTCATAGAGTAGCAAACATAAATGCATAGGACACCTTCAAAGTTCATAAGAGTGACTAGATACAAATACTTTAAAACAAGCAATATCAAGGTATGCATCAATCAACAAGTCTTGGGACAATGCACATAGAACTAAGAATGGCCACTATGCTCTCAAAGTAGGTGCATAAAGGTAGAAGGTGGAGACTCAACATAAAAGTAAAAGAAAGGCCTTCATAGAAGGAAGTAGGGATTTAAGTCTCATAAAGAGCTTACAAAAATTATGGTACTTATTAGCTTTCATCTCTCATTTCCCCTATCATAAGCATATTGAAGGTGATTAAGGTTAAAGTGACACAACTAAGAGGATATGCTTGACAAGTTATAAACCGAAATCTCATGCCCCTTACTTACAAAGACCGAACCTCATGCTACTCAACTTTAGTCACAAGTAAGCTCTTGTCATTGTAAGTACATATGTATCATAGAGAACCGCCAATGGAGTACCCCTTGCACATGATACAGGAGCTATCCGATAATCAAAATGACAAGGCAAGCAGACAATGAACATCTCAGCGATCTTTTTATTTGCTATTTGCATAGGTTTTTATTGAGGATGCTTCATAGAGTGCTCATTATGGTTATGCTGCAAGTTTCCACCATGATTAAGCATGGCTTAGGCTAGCGGCCCAGGCGTTTCTCTAACACAAATACAAACTCCATGATCTTACAAGTTCCCCTTTTATTTCACACCGCCAGGATCCATAAGCAAAAGAACATGATATCAACGGGGTACAAAGTACAGGTGCAATGTTGAAAGCGTTCCCCATGATACATGGTTCTACCAATTTCAACTTATAAAGCGCAAGCATATACGCAACAAAGATGGACGCAATGGTTCAAGTTTATTAAGTGCAAAAAGTAAAGTGTGCCATCAAGTTCCTGAGAGCTTTAATCACTAGTTTTCTCATAACAAGTTTAATTTGGAAGGTAGACAAAAACATGAATATACTTGGAATAGCATATACTAGTAGGTAGGTATGGTGGACTCTTTGGAATAACTTGGTTTTAGGAGTTGGATGCATGAGTGGAACTCATACTTGGTTGTGGAGACTAGCAAAAGACTGGGAGCGACAAACTAACAGAGCAATAATGGCCATAATCATGTAGAGCGACTGATACATTGCAAATGTATCTATAATTTTTGATGATCCATTCTTGGTTTTATCTACTTTCTTGTGTTTTGTTCCAACTTTGGAGTACTTTTCATATGATTTCTTAGACTAACCTATTAACAAGATGCCACAGTGCTAGCTGCCTGTTTTCTGTTGTTTTTGGTTCTAGGAAGTCAGAAAATGAATATTCTCGGAATTGGACGGGACAAAAAGCCAAAGTTGCTATTTTCCCGGAAGACTCATGGAGCCAGAAGGAGAGTCGGAGAGGGGCCACAGGGTGGCCACACCGCCCCTAGGCGCGGGCAACTCTAGGTCGCGCCAGGGCATGGTGTGGGCCCCCTGGCTGCCCACCGACCTTGCCCTCTAGCCTATAAGAAGCCTCCCGATACCAAAACCCTAGATCGTCAATCAGAAATCCACGAAAAGTTCCACAGCCACCGCCGCCAGAAGAAGGCGATTGAGAACCTGAAAGTCTCTGTTAGGCACCAAGGCAGAAATGCCCGGAGCCATCTCCATCGATCTCCACCACCATCTCCATCACCATTGCTGATTCCCATGATGAGGAGGGAGTAGTTCTCTCTCGAGGCTAAGGGTTCTACCAATAGCTATGTCTTCATCTGTCTCTCTATGCATGATCATATTGTGATCATGAGCTTTGTAATCAAGTAGATCTACCTTGCTACTCAAGTGCTTTAATAGATCTCTGCTCTCCCCATGTGTGTGAAAGTGACAGCGTGCACACCATGGTGGCACTTAGGCTAGAGATTACAAATACTTGTTATGAGTTATATTTGGAGTTGGATGTCTTTATGAAATTGTGGTGTTTGTTGGACTCATCTAGTACTCAAGGTGACAGTGTGGGGTTTTCTAGATGGGAAAGGCTTACTTTGAGGTGTGTTGTTATAGCCCTACCATGGATTAGAGTGTCCAACCAGAGAGTAGTTCAGCGTAGTATCATAAAGAAGAATATATTTATATGAGAGTGTTCACTAGTGAAAGTATGATCCCTAGGCCTTGTTTCTAAGCATTGATACACCGTTTGCAACTAGATCTGTTACATGTTTGCTTGCTTCCATCTTTATTTCAGTTTTCCTTTAGTCTCTTCCACGCCATCAAGCTACTTTCTGGCACCGTTACCACTTATAATTATCCATACCACTTCTATTTTACTATCTCTTCGCCGAACTAGTGCACCTATACACCTGACAAGTGTATTGGGTGTGTTGGGGACACAAGAGACTTCTTGTATCTAGATTGCAGGGTTGCTTGAGAGGGAATACCTTTGACCACTTCCTCCCTGAGTTCGATAAACCTTGGGTGATCCACTTAAGGGAAAACTTGCTGCTGTTCTACAAACCTCTGCACTTGGAGGCCCAACAACTGTCTACAAGAATAGAAGTGCGTAGACATCAAGCTATTTTCTGGCGCCGTTGCCAGGGAGGAAAGGTAAAAGGTATTCACACTGGAGGATTAAAGAAGAAGAACCTCCCACGGCAAACGCCTATTTTCTGGCGCCGTTGCCGGGGAGGTAAGGTAAAAGGTATTCACACCGGAGGATTAAACAAGAAGAACCTCCCTAGGAAAACGCCTATTTTTTGGTGTGAGTACTCGAAATTATTTCCTTTAGATTCTCGAGCGACAAAACATTATCAATCAAATCATAAAGTGATATTACAAGTCGAAAACTAGATGATCATAAAGGCTATGGTGACTTGGTATAGTCTTAACATGGTGTGAGCATGTGCCAAGTCAACCCAAATAAAGCATCAAAGGAGAATACCACAATATTATGCTTTAATATGCTAAAAGAACGCATGATTCTTCAAAGGCACATTAAGCAATCGCAATTGTTTATAACAAGTCATGCTACAGCAAAGATTACTAAGCATAAAGCCAAAACAATATCAAGCATGGCATGACAAAGCATAGGTCACAGTCAAAAACAAGCTCTCTTTACCACTGAAGCATGATCTTTTCCTACTCTTTTCCAATCCAAACCAAACTATTTGAAAACCAATGTATGAAAGAGGGGGTCCAACCAATTTATTCAGCAAACTAAGAAAACTAAGAACCAAAACAAAAACGAAAAAGAAGACGCTCCAAGAACAACACAACTGTGCATGAAACAATAAAAATGAAGCGTTTGGAAGAAACCTAGGATTTTTATTGATGAAGAGGGGGATGCCTTGGGGATCCCCAAGCTTTGACGCTTGTGATTCTTGGATTTTTCTTGGGGTGACACGCGTGGATTCCCCAAGCTTGAGCTTTATTCCATTCTTCATCTCATTACTCATTCCTTTCATACACCTGAAATTTTTCCTTCATACAAAACTTCACACAATATTTATTAGCAACATTAGTGCACTCAAGATAATAGGTCTTTAGGTTCAGTTCTAACACCAATAAAACTCCATTATAACACTAGCTATGATAGCTCTTCCCTCAAAAAGCTCAATTCCCAAAAGAACTCAAAAAGGAACCAACAAGAAGCAAATGCAGAAAATGGCAGAAATCTGTCAAAATTGACCAGCAGGTAAAGACGATTTTTTTCTAAGACCTTCTGTTGCTCAAATCAAAAAGTGTTGAACTAACGAAAGTTCAATAACAACCTGGGGCAGAAGCAAAAAAATTCACGCCTCGAAAGTATGTACATAGATTTTACACGATTTTTTATGGTGAAGCACAGAAACCTGTTTCGGGACAGCAACTTTCTCAATCATTACTTCTCTCTCATTAGAGGTTACTCTTGGCACAAAAAGCAAATAAAAAGGATAAGGAGCGGTTATTACTGAAGTAATAACTTCCAAGACTAATCTAAAACTTTTGGGTTATCTCCCAATAAGTACTTTTCTTTAATGCCTTTAAGTTAGGCATAAGAAGCAAGAAAAAGGATCAAGTGTTTGAAGAAGCATTAAAACCAAATTTCTTGCCCTTACCTCTCTTACTTTTATTCTTAACCTTGGGGAATTTGTGAATGCTTGGTGGAGAAACAAAGCATATGGTGCCCTTTTCCACATCTATTATTGCTCCAAGGAGCTTCAATAGGGATCTTCCAAGTGTGATTTGTCCTTTTCCTACACATTCAATAAGAAGATAATCAGTAGAAACCGTTTTCCCTAGGATCTTTTTAAACACTCCCTCAGCTATTCCAATGGGTAATATTGTGGCATTATTATCAAGAAAAATTTATTCTCCTCCTTCAGAAAGCACCCCAAAGATTCAAAGATTCGTAAATATCTTTGGGCATAATACAAAATTCAGACATGATATCACAGCGAGCATGAAAAGTTTCATTGTTTATAGCAATCTTTACTGTGGGAAGACATTCAGAGGGTTCAAATTTTATTGGAACATAGTTGTGATGCTCTCTAAGTGTATTATAGCAATCTTTCAAACTAGCGGTGCTGGTCTCAAGAGTATTCAATCTAGCAAATATGTTTATGAAAGAAGAATCAGTTTTGCTAGGCAAGTTGTAAGTAAAGACCAATTTATTTATAGCATTAATAGCATCATCCTCATTGCATTGGAGGAAATATCCTCCCACAATAGCATCTAAAGCATATCTATAGCAAAGAGCAATTCCAAGGTAGAAACTGCTAAGAAATAAGCTTTGAGTCATTTTAGGTTCGGTTTTTCATGTAAATCAGAGATTCTAGACCAAGCTTCTTTAAAACTCTCTTTAATTCCTTGTTTAAAAGTGAAAATCATTTCCTCAGGTGACATAGTGATTGGAGCAATGCTATACATAATGGCAACTTAAGATAAGAACTATTTTTTTGCGTGTTTTTAATAAAGAAGGCAAACTAGTAAAACTAATTTTTTGTGTTTTTGAGAAAGAAACAAGCAAACAAAGCAAAAGTAAACTAAGCAAAACAAAAATAACAAAGTAAAGAGATTGGTTATGAGGGACTCCCCTTGTGAAGATGTCCTTGACTCCCCGACAACGGCACCAGAAAAATACTTGCTGACTCGTCTACTAACGAGCTCGTTGGGGAACCCCAACAGGAAGGTATGATGAGCACAGCAGTAAGTTTCCCTCAGTTATGAAACCAAGGTTATCAATCTAGTAGGAGCAAGGAAACACCCCAAAGGTGTAGCTAGCTGAACTTTCGCAGGGCGCACTACCGGTGCCAGCAGCAACGTGGAGACCCGCACAACTCAACCACAGAACTCTGTCCCCAACTTGCGATGAGGTTGTCAATCTCACCGGTTTTGCTAAAAACAAAGGATTAAACATATCGAGTGGAAGAAAGTAATAGTTTGCAGAAAGTAAACACAAAGCAGTAAACAGTTGATTGTAGATTGATAGTAAAAGAAAGGACCGGGTTCAATAGTTCACTAGAGGTGGCTCTCCTTAAGATAGATAACATGTTGGGTGAACAAATTACAGCGGGGCAATTGACAAACATCGAGAAAGCATACAAGCATATACTAATCATCTTGACTCCTTTGAGATTCGATTGGGCATTACAACATAATACATAGACCGCCATCCAACTGCATCTATGACTAATAATCCACCTTCAGGTTATCATCTGAACCCCCTCCAGTATTAAGTTGCAAGCAACGAATAATTGCATCACGAATTACGTGTAAAGTAAACAATATGATTATTCTATGAACAAAGGATTGTTGTTTTCTGTCACTTCCCCAGATTACCAGAGGCATGAACCCACTATCGAGCATAAATACTAACTCTTGGAGTTGCTAGCATCTACTTGGCCAAGATAGATACTAACAACAGAAAGCATGCAAGATCACAAATAACAAAGACATGATAGAATCAATAATCAATCTAAAATAGCATCTCAATATCCATCGGATCCCCGCAAACACAACATGCAGAATTACAAATAGATGATCTTGATCATGAACAGAGCTCACAAGATCTAAACGTGATAGCACAAAGGAGGAGAACCAGCCATCTAGCTACTACATGGACCCGTAGTCCAGAGATGAACTACTCACGCATCACACCGGAGGCTTGCATGATGATGAAGAAGGCCTCTAGGGTGAATTCCCCTCTCCGGCAGGGTGCCAGGAAGAGCTTCAGATCCCTCCCGGTCTAGGGATGGAGATGACAGTGGCTATAGACTCTTTCGTGGATTTTTGATCGGGTCCTTAGGGTTTTCGTATCAGAGGCAACTTATAGGCGGAAGGAGAGGCCAAGGGGGTGCCTGGGGCGGCCAGACCACCCCCTGGCGCGGGCTAGGCCTGGTCGCGCGGCCAGGTGGTGTGGCCGGGCCCCAGCCCCTCTCTGTCTCGTATTCTGGCTCCAGGTGTCCCTCGATGAAAAACTGACTTTGGCTTTTCTCCCGTCCAATTCCGAGAATATTCATTTTCTGACTTTCCTGGAACCAAAAACAGCAGAAAACAGGCAGCTGGCACTGTGGCTCTTGTTAATAGGTTAGTCCAAGAAACCATATGAAAAGTACTCCAAAGTGTGGACAAAACATAAGAAAGTAGATAAAACCAAGCATGGAACATCAAAAATTATGGATACGTTTGCAACGTATCAGGTAACAAGTCTCTTGATGGCCTTTTAAGTAAGCAAATGCCCAATAATGAGAAACTAGGTCTTGGCTATGTTTCCAAAGCCAAGAAGAAGAACAACAAGAAGAAGAAGGTCAAGCCCGCACAACCAAAAGACAAGACCATTATGGATAGTAATACCCAAGGTGGCAAAACTATGTCACAAGATGACTTCACGGGAAGTGTTAACCCTCACTATGTCTTAATGCATAATTCTAATGGTGATGTTTTTCATATGGCATCTTGTTCAATTCTTTGCGGAGGTAGAGCCGGTTTGATGCATGACAAGCGGTGGAGATTGCCTCCACCCAAAAATTGCATGGAGACTTAAACTCTGCCAACATGGATCTTGCCATATCCATTAAAGTTCGGTTCTTCCTCTCAGCTACACCATTTTGTTGAGGGGCATATGCAGCGAAATATTGATGTTTTATCCCCTCATCACTAAGAAAACCATTTAAAGTGTAGTTCTTGAACTTGGTGCTGTTGTCACTTCTTATTGTCAGCATAGGCACATTGTATTGAAGTTGAACCATATTGATGAAGTCGATGAAGTTTTATTGGGTCTCACTCTTCAACTTGACGAAATATACCCATGATTATCTTGAGTAGTCATCAATAATCAGCAAGCAATATTTCTTCCCACCAAGGCTAGCATGAGATGGAGGACCAAAGATATCCACATGAAGGAGCTCCAAGATCCTCTTCGACTTTATAATGTTATTTGGCTTGTGGGGAGAATCATGCATCTTTCCTTCATCACAAGCCCTTCAAACACGATCTTTGGCAAAACAAACATTGTACTTTAGTCCCACAATATGGCCACCCTTGTGGAGTCTTTGCAAAGTTCTCATATTGACATGGGCTAGTCGGTGATGCCATAACTAGCCCATATCATCCTTTCCAAATAAGCACATCACACTTGTAGTGGTTTTCCCCGAAAAGTCCATCACATACAAGTCATTTTTGACGTACCCAACGAAAGCGACCTTTAGAGTCTTGCTCCACAAGAGGACCACAATATCATTATCAGTAAAGACGGCAAAACCCATCTTGCTAAGGGCACGGATAGAAAGTAAATTATAGCCAAGAGTCTCAACAAGCATGACGTCCACGAGAGTAACATCGTGTGCAACCACAACTTTGCCAAGACTCATTACCTGAGATTTTGACTTATCGGCATATGTGACGGTTATATGATCTTGATTTGACCTTATCTCCATCATTATTGTCTTACTTCCAGTCATGTGACTTGTGCAACCACTATCAAGCACCCACTTTGACCCTCTGGAAGCATAGTTCTACAAAAGATCAAGCTAGTTTTTAGGTACCCATTTTTCAATGGGTCCTCATTTGTTAGTGACAAGGGTCTTTGGAACCCAAATAGACCAAGCAATATAACCATCAAATGGACCAACATATTGTGCATAATACTTACCAGTAACAAGCCCAACATTTCATACTTCCGGGTGTTGGGTTGTAAGTGTTTCTATCTCATAAAAGGTGTTCGTTTGTCCAAATTTGATTCCAAAGCTTTAGAGGGTATTTTTGTTGGCTATGGTCTCGATACCCACACTTATAGAATCTACGATAAACTCTCTAGAATTGTCATAGAATCTTGTAGTGTGATTTTCGAAGAATATGATGGCCCCCAAGCGGGGCATGTTGATGTTTGTGATGTAGATGATGAAATACCTCAAGATGCCATGAGAAGAATGGGTGCAAGATTCATCCGCCCCATTGAGGAACCCCTTGTGGCGGATCGAGAAGAACTATGATCTACTCAAGTGGAGCCCTCATCTTCACAACTTCAACAAGCTCCTGTTATTGAGGACAATGATGACCCAAGCCAAAGACAAGCTGAGAACCCTCACCATGTTGATCAGGCAGGTTGCTCTAGGCTAGATGGTCTAGACTCTCCACTGACTGGACTGTCTAGCCCTGTGCAGTCAATTGCTCAAGGCAGATTTATTCAGTCATTCGAAAGATCATCTCGAAGCCTTTCAAGTAGCATGCCTGATCAATACCAAGATCAACCTATACCTCATGTTGATGAAGCTGAACCCATTGTTGATCAAGGTCAAATTAATGGTCACGACAAGGACCATAATGATGAAGAGATCCCCACAAGGAACAACAAACTCGTCGCAAAGCTAGAGTGGACAGAATGTTAGAAAGAAGAGAGCACTGTCTTGAGAATGTTCTTGGTGATTTAAGGAGTGGAATGTCAATTGAAACACTTTGGTGAGCATCAAGCGCATATATCCATGGTGGAGCCAAAGAAAGTATGGGAAGCTCTTGAAGATTCAGATTGGCTAGAAGCAATGCACAAATAGCTTAACAACTTCGAAAGAAATAAAGAATGGAAGTTAGTAGAAAAGCCCAAGGAGTGTCGCAATATTATTGGCACTAAATGGATATTCGACAAGAAGCAAGATGAACATGGTATTGTTGTGAGGAACAAGGCAAGATTGGTTGCACAAGGGTTCTTTCAAATTGAAGGAATTGATTATGGAGAGACTTATGCTCCCATGGCTCACCTTGAGTCCATCCGTATCCTTCTTGCATATGCTGCACATCAAATTTTAAATTACAACAAATGAATGTGGAAAGTTCTTTTCTAAATGGTCCATTGCATGAGTTGGTTTATGTTAAGAAACCCCCTGGTTTCGAGGATCCCAACTTCCCAAACCATGTCTACAAACTTGATAAGGTGCTCTATGGACTTAAAAAAGCTCCACGTACTTGGTATGAGCACCTTAGAGAGTTTTTGTTAGACCGTGGATTTGAGGTTGGGAAAATTGATCCCACTCTTTTTACTAAGAAGGTTAATGGGGAGCTTTTCATTTGCCAAATATATCTTGATGATATTATCTTTGACTCATCTAACAAATCTTTTAATGATGAATTCTCGAAGCTTATGACTGATAGGTTCAGGATGTCTATGATGGGAGAGTTGAGGGTATTTCTAGGTTTTGAGATCAAGCAAATAAGCGGAGGAACCTTTTTCAATCAAGCCAAATATACCCAAGACATGCTCAAGAGGTTCATCATGGAAGAACTAAATGGAACTCCTACTCCCATGGCAACCAAGACTCATCTTGAACTTAACCCAAATGGTAAAGATGTTGATCAAATGGTATGCCGATCCATGATTGGTTCTTTGCTTTACCTATGTGCATCTAGACCTGATATTGTGTTAAGTGTAGGAGTGTGTGCAAGATATCAAGAGGCTCCTAAATAAAGCCACTTGATGGCAGTCAAAAGAATCTTTCGATATTTGGTTCATACCCCAAACTATGGTATATGGTATCCTAGGGGCTCGACATTCTCTCTTTGTGGATACACTGATTTGGATTGGGCTGGTGATAAGGATGATAGAAAATCAACCTCCGGGGCTTGCCAATTCCTTGGTAGGTCATTGGTATGTTAGTATTCTAAGAAGCAAAACTGTATATCTCTCTCCACCATCGAGGCTGAGTATGTGGCTGCAGCTAGTGCTTGCACTCAATTGTTATGGATGAGGCAAACTTTAAAGGAATATGGTGTCTGTTGTCACAAAGTGCCTATTGTATGTGACAATGAAGTGCTATCAAGATTGCCTATAATCCCGTGGATCATACAAGGACAACACATATTGAGATCCATCATCATTTCATTAGAGATCATGTTGCCCGAGGAGTTATTGAGCTATCTTATGTATCAACCAAAGACCAACTTGCAGATATATTCACGAAGCCACTTGATGAAGCAAGGTTTTTATTTTTGAGGAATGAGCTCAATATAATAGATTCAAGAAGTTTGACTTGATCATCTTGCATACTCACCTACTACTTGACCATTATGTGGTTTAGGTGCAGGCATGGAGATAGGGGGAGTGTGGTCCTAATCCATTGGGCTATTCCTCCCCCATAATGCCTAAATTAAGAAAATCAATACTCTTAATATCATTTTGCCATATGTGAGCTTCATTGATGAGTAGAGGTTACAAACCCAAGGATAATTCTTCGTGGCTTCATGCCTCACACTCTTACATGGTGGCCTCGGCCACTGCTCCCTTTATTGTGAAGGGTTGGTTCTTGGTTCTAGTTGATTTGGAGTTTCACTTGACATTTAAATTGGATTTTTATTGCCTATTTGATTCTTCACAGTTTGGAATCTAAACCCAGGCCTTATACCCTCCCCTAAACACTTTCCATCTCATATGTGTCCCAAAATTTGAATCTGGCTGGTTTTGGTCGAAGGGGACCAGAGTTTCCGGTGTGCTAACACCGGAGTCTCCGGTCAGGCCGGAGTCTCGGTCTGTCGGACCGGAGTCTCCGATCTAGGATAGTTTCAGGCAGTGACTAAAGGGGGTCGGGGTGAAAGAGTCACTCAGACTCTATCTTCCACCCCGACTCCCACCTTCACACCCACCGCCTCCTCCTCCAAAACCATCGCTCAGAGGCCATTTTGCCACCGGGATCCGCCGTGTCGCCGGCCAACTCCACCCTCTCCACCCCTGGGACACTCCCCACCGGTGGAGTCACTCCAATGGACATATCTGGTACCTTTCTCCTCACCATGAACCTAGGGTTCATCCCCTTTGTTTATTTTGAGTTTTGTACCGATTTCGCCCACTAGGACAACATGCCTGCGTGTACTTTATCACATTAGTATCATGTCCTTGCCCGATCTGCTAGAATCAATCCCACCTGCTGACATGGGTATACCCTACTAGTACTCGAGTTTGGTATATACGGTCTAGATACGGCAGAAGCCCATAGCGTTGCCAAGGCCTAGTGGAGAATTCGAGTGGCCCACGGACTCTCGATTGCTTGCGAGACAATAAGAAGCTTAAGGTAGAAAGCTCAAAGGGAAAACCCTAACCTGTAATCGACTTGACCTACTACTTGAGACCTAGCCTATCTATATAAAAGCTAGGAGGGGGCGGCGAGGAGGACAATTACCACCCTAGTTTCCACAACTCTCACTAGATTGCATCTGCGCGCCCCTGTAATCTTCGATTCCTTCGTTAATTCCAAGAGCAGACAAGCAGGAGTAGGGACCTCTACGAGGCCTGAACCTGGGTAAAACTTGTGTTCCTGTGTTCTTGTTTGCTAGCCGATTGATGCCTCCAGCACTCCCTCCTTCTTCAAAACCCAAGTCCATAATAATGGGCATTGACGAGTTAAACCCTCGTCAATTGGAGCCGTCTGTGGGAACCGGGAGTGCTGATGTCGCGGCTTCTTCGGCCCCGTCAACCGCAATCTACAACTCCGCAACAGTAGAGATTTTCTAGCTCTTCGGCGCGTTCGACTTCACCGTCCACACGCCAGCCACTCGCCCGGCTTTCGAGTCTGTAGGCGATGGGATCAGCTTTGCGATCGGGAGCTTCCATTTCCAGGTTGGTCAGTTGGGCACACTTCGCATGCCTAACCAGCCAATGGCATCCGCGATTGCTCTAGCATCGTGGTTCCCTCCACCAATCGGCACCCTCAGCGAGCTCAATGCCCCGGCAATAGTCGGGAGCACGGACAACGACAGCAGTTGTGGATCCGATCTAGGTGACCTAGCCACTGAAGACGGAGCCTACGGCTCTAGATCTGAAAGTTGCGGGAGAAACAGGTTCCCCAACCACTTCATGTGTGCCATCATCAACACGGGTGATACTACCGCCAATCGCGAAAATGCTGGCACCGGATCTGGCACCGGACCGCCCAATGGCAGCACGCCCAACGGCACCGAACCACCCAACGGTGGTATGCCCAACGGCGGCCCCACCAACGGTGGCAACGGCGCGCCCATCAACAACGGAACCGATGGGGTACCGATGCTCACGGCGAATGAGAACACGGGCGAGCGCATGCAGATCCACCTCAATGACAACGAGTGGGCCCGTTGTTGCGAAGCTTTACGGGATAATCCTCTACCCCCCCCCCCCAACACACCGCAGGACATGCTAATGGGCTACCATTGGCTGCTAAAGGAGGAATTCAAGCACCAGCAACAGGTGATCGCGCAACTCGAAGCACGCAGAAAGGCGGCAGATGAGTCGAGTCTTCGACGAGCTGGGCTCTCCTCCCACGGAGGATCCTCCTCCAAAGGCAATGAGTACGTTGCCAACAAGAGGTGATCTCGACTAGCCCACCTCACTGAGCAAGAACGCGTAGAGGCTGCGAAATTCCTCGACTTCAGCTCTATGACAGTCGACACGCGGGGCAACGTGCTCCCAAAAATGCCGCAAGCCGTGGTAATAGTGACCACCATGTACCTCCTCAACAACCAGCCTCCGGCTGGAGATCCGCGAGCTGCCATGCACCGATCTACGATCGTGGGCTTGGGGCTAATCGAGGCTGCCCTCGACAAAGAGCCAACGCCAGAACCGAAGAAAAGTAAGGCTCTAGAAAAATACTACTCGTACTCCTCTAGTGACGACAGTCACGATCTGTCACGGCGGCATCGCTCACGGCGGCATGACCGCGACTACGATGTGCGCGATGACCTCACGCAGCGCAAAGTGGACAGGATGCGGGCAAGAAGTGCTCGTTCGACTGACTCAGAACAAGACAAGACTGAGCTCTACAACACTAGATGCTTCAGCAGGGCCATCAGGCAGAAGCGAATGCCTAAGGGGTTCAAACTCCCATCGGAGAACCCAAAATTTGACGGTCTATAGGACCCGAAAATCTGGTTGGAGGACCACATCTCCTCCGTCAGACTACACGGAGGGAGTCGAAGCACGGCCATGCAATGCCTGCAGCTACAGCTGCAGGGCGCCGCTCGCAAATGGCTCAATAATCTCCCGCGCGGATCCATTCAAGGGCACTTACAAAAGGCCCGCGTCAATCGAAGAACTGGTCTACAGCTTCGTGCGCAATTTCAAGGGCACTTACAAAAGGCCCGCGTCAATCGAAGAACTGAGAAGCTGCCAGCAAAGATCGGGCGAATCGCTACGCTCGTACATCCAGAGGTGGTCTATCATCAAGAACTCCGCAGAATTGCATCGGGAGGCATCTTATAGGCGGAGAGGCAAGGTCGGTGGCCAGCCAGGGGGCCCACACCATGCCCTGGCGTGGCCTGGGGGACCATGCCTAGGGGTGGTTTGGCCACCCTATGACCCCCCCCCCTTCGTCTCTCCTTCTGGCTCCATGAATCTTCTGGGAAAATAACGACTTTGGCTTTTGTCCGGTCCAATTCCGAGAATATTCATTTTCTGACTTTTTGGAACCAAAAACAGCAGAAAACAGGCAACTGGCACTGTGGCTCTTGTTAATAGGTTAGTCCAAGAAATCATATGAAAAGTACTCCAAAGTGTGGACAAAACATAAGAAAGTAGATAAAACCAAGCATGGAACATCAAAAATTATGGATACGTTAGCAACGTATCAACATCCCTAAGCTTAACTCCTCCTCGTCCTCGAGTAGGTAAGTGATAAAAAGAAAGAATAATTTTTTAGGTGACATGCACCATCATAAAATTGATCAAAGTATTTGTAAAACATTGATAACTGGGATCATAGTACTTCAATCATAACATGAAAGATAAAGTTCTAACAATAAGACAAAGCAACTATGTTGCAACATGAAAAGGCACAAACAAAAGATTCATGAATAACAATGCTTCAAAAGACGTTTGTTTGTTTCACATAAAGAAAACATAGCATAGTGGCATTCAACTTGTCCCTCATAGAGTAGCAAACATAAATGCATAGGACACCTTCAAAGTTCATAAGAGTGACTAGATACAAATAGTTTAAAACAAGCAATATCAAAGCTATGCATCAATCAACAAGTCTTGGGACAATGCACATAGAACTAAGAATGGCCACTATGCTCTCTCAATAGGTGCATAAAGATAGAAGGTGGAGACTCAATATAAAAGTGGAAGAAAGGCCTTCATAGAAGGAAGCAAAGATTCAAGTTTCATAAAGAGCTTCCAAAAATTATGGTACTTATTAGCTTTCAGCTCTCATTGCCCCTATCATAAGCATCTTGAAGTGATTAAGGTTAAAGTGAACAAACTATGGAGTATATGCTTGACAAAGTATAAGTTGGAAATCTCATGTCCCTTGAATACGAGGGCCGCTCCTCACGCTACTCAAGTTTAGTTACCGGCAATTTCTTATCGTAGTAAGTGCATGCGTATCATAGAGAACCACCAACAGGATACCCCTTGCCCGATGATACGGAAGAATCCCCATATCAAAATGACAAGGCAAACAGACAATGAGCATCTCAGCAATCTTCTTATTTACCATGGGAAAATGATGCTTTTTTTCTCTTTCCTCTTTTCTCATATCTATTTTTTTCTCAATATCTGACTCTTTTTTATAAGAAGAATGCTTCATAGACAGCTCATTATGGTTAAGCTGCAGGTTTCCACCACGATGACATGGATTAGACCGGCGGCCTAGGCGTTTCTCTAACACATATACATAACTCCATGGACTTACATGCTCCCTTCCATTTCACATCGACGACATCCATAGAAAAAAGAGCATGATATCAACTAGGTACAAAGTACAAGTGCAATGTTGAAAGCGTTCCCCATGACAGCATGGTTCTGCTAATCCCCAACATATAAGTGCAAGCATATACAACATAGACGACACAATGGTTCAAGTTTATTAAGTGCAAGAAAAGTAAAGTGTGCCATCAAGTTCGTGAGAGCTTTAATCACTAGTTTTCACATAACAAGTTTAATTCAGAAGGTAGATAAAAACATGAATATATTTGGAATAGCATATGCTAATAGGTAGGTATGGTGGACTATTTTGGAATAACTTGGTTTTAGGAGTTGTATGCATGAGTAGAACTCATACTTGGTTGTGGAGGCTAACAAAAGACTAGGAGCGACAAACTAAGAGAGCAATAATGGCCATAATCATGCAGAGCGACAAAACATCATTGATCAAAGCATAAAGTGATACTAAGAGTTGAAAACTAAAGGATCATAAAGGCTATGGTGACTTGGGATAGTCATAACATGGTGTGAGCATGTGTCAAGTCAACCCAAATAAAGCATCAAAGGAGAATACCACAATACTATGTTTTAATATGCTAAAACAACGCATGATCCTTCCAAGGCACATTAAGCAATCTCAATTGTTTATAACAAGTCTTGCTACAGCAAAGAATATTAAGCATAAAGCAAAAATAATATCAAGCATGGCATGACAAAGCATAGGCCACAGTCAAAAACAAGCTCTCTTTACCACTTAAGCATGAACTTTTCCTACTCTTTTCCAATCCAAACCAAACTATTTGAAAACCAATGTATGAAAGAGGGGGTCCAACCAATTTATTCAGCAAACTAAGCAAACAAAGCAAACGAAAACCAAAACAAAAACGAAAAAGAAGACGCTCCAAGAACAACATAAATGTGCATGAAACCTGGGGGTTTTATTGATGAAGAGGTGAATGCCTTGGGCATCCCCAAGCTTTGACGCTTGTACTTCTTGGATATTTCTTGGGGTGACACGCATGGCATCCCCAAGCTTGAGCTTTAGTCCATTCTTCATCTCATTACTCATTCCTTCCACACACCTGAAATTTTTCCTTCATACAAAACTTCACACAATCTTTATTAGCAACATTAGTGCACTCAAGATAATAAGTCTTTAGGTTAAGTTCTAACACCAATAAAACTCCCATTAAAACACAAGCTACTGTAGCACTTCTCTCAAAAAGCTCAATTCCCCAAAAGAACTCAAAAAGGAACCAACAGGAAGCAAATGCAAAAAATGGCAGAAATCTGTCAAAACAGACCAGCAGGTAAAGACGAATTGTTCGAAGACCTTCTGTTACTCAAATCGAAAAGTGTTGAACTAACAAAAGTTAGATAACAACCTGGGGCAGAAGCACAAAAACTCACGCCTCAAAAGGACGTACAGAGATTTTACATGAATTTTTACGGTGAAGCATAGAAATCTGTTTCGGGACAGCAACTTTTCCAATCATTACTTCTCTCTCATTAGAGGTTACTCTTGGCACAAAAAGCAAATAAAAAGGATAAGGAGCGGTTATTACTGAAGTATTAACTTCCAAGACTCATCTAAACTTTTGGGTTATCTCCCAATAAGTACTTTTCTTTAACGCCTTTAAGTTAGGCATGATAGTTTGAGAAGATGCTCACATAAGAAATATGAATTGAAGAAAAGAGAGCATCAAGAAGCAAATTCAAAGCACATTTAAGTCTAACCCACTTCCTATGCATAGGAATCTTGTAAAGAAACAAGTCATGAAAGCACAAAGAAACAATCATAGGAAAGCAAAACAAGTGCAACTTCAAGACTTTCAACATAAAGAGGGGAAACTTAATAATGTTGAGATACATAAGACCATGTTTCCCTCTCTCATAATAACTTTTAGTAGCATCATGAATAAAATTAACAATATAACAATCACATGAAACATTCTTATCATGAGCCACATGCATAAAAGAATTAATACTCCCCACATAAACATAGTCATTCTTATTAATTGTAGTGGGAGCAAATTCAACAAAATAGCTATCATTATTTTTCTCATCACCATAATCATCAAATATAGGAGGCATATTGTAATCATAATTAATTTCCTCCTCAATAGTAGGTGGACTGAAAATATCATAATCATCATTGCAATCATCATATATTGGAGGTATAGTATCATCATAAGCAATAGAATAGTTATCCTCCAAAGTGTGTTCATTTGTATCATCATTGGAAGGATCATAGATAGCACTAATAGTATAGCAATTATTAATATCATAATTTTCAGAATTGGTACCAAAGAGATTTTAAATATCAAAGGTAGTGTGTTTTTCCCAATCATGATCACTACTATAGGTAATAGGCATAGGAACATCATCGAGTTTAGACTCATCAAAAACTATAATAGGAGCAACATGCTTAGGGAAAAATATTGTTTCCTCTCTCCTTTTACCCCTCCTTTTCTTATTTTTCTTCTACTCTTTAGGAGGGAGAGGCTTGAAAGGAAGCTTCTCCATATACCCTGGTTCATTGTTAGAGACAATAGAAGAAACTTTGGAGGATTCCTCCTTTTCATTAATAAGGACAAAACACATATTAGTCTTGTCATATTTTGGTAAAATCTCATCATTTATAATATTTTGTATGTAAGTATTTGGGTGACAATTAGCAACACAATAAATATGACAACCATGCATGACACTATTCATACCAAAAGCACTCATATCTACCAAAGAAGTTTTTCTTGATAACTCTTCACACCCTAAAAATAATGTAAGTTCATCATGCTGATTAGGAGTGATCATGTCATCACAATACAAACTTGCAGTACTCATTGGATTAGAAGGGCTATTATTATGTCCTGAGCATTGAAAATTGAAATGACCCACTTCAAAGCAAAGTTCACAAATAAAAGGATAGAGGGCACAAACTTTTTTACCAAGATCATTTAGAGCCCTATACCATGTTCTAGTTTTTTCATTCCTGTGGGTGATACAATATTTTTCTTCAATTTGATTCTTCTCACAAGGTCTATGTATTCCACAAAAATTAACATGATTATAAGAAGTAGTACTTTCAGAGGTTTGAGCATGTTTATTGCTATCATTAATAATAATTTCATTTTCCATGCAAGTGTCTTTATAAGGCTCATGGTACATGTCCCATTTTTCCTTAGGAGCATTAATATGAGAAGCAAAGGTTCTATATCAATCAACAAGAATTTGAGGATCAAGACCATATTTAGCACTAAGCTCTTGAAAATCAGCAGTTTCAGCAAAAGACTTAATGCAATCATACTCATAGTTTATACCTGCTTCTTTACCTTTGTTGTTATCCCAATCTTTGGTATTGCTCTGAATTGTTTCAAGAAGATCCCACTTAGCTTTGACCTCCTTACTTGTGAAGGATCCCTCTAAACAAGTATCTAGATAGTCCTTGTAATGTCTTGAAAGCCTTGCATAGAAATTATTAATAACAATATTACTGGGGAGCTCATGAATGGGACATTTGAGCATTAGTGACTTCAATCTCCCCCATGCTTGGGCAATACTTTCTCCATCATGTGGATGAAAATTATAAATGTAATTCCTATCTTTATGAATTTCATGAGGAGGATAAATTTAGAGTAAAAGAGAGATTCAAGTTCCTTCCACTCCAAATAATGAGGATTATCTAGTAGCCCATACCACTCCCTTGCTTTGCCCTTAAGTGAAATAGGGAATAGCTTCCTCTTAACTTGGTTCATTGAAATACCTGCACACTTGAACAACTCGCATAATTCATGTATAAAGAGTAAATGATCACCAGGATGGACAGTTCCATCTCCAAAATAGCAGTTATTCATAACATGTTTAACAATTTTTATAGGTATTTTAAAAGGGATGCTTTCAGTATGTGGATTTAAAATATCACAAGTATCATCAGAATTACCACATATGGGAGATAAAGTATCATCAGAGCAAATTTTCTTCTTTAAAGCTGGGGAACTAAAAAGATCATTTTCATAAAAACCAACTTCCCCAAGCTTAGACGTTTCCATAGCATTAGTAACAATGGTGTTCAAAAGAGTCATACTAATAACATTGCTATTAGCATGCAAAGAAAGTTCCATGGGTTTTTTAATTTTCTTTTCAGACAATTCATGTTCTACATTAGGAAAAATACTAAAAAGCTCTCTAATTTTTTTGTTGTTTTCCATTTAGCCTAACTAGTGAAAACAAGAAACAAAAAGACAAAATTCCAGAATCTAAAGGAAATAACTTCGAGCACTCACACCGGAGGATGTGAGTACCTTTTACCTTACCTCCCCAGCAACGGCGCTAGAAAATAGCTTGATGTCTACGCACTTCTATTCTTGTAAACAGTTGTTGGGCCTCCAAGTGCAGAGGTTTGTAGAACAGCAGCAAGTTTCCCTTAAGTGGATTACCTAAGGTTTATCAAACTCAGGGAGGAAGTGGTCAAAGGTATTCCTCTCAAGCAACCCTACAATCAAGATACAAGAAGTCTATTGTGTCCCCAACACACCCAATTCACTTGTCAGGTGTATAGGTGCACTAGTTCGGCAAAGAGATAGTGAAATACAAGTGGTATGGATATAAGACAATGGTGCCAAAAAATAACTTGATGGCATGGAAGAGACTAAAGGCAAACCGCAATAAAGATCGCAGCAAGCAAACATGTAATAGATCTAATAGCAAACGGTGTTTCAGTGCTTAGAAACAAGGCCTAGGGATCATACTTTCACTAGTGAACACTCTCATATAAATATATTCTTCTTTATGATACTATGTTGAACTACTCTCTGGTTGGACACTCTAATCCATGGTAGGGCTATAACAACACACCTCAAAGTCCGCTTTCCCCATCTAGATAACCCCACATTGTCACCTTGAGCTCTAGATGGTTCCAACAAACACCACAATTTCATAGAAACATCCAACTCCAAATATAACTCATAACAAGTAATTGTAATCTCAAGCCTAAGTGCCACCATGGTGTGCACGCTGTCATTTTCACACACATGGGGAGAGCAGAGATCTATTAAAGCACTTGAGTAGTAAAGTAGATCTACTTGATTACAAATCTCATGATCACAATATGATCATGCATAGAGAGAGAGATGAACACATAGCTACCAGTAGAACCCTCTGCCTCGAGAGAGAACTACTCCCTCCTCATCATGGGAATCATCAACGGCGATGGAGATGGTGGTGGAGATTGATGGAGATGGCGGTGAAGATGGTGAATATGGTGAAGAGGCGGCGGCAGTGGCACCGGCGGCGGCGCGGAGAACTCCTTCCCCGTCGCCGGTATCATAGGGGAGCACCGCCCCTTAGCACCCTTCCTTCATGGCTTCTTGGGAGCCCTTCCCCATGGAGATGGGATCCATGGGGGAGGCAAAAACGTGGCTTTGGTGGCTGCAAATTCGTGGGTGGAGGTCTGACGATTTAGGGTTTTTGCATCGGGAGGGATCTTATAGGCGGAGAGGCAAGGTCGGTGGGCGGCCAGGGGGCCCACACCATGTCGTGGAGCGACCTGGGGGGACCCGTGCCTAGGGGTGGTTTGGCCACCCTGTGGCCCCCCTTTGTCTCTCCTTTTGGCTGTGTGAATCTTCCGAGAAAATAACGACTTTGGATTTTGTCCGGTCCAATTCCGAGAATATTCATTTTCTGACTTTCTGGAACCAAAAACAGCAGAAAACAGGCAACTGGCACTGTGGGTCTTGTTAATAGGTTAGTCCAAGAAATCATATGAAAAGTACTCCAAAGTCTGGACAAAACATAAGAAAGTAGATAAAACCAAGCATGGAACATCAAAAATTATGGATATGTTAGCAACGTATCAGTCATCTCAAGCTCGAGTCTCCTTGGGAGGGACCTTACGTGATTACAGAAGTAATCCCAGGTGGCGCCTATCACCTTAAAGATTTTGAGACAGGAGTCGCATACTCCAACCCCTGGAACATCGCACAGCTGCGTCGCTTCTACCCCTAGTCGTTTTTCTTTTACATTTACAAATAAGGCTATTCAGCTAGGCTACTTAGCCACACATTGTACCTCGTACTATTCTGCGGATAAATAAAGCTAAGTGCCCCAAAACTCTGTGTTTTCCTTATTTTTCTGCAAATTGATCACTCGGGGGCTGCGCCACCCTTTACACTTTCGTTCTACGAACAAATCACAGTTTCCTGAGTAGCTGACACAACATTAATCGAACCCTTGATAAACACCAACCCAGTTGCAACGCACCTGACAGGTTGGCAAGGAGCTGAGATAACACAAGTCAGGCTAATGAAAAGGAACTGTAGAGTACAAATACACTCGCAAAATATAAAAGCTAGCAAGCTCTTCACATATCAATAAGTATTAATTACATCCAACATATTCATATGAACTTTACAACACTTGTACAATTATGTGCAGGACACAAGGCAAGCTACTGCTGCAACAGAAGAACATTCATTTGTTCCTCGAAGAAGTCAACAATTTCTTTCGCTGGACGATCTACCGCTTGGTAGTGCGGAACCATGTCCCAGGTCATACCTTCTGGCGGAGGCTACGGCCCAGCGACAACAGCCACAACATCTACATCCGGCCTATGCAGTCACACCAGCAACAACGCAGCCTTAGCACCAGCTACTAACTGCTGTCGCACGCACTCGCGAACCGCACTCAAATCTTGGAACTTCGCCAAAAGAGCCAACAGGCTTGAAGGGACGGCGTCCAGCGGAAACATTGTTTGATAGATATGCCTAAGGCATGACTGCGCCTTCTTCAAAAAGTGAAGTACTCGAGAAGCACGATCCTGTAGGGTCGCAAGCGCGACCGCACGATCGTGGTCCACCCAAAAGTACCCACTCGCATGTAGTTGCTCCTAGGTCAGATCATTCATTCGAATGGCAATTCGGTCTTCTCATCCTGCGGATGATGATCACTAACAACTACACCAAACAAAAGGGCAAAGTATGAAGACACGGCATTGCCGCGACTGACTAAAAGAAAAGATAAGAGGGTAGAAAGCTAACATTTGAACTGCTCACTCAGCTGCGCCACCTCTTCCAAGAGATACTTCTCACGGGCGGTGGCCTTATCCGCCTTCGACTTCCATGAATCTGCACTACCACGGAGGATGGGCAACTCACACTCCAGTTGCTTAATGTGATCGCGCAGTCGCGAAAGCAAGGACAACTCCTCCACCTTTGAGCATGGTTGCACCAAGGTTTCATCGGTGGGTGGAGGATCACGAGGATCACTCGAAGGACCATTCGACGTACCCTATCACAAACCAAGCAAGAGCAAATAAGGGACCAAGAATACATTGATAAGAGGCTCGAATGCATTCAAGCACAGCAAAGTCTCGACAGGGATACTCCCACAAAAGCATGGTTTCAACGTGAAAATAAAATACAACTATTACATATTAGCTACTAAGGAGCAGTCTGCTTCTGGACTTCGGGGGCCTCGTCGAATTCATGGCGGTCTCTGACGCCACAGACTTTTCGGTGCCAGCCCCTGATGCTACAGCCTTCGCCGCCTTCTTCGCTGGCTGCAGCTCTTCGGAGTATTTGGTGATTGTATTGATGAGCTGCGGCCCATACTTACCACAGCCAGTATCAAAGGGAGCAAACACTACCTGTTGGCCATCTGCGCCGACGAGCATCTCCTTGGAAATCGCAGCGGGGTCCACCTCCACGCCATGGGCTTGCACCATCGCGAGTGCCATGGTGGCGCCGACAGACCGCTGGGAGTTCCTGAAGTCCATGGGAATACCCCCAGCAAGGGATTCCACCAGGTCCTCAAGGTTGTCAATCAGCTCAGCCTTGGGGGTTAGATCCTCGCATATGCGACTGAGCACACCCTTGGCCTTCGTCAGTGTCCCCTGGAGGGAAGCGATGTGGTCTTCGACTACGGCAACAACGCCAGCCAACGCATCTTCGCGGCGAAGGGCCTGGGCGTCAAAGCTCAGGCCGCTGGCATCTGCATACATCAAAGTGTTAGCACAATAACACGATGTCGAAGCAAGAAACAACGAAGATTCAACTGAAAGAGTACCTGAGAGGGACTTGGCAATCGAGAAAAGTTGCTCCCGAACAACTTTCCCTCTCAGCATTGGAGGCGTGCAAGTCCTCTTCGCATTTTTGCAAGTACTCCTCGTGCTTTCGCGACTCCTCCAGGTCCGCGATTGCTTCATCGCGACTCTTCATTGACGCGGCAAGCGCCTTTTCGAGGGAAGCAGCATGACGAAGAAGTTCGTTATGCTCAACTACAAGGAACGGGACGTATCATCAATCGAATCTAGAAACTTCACGAAGACAAATACAAAGACAAAACTAACCTTCAACAATGTGATGGCGATTGTCTAGCCGTGCATGTTGTCGACCCATGTTAAGGACTTGCTCCGCCAGGCGAGCAGCTTCCTTCATGATGAGCTGCATCAGAAGAAAACAAAGTTTAGAAACAGCACCAAGTATATATTTGACTGCCAAAACAGCAAAAGGATGCTTACATGATCCTCCAGAGACTCCAAAGATGATTGTTGCGCAGTCATCCGAGCAACTATCTGGTGTCCTCCAGCATGCGGGGAACTCGACGAGTTGTGCCCAGAGTGGGCTGCCAATGGAGGAGAGGAAGATCGTTCAGCCACTTCCTTGGCCTTGGAGTCTGCGACTCCGGATTCCTTCACAAATTAGACATCGTCAGAAGATGACGATGCCGCTTGACTACAAAACACATCCAGCAAAAACTTCAGGGAAAGCAGCTCCAAAAAGAAACCAATACAAAGTTGCAAATGCAGAACTCACCAGTCAAATTTGTCAAGGTCGAAGGATTGCTCCTCCGACTCCGACGACTCCTTCGGTAGTCGCATTTTCTTCCGGGCAGGAGGAGCCATGGAACGCACCGGAATGGCAGGGATTGGTCCCTCTACAGCAGCAGAAGGACCTTCCGGCATCGTCGGAGAAGTAGCGTCAGAATCCTCACTACGAGAACGCTTGCGAGTGTCCTAGCCACTGGACTCGGGGGCTACCTATTCTTCTTCAACTGGGACGGTTGACTCCGACTCGTCCTCTTCCTCCACTTCCTGAGGGATAACTCCTTTAGGGTGATGAGGCAAATTGGAAGACACTTCCCAATCCTGCATTCAGAAGATGCATTATTATATATCAAGTACTTCATGGCAATCGACAAAGAAAGCTACTTCGTAGTACAATTCTACCTTAGGAGGAGGGTTAGAGGCGTCGAAGGGGAGCACGACTGGTTCGCCCGGAAGATCCTCCTTGGCGGTATATTTGGTCACCAATTGCAGCCTCCTATCTACTTCACCTGCAGAAATGCCATTGGCAGATACACGAGTGGCATTGTTTGTACCGACCCAGCGGAACATGGGGTGGACCCTGGCCTGCAGAGGCTAGACACGGTGGCGCAACCATGTGCGAATGAGGGCAGCGCCTCCCTCTTCTTTGCCTATGCGACTCTCGAGGTCGCAAACACGCTTATATAGCGCATCCGTTTCCTTCGACTCGCCAGGCATCACGATATTCTTCCAAGAACGCCTCCCCTTGCACGGTGTCGCGGGATCGAAGGACGTGAGTCTGTAGTGCTCTCCGTCGGCCTTCTGGTCGCGGATGTAGAACCACTTGTCTCTCCACCCTTGGACGAACGCAGTGAGCTTGATATCAAAGTAGCTGACAGAGGAGGCGACATGGATTCCGCAGCCTCCTATGTCGTAGACTACCGAGCCGGATGCCGACTGGCATTTCAGCTTAAAAAGCCTCTTAAAGAGGCCAAAGTGTGGCTCGATTCCGAGCTAGCACTCGCAAAGAGTAATGAAGCAGGAGATGTGGAGAATAGAATTTGGGGACAACTGATGCAGCTGGAGCCCATAGAAGCAAAGGAGACCCCTGAAGGAAGGATGTAGGAGGAGAGAAAGACCTCGGATGATGAACGCAAGGAACATCACCCGAAAACCAGGAGGAGGATAAGGAATTACCTCCTCGCCGGGCACTCACGAGTCATCTTCCATGGACAGAAGAACTCCATCTCGATGATGCAGATGCAGCTCGGCGGGCTTGATGATGGACGCACGCCAAGCGCCGTTGGAGACGCGGGTGCCTGCACCCATCTTCTTCCCAGTGTCAGCGATGCTGGTGCCCACGATGGTGGTACCGCCCTTCTTCTTGGTGGCAGCAATGGCGGCCGTGGACCCAGTGGCGGCTGATACATTGCAAATGTATCTATAATTTTTGATGTTCCATGCTTGGTTTTATCCACTTTCTTGTGTTTTGTCCACACTTTGGAGTACTTTTCATATGATTTCTTGGACTAACCTATTAACAAGAGCCATAGTGCCAGCTACCTGTTTTCTGCTGTTTTTGGTTCCTGGAAAGTCAGAAAATGAATATTCTCGGAATTGGACAGGACAAAAGCCAAATTGCCTATTTTTCTGGAAGTCATCAGATGCCAGAATACGAGACAGAGAAGGGCTAGGGGCCGGCCACACCACCTGGCCGTGCGGTCAGGCCTGGCCCGTGCCAGGGGGTGGTCTGGCCGACCCCAGCACCCCCTCGGCCTCTCCTTCCGCCTATAAGATGCCCTCGGGATGAAAACCCTAAGTACCCGATCAAAAATCCACGAAAGAGACTGTAGCCACCGTCATCTCCATCCCTAGATCGGGAGGGACTGAAGCTCTTCCCGGCACCCTGCCGGAGAGGGGAATTCACCCTGGAGGCCTTCTTCATCACCATGCAAGCCTCCGGTGTGATGCGTGAGTAGTTCATCCTTGGACTACGGATCCTTGTAGTAGCTAGGCTGCTGGTTCTCCTCCTTTGTGCTTTCATGTCTAGATCTTGTGAGCTCCGTTCATGATCAAGATCATCTATTTGTAATTCTGCATGTTGTGTTTATGAGGATCCGATGGATATTGAGATGCTATTTCAGATTGATTATTGATTCTATCATGTCTTTGTTATTTGTGATCTTGCATGCTTTCTGTTGTTAGTAGCTATCTTGGCCAAGTAGATGCTAGCAACTCCAAGAGTTAGTATTTATGCTCGATAGTGGGTTCATGCCTCTGGTAATCTGGGGAAGTGACAGAAATCTCTAAGGTACTAGATGTGCTGTTGCTACTAGGGAGAAAACAACAATCCTTTATTCATAGAACAATCGTAGTGCTTACATTACACACAATTCGTAAAGCAATAATCTGTTGCTTGCAACTTAATACTGGAGGGGGTTCGGATGATAACCTGACGGTGGATTATTAGTCATAAATGCAGTTGGATGGCAGTCTATGTATAATGTTGTAATGCCCAATCTAGTCTCAAAGGAGTCAAGATGATTAGTATATGCATGTATTGTTGTCTCAATGTTTGTCAATTGTTCCACTGTAATTTGTTCACCCAGCATGTTATCTATCCTAAGGAGAGCCACCTCTAGTGAACTATGGATCACGGTCCTTTTCTTTTACATACAATCTACAAACCGTTTACTGCTTTGTGTTTACTTTCTACAAACGATTACTTCTTTCCATTCGATACGTTTAATCCTTTGTTTTCAGCAAAACACGGTGAGATTGACAACCTCATCGCAAGTTAGGGACAAAGTTCTGTGGTTGTGTTGTGCAGGTCTCCACGTTGCTACTAGCACCGGTAGTGCGCCCTGCCAAGGCTCAGCTAGCAACACCTTTGGGGTGTTTCCTTGCTCCTGCTGGTTCAATTAAACCTTGGTTTCATAACTAAGGGAAACTTGCCGTTGTGCTCATCATACCTTCCTCTTGGGGTTCCCAACAAGCTCTACATGAACACCGAGCCATCAGCGGCGCCTCCTTTCTTATTGCCCATCTTTCGATGGCGGTGTGAACGGATGAAGTAACTGGGGAAGACACAGAGCTGGTCCAGTGCCACAAAAGGGGAGTGTGCAAGGAAGGAGAGAGCAGCAGGAATGGCGACGGAGGCATGAGCAAAGAAGACAGATGAGGAAAATTACCGTAGCTGCGCTGCTACTTAACCTCCTCACGGAGACCATCCAACGGCCAGCAGAAACCCTACTTCATGTGTGGAGCACATAGCCATCGACACATGGCGAAGCCGAAGCACGAACCATCCCCCACTATTCCCATTATGCGCGGAAATTGAGGAGACGCAGTTAAAACAGAAGATTACGCACGCCCGGTCAAATCGAAGTCAGAAATCGGGACCTACCGCTCGTCATGTCCCGTCAAAGCCGCTCACGCGGGCAATTGAGGTCATCACATCACAAGATCGACGCGTCGCCGGCTCCAATGAGAAGATTTTGACTACTTTAGTCCTTGCTCGAGTCTTCGACTCAACCAAGCACTCGGGGGCTACTCCCATAGGGAGTGCTGGTCGTGCACCCTACGATTATCTTTATGCAGGTATATGAACATTCAGGACATATCAACCACTCGAATCTATGATTCGATTGTGCATTATGGGTTACTCCCATAGGGAGCACCGGAAGCAAATTCGACTGAAACAAGCAACAAAAGAAGACAACAGTCGCAAAAGGTCTTTAGTCCCTGCTTGAGTCTTCGACTCAACCAGGCACTCGGGGGCTACTGCCATAGGGAGCACTGGCCGCGCACCCTATGATTATATGTAAATTGTACTGTGTGTTGGATAACACTCGAATGCTATGGCAACTCCGCCTCACACAATCCCTACAAAGAGACTTTGTCTCCTAGGCCACCTGAATCATCTCCACGATGACAAAAAATCCGGATGTCGTGCTTACAGCGTGAAGATAAGACCTGAATAAGGCCTAGCAATGCACCTGCTGCGCACTACCAGAAACATATCCGTGCATGCAGGTACGATGAACATGCCTTGACAGACACGTTGAGTGCTCACACTTATACACTGGAATTCGACTCCTGTAAGACCTCCGCGGCCTGAGTTGAATTACACGAGCATTTTTCCGAATTCGAGTCCGGGGACTCGAGTTTGAGTAGATTGCATTGGTTTGCCCTATGGCAGTTAACTGATACCGATACATCAGATAAATAAGGCACGTATATCAACAATCCCTATGACATAAACAGAACACTCGAAAAATGCTCAGTCATGCATTCGAAAGCCTTCATAAAGTCCCTAGTCGAATCTACGATTCCACTGGACACTCGGGGGCTACTGACATGGGTATACCCTACTGGTACTCGAGTTTGGTATATATGGTCTAGATACGGCAGAAGCCCACGGTGTTGCTAAGGCCTAGTGGAGAATTCGAGTGGCCCACGGGCTCTCAATTGCTTGCGAGACAAGAAAAAGCTTAAGATAGAAAGTTCAAAGGGAAAACCCTAACCTGTAATCGACTCGACCTGCTACCCGAGACCTAGCCTATCTATATAAAGGCTAGGAGGGGGCGGCGAGGAGGACAATCACCACCCTAGTTTCCATAACTCTCGCCAGATTGCATCTGCGCGCCCCTATAATCTTCGATTCCTTTGTTAATTCCAAGAGCAGACAAGCAGGAGTAGGGACCTCTACGAGGCCTGAACCTGGGTAAAACTTGCGTCCCCGTGTGCTTGTTTTCTAGCCAATTGATGCCTCTAGCGCTCCCTACTTATCCAAAACCTAAGTCCATAACAATGGGCATTGACATGTTAAACCCTCGTCACCTGTAGTCTCCTTGTGCAACCAAAATCTCCAGACCAGAGATTCTGGATGGTCAGTCCGGAGACTCCGGCCCAGGCCAGAGACTGGTCAGTCTGACCGTAAACTTTGGTCTAGGCCGGAGATTCTGTTGTTACACACCGGAGACTCCTGTGTTGATTGCCTATAGCACATCTGGTAATGTTGTGAGGGTCTTATGTGTATCTCCGGGACATATGTGCTCACCTCCATGCAATCCCCCTCACTCTATTTTCACAGGTGGCTCTGGGTCTCGTCGTGGTCACACCAAGGCCAAGTCCAAGAGGGCGGATCCTCGGTTTGATCAGGAAGCTGGTCAGTATGTGATTCCCCCATCCAACTGCAGGCAGCAGCTTAGAGATGCTGAGATTATGAGAAGGCATCATGAGCACATAGAGGAAGAAAATCGTGCCAAAAGGGCCAAGTATGAAAATTTGCAATCCCTTACCCATATGACCAAGAAGTAGTACCGTGACCTGCGCAAGACAAACTTATATGAGATGCCAAGGACCTATGATGACCCTTGTTATTGGAGAAAGGAGCAGAAAGTGTTCATGACTGACATCTATAGCAAGCTCACCAAGTCCCCTATTTTCCCTCAAAAGTATACGGACCTCGAGTACATGTGTGCCAATAGGTACTTTGTTGATGCTCTGTGGATTACTGAGAAGCTTGGACTACATAAGCTCATTGAGCTCCGAGAAAATTACAGCATTCCTCTTGTCTAGCAATTCTATGCAACTGTTGTGTTTGGGACTGATGTCTACGCACTTATATTCTTCTAGACAGTTGTTGGGCCTCCAAGTGCAGAGGTTTGTAGAACAGCAGCAAGTTTTCCCTTAAGTGGATCAGCCAAGGTTTATCGAACTCAGGGAGGAAGTGGTCAAAGGTATCCCCTCTCAAGCAACCCTGCAATCAAGATACAAGAAGTCTCTTGTGTCCCCAACACACCCAATACACTTGTTAGGTGTATAGGTGCACTAGTTCGGCGAAGAGATAGTGAAATACAAGTGGTATGGATAATTATAAGTGGTAATGGTGATAGAAAATAACTTGATGGCGTGGAAAAGACTAAAGTAAAACTGAAATAAAGATGGAAGCAAGCAAACATGTAACAGATCTAGTAGCAAACGGTGTTTCAATGCTTAGAAACAAGGCCTAGGGATCATACTTTCACTAGTCAACACTCTCATATAAATATATTCTTCTTTATGATACTATGCTGAACTACTCTCCGGTTGGACACTCTAATCGATGGTAGGGCTATAACAGCACACCTCAAAGTTCATCTTTCCCATCTAGAAAACCCCACACTGTCACCTTGAGTACTAGATGAGTCCAATAAACACCACAATTTCATAAAGACATCCAACTCCAAATATAACTCATAACAAGTATTTGAAATCTCTAGCCTAAGTGCCACCATGGTGTGCACGCTGTCACTTTCACACACATGGGGAGAGCAGAGATCTATTAAAGCACTTGAGTAGCAAGGTAGATCTATAGATTACAAGCTCATGATCACAATATGATCATGCATAGAGAGAGAGAGATGAACACATAGCTACCGGTAGAACCCTTAGCCTCGAGAGAGAACTACTCCCTCCACATCATGGGAATCAGCAATGGTGATGGAGATGGCGGTGGAGATCGATGGAGATGGCTCAGGGCACTTCCCGTCTGGCGGTGTCTTGGGAGCAGAGACTTCTGTCCCCGAATCTCCTCTTCGGTGGCGGTATTCTTGGAACTTTTCGTGGATTTCTGATTGACTCCTTAGGGTTTTGGTATCGGGAGGCTCTTATAGGCGGAAGGAGAGGCCGAGGGGGTGCCGGGAGCGGCCACACCAACCTGGCGGGCCAGGGCCTGGCCTTGACCAGGTGGTGTGGTGGCCCCAGGCCCTTCTCCGTCTCGTATTCTGGCACTTGATCCCTTCCGGAAAAATAGGCACTTTGGCTTTTGTCCCATCCAATTCCGAGAATATTCATTTTCTGACTTTCCTAGAACCAAAAACAGCAGAAAACAGGTAGCTGGCACTGTGGCTCTTGTTAATTGGTTAGTCCAAGAAATCATATGAAAAGTACTCCAAAGTTGGAACAAAACACAAGAAAGTGGGTAAAACCAAGCATGGAACATCAAAAATTATAGATACATTTGCAATCCCCAAGCTTAACTCCTGCTCGTCCTCGAGTAGGTAAGTAATAAAAAGAAAGAATAATTTTTGAGGTGACATGCACCATCAAAGACTTGATCAAAGTATTTGTAAAACATTCAAAGCTGGGATCATAGTACTTCAATCATAACATGAAAGACAAAGTTCTAGCAATAAGCAAAGAAACTATGATGCAACATGAAAAGGCACAAACAAAAGATTCATGAATAACAATGCTTTGCAAGACGTTTGTTTGTTTCACATAAAGAAAACATAGCATAGTGGTATTCAGCTTGTCCCTCATAGAGTAGCAAACATAAATGCATAGGACACCTTCAAAGTTCATAAGAGTGACTAGATACAATAGTTTAAAACAAGCAATATCAAAGTATGCATCAATCAACTAATCTTGGGACAATGCACATAGAACTAAGAATGGCCACTATGCTCTCAAAGTAAGTGCATAAAGATAGAAGGTGGAGACTCAATATAATGGTGGAAGAAAGGCCTTCGTAGAAGGAAGCAGAGATTCAAGTTTCATAAAGAGCTTCCAAAAATTATGGTACTTATAGCTTTCAGCTCTCATTGCCCCTATCATAAGCATTTTGAAGTGATTAAGGTTAAAGTGAACAAACTATGGTGTACATGCTTGATGAAATATAAGTCAGAAATCTCATGTCCCTTGAATACGAGGGTCGCTCCTCATGCTACTCAAGTTTAGTCACCGGTAAGTTCTTGTCATTGTAAGTACATGTGTATCATAGAGAACACATGCAGGTACCCCTTGCCTGATGATACGGAAGAATCCCCATATCAAAATGACAAGGCAAGCAGACAACGAGCATCTCAGCAATCTTCTTATTAACCATCGGAATATGGTGCTTTTTTCTCTCTTTCCTCTTTTCATAATATCTTTTTTTTCTTTTTCTCTTTTTCTCAATATAGGACTCTTTTTTTATAAGAAGAATGCTTCATAGACAACTCATTATGGTTACGCTGCAGGTTTCCACCATGTCAGCATGGATTAGACCAATGACCCAGCGTTTCTAACACATATACATAACTCCATGGACTTACAAGCTCCCCTTTCATTTCACACCGACGACATCCATATACAAAAGAGCATGATATCAGCTAGGTACAAGTACCAAGCGCAATGTTGAAAGCGTTCCCCACGAAAGCATGGTTCTGCTAATTCCCAACAAATAAGTGCAAGCATATACAACATAGACGACACAATGGTTCAAGTTTATTAAGGGCAAGGCCATCAAGTTTGTGAGAGCTTTAATCACTAGTTTTCTCATAACAAGTTTAATTTGGAAGGTAAACAAAAGCATGAATATACTTGGAATAGCATAAGCTAGTAGGTAGGTATGGTGGACTCTTTGGAATAACTTGGTTTAGGGAGTTGGATGCATGAGTGGAACTCATACTTGGTTGTGTAGGCTAGCAAAAGACTGGGAGCGACAAACTAAGAGAGCAATAATGGCCATAATCATGCAGAGCGACAAAACACCATTGGTCAAAGCATAAAGTGATACTACAAGTTGAAAACTAAAGGATCATAAAGGCTATGGTGACTTGAGATAGTCATAACATGGTGTGAGCATGCGCCAAGTCAACCCAAATAAAGCATCAAAGGAGAATACCACTATACTATGCTTTAATATGCTAAAACTGTTGGGTCTGCAGCATAGAAAACAAAAAAAAATCCTACGATGAGAACTATATGCCAAGATCTATCTACTAGATATAGAGCAACGGGTGGACATACATCCATGTAGAACTTACCCTCGAAGACAACGAGTTTTGTTAACGAGTAGGAACTCGTGGTTGATGTAGTCGTACGCTTGCCGATCTCAAGATCGTGTGGAAGTCCGAGCGCCACAAATCAGCAGCGCATCCGTCCTCGCACACACGTTCAAGCCACCGGACAACCTCCACCTCCTCGCTCCAGCGAAAGCAGCAACTCCTTCCAGACGAAATGCCACCGGGAACATGTATCTCGCTAATCCGAGACCATGGGGGAATAATTCTAGAGGGGGAGAGAGATCCTTCACAAGGAGGTGTGAGGATGAAGGAGGGAATGGGTGGCCTTTTATAGGAGCAGGGGGGTGCCCCCTCTCTCCATGGCCGGCGCATGGGGGGTGACCCCTCACCTCCCCCATTCATGTGGTGGTAACCCCTCCACATTAAAATGCCTCTTCACATTCCCTTTTAAAGTCTCCACTTTAAATGCATTAAATTTCTCCAAATTTAATGCTCTCTCATTTAATAAAACTCTTTTTATTAAATTTATTCAGAATTTTGTTAATTACTTTAATTAACAAACATTCACATATAGCCCCTTGCAATATTTCAATATCACATGCAGAACCACCTTCTGCAATTCACCCGAAACAATTTCCGGTTTCTATTGAAACAATTTCTGCGCTTTGCAATTCTTTCGTCTGAAACTTATGTGCTCCAAAATGGTGTCCGGTAACTCTTAAGTGTGCCACCCTATGGTTCGCGAATAATGCAGACATGATCGAGACCCTTCTCCGATCAATAATCAGTAGCGAGACCTGGAGATCCGTACTGACTCCTACACATTCAACGATGACTCATGTGATCACGAGAACCTTTAACGCTTGTAACTAAATCCCTTTGTCTCTCGATATATTACATGTACGAGATTCGATCATCGTTATCTCCATACCTAGTTTGATCTTGTCACCGACATGCACTCTTTTCTCGTTCCCGTGATATAACATTCTAGAGATCACATCACTTGCTTGCAAGCTATCCTAATGTGATATCACCGAGAGGGCCCAGAGTATATCTATCCATCATATGGATTAACAAATTCCACTCTTGATCCATGAGCCTCAACATAACACCTTCGTAGTACTGAACCCATCTTTATACTCTTCCGGTGTTAGCAATTAACATGATCTCATGGTCTAAGGATAAAGATTACTTCGTATGATGTTATAGCAATATAAACATAATGACTTGATTGTAATGCTATACTTCGGATGAATGTTAATCACATCATTTCACAAATGCTATGACCTTGTTATTAACAACATCCAATGTCCATGATCAGGAAACCTTGATCATCTTGTTAATCAACAAGCTAGTTTATAAGAGAGGCATAGCTAGGAACCCTTTTTGTTTATTAAACACACATGTATTGATGTTTCCTATCAATACAATTATAGCATGCAAAATAAACATCTATCATATACAAGGAATACATAATAACAACTTTATTATTGCCTCTCAGGGCATATTTCCTTCAGTCTCCCACTTGCACTAGATACAATAATCTAGTTTATATAGTGATAAATCTAACACCCATGGAGTTCTGGTGTTGATCATGTTTTGCCCTAGGGAGTACTTTAGTCAACGGATCTGCTACATTCAGGTCCGTGTGCACTTTACAAATCTTTATATCTCCATCCTTGATATGCTCGCGGATGGAGTGAAACCGACGCTTAATATGCTTGGAATTCTTGTGATACCTTGGTTCCTTGGCGTTGGCTATGGCTCCATTATTGTCACAATAGATCGCCATTGGGTCCAACGCACTAGGAACCACACCTAGTTTCGTTATGAACTCCTTCATCCAAACCGCTTCCTGCGCTGCTTCTGAAGGAGCAACATATTCCGCCTCCATCGTTGATCCAGCCACCACAGGTTGTTTGGAGCTCCTCCAACTAACAGCTGCTCCGTTCAAGAGAAATACGTATCCGGATTGAGACTTAGAGTCATCCGGATCAGTGTCAAAGCTAGCATCGACATAACACTTAGCGGCTAGCTCTTCTTTACCTCCGTATACAAGAAACATATCCTTAGTTCTTCTCAAGTACTTGAGGATGTTCTTTACCGCTATCCAGTGTTCTGAACCTGGATCAGATTGGTACCTACTAGTCAAACTGATAGCATGTGCCACATACGGCCTTGTACATAGCATGGCATACATAATAGAGCCAATGGCCGAGGCATAGGGGATCTTATCCATCATCTCTCTTTCTTCCGCCGTAGCCGGACTTTGAGTCTTACTCAATGTCTTGCCTTGCAACATAGGTAAGAACCCCTTCTTACTTTTGTCCATATTAAACTTCTTTAATATCTTATCAAGGTATGTACTCTGCGATAGCCCAATTAGGCGTCTTGATCTATCTCTATAGATTTTAATGCCTAATATATATGAAGCTTCACCAAGGTCCTTCATCGAAAATTTGCTGTTTAGATAACTTTTAACACTGTTTAAAAGATCTATATCATTTCCAATCAATAATATGTCATCCACATATAATATCAGAAATGCCACATTGCTCCCACTCACTTTCTTGTAAATACAAGCCTCTCCATAAGTTTGGACAAATCCAAACTCTTTGATCACCTCATCAAAGCGGAGATTCCAACTCCGGGATGCTTGCTTCAGTCCAAAGATGGATCGCTGAAGTTTGCACACCTTATCAGCATCCTTAGGATCGACAAAACCCTTAGGTTGTATCATATACAACTCTTCTTCAATATTACCATTGAGGAACGCAGTTTTGATATCCATCTACCATATCTCATAATCAAAATATGCAACAATTGCTAACATAATCCTAACCGACTTTAGCATCGCTACAGGAGAGAATGTCTCATCGTAGTCAATTCCTTGAATTTGTTGAAACCCCTTTGCGACAAGTCGAGCCTTATAGATGGTTACATTACCATCAACATCAGTTTTTCTTTTGAAAATCCATTTATTCTCAACGGCCTTTCGATCGTGAGGTAAGTCCACCAAGGTCCAAACCTGGTTTTCATACATGGATTCCATCTCGGATTTCATGGCTTCTAGCCATTTGTTGGAATCCGGCTCATCATCGCTTCTTCATACGTCACAGGGTCATCCATTTCATCAACCATGAAATTCACAACAGGATTGCCGTACAGTTTAGGAGCTGCACGTGTCCTGCTTGACCTGCGAGGTTCGGTAGTGTCCTCTTTCGGAGTTTCATGATCAATATCATTAGCTCTCTCTTCATTAGGTGAAGTCAACTCCGAAACAACTTCTAGAGCTGCGCTACTCGCCATTTCATGAAGAGAAGGTTCAATAACCTCTTCGAGTTCTACCTTCCGACTACTCACACCTTTCGCGAGAAACTCCTTCTCAAGAAAGGATCCATTCTTGGCAACAAAGACCTTGCCCTCGGATCTGTGATAGAAGGTATACCCAATCGTTTCCTTAGGGTATTCTATGAAGACGCATTTTTCCGCTTTGGGTTCGAGTTTATCCGGTTGAAGTTTCTTCACATAAACATCGCATCCCCAAGCTTTAAGAAATGACAGCTTAGGTTTGTTTCCAAACCATAATTCATCTGTGTCTTTTCAACGGATTTAGATGGTGCCCTATTTAAAGTGAATGCAGCATTGTTTCAATTGCATAACCCCAAAATGACAGTGGCAAGTCGATCAGAGATATCATAGATCGAACCATATCCAATAAAGTACGATTACACGTTCAGCACACCATTACGTTGTGGTGTTCGGCAGCGTGAGTTGTGAAACTATTCCACAGTCTTTCATATGTGTGCTAAACTCGTAACTAAGATACTCTCCTCCATGGTCGGACCGCAGAAATTTGATCTTTCTGTTACGATGATTTTCCACTTCATTCTGAAATTCTTTGAACCTTTCAAAGGTTTCAGACTTATGTTTCATCAAATAGATATACCCGTATCTACTCAAATCATCCGTGAAAGTAACAAAATAACGATATCCACCTCGCGCCGACACACTCATTGGTCCACACACATCAGTATGTATGATTTCCAATAAATCTGTCGCCGGTTCCATTGAACCGGAAAACGGTGTTCTAGTCATCTTGCCCATAAGGCATGACTCACATGTATCAAATGATTCAAAATCAAGTGATTCCAAAAGTCCATCAGAATGGAGTTTCTTCATGCGTTTAACGCCAATATGACCTAGACGGCAGTGCCACATATATGTAGATATATCATTATCAAGTTTAATCCTTTTAGCATCAACATTATGAATATGCGTAATACTACTATCGAGATCCAACAGAAATAAACCATTCAACACAGGTGCATGACCATAAAAGATATTATTCATATAAATCGAACAACCATTGTTTTCAGACTTAAACGAATAATCACTTTGCATCAAACACAATCCGGATACAATGTTCATGCTCAGTGCAGGCACCAAATAACAATTATTCAGGTTTATAACTAATCTCGATGACATATGGAGAGGCAGCGTTCCGACGGCGATCACATCAACTCTTGATACATTGCCGACCCGCATCGTGACCTCATCCCTTGCTAGTTGTCGCTTGTTCCGCAGCCCCTGAACCGAGTTATATATATTAGCAACCGATCCCGTATCAAATACCCAGGTGCTACTGCGAGTACTAGTCAAGTACACATCAATAACATGTATATCACATATACCTTTGTTTGCCTTGTCGGCCTTCTTGTCCGCCAAATACTTGGGGTAGTTGCGCTTCCAATGGCCAGTCCCCTTGCAATAGTAGCACTCGGTGTCAGACTTAGGGCCAGCTCGGGGTTTCTTTTCAGGCACGGCAACAGATTTGCCGCCCTTCTTTCCCTTCTGCTTGCCTTTCTTGTCCTTCTTGAAATCGGTGGTATTATTGATCATCAACACTTGATGTTCTTTCCTAATCTCCACTTCTGCAGTCTTAAGCATTGACAGAAGCTCGGGAAGAGACTTCTTCATGCCCTGCATATTATAGTTCATCACGAAGCTCTTGTAGCTAGGTGGCAGAGATTGGAGAACACGATGTATGCCTAAGTCAATGGGAATCGTTATTCCCAAGGACACAAGCTTATCGGCGTACCCAGACATTTTGAGTACATGCTCACTAACGGAGTTGTTCTCTTCCATCATGCAGCTAAAGAACTTTTCAGAAGCATTATAACTCTCTACGGCAGCATGGGTATCTAAAATCATTTTCAATTCTCCCATGGTATCAAAGGCATTGCCATTTTCGAAACGTTTTCGAAGTTATGGCTCTAGCCCATACAGTATGCCGCAATGAACTATGTTGTGGTCCTCCTGATGAGTTATATAGACGTTCTTTTCCTCGTCAGGGGCATCAGGAGCTGGTGGGGGGCCTAGCGGCGCCTCTAGCACATATTGCTTTTGTGCAGCAGTGAGGAGAATCCTCAAATTCATAGCACAGTTGGTGAAGTTGCTACCATTCGCAGCAAGCTTCTCTTTCTCCATGAACACATTGAAATTAAAAGCAGGTGGTGCCATCTACAACAGAATTTGTAAAATATATTTAGACTAAGTTTATGATAGATTGAGTTCAACTAATCCAAATTACTAATGAACTCCCACTCAAAAAGGACATACCTCGTGTCCTTTTGGTGATTACATGAACCAAATCCACTACACCAAGTCCGATCATCACGTGAGTCGGTGTAGCTTCAAAGGCGAGCATCTATATGGGCATCATATCAACTATATGACTCATGCTTAACCTTTCAGTCCGTGTTTCGAGGCCATGTCTGTACATGCTAAGCTCGTCAAGTAAGAACCTTAGTATTGGCGTGTGTAAAACTGTCTTACACCCGTTGTATGAAAGCGTAGAGTCGAGAACACCCGATCATCACGTGATGCCTCAAAACACGATCCACAAAACGGTGCATACTTAAGGAAGAACACATTTTATCTTGATATCTAAATGAGGGATCATCTTATAATGCTACCAAACGCGCCAAACTAGCAGTATAAGATGCTAACATCTAATGTGTAAAGTGAGATGATATGGTCCATGCATTTGATCTCTATCACTTGCATCGTGGTATGATCTCTATCATTCCTTTGTGTGTAAGGCCAAGGTCTATGGAACTTACACTTTGACTGTGTTGTAAGAGTATCTACCATACATCTACTTACAACAATACCATATCAATACACTAGCCCAGCAACGATCTAAACTAGACGCCTCTAATTTATCAATTGCAAGTTTTACGTGGCTTGGGGCTTTCGGAGATAGAACCAGTCTTACCTACGAACATGAACCACAACGAGGATAACCAAGTTATTAGCAACTCGTTGTAAATCAGATATTGACTATAGTAGGAGAGACAGACACCCGCTAGCCACTTATGCAAAACTAGTTGCATGTCAGTCGTGGAACCGGTCTCATGTACGATGACATGTAAGGTTGGTCCGGTAGCTTCATCCCACTATGCCACCAATATCCAAAGTACATAGAAGATGCAATAACATGATCATCATCGCCCACATATAAACATATGTGTACTACCCGTGCAAAGCACCTACGCATAGATCAGGCTCTGATACCACTGTTGGGTCCGTAGCATAGAAAACAAAAAAATTCCTACGATGAGAACTATACGCCAAGATCTATCTACTAGATACAGAGCAACGGATGGACATACATCCATGGAGAACTTACCCTTGAAGACAACGAGTTTTGTTAGCAGTAGGAACTCGTGGTTGATGTAAATGCTTGCCGATCTCAAGATCGTGTGGAAGTCCGAGCGCCGCAAATCAGCAGCGCATCCGTCCTCGCACACACGTTCAAGCCACCGGACAACCTCCACCTCCTCGCTCCAGCGATCCAGTGGAAGCAGCACCTCCTTCCGCATTTAAATGCCACTGGAACATGTATCTCGCTAATCCGAGACCATGGGGAATAATTCTAGAGGGGAGAGATCCTTCACAAGGAGGTGTGAGGATGAAGGAGGAATGGGTGGCCTTTTATAGGAGGAGGTGCCCCTATCTCCATGGCAGCGCATGGGGGTGACCCCTCACCTCCCCCATTCATGTGGTGGTAACCCCTCCACATTAAAATGCCTCTTCACATTCCCTTTTAAAGTCTCCACTTTAAATGCATTAAATTTCTCCAAATTTAATGCTCTCTCATTTAATAAAACTCTTTTTATTAAATTTATTCAGAATTTTTTTAATTACTTTAATTAACAAACATTCACATATAGCCCCTTGCAATATTTCAATATCACATGCAGAACCACCTTCTGCAATTTCACCCGAAACAATTTCCGGTTTCTATTGAAACAATTCATGTGCTTTGCAATTCTTTCGTCTGAAACTTATGTGCTCCAAAATGGTGTTTGGTAACTCTTAAATGTGCCACCCTACGGTTCGCGAATAATGCAGACATGATCGAGACCCTTCTCTGATCAATAATCAGCAGCGGGACCTGGAGATCCGTACTGACTCCTACACATTCAACGATGACTCCTGTGATCGTGAGAACCTTTAACGCTTATAACTAAATCCCTTTGTTTCTCAATATATTACATGTCCGAGATTCGATCATCTATATCTCCATACATAGTTTGATCTCGTTACCGACATGCACTCTTTTCTCGTTCCCGTGATATAACATTCTAGTGATCACATCACTTGCTTGCAAGCTATCCTAATGTGATATCACCGAGAGGGCCCAGAGTATATCTATCCGTCATCTAGATTGACAAATTCCACTCTTGATCCATGAGCCTCAACATTACACCTTCATAGTACTGAACCCATCTTTATAGTCACCCTGTTACGGTGTGACGTTTGATGTTATCAAGATACTCTTCCGGTGTTAGCAATTAACATGATCTCATGGTCTAAGGATAAAGATTACTTCGTATGATGTTATAGCAATATAAACATAATGACTTGATTGTAATGCTATACTTAGGATGAATGTTCATCACATCATTTCACAAATGTTGTGACCTTGTTATTAACAACATCCAATGTCCATGATCAGGAAACCTTGATCATCTTGTTAATCAACAAGCTACTCTATAAGAGAGGCATAACTAGGAACCCTTTTTGTTTATTAAGCACACATGTATTGATGTTTCCTATCAATACAATTATAGCATGCAAAATAAACATCTATCATATACAAGGAATACATAATAACAACTTTAATATTGCCTCTCAGGGCATATTTCCTTCAAAAACAACGCATGATTCATCCAAGGCACATTAAGCAATCTCAATTGTTTATAACAAGTCATGCTACAGCAAAGAATACTAAGCATAAAGCCAAAACAATATCAAGCATGGCATGACAAAGCACATGCCACAGTCAAAAACAAGCTCTTTTTACCATAAAAGCATGAACTTTCCTACTATTTTCCAAACCAAACCAAACTAATTTCAAACCAATGTATGAAAGAGGGGGTCCAACCAATTTATTCAGAAAACTAAGCAAACCAAGAAAACAAAAAAAAAAGACGCTCCAAGAACAACACAACTGTGCATGAAACAATAAAAATGAAGCATTTGGAAGAAACCTGGAATTTTTATTGATGAAGAAGGGGATGCCTTGGGCATCCCCAAGCTTTGACGCTTGTAATTCTTGGATATTTCTTGGGGTGACACGCGTGGCATCCCCAAGCTTGAGCTTTAGTCCATCCTTCATCTCATTACTCATTCCTTCCATACACCTGAAAATGTTCCTTCATACAAAACTTCACACAATCTTTATTAGCAACATTAGTGCACTCAAGATAAATAAGTCTTAAGGTTCAGTTCTAACACCAAATAAACTTCCATTAGAACACTAGCTACTATAGCACTTCCCTCAAAAATCTCAATTCCCCAAAAGAACTCAAAAAGGAACCAACAAGAAGCAAATGCAGAAAATGGCAGAAATCTGTCAAAACAGACCAGCAGGTAAAAACGAATTTTTCAAAGACCTTATGTTGCTCAAATCAAAACGTGTTGAACTAACGAAAGTTAGATAACAACCTGGGGCAGAAGCACAAAAATTCACATCTCAAAAAGACGTTCAGAGATTTTACACGATTTTTTACGGTGAAGCACCGTAATCTGTTTCGGGACAGCAACTTTCCCAATCATTACTTCTCTCTCATTAGAGGTTACTCTTGGCACAAAAAGCAAATAAAAAGGATAAGGAGTGGTTAATAACTTCCAAGACTCATCTAAAACTTTTGGGTTATCTCCCAATAAGTACTTTTCTTTAACGCCTTTAAGTTAGGCTTGATAGTTTGAGAAGATGCTCACATAAAAAATATGAATTGAAGTAAAAGAGAGCATCAAGAAGCAAATTTAAAACACATTTAAGTCTAACCCACTTCCTATGCATAGGAATCTTGTAAAGAAACAAGTCATGAAAGCACAAAACAACAAGCATAGGAAAGCAAAACAAGTGCAACTTCAAGGCTTTCAACATAAAGAGGGGAAACTTAACATTGTTGAGATACATAAAATCATGTTTCCCTCTCTCATAATAACTTTCAGTAGCATCATGAATAAAATTAACAATATAACTATCACATAAAACATTCTTATCATGAGCCATATGCATAAAAGAATTAATACTCCCCTCATAAACATAGTCATTCTTATTAATTGTAGTGGGAGCAAATTCAACAAAATAGCTATCATTATTATTCTCATCACCATAATCATCAAATATAGGAGGCATATTGTAATCATAATTAATTTCCTCCTCAATAGTAGGTGGACTGAAAATATCATAATCATCATTGTAATTATCATATATTGGAGGTTTGGTATCATCATAAGCAATAGAATAGCTATCTTCCAAAGCTGGGGAACTAAAAAGATTATTTTCATAAAAACTAGCTTCCCCAAGCTTAGACTTTTACATAACATTAGCAATAATGGTGTCCAAAGAATTCACACTAACAACATTGCTATTAGCATGCAAATAAAGTTCCATAGGTTTTTTCATTTTCTCTTTAAACACTTCATGTCCTAACTCAAGATAAAGACTATAAAGCTCTCTAATTTTTTTGTTGTTTTCCATTAAGCCTAACTAGTGAAAACAAGAAACAAAAAGACAAAATTGCAGAATCTAAAGGAAATAACTTCGAGCACTCACACCAGAGGATGTGAGTACCTTTTACCTATACCTTAAGAACAGCGCGAGGAAAATAGGCGTTTGCCGTGGGAGGTTCTTCTTCTTTAATCCACCGGTGTGAATACCTTTTACCTTACCTCCCCGGCAACGGCGCCAGAAAATAGCTTGATGTCTACGCACGTCTATTCTTGTAGACAGTTGTTGGGCCTCCAAGTGCAGAGGTTTGTAGAACAGCAGCAAGTTTTCCCTTAAGTGGATCACCCAAGGTTTATCGAACTCAGGGAGGAATTGGTCAAAGGTATCCCCTCTCAAGCAACCCTGCAATCAAGATACAAGAAGTCTCTTGTGTCCCCAACACACCCAATACACTTGTCAGGTGTATAGGTGCACTAGTTCGGCGAAGAGATAGTGAAATACAAGTGGTATGGATAATTATAAGTGGTAATGGTGATAAAAAATAACTTGATGGCGTGGAAAAGACTAAAGTAAAACTGAAATAAAGATGGAAGCAAGCAAACATGTAACATATCTAGTAGCAAATGGTGTTTCAATGCTTAGAAACAAGGCCTAGGGATCATACTTTCACTAGTGAACACTCTCATATAAATATATTCTTCTTTATGATACTACGCTGAACTACTCTCCGGTTAGACACTCTAATCGATGGTAGGGCTATAACAGCACACCTCAAAGTTCATCTTTCCCATCTAGAAAACCCCACACTGTCACCTTGAGTACTAGATGAGTCCAACAAACACCACAATTTCATAAAGACATCCAACTCCAAATATAACTCATAACAAGTATTTGAAATCTCTAGCCTAAGTGCCACCATGGTGTGCACGCTATCACTTTCACACACATGGGGAGAGCAAAGATCTATTCAAGCACTTGAGTAGCAAGGTAGATCTATAGATTACAAGCTCATGATCACAATATGATCATGCATAGAGGGAGAGATGAACACATAGCTACCGGTAGAACCCTTAGCCTCGAGAGAGAACTACTCCCTCCTCATCATGGGAATCAGCAATGGTGATGGAGATGGCGGTGGAGATCGATGGAGATAGCTCGAGGCACTTCCTGTCCGGCGGTGCAGGAACAGACTTCTGTCCCTGAATCTCCTCTTCGGTGGCGGCGGTGCTGCGGAACTTTTCGTGGATTTATGATTGACTCCTTAGGGTTTTGGTATCGGGAGGCTCTTATAGGCGGAAGGAGAGGCCGAGGGGTGCGGGAGCCACACCACCTGGCGTGGGCAGCTGCCGCTGGGCCAGGTGGTGTGGTGGCCCCAGTGCCCTTCTCCGCCTCAGATTCGGCACTTGATCCCTTCCGGAAAAATAGGCAATTTGGCTTTTTTCCCGTACAATTCCGAGAATATTCATTTTCTGACTTTCCTGGAACCAAAAACAGCAAAAAACAGGCAGCTGGCACAATGGCTCTTGTTAATAGGTTAGTCCAAGAAATCATATGAAAAGTACTCCAAAGTTGGAACAAAACACAAGAAAGTGGGTAAAACCAAGCATGGAACATCAAAAATTATAGATACATTTGCAATGTATCAGGGACTGATCAGGTAAGGACCATGACTTGGATGACTGGCAATGTCCGCTGCACTGCTAACTTCTTTGACTTTGCCAGGGCCATCAATGAGACTTTCTAGGGTGTGTCTGTTCATGTTGGGCACCGTATGCATGATGTTGCTCTTGGTGAGAGCTGATGAGTGCAAGAGCACAAATCATTTGTAGCTAGTTTCGAAGTTTAGATATCGATCCCATAGGGAGCCCAAAGGTAAGTGTTTATTGGTGAAATCTCTATCACACCCGAAGTTGTCACAGGTCTTCAAGTGAATTGACTGTAAGTGTTGAAATAAGAATGGGATTTTGATTGAATGCGATAGATGTAAATAGAAATTAAAAATGTAAACTTCAAAAATATAAAGCATAAAAGTAAAGAACGGCTTTGCTTGCTTGTTGTTTCCTGCAGATGATGAAAGAAGGCACGGGGAGATTCGGTTCATGGTGATAGTGACTATGCCAAGTGGATGAATGGTAAATTTAACAGTTATAATCTTATAGGTATATGTGTAGGCGAGTAACCCATAATTAGCCGGAACTCTTCTTGGTAGATTTCATCCCAACTACAATAATCCTACTAGCCTACTACCAAAACTATGGTCATACACTAGACGATTAAGACCCTTCAGGTTGCTTAGCGATTAAGCTTCTTGGATCGGACTAATGCAATAAGAACAGTGGTTACTCATTATCCTTGAGTCAACTAGCTTTATTTTGATATCCCTGTGTCACCCAGGGGTCGCCGATCCACTAGTGTACAAGATCTTATCTATGTAGAACAAGGTATCATGTTGTCTGGGCCCTTAATTGGACAACAAGCATTAGGCATCCCATAGATAGTCAAGCACACATATTATAGTATTTAGACTCAATCACAAATTAGCGGAAAATATACGAAGGCACATCACATCTCACCAATCCCCTACATCTCCCGCGCCCAATGGAATTACTCACACATGAGAGAAGAAAAGATCATCAATATAATTGAATAAAGGGAATTCGTCTTGGTATTACCGTGTAGATCCACAATAAGAATAGAAAAATATCCAACACAATTCAAGATGGGAAGAAACAATCTCAAACCCTAGTCTTGCAAGGTGGAGATCCCTCTCTATCTCAAGTACAAGTAGTGGCTATGGGGGTGTATTGGCTAGGAGGTCGAGGATCGTGGAGAGAGATGAAGAACGTCCCCTCCTTCTTCTCTGGATCTCTTCTTTCTCCCTTCTAGATGGTGTGGCGGCTGCTGCATTGTGTTTTCATCCCCCGTCCCTTCACGGAAGTTATCCTCTTTGACAAGACAGAGGCGGTGGCAACTATATGGCAGGAACTATACGGCCATTCTCGCCGTATAGTTGGTCGTTACACCGTCTGTGAGCTCCCCTCGCGTGCTTCCAAAGTGGGACTTGCTTGTTTTCTCCAGAATATTGTATTTCTCTAGTTAAATCCTTTTGTTGATGTTCAGAACCTGAAACACACATTAAAATCCAAGTTTTCTTTGCTACCGAAGTATTAGCGTTAGGTAAAGCCAGAAAACGATCAAATCCGGGAGAAACCCATCAATAAAAGCCATCAAAAATGTGTCGAATCTCATAGCTATGAACTCCCCCAAGCTTAGATGTTGCTCGCCCTCGAGTGACAAGGAAATAAGGAAGAATAGCGGAGATTCGAGACTGAAAGTAAAGGAACTTACAAGTTTGAAGTGGTGTCAAATTCTTTTCTTCTCAATCCCTGCAATCTTAAATATGATCATACAAGTATTCACAAGATTACACTGAGTCCACTTCCTAACCATGTATATCTTGCTAGCAAATAAATCATATGCCCAAGAAAGTGTCAGAAGTTTAGCTAGGAAGGTGAGACAAATTCTTTTGGTGCCTCTCTTTGTTGAGAGATGAAAACTTTTTGTTATTGCTTATTTAACCAATTAAGAGTACTCAAGTTGGCATCAAAATATTTAATTGAAGAACAACTCATCTACTCTCGTGTCAAAATTTCAAGACTCTCAAAGCACCTTTTTATTTCTCTTGTCTTTCAAAAACTTCAGCTCTTTCATAGAAAAATCATGCCACTATTTTTAACATGTTAATTAGGGTTGGGTTGTGCACTCGTGACCATGCCAATAGATAACGTTGAGCAATAATGGGCCAGAGGAGTACTACAACTTCACTTGGAACGTGAAACCATGAGGAGACTAAAAAATTTACACGTCATAACATTGCTGCTACAAACGTTTACATAACTCAATAGCCGAAATCAAGTGGTTTCCCATATTTAGATCGTTCTTTGGCCAGCGGAATTAGTAGTTCCCCATGGAGCACGACAGAGTTGTAATGACACGCGTAAAGCAATATCTTACGGTAATTATTAGAAAAAGTATTGGCATAATTTCTACTACTTCGAAGCATCCATTTAATCAAACAATTTTAATCAAGGGTACTACCGAGTCTATTAATATTAAGTACAATTGGGATGGAGTAGTTCTAAAATCATTTTTTTTGAGCTAAGCATGGACTCAAGTCATCTTTAAGATGCTTTTTCTTATTGTAAAAATGTAGGAAGTATTTTAACCAAGTTCGTTGCTCATTATTTCAAAGCTAAAAAGGAGATACTAGCAAAGGAATAGAATTTGTAGGATAACAAGCTAAGTGGGGAGTGACTCAAGTGCAAGCAAGTAAATAATTGTAGGATCAATTTAAGGTTACAAGGAGTGTGATGAAAGGAATGTGATACCTCCTCTTTGCTTGCTTTGTTCTTGTATTCGAGTCGAACCTCTCCTAAATTTCTATATTGCCAAATCACCTGAAATCAAGCAATCTCCGAGAGAAACAAAGAAACAACTTGCAAATAAAATTACAACTACATTTTTTTGTATTTTTGGTTTAGGAATGCAAAACTGAAAATAAACATGCAATTTCTGAAGAAATAAATCAAAAGAAGAAATAAAAACATGAATGCAAAGTTCGGAGGTTTTCAAACCTCCCCCAAGCTTGGGCTGTTGCCAGCTCAGTTGTCGCTATCATTTGGTGGCTGGCACGGATACTACTGGTAAAAGTCGGGGAAGTGGGTCATGAAGTGACTGAAGTTGTGAATTAGAGTGTTCACATATTCATTCACATCTTGAAGTGTGTGGTCGATCTCCCCAATGCATTGGCTGAGCTGCTGGAACTCCTGATAGGAGACGTAGTCGTACCCATGTTGTGGCTGGCTGGGCCACGGTTCCCAGGCTCCTCCTGTCTACTGTTGTCCTTCCCAAGCAGGGTTGTGTCCCTGCTCTCCCTCCTGCTCCTGCTCATCCTGCTGCCCTTCATCTTCCTCTTCCTTGGGCTGGAGCTCGGCCAAGATCTCCATTACTTAGTCCTTGGTGAGGATCCAAGTGTTCTTGTCCACAATTGAGAAGGCCTGAGGGCACGACAACTGGATCTGCTCACCCTGTACATCATCAAGATAACCAAATTGATATGCTCAGAGCCTCAGGTTAGCATGGTAAACACCAAGGAAGACACAAGCAGTAAAATACTTGACATCCATAAGTTTGGAGCCGTCAACAGGTTCCATGACAGGTAGTACAACGTTCAATGCAAAAGCAAGGTGGGTTACCGATCCACCAATGCGAATATCACCCTTGGTCTTGTTACTTTGGTGGCGGAAGTGCTGGATGAGTAGAGCTTCAGGGCCGGGGCTCTGTGGCAAAGTAGGAAAAAGAGCCTTGGTGATCATTGCCATGTCCGCATTGGCCATGGAGCTTGTATCACCTCTCCCCAGTAGTGTGTTGGCGAGGAACAGAGCATAGTAGCGAATGGTTGGGTTCTGAATGCTGGACATCTTCTTCTGATAAAAATGCCTGCCACCATTAACAGAAATAACCTCCCAAGTCGTCCCACTCGTGACGCTATAGAGGTTAGTAATATTGGGCTCCCCATTAGGGGGAGGCTAAAGGCAGTGTAAAATGGTTCGTAACTTATGTCATAGTGCTGCCGGTTCATGTTGAAGCTGATAGTGCACATGTTACCTTTCTCCTTGTGGTCATCGTAGAAGGAGGCGAGGAACTCGTGGGTGAGCTCAGCGTAGGTGTCGTGGCTTGTGAAACTGATCACCACTAGCCCTAACCTGCTGCACATGAGATCGAAGTCCTCCTTCAACCCTGCCGCAGTGAGAAAGTTGTGGTCGACCCAACGTGTGGGCAGCACCCTCCTTGCTGAGACAATGTCCATCTTGGGGTTGCGCGAGGCTTGGGACCCCGAGCTTGAGCCCTCACCCCATTGGCGCTTGCTCGAATGAAAAGGTTACCGATTTTGTTCATCGTGATGCACTGAAAAATTTCACCATGAAGTCTTAGACATATAGTTTCTATATGATATATGAACGATTCTACGTGGAAAAATTTCAATCCTAACATGAGAAATTAATAGGAAAAACAATATAAGCTTAAGTTCATCCACTAGATCAATGTGAGAGTTTCAACCATGGAAATATGAAAATAAAGCATGGATAGGAAGAGAAACATACCAATCTGTTGATTCCCCCACTCAAACAAACGAAATCCACGAAGAATCGAGAGTTCTAGGTGGATTTTAAGAGGTTTGGAGAGAGAATATGAGAGAAATAATGAGGAGAGGAGGAAGAACCCGCCGCCCTGGTGCGATTAAGTGGTCGCGCCGACCTATACGACCGGAACTGTACGGACAGATGATGTTGCTCCGCCCGTATAGTTGCGGCGACACCGACAACTAGGGTTTCTTTAATCAGAAATTAGCTATACGGGCGCAACTATACAGCCGGATCAAAATGATCCCGTCGTCTAGTTGGTCGTTAAACCATTTGTCCCTCAAAAAGATAAATTTCTAAAACTAGCATCGATATCTATACGACCGGAACTATACAGCCGTAATTTTTATTCCCGCCGTATAGTTGGTTGTTAAACTCCCAGTACCTTTTGAGTGAAATTCTACGAAGGCATCGATATCTATACGACCGCACCTATACGACCGGAATTTTTATTCCCGCCGTATAGTTGGTTGTTCAACTCCCAATACCTTTTGAGAAATTTTGTATGGAGGCATCGATATTTATACGGCCGAAACTATACGGCCGAAATTTTTATTCCTGCCGTATAGTTGGTCGTTAAACTCTCTGTGCCTTTGAAGAAAATTTGGTGATGCAAAGATAACTATACGACCAGAGCTATACGGCCAGAATTTTTATTCCTACCGTATAGTTGGTCGTTAAACTATCAGTAAACATCAAAAATTCTATTTCTTCAAGGATACCTTCTTATTACATCACTTAGCGAAATACCTAGTTTGTAACAGAAAAATGGCAGAAGAAACTGTCGACCAACATTAGCATATTAAAAGCAAAATTTTAGCTTCTACAAGTGGAAAACTCAAACTTTAATTCTTATTATTATTATCTACTCATTCAATCGATGTTTCTACAACTTTTTGACAGCTGCATCTTCACAGGCGCGCTTCCGTAAGAATGTCTGTGAAAAAGTGGTAGGAATGTGATGAACTTTTTATTCTTTATTCTACTAAATTGACGAAAATGGGTTGACTCAAATCAAGCATTTATTCAGAATGGTTATAGCTCAACCTCTTCTCTTTTCTCGCATTCTTACCTTTGGTTGCCCCTTATCAATGGCACTTACCACGTGAACTCGTTTTGTCGGTGGGACATATCTTTCTCCTGCTTCTAGCTTCTTTGGAAAATACCGGATGATTTCGGCATCATAAACATTAAAGATTATCTTCCCTTTTGCACAATCTACTGATGCACCTGTAGTACTAAGGAAAGGTCTTCCAAGTATTATAGATAATCTTTCATCATCCAATATTTCAAGAATAATAAAACCAGTGGGAATAACATGTTCATCTATCCTAAGTAATACATCATCAATCATTCCAACGGGTTGTTTAGTGGACTTGTCGACCATCTGTAAAGTGATAGTTGTAGGAGAATACTCCCCTAATCCTAACCTTTTATAGAGGGAGTATGGCATTACACTAACTCCTGCTCCTAGATCACACAAGGCACTGTGAATATCAGTTTTACCTATTGAGCATGAAATAGTTGGTATTCCGGGATCTCCAGACTTAGACAACAGCTTCCCGTTAGCAGGATAGCTAGTTACCATGGCAACAATTTTAGTTATTTCTTTCTTTCTACTGAGAATATCACGAAGGAATTTACCATAAGTAGGGACTTTGATCGCATCCACAAATGGGATTTCCAGACGAAGGTCACTAAGTGCTTTTGTAAAAGAATTATAAATTACCTCATCCAGTGCTTTCTTTTTTCGATCAGGATAAGGAAGCTTTTTCTCACATGACTTACTTTTGTCTTTTACCTTTTGGGGGGTCAGGCTCTTTTGTTGCTTATTGCTTTTCTTCTTTTCTATTACAACAACTTCATCTTCCTTACTTGTTTCTTTATCTTCTCTTGGATCAACCGTTTCTGCATCAGAGTCATAATGGTCAACTTGTGCATCGTTCTGATCTTCCTTGTTTTGTTCTTGGGTTTCAACTTCATCTTGAGGATCCACCAATGTATCATATTCTTGGATTGCTTCAAGCAAGGCTTTTTATTTGCGCTCTTTTTCAGTTTCATATTCTGGTGGTCCTATGGGTCCTATAACAACTGCTCCCCTCCTTGTGACAACATTAGCAGAAACAGAAATATCTTCGTCTTCACGAAGAAACATTTGATATCTAGATGCTATTTGTTCACACTGGGTTTCAATCATACTAAGGTATTTGTGAAATAGTTTTATTTCTTGGACAATCTCATCATAATTTTTAGTGAGTTCTGCCAAAATCTTTTTGTGTTTTTAGAAATGCTTATGCAAATTGTTATGACATTTTACTTTTCGATGTTTTAATTCTTGAAAAACTTTTCTAGTTTCATCTTCTTCAGTAAAAACTTGGAACAAATCTTCTTTGTTTTCCTTAGCAAGTTCAGAAGGTATACCTTTTTATTTTATATATTTGCGTACCTCAGGCATAAGATCAGGAGTTATCCAAAGTATCCCTCTTTCTGACTTAGTACCAAAATCAAGATTATATAGAGAATCATTCTTAGCCCTAGTAGACATTAATTCCAAACATTCTTTAATAGTTAAAGTATTTATTGATCCTCCTGTTGAGAAGTCAAGCAACTCTCTACATTGAGTATTGAGACCATGGAAAAATAAATGGCAAATTGTTAGTTCAGAATAGCCATGATTCGGAATACTATTGATCATTCCAAATAATCTTTCCCAGGCTTGAGGGTAGTTTTCTCCCACGTTCTGACTAAAGTTGCCTATGTTCTTTCTCAGTTTAGTTACCTTTTTAAAAGGAAGAAACCTGTCTATAAATTTAGTAATGCAGTTTTCCCAACATTTAATCTAATGGCGAGGGAGAGAAGATAGCTAGTTTAGAGCTTTACCTTTAAGAGACCATCAAAATAATTTAAGACGAGAGAAGTCTCTTGGCAAACCTTTTGGTCCAAGCGATGTTATCACATCGTCAAACTCTCTAATATGTCTTCCTAGGTCTTCATCTTCCCTTCCACTGAAAGCTTTCTGCTGCAAAATTTTAATGATTCCACCATCAAATCGATATTCTCTAACTCCAGGATTAGGGAACTCTATTGGTTGTTTAAGAAATTCAGAACTTGGAGCACTATATTCCCTAAGAGTTTTCTCAGGTTTCATAGGAGTTATCCTGTAAATAGACATAATTTCCATAATATCACTCAGGTTTTCAACTTCAACTTTATTTGATCTTAAAAGTTTTTCAATAATTTCTTCGCGCCTTTGAGCAGGCATGCGCTCAATATAATCTGGCAGATAAGTCCTACCAGAGCGTGTAGACCCTTTGTCTCCTAAGGAGAACAGTTTGTAGTAGCAACACCTGAAATGTCAAAAGACAAACACTTAGCGCTTAGCTCCCTAGCAACAGCGCCAGAAAATAGCTTGATGGCTGCAAGAGCATAAATCGTTTGTAGCTAGTTTCGAAGTTCAGATATCGATCCCATAGGAAACCCAAAGGTAAGTGTTTATTGGTGAAGTCTCTGTCACACCCGAAGTTGTCACAGGTCTTCGTGTGAATTGACTGCAAGTGTTGAAATAAGAATGGGATTTTGATTGAATGCGATATATGTAAATAGAACTTAAAAATGTAAACTTCAAATATATAAAGCATAAAAGTAAAGAACGGCTTTGCTTGCTTGTTGTTTCCTGCAGATGATGAAAGAAGGCGCGGGGAGATTGGGTTCATGGTGGTAGTGACTATGCCAGGTGGATGAATGGTAAACGTATAATGTTATAGATATATGTATAGGAGAGTAACCCATAATTAGCCGGAACTCCTCTTGGTAGATTTCATCCCAACTTCAATAATCCTACTAGCCTGCTACCAAAACCATGGTCAGACACTAGAAGATTAAGACCATTCAGGTTGCTTCGCGATTAAGCTCCTTGGATCAGACTAATGCAATAAGCACAGTGGTTACTCGTTATCCTCGAGTTAACTAGCTTTCTTTTAATATCCTTGTGTCACCCAGGGGTTGCCGGTCCACTAGCGTACAAGATCTTATCTATGTAGAACAAGGTATCATGTTGTCTGGGCCCTTAATTGGACAACAAGCATTAGGCATCCCACAGATAGTCAAGCACACATATTATAGTATTTAGAATCAATCACAAATTAGAGGAAAATATACGAAGGCACATCACATCTCACCAATCCCCTATATCTCCCACACCCAAGGGAATTACTCACACATGAGAGAAGAACATATCATCAATATAATTGAATAAAGGGAATTCGTCTTGGTATTACCGTGGAGATCCACAATAATAATAGAAAAATATCCAACACAATTCCAGATGGGAAGAAACAATCTCAAACCCTAGTCTTGCAAGGTGGAGATCCCTCTCTCTCTTAAGTACAAGTAGTGGCTGTGGGGGTGTATTGGCTAGGAGGTCGAAGATCGTGGAGAGAGATGAAGAACGTCTCCTCCTTCTTTGGATCTCTTCTTTCTCCCTTCTGGATGGTGTGGCGGCTGCTGCGTTGTGTTTTCGTCCCCCGTCCCTTCATAGAAGTTGTCCCTTTTGACAAGACAGAGGCGGTAGCAACTATACGGTGGGAACTATATGGCCATTCTTGCCGTATAGTTGGTCGTTACACCGTCTGTGAGCTCCCCTCGCGTGCTTCCAAAGTGGGATTTGCTTGTTTTCTCCAGAATATTGTATTTCTCTAATTAAATCCTTTTGTTGACATTTAGAACATGAAACACACATTAAAATCCAAGTTTTCTTTGCTACTGAAGTATTAGCGTTAGGTAAAGCCAGAAAACGATCAAATCCGGGAGAAAACCGTCAATAAAAGCCATAAAAAATGTGTCGAATCTCATAGCTATCAAGAGCAAGACCAATTTGGCTCCTCTCTATGGGAGCAAGGTTGTCGTTGGTGAGGCCAAGAGCCTCAAGCCTCTCTACAACTTGCTGTTGAGGATATTTCGCCACAACATTTCTCCCAGTGCCGGCAATGATGATGCTATCAGGTGTGGCATTGTTAACTTACTTAACCATTCTCACAAGGTATACTGTGCTAGCCCTAATGCTGAAGGATATGCTATTGAAGTTATGGATTTCATTTTTGAGGAGATGCACCATGCCATTATATTCAAGAAGTCTCCCCATATGCTGCTCTTGTAATGAGGCTTATCAATACTCAAGACCATGGTTCACCACTTGCCCTTCCTCCCAATCTTTCGGAGCATGCCCTGGTGTGTCTCCAAAAGAAAGGGAAGATGGTCCCAACTCCTAGGTAGCCGTTTGAGAGTGATGATGATGAGATCTCTGAGGTTGAGCGTGCTCCCACTCCTCCCAAGGGCTCTAGGAGGAAGAATGCCTCCAATGCACCTATGGCTCCTGTCACACGTGAGTTTGTTCAGGAGAAATTCAAGAAGGCATCTTTCTGGGAGAAGACTTTGTGCTGCATGAATGTGGACATCCGCAAGGGACAACATGACTCCTACAAGAGAAACCGCATAATTGAGAAGCTCCTCAAGGAAATCAAGGCTAAAGGAGAAGAAGAAGAGGATGCGGAGTCTGAATACAATGATGAGAATGGGGTTGAACCATCTGTAGAGTCAGACCACACACTTTCATTTGGTGCTTGGAATGCTATGAATGCCAGCTTGGTTGATTGGCAGACATTCTCAGAGGTCACTTCTTGTTTTGCTCCTCAGGGCACTTCCTCCTCTCGCCCTCACGACAAAGGCCCACGGACTTCTACTGCTGATGATGACTATGATGAGGATGAGGATGTGGACAACGACGACTCCGAGTGATTCCTTTGGGGTGTTAGCTTGGACTTTTCCCTTTTCAGTGTTTTGATGCCAAAGGGGGAGAAGTCTCTATTGGGATCTATCCGAGAGTTGCATGGGTTGGGCAGCTGGTTTATTTGCTACGAACATTAGGTGTTTATTTGGTTCTTGTGAAACTTTGTTTGGTCTTGTGAGACTATCCGTGTGTGTGGACATGCTATGCCCATTCTTGTATTGTAATGGTTAAAACTCCCCATGTTTAAGTTTCTATTACCTGTCTTGCATGTATCACATGATTATCTTGCTGCACATCGACAGAGGGGCATAGTTATGTATCTTATTAAAATTCCCATGCAAAACCTCTTCTTGTCATCGAACACCAAAAATGGGGAAATTGAAAGGGAGTATTGATGATAGTTCATGCTCTTGTGCTCTCAGCCAACTAAGTATTGAGATCTTTATGAGTCCATTTACTGTCCTAATCAGTTTTGGTGTTCGCTAACAACATAAGGTTCATTTTACTATGTGCTAATGTCTACATATCAATCTAATGAAAATAGAAAGGCCATAACATTGTGGGAAATTCCCTGGATAAATCTGATGATTCTTGAAGAATCTAGATCAGAGTCTCCGGTGTGTAGACACCAGAGTCTTCGGTGTGGTTCGGAGTTTCCCTAGAAGTCCCCGGAGTGGACTCATGTTGCTGCCCAAAACCATTCTGTGTGGGGGTCGAAGATAGACCGGATTTTGGCCAGAATCTCCGGTGTGGTATCTCGGACCAGAGTTTCCGGTGTGGGAACACCGAAGTCTCCGGTGTCCTTGGTCCAGAGTTCCTGCCAGAGTATCCTGAGTGAGCATCAAGATCAAGCCCAGATCATTCAGTATGGTGGTCCGGAGATGGACCAGAGTCTCCGGTGTAAACCGGAGTCTCCTGCCTGCAAGACTGGAGTCTCTGGTGTGGAAGGTCTCCAACAGGCAGAAAGCAGTCAGCAGTTGTGGAGGCTGTAAATAGAGGACCTCATCTTCTACCTCAAGCTGCTCGTTCCAGAAAACAAAAGCATCACCATTAGAGCCACCAAAACTCTAAGATATCTTCATATGACCACCCAAAGTCGCTGATCTTTGTGGAATCGGAGGAGGAGGCCTCTATCTACAGCTTCACCAAGAGAGATCTTCATTTCCCCTCATTCACTTGAGGGCCCCTTGCTCTAGGGTTTCATTGGAAACCCTAGGCCTTGTTTTGGTTCTTACAAGCTTGTCTTTGATTGTGTGATAGCTTTCTTGGATTCGGGAGCCTCCAATTAAGTTATGGATGTGTGCCTTGAACTTGTTGTAAGGGTGTCGGCTACCACCTTGAAGGTTGCCGATATAGTGGAAGCGTGAATCGATCCCCTTGGGGTGAGGTTCACCGGAGAACAAGGGAGGCCTCTCGTGGTGTTGGTGGTTTGATACCACCCCCTCTCTAAACGTAGACGTACTTCCCCTCAAAAGGAAGGAACTGCGGGAAATAATCCTTGTATCCTCGTGTGCTTACTTTGGTTACTTCTATCCTTTACCGCATCTTACTTTATCTAGTTCTTGCATAGTTAGTTGTGCTAGTGTGACATATAGGTAAATTCACCTTAGTTGCATATCTAGAGAATTTACCTTTGAAAAGGAGTAAAATTTGAAGTAGCACCTATTCTACATTGCCTGTGATCCCGATGTCCTTCTCCTCCTCATACATCTACCACACCTTGACAATTGCTTTCTTTAAAGTTGTTGTCCACTTCCCATCAACCCAGTGCACTGCCTCACAAGGCTCACAGTCTTTTAGATTGCAATTCATGTAAAAATTGCTATTAATACATAATGCTTTATTTTCCCCATATTTTTGTTCACACATATTGCTATAAGACTATTGTTCTCCCTTATTAGTTACCACAATGATTCCTTGTACAACTAGAACCTAATTTGCAAACATACATCCTAAACAATAACTCCCTAGTTCAAATTCTACCTATACATTGCTAATTTTAGTTAAGCAACTACATTTGATAATATGGAAACAACCCTACATATTACTCTATAGCTTAAGTTTGGTAAAAAGCGAGCGTTTTGAGGGCATCTGCGGCTACACGGCCGCTGCTTGCCGTTCGATCGAGATGGATGCTTCATATTATACATGCCCACACACCCACACGCCCACACACCCCCGCGCCCCCACCCTACTGTGGATCCCCTCTCCTCTTCCTCCTCACTAGGGTTTTACGCCACGGCCGCCCTGGCCACCGGTGACCTCTCGCCTCACCTCCTGACGCCTCGCCCCAACCTTCTGCACGTCGGCCGATGTCCTACCCACCTCCTGTGCGTCGCCGAAGGACACCCACTCAACCTCCTAAATCCTAAGCGACAGCCGCCGCCATGCCCTCCCTAACTTCTTACGCGCCATCGGCATGGCCCCTTCCCGCCTCAAAATCTCCTTTGATCTCGGCGGTGGTCGTTCAAGCGCGAGCTTGCCGTTTCCTGGGCGAGCGCGTGGGTGGCACATGTTGTTGTTCCTCACCCAGTAGGCCACAGTGGCGCTCGGGATGCTTGCCCTCGTGCTCCCCGTGGACGACAACACCGCGCTTGGTGTGGATGGGGAGGGGAGGCCAACCTCCGTACTGTCGTTGCCCCTAGACTTCTAGCATGCCGATCCTCGACTACCCCGCAAGTAGGCCTTGGATTCCCCTCGATCTGCTCCTCGCGCACTGCCCTGCCACCAGTGCTTACTGGAGGTCCCAATTGTCATCACGCCTGCGCCCCAAGATCGTCTGCATTCACGCGAGGTTGCCACTAGGCCTAGAAACGACGCTCAACCTTTGCCACATCTCGTGTCTCACCAGATGATGATGCCTTTGTTAGCTAGCTAGGGACATAAATAAGGTAGCTAGACCATTTCATGAATTGTAGAAATGACCACGTGTGACATAGGACATATCTATTAGTTTTAGCAAAATTGGACAAGTTTAGTTGCAGAAATAGCCAAGTCAAATGCACAACACTTGGGTGTCATGGAGTCGTTACAAACTGATGGAAAATATTGATTTCTGGGAGCTTGAATTATCAATTTTCGTATAAGAAAGGCCATGGTCTTTCAGTATGCATCTCTTTTAGTTGTCCTATGGAAACTGTTAGTACCATATCACTATCATATCACCATAAGTTTTTCAAATTCTCACCTTATTTTATTTTCTAATGAGATGTTGGTGCCTATGTCACTCCTATGAGAATGGTCAGTATGCAATGAGATGTTGGAGCCTATATCAAAGTTGACTATGGATGCCATGGAAGCTAAGGAGGGAGCAGGGTAAGATCCCATCCTAACGATGGATGCACTGCTACGTACTTCTGCAAGTTCTTAAGCTATTACTCATTCTAATAGGTACTTTTTATCTAAATTATGAGAATTATATGGTAATCCATCCTACATTTTTCGTTTCTGGATGTTTAATTCAGATGTTGGAGCTAATGGGGTACTAAACTCTAGATGCGTTGGAGCCTACAGAAAGGTTTATTTTATAGCTAACGATTCTAGGTATCTTAGGATATTAGCTATTTGATTGGTATAGTCAGATAGATACTCAATTTCTATAATTGCCTTCAAACATTAGAGTTAATATATGCTTTTTGTATTGAAGCGGAGAAGCTAATAATACAAGAGATGACTAAAACCTTGTATGTATTTTCTTAGTACCTTGATATGAGAAATGACTAAATGCCTCACGAGTCTTTTTCTTAGCACTTCACCATCGTTGTGTGTTCTAAACTAAATATAATCCACAAGGATGCATGCATAAATGTGTGCAGTGCCATGTTATACCACTTTTAGTTTCCAATAATTTTTCCTTTTGGCATCCATAAAAGATCAGTCAGAGCAACTCCTTGGTATATGAATATTATAGTACCATTTTTTCACTTAAGACTAATTCCTTCATGCCTTAGAACTTAGCATATGTATATTACCTATTATATATGAATTGATAATTGTTTTCCATTTGCTATAAGTACACCGAATATGGTGATTATTCATTATTTTTTAAACACTTCTCAAAATAATACAAGAGTTCTTAATACTTCAATTCTCATATATTTGTAATATAAAGTTAATTAAGATAATATTCACTATTTTGCACATTCTTTTAACCCATGTAAAAGTTCTGATTAACAAATTACCCACCCACTTTCCCCACGAGCCTTTTGCCTTTTCCTATTTTATGTCCTTGATACCACGAATTTCAGAATTTCTATAAACCGAGCAACTAAGTATGAACTAGATTGGCAAGCAACATATGTTGCAGAACAAACTTTTAAACAATCATATTTTGCACATAGAGAGAGTTTTTAATGTTGCCAGGTTCTCTTTATATTATGTGGTATTCTAAAAGATAATAATAGTAACATAGTACGCTGACCAAAAACTCACTATTTATATTCATGCATAGTATTATCAGATATTTAAGTACTTCCATCTTTCGATTTACATGAATAAAATAAAATTTACAAAATGATCATGTTTTATTTTATATTCTCGTGTGTTTTGCTTCAAAGCACATACAGAATAATTATTCTCTTTGCATTTTTTTATTTACCAATTTTAGTAATAGATGATGAAGTTTACATTAGAGTTTCCTTGACCAGATATGGGTTTTAAATAGTTGTAGGTGTTTGCTTCCTGTTTCTTCAGGGATGGCTGCTTGCTAAATTTACCAGCATGCGCATGCATATAAAAGATCTTGGGGGGTCTAATAATTAGTTACCCTTTAGTTATGCTACCAAGTGATGCTTAGGATCAATGGATCATTGAGCAGGTCTGGTTCCTAGCATGATTGAATTGTTGTGTGATATCATAGTAGTGCATTAGCTTAGAATTCTATCTGTTTTTTTGGCCTATGCTTATTTTGGATTTTGGTTTTTCCTGTAAAAAACTGTATGTTTGCGGTGGGCATGCAACAATGGAACAACAATTGTCATTTCTTCTAATTTTTGTCATAGATTGTAGATTTAGTATGCATGGATGTTAGCCAGTAAAACTATCATATTGATCATGATATTTTATTCACTCCTACTTTACACATTACTTACCTTGCTACCAATCAGCTTAAATTTTGTGAATTTTCTGAATATAGCTAGGCGAAGAACCATATTAGCTTACACGAATGGCTATACTTAGCTATATCGCTTATCTTTTTATTACGAAAATAATGCTGACAGCTACATGTCTATGTATGGAACCCAAGGTTGACACTTCTAAGGTTACTTTCCTTGTCGCTTGTCAAATTTGGTTACTTGGTTATATGTAAATTTATTACGGCAATAAAAGATGAAATGCATGTATTTTTGACTGTTTTACATGTCATCTAACAATGTTAAAATATAAAATTTTCATTTAGGACCATTAAAATACTCGAAATAATTCTATGGTTTAAGTCCGGTGAGGACCCAGCTAGCTTAAGCATAAGGAGCCTTTCCTATGTAAGTAGTAAACTTAGGATATTTTTCCTACAGAAAATAAAGGTGTTAGAAAAACAGAAGTTTTGAATCGGTTAGTTCATGTATAGTTAACCCAGTACAACATGCAGTGTCGAATCATGCTCATTTATGTTTTCTCATTTGCTGTTGTAATGTTTGTTTTTCTCCGATTTCGTTCTACAGGCTACGTCGTGGGGGTGCTGGTCATTGACAAGTTTAACTATTCTTGGGTGGCTGCAATGTCTTCTTTCTTTCTATACTGGAAGTTGTGTTGTTTTTCCATGTGGCATGTTTCATGACTTTCTGCTTTACTTATTAACGTCTTCCTGCCATGGTTTAGTTTTTGCATGTGCGATGATTAGTGCTCAACACCACGTGGCTCTTCGTTTGTCTCCTTTGGTCGTGGCGACGATGGCGGTAATGCTTAACAATTTTCACCCCTGAATATATCTGGTTAGAAATGTATGAATTAATTAATTCTATCTGGATGTCCACCCATATAAATTTGAAGAACCTTCAGCATTATTTTGGGACACGTGGTGAGTGTATATAGGTAGATTTTTATTCTTCTACAAGTTGTCGGTGAGTGTAAATAGGTAGATTTTTATTCTTCTACAAGTTGTCTGACTTGCCAAAGTTCTTCTATAGCTCTCACTAAATTTATATTTATTTGGTCTACTTTTTACTTCAAAGCTATGCTTCCTTGTTTTCTTACTGTTACCATGTTACCATCTGTTCCCATTGGATAATAAGGCGTCTGAATTTAAACTCTGAGCTTAAATTATTTGATCGGATAGTTGCACTGAACTACATACTAAAGGTAGTAAAATTGACAAAAGCTTACAAAACTAGAAAATCTGCAGTATAAATTCATCTAGCTTTTTAAATAAACTGGAATGTATGTTTATAGAGCCATGTTACAACTTGTCTATAGGAGCATACTATTGGGACTTGCTACAATCCAGTGAACCGTACAACTGTAATTGGATAAACTACCTAATACTCCTACCATAACTATGCACCTTGGAACAAAATATTCCATTAAATTTGATATAAGGATATGTTTTCTATATTTAACCTCAAGTGTTCTTTTTTTATATCATTTTATGTTTTCATAGTCACCTGGCACCATTGGTAGCTTTACTAATATAAAAAACTTTGCTCCCATTATACCTTTGCTTTATTTTTTTGTCAAGCATGTTAATGATGAGAGCATTATCTATTGGTATGTAAACTGCATGAGACGTTACTATGTAACTTTAATAAATAATTGTTCGTTGTCTAAAATGCAACCGTTGTTTGGTCATGTTTTTTCTTTGAATTGGGAGATTTTCGTGGTCAGTTCTATCTTACATTCTTAACTCGTGCCTTCTCTACTCATTTTCAATTGCTTGATTTTACAATTGTTCATAATAAACAAGATATGAGATAAAAAGAAAGAAGAGAAGCTAAAGTTGAATCTCCCATTATGCTGCCTATTAAATGGAAAAGGAGGTATCTCTTTACTGGTGATTGATAAACCTTGAATAACAACGGATGTACCAAACAAGGGAGTTAGTTACCAGAAAGTCTGCCGCTGCATTATGCGGCTTTGGTCCTATCCTTGACCTATGAGAAGGTATAACAATCATAACGTTGATAAGAATGTTGATGATTTCAGCTTGCTAGATAGCTTGAGTGAAGTGTCTTAAACAAGAAGAAATGTGAAGAACAATTGTTGCATTCTGACTGAATCATGGACTCTTACTTGCTTACCTCAGAATCCGTGGTTTCACATTTTCTACATGGATCTTGCATCTATGTGCATATCAACTCAAAACGAATTGATGGAAGAATGCATATCATAAACATTGGTATTTTAATGTATTATTTGCAGGCTTCATCAAATGCAGCAACACCAATCCATATTCCTATTGATTTGGCCAGACCATACTGCGGATGTGTGCCTTCATGGTCACTCATAGGGCATAATTTTTAGTGAGTGCACTTATTATATGTTCTTTACTTGCTAAACAAATTGGCCACATAGTCCAAATGATCCATGTGTTAGTGCTAGGTAATAGAAGAAGGTGTTACAGTTGCGTTACTTAACATGCCACTGTTATTCTATTTCCTCACTTCCTACATGTTAAATGTGCCTTTAGTTTCCATTGCACCAGTCATGAGATAATTATATTGGTTCCACAACCACACTATGGGTTATTGGACTCCATGGCTCATGGGTTTTCTTCTAGGATAAATCAACTTCCTGTGGATTTCAGCTTGACTATTCATGAGCCTTCTACTGGAACAAGGATCACACTTGCGGAGAATTCAGTTTACATACGTAAATTATACCATCTTATGACATTACTTGCAGCTAGTGCTTAGATTCTTATGGTAGATAGATAGTGAATCTGCTTTTAATGCTTAAACTTCTAAGCAAGGTGATAAGATAACTATCATGTTGATCTACCTCACATGGGTGGTGATTTTTATGCTTGAGTCAGGATACATTGGTTACTGAACCATATAACTCGTGACTCATTTTCATCATCGAATGTCCAAACTGGTTTTGGTTTGTTGATAGAGATAATCAGATTACTTATTTTCTCCAAAAATGAAGTAGTAAATGTGAGTTTAATGTTGAGTTAATTTTCGGTATGCACATTATATTCTCTTGGTGTTTGCGCTGTTCGAATTCTCTTCAAATAATTTGATAGAAAATCTTGATGCCTATTTATGCAAAATTAATAAAGAATAGCATATGATCAATTTCATCAATCTAATGTGCTATAGATGCGTTCCCATATGTCTGAGGTGGAATCCATGCACTTCTATCTTGCCATATACATGAAAAGTTACCGTTTTTTGTTGTTTGGTAGATTTATCATGTCTGCTGTGGATTTTATGTTAATCGTTTCATTTTTTCCAAGTTTGTCTGGGATGCTCTTGTGATAAATTTACAGACTGCAAACATATGTTGGGACCAGCAAATTAGTTGTTTCTTCTAAGTCTTCTTCCTAGTTGAAAGCATTCCTGATGAACCGATGCTAGGAAAGACAATTAACTACGGGAGCGATGTAAGCACAAACAACAACAAAACTGAAAGTGCATGTGTGCCCCCATGTGTGGTTTTGGTAATTAATGACAATCTTTATGGACTTATGTTTGCATTGAGTTTTACTTGTAGGATTTGTCCATAGGCAATGCTTGTACCATATGTTGGCTTCAAAGTTGGGAGAAGAAGAAAGTAAAGAAGATCAAGTGTTGACCAAGGTGTTCAAGGAGAGATCCAAAGATTTGTCATGTGAGAGTTGTGCCTATGGCAAGTGTGTCTTGAAGAATAAAGTTGGAGTGATGTCTCTTATGTGCCTTCAAGACACCAACATAATGAAGAAAGAAGAAATGATGTGCAAGTTCAAGATGAGCCATCTCGAAGAGATCATTTTCTTGAAGCTTGTCATCCTATGGTTATCATGGATATGGGAAGGTGATATGCCCAAGAGGGAAGCTCTACCATAGTCGAGTATGGGAGAGCAATTTGCAAGTCTTCACCAAGCTAGTGCAATCAAGAAAGGTGTTCCATCTTGAGGTGGACAAGATCGCTATCGTCAAGCTCAAGTGGAATATGCTCAAGGCAAAGGTATGTTCTTGATAGGGTTTCTTTCTTACCGGTCTCATGGTGTTAGTTGGGGAGACCGGTTTATAGGATAAATACCCGTACTATCAAGAGGGGCTCTCAAGTGAGTAACTTGATCATATCCTTCGTGAGAGCTCAAACCTTTGCATACTTGGCATAATCTTTCTTGGTTGTTATTTGTATCTTATCCATGTGAGGTTCTTGAGCTTGTGGTAATATTCATAACAAGCTCTAGTTCATCGAAAATGGATTTCATATACATTCTCTATTGCATTTTTGATATTGGAGGTTTTACCGGTTTGTCTTTTAGAGATTGGTAAAACCTTCCATTATGTGGTTCTTATCCATGAGAGGATTTAGAGCTTGTGTTAATCTTCATGACAAGCCCAAGTTCATCGAAAACGGATTTCATATGCATTCTCTATTGTGTTTTTGATGTTGGAGGTTTTACCGGTTCGTCTTGTTGAGAGAGGTCAAACCTTTCGACATTTGGTTCTATCCTCCCTTTCTGGACTATGATGGTTCCCTGCATTATCTTGTAGATCTTATTGTCCTCTTTAAAACGAGCCCAAGATCATCAAAATCGGAGTCCGGATGCAAAAGTTATGGTTGTTTTCGTATTGGTCTTTTTGTCAGTTTTTGTAAGACCGGAGACTCCGGACTAAATCTCCGGTCTATCTCTGGACCGCGTACAGATTGTCCCCCAGTTCGACCCCGTTTGGCCTGGGTACACGGGAGACTCCGGTCCCAGTCCGGAGACTCCGGACCGGGCGATTCCTCGGCCTAACGGTTGGATTTCTAGGGACCTATTTAAGGGCCCCTTCTTCCCCAATGGTTCCCTAACCTTCCTTGCAAGTTTCCCCTCCATTGCTGACCTTCTTGAGCTTGCTATACCTCAATCCCTCCATTGATTCTTGCATATTCTTGAGGGATTTGAAAGAGGAGATCTAGATCTACAACCCCACCAATCAATCTCTCCTCTAAGTGAGGGGAACATCTTGTGATCTAGATCTTGGAGTCTTTGGTGGATTTCCTCCATTGTTCTTCCTCTCTTATTCCCCCATAAGCTTTTGTAGCTTTGGTGGAATTTGGGAGAGAAGGACTTGAGCACTTTGTGTGTTCTTTCCATTGCATTTGGTGCATCGGTTTGAGTTCTCGGTGAGGATTCGATTGGGTGAAAGGTGAGAAGCTTTTTACTCTTGGGTTCTTGGAACCTTAGACGGTTTGGTGGTTTTGCAGGTTTGTGGATTACTTGGGGCCTCCAATTAAGTTGTGGAGCTTTCCCCAAACTTGTTTGTTGGGAGCCTCCAATTGAGTTGTCGCGAAGTGCCCCAACCTTGTGAGAGGTTACGGATTGCCACCGACAAGTGCACCGATAGGGGAAGTGTGGATCGATCCTGTTGGGGTGAGATTCATAGGAGAACAAGGGAGGCCTTTTGTGGCGTTGGTGGTTTGATACCACCCCCTCTCCAAACGAGACATACTCCATGTTGGGAGGAACTCGGTAAAATATCGTCGTCTCCGCGTGCCTCGGTTATCTCCATATCCAAGCTCTACTTATGCACTTTACTTTATGTTAGCCTTCGTGCTTGAAGTATATATCTTGCTCTCACATAGTTGCTTGTCTTGCTTAGCATAAGTTGTTGGTGCAAATAGGTGAACCCTAGTTGTTCTAGGTTTTGTGCTTGACAAATTAAACACTAGTTTTATTCCGCCTTTGTTAAGCCCATCTCGTAAAAGTTTTAAACCGCCTATTCACCCCCCTCTAGGCGACATCTGTGTACTTTCAATTGGTATCAGATCCTGGTCTCTCATTTTAGGCTTCACCGCCTTGAGAGTAAAGATGTCGGCTAGGGGATTTGTGCACAATGAAATGTTTATATTCGATGGCACAAATTATGATATCAGGAAAACTCGCATGCTTATTCATTTTCAGGACATGGACCCAAATTTGGAGCGTATTGTAGATATAGGTTTTTCTCCTCCTATGGATTTCGAAAATCTATCTTGTGAGGATGAGAAAAACTTATATCTCGATGCTCAAGCTTCTAATGTGCTTGTTAATGCTTTGAGTTTTGTAGTTACTTCTTCAATCATACCTTTTTGGAGCGCTCATGAGTTATGGACAAAACTTCAAGATAAATATGATGTGTCCAACATTATTGAGGATTATTGTATTGCTTCCACTTCCAGCCGTGATGAGTTCTCATCTTCTTCCACTTCACCAAAGTGTGGCAAGACACAAGGTAATGATATGGTGAGTGGTGATGAATATTGCAATGTTGATAGTAAGCTTACTCTTGATGATCCTTCATCTCTATCTCGTTGCAATGCTTCACCTTTGGACTTAAACACGTCTAGCACTATATATGATTTACATGCTAGTGTTTATAGTCCTTGCATATCATGTATAAATTGCCTCAATAGATCACATGATGATATGCTCTCTTTCCCTTGTTGTCATAATATAAATGCTTCTATTTCCTCTAGTTGTTGTGTGTCTAACAATGTAGAGGAAACCAAAGATTATATTGGTAAAGACATGAATTTTAATGGAGCTTCAAGTAATTCTTCATCATCATCATCATCTCACGGTTCCCACCTATGCCTTATGGCTCGGGATTCAAAGGTAACTCCTACTTTGGAACCCAATACCTCTTGTGATGATGAGGATGAGGATAATGAGGAAAAGGAGATTAATGTTGATGATTTATATGAAAAGGGTGAGATGGTTTATCATGCTCTTATTAAGGATAATATTGCTTGCTCTAACTTTGTTGAAATCTTGGACTTTGCTATTAAGAGCAAAGAACATATTGATAAGTTAGAAGCACAAATTGAGGAGCATGAGAACACCATTGATAAAATGAGTAGCCTTGAGCGTGAGTATGCTAATCAAATTGCACATCTAAATGAAGCTCTTGAAGAGGAACAAACCACTAAGGAATCTCTTGAGGAGACTTTTTCTCTAGAGTTGTCTAGAGTAAAGGAATCTCATAATATAGGTCCTAAGGTGGCTAGTGGTCTCAAAAGTAAAAAATGATGAGCTTTAAGTTGCTTATGCTAAACTTCTTGAGGATTTTGAGCACCTCAAAAATGGCTCTAGGGTCATCAAGGGTGAGCTCATCAAACTCACCGAGTCACATGAGCAACTTAAAGCCTCTTACTCAAAAGAGCTTTCGAAGTTGCCCTCACCTCTTGCAATTAATTATGATGCTTGTGCTACTAACTCTATTTATTGTGAAGCATCTATTTTGAAGGAGAATGTTGAGCTAAAGACTCAACTTGCTTTGCTAACTAGCAAGTATGGGATCTTGGAAGAAAGTCATGGTAATCTATCAAGCTCTCATGGGGATCTTCTAGCCTCCCATGATAGGCTAAAATTAGCTCATGAGGCTATTATGTCAAAGGTAACATCTAATGAGCCTCATGTGGACATTATCACTACTTCTACTCAAAATGTCATATTGCCATGTGCTAGTCCTTGTAATTCATCCACTCATGCCATTGATACATCTTGTGATGAATTACTTTCCATCCCTTGTTGCTCTAACAATGTAGCATCCACTTCCTCTAGTATTTTTGTTCACACTAACCATGTAGAGGAAATTAAAGAGCTCAAGGCTCAAGTCACTTCTTTGAAGAATGACTTGAAAAAGGGTCATAAAGGGAAGGCCACTCTCGACAATATCTTGAGTATGCAAAAATTCCTCAATGACAAGTGTGGGCTTGGATACAACTCCAATGTCAAGAACAAGTCCACTATCAAGCTGAAGCACAAGGGCAACAAGAAGAATGGCCAATATCAAGTCAAGAATCTGGCCAACATTGTTTGCTTCAAGTGCAAGGAAGAAGGGCATCATGTTAGATCTTGCCCATTGAAGAAGAAGCCTCTTAGTGTGAAGCAACAAGGGAAGCAGCCTCAAGCTCTACCTCAAGTTAGTGATGGGCCTCTTCCTAAGAGGACTACTCGAGCTCTTCCTCGAGTTGCGGCTTCACCTAAGAAGAAAGATGGCAAGAGAAGAACTTGCTACATATGTCGTGAGAAGGGGCACATTTCTTCCTCATGCACTATTGGTATCTCCTCATCCAACCCTATCATTATTGATGATGCTTATTCTCTTTGTAAGGATGAGGTTGGCAATGTGTTTGCCAAATTTGTTGGTGCTCAATGTGGGTTCATGAAAAGAACCATTTGGGTTGCCAAGACTATTGTGACTAACCTCTTAGGACCCAACTTGGTTGGGGACCAACAAGCCAAAACTTGATCAATAGGTATTGTTGGAGGGCATTGGAGACTTGGTTACATTATGAAGAATTGAGGGATCTTCATCATTTATTCTTCTCAAGTCAATCCATTTGGATTATCATGCTTCTATCATATATCCAATGTCCCTCCTTGTGGTCACATGTGCTTAACTCATTTACATTGAAAGTTACTTGCTCCCTTGTGCATGTGTTGGTTTTGTACCTTTATATGTGTTTGTACATGTTGTGCTTCCCTCATACTTATATTGAGTTATCAAGTATACTTGTATTTTGGTTGGCACACCATGTATTTGTGTCTCTTGGGTTGGAGACTTTGTTGAATTTATTTGGTACGTTTCTTGGCTCTTGTGAGAAATTAATGGACTATCCCATTTTGGGGAAGTGTTATGCTTGGGCATTCCACAATCCTAAAATGTATGTACATGAGAAATACCACTTAGTATATATAGCAAGTTTTATCTAGTATCTACGTGGTATGTCTTTCTCATGAGAAATTCAAGTTCCATAATGTTCATTAATCATCTATATTTGGATGTTTTTACCTCTTGTTGGAGTATTCTTGGTTTACCACATTATGGGGGAGTCATATGCCTTGTGCATATTACAAACCTACAAAATGTGGACATTTGAGGTTGTGTCACTTAGAATTGATATTTATATTTATCTAGCTCCTAAGTGGCACATTTAGCTCAAACAAGTTCCAATTCCCTTGGGTTGATTTTATTGCTCATCGTTTGGATCTTGTTTGTGAGAGTTTTCTTGGTATGTGTTTCCCATATTTGGACCTCCATATCCTCCATGGAAACCATTTGCTTCAACTTACTTTTATCTTTTATGATTGTATGACTATATGGAGCTATCAAGAATCTCTATCTAAGCATCAAGCTTAATTTTTATATTTCTTCATATGCTTCGTGTTGTGAATATGATCATGATATCCTTGAAAACTATCTTGGGAAATGTTTCCCCATAATTCTTGTCATTGGACAAGTGGTACTCCGTATATGGTAGAAGTTATTGATCATATTCACTTTGGCCTTTGCTTAAATTTTGTACTACATCTCGCCAAGAAAATGTTTTGTGTTGTCTCCCAAGCTTTCCTTGCCTCTTGTGGATCTTCTTATTTTATTGGTATCCTCGTGTGTTTTATTAAATGTAGGTACTAGTGATGATCCCATTTGTGTGCATTTTGCATTCAAAAGGAAAATCCTACACAATGCACTATCCATGGGGGAGCTCTCCTATATTATTTAGAATACTCATATTTATGCTTTTTGTTTTGTTCCATATCATGTTTTATGTGCTTGGAAGTTTGATATTTTCTTTTGGTACTTTGTGCCATCATGAAAAGTATAGAGTTTGGTTTCTGTGTTGGAACCTTGCTCTTTTGGGAGTTAGTTTTGTCTCATTCCTTGTTACTTGTTTGATCCCTTAGGATGAGATAAATCCTTAAGCATTGGTGTTTTTGTCTATCTTTTGCTCTTTGGCTTTTGCCTTGTTCATTTGTTGAATTTGTGTCCGTTCATGTGTTGATTTGGCTCTTTGATGCAATTTGGACACCCTTTTGTCGTGTCACACTATTGTGTGAGACTTCTCGGTTTACTTGGTGTTTTTGTTCAAATTCTATCTCCATTTTGGTTCTTGAAAATCTCGTGCATACATATTTACTACATGTTCTATATTATGGTATGCTTGCTTTCTTTGATCCAATATATAGGGGAAACTCCACCAAATCCTATTTTGGCTAAGATGTGCATGAAATTCAATTTCATATCAATTTGCACATGTTTTTGTGGAGTTTGTCCTATGTATTGTAGTGTATCTAACTACTTTGGACCCGATGAGTTTTGGGACCATTGTGTACTTGAATGTGTTATAGGTACATTGGAGATACCTTGGATGCTTGTCTCAATAATAAGAATATGTGGTGACTAAATGATAATTGGAGGCAAGCTAGGATGATCAACAAACTCATATCTACTTCATCCTACCAATGGTATCTCGGTAACAAGTATCCCTCTCATGCATACTTCTCTATCATCCAACCTTTGTGGTTGCATCATGGCATGATTTCCTTCTGTTGCTTTTATTGCGGTTCTTGCAAGATTTTATTCTATCATCCTTATTGTTATATGAGTAAGTTGAGATGAATGCATATTTTAGGGAGTATATAAAATCATGTTTATGATTCACCAATCCCACATATGCCAATCTAGCAATTCTATTGCTAATCATTTCCTTAGTTTCTCTTATGTACTATATGGATGAATTTGCAAGGTTTTTTTATGATACTTGTTGCCTTTCCCAATGCATTCCAACTAGATCTTGTTCCCTTGTGATAGTTGTGATGTATTCATTGGTGTTTGAAGGTCATTGATATTCAGTAAGATAAATATGAGCCTTTGGCCATGCTTTCTAGCAAAAATCTTATTGGCAGTATCTATGACTTTCGTTTGGATATCTTGTTCATTCTTGAGTATCCATTTTTGTGTGTGCATGTTTCTTTGTGGATGTATATCTTGGTGATTGTTGTCTACCTAGAAAATTATACACATGATTATGGCTAAATCTCTAGTTGATATCCTTTTTGCTTTGGAGTCTACACCTTGTGCATCTTTTATGCTTCGGTGGCTCCAAATGTTCTGCTTTGAGTGCTTGACCTTTTCATTTGCATCTTTTGGCACTCGTTGGTGTTAAGAAAGTTTATATCTCATGCCTTTGTGTTGTTATGTAAGTTTGGGGGAGCAAGGATACCATGTTTATGAACTTTCCATTCAAAGCAATTATTATATTTGGTGCATAAACCTTGGGGAGCTTTCCTAATTTACCTAAGAACACCCATTTTCTTTCTTGTTCTTGTTTGGTGTTTTGTTTGATTATGGGGAGCTAGGATTCCATAATTGTGCACTTTGTTGCTATGTTAATCTAAACACCCATTTGCTCTCATCATAATATCTTCTCTCTTTCTTGTGCTTGTGGTTTAAATGATATAGAGGGAATGAGGATGCCATGTTTGTGCATACTGTATTCAAATGCAAAATTATAATTTGTGCACAAACCTTGGGGAGTCTCCTCATATTATTTAGATCACTCTCTTTTCAATCTTATCATCATATCTATCTTTCTTTTGGTATCTTCCTTTTGTGAAGTGCTTCTTTCGATCTTTTGATTGCCTGCTTCATTCGTTGATGCTTCTTCACCATTTTATTTCTTTGCAATCTTTGGATCCTCAGTTTAGTTTGATTTCCTCCTGGTATTCATCATTGGATACGTGCATTTGATTCTACTCATATTATGAGAAATGCACACCATATGGAGGAACTCTCACTAAATTAGCCTTCTAAAGTTTTTCACCCATTTCGGCAATCGATGCCAATGGGGGAGAAGTTTTAGAGGGTTTTAGGGAATTTGGTTGTGTGTTGTGAGTTTTGTACTTAAACACTTGCCTTGTGTGCTTTGCATCTTAGTGTGTTGCATATCATATTGAATATATAGAGAAAACTCCACCACCTGTAATAGTTGGCAATATATGCAATGAAATTCAAGTTCATCCACACGTGCATAGATTGTGGGGGAGTTTGCTCTATATTGTGGTTGTACTAACATCACATACTTGTGTTGTATTTGATGTTAGCACACCGTGTTGTTTGGTTAATTTCTTATATAAACCCTCTCAAAGGGATTGTCATCAATTACCAAAATGGGGGAGATTGAAAGTGCATGTGTGCCCCCATGTGTGGTTTTGGTAATTAATGACAATCTTTATGGACTTATGTTTGCATTGAGTTTTACTTGTAGGATTTGTCCATAGGCAATGCTTGTACCATATGTTGGCTTCAAAGTTGGGAGAAGAAGAAAGTAAAGAAGATCAAGTGTTGACCAAGGTGTTCAAGGAGAGATCCAAAGATTGGTCATGTGAGAGTTGTGCCTATGGCAAGTGTGTCTTGAAGAATAAAGTTGGAGTGATATCTCTTATGTGCCTTCAAGACACCAACATAATGAAGAAAGAAGAAATGATGTGCAAGTTCAAGATGAGCCATCTCGAAGAGATCATTTGCTTGAAGCTTGCCATCCTATGGTTATCATGGATATGGGAAGGTGATATGCCCAAGAGAGAAGCTCTATCATAGTCGAGTATGGGAGAGCAATTTGCAAGTCTTCACCAAGCTAGTGCAATCAAGAAAGGTGTTCCATCTTGAGGTGGACAAGATCGCTATCGTCAAGCTCAAGTGGAATATGCTCAAGGCAAAGGTATGTTCTTGATAGGGTTTCTTTCTTACCGGTCTCATGGTGTTAGTTGGGGAGACCGGTTTATATGATAGATACCCGTACTATCAAGAGGGGCTCTCGAGTGAGTAACTTGATCAAATTCTTCGTGAGAGCTCAAACCTTTGCATACTTGGCATAATCTTTCTTGGTTGTTATTTGGATCTTATCCATGTGAGGTTCTTGAGCTTGTGGTAATATTCATAAGAAGCTCTAGTTCATCGAAAATGGATTTCATATACATTCTCTATTGCATTTTCGATATTGGAGGTTTTACCGGTTTGTCTCTTAGAGATTGGTAAAACCTTCCATTATTTGGTTCTTACCCATGAGAGGATTTAGAGCTTGTGTTAATCTTCATGACAAGCCCAAGTTCATCGAAAACGGATTTCATATGCATTCTCTATTGTGTTTTTAATGTTGGAGGTTTTACCGATTCGTCTTGTTGAGAGAGGTCAAACCTTTCGACATTTGGTTCTATCCTCCCTTTCTGGACTATGATGGTTCCCTGCATTATCTTTTATATCTTATTGTCCTCTTTAAAACGAGCCCAAGATCATCAAAATCGGAGTTCGGATGCAAAAGTTATGGTTGTTTTCGTATTGGTATTTTTGTCCGTTTTTGTAAGACCAGAGACTCCAGACTAAATCTCCGGTCTATCTCCGAATCGCGTACAGATTGTCCCCCAGTTTGACCCCGTTTGGCCTGGGTACACCGGAGACTCCGGTCCCAGTCCGGAGACTCCGGACCGGGCGATTCCTGGGCCTAACGGTTGGATTTCTAGGGACCTATTTAAGGGCCCCTTCTTCCCCAATGGTTCCCTAACCTTCCTTGCAAGTTTTCCCCTCCATTGCTGACCTTCTTGAGCTTGCTATACCTCAATCCCTCCATTGATTCTTGCATATTCTTGAGGGATTTGAAAGAGGAGATCTAGATCTACAACCCCACCAATCAATCTCTCCTCTAAGTGAGGGAAACATCTTGGGATCTAGATCTTGGAGTTTTTGGTGGATTTCCTCCATTGTTCTTTCTCTCTTATTCCCCATAAGCTTTTGTAGCTTTGGTGGAATTTGGGAGAGAAGGACTTGAGCACTTTGTGTGTTCTTGCCATTGCATTTGGTGCATCGGTTTAAGTTCTCGGTGAGGATTCGATTGGGTGAAAGGTGAGAAGCTTTTTACTCTTGAGTTCTTAGAACCCTAGACGGTTTGGTGGTTTTGCAGGTTTGTGGATTACTTGGGGCCTCCAATTAAGTTGTGGAGCTTTCCCCAAGCTTGTTTGTTGGGAGCCTCCAATTGAGTTGTGGAGAAGTGCCCCAACCTTGTGAGAGGTTACGGATTGCCACCGACAAGTGCACCGATAGTGGAAGTGTGGATCTGTCAACACCCGGATTTTTAATCCTGGATGCCCGTTATGCCATACCTCGCAATCCCAGGATTACCATTTTTGCGAGACATAACGGATTGGATATCGCAGTACATCATCCATTACAAACCATACATAAGGTTTTACACAAATAAGGATCTCATGATCCAGTCTTTAATACAACAAGCAGCGGAAATAAACGATAGCGTAGCGGTGGGGTCCATCTCAGGGGCAGTGCAATGCTTGAAGGCAGATAGTCCTAGTTATCATAGCCGTCCTGCTGACCATCATCTTGATAATCTCCTTCATAGTCTGGCCATGATAATAGCCAGGGACAAAAGCCATGAGTACCCTTTAAGTACTCGCAAACTACTACTAGCAAGGGTTATAATTCTAAGTTAAAGTGCTGAATTGAAAAAATAACTATCAAGTTAAGTTTGAAACCTAAGCTGAGTTCTGAAGCAAGAAAAGATAAAGTAAAGTTCTAGAATCAATTAAGTTGGGAAGCTATTATCATCATCTACACAACCCTGTTGTGGGCAAGTCAAAGTTCATCATTCATTTCAAGTTATTTAGAAAACATCTGACAACGAAACAGTATGGCCATTCCAACTGTCCATAACATGGACGCCTATTCAATAGTTTGACACTCTGCAGAGGTGGTACACTTTCACCACAAGATTCGATACATCTGTCAGGGATAACCCTGAATCATCATACTTAGTATGCAGATAATCAAACATAACCTTCCCTTTACACACCCTAGTACAAGCACCTCTCCTATGAGCATGGCCTCCCAACCATGACCATCAGTCATCTTGGGCGCTGCATAGGTGGAAAAAATTGAGAGGTAGCCTCAGCTCAAACCTCTCCCATGAGGGAACTAATACTAATGCATATAAATTTCCAGCTAAGTCTTACCCAATTCAGGTAATGTGGTTGTACGGTAAATTTGGAATGGTATCGCATCCGAATCCAACCATCAGTTTTATAAAAGGGTTAAGGCTCATGCCTCATCATTTTCATCATCATAAATCAATTGTGTTTCTCAACACATGTAAAAACATCTCAATAGAATGACTCATCATTCCAAGGTTTTCACAACTCATTTTCACCAAGTGTCCCCATCTAAAATGACTCAAGTTTGATCTATTCTAAAACACTAGGTTAAGAGTGTTCACTAAGGTGGAAAGGTGGGATCAATCTCATGCCATAGAATGACATCTAAGGGTTTCTAAGTAGGTCAAGTTTTATACTCTTTATGCTACCTTCAAAATTAATTAAAGAACTCTGTGTAAACTAAGGGGGTGTGATCAAAGTATGCTTAAGGCATCTTTACTAAACTATCTAGTTTTATTCTAACTTGCTACAAGAGCTTACTAAAGCATGTTTGTAAGGGTTAGCTTGCCACTAATAGCTTGCCTTGGTTGATGCAGGGGTTGAAGTTTTCTTCTTCTTCTTCTTCTTGGTAGAACTCCTCCTCCTCGAAGGCTTGGTCGGTACTAGCGTCTAGAAATACATAGGGAGTGCACAATCACCAAACAATACTTAACTTAGGCTAAGTAGTATTCTAAACCACACAATTGATGATCTATTATCATCCCAAACATCACAAGTTTTAATTCAATAGTTTTAACCTTTTTATTTTGGAAAAGTAATTTCTACTCATTGAAATATTAACTACACTTTAATATTCACCACCAAAATATGGGATCATGTGGACACATGTCCTCACCATATATTCTAACATGTGGGAATGAGATTTAAAGGTTGGATCAATATTACTTTGGTTTAAGTTTATTATTTAATGATTTAAAGTGACTAGAAATTCCTATATAGCATTATTTTGGTACTAGTCCAAAGTCACTGCCTGTAAACCTTAATATTATTACATATTTGGATAGATATGATGAAATGTGATTTTTGAGAGTTGGAATCAACTCAAAAGCTAACTTGGTTGATTTTACAAAAATGTTTCAAGTTGCAAAAGCTTCTGTCTTCTTATTTTTATTAGGAGAAATCTATAACTCTAAATGAATTAAATCCAACGGGCTTGGATAGAGCATTTCAATACCTTTCAGACAAAATTAGTTTCATGTAATTTGGATTTGTCAAACTCACAGAATTGAATTTTGAAACACTGGACAAAAACTATATTCTAACTAAAAAGAAAAACCTAGATTTGAATCTACACGGGCTTGCGGGAAAGGAAATGGGCGGCCCGGTGGCGCTTCTGTGACACGCAGGCTCGGTAACAGAGGTCCTACTTGTCGTGACTCTTAAACGCAAGCAATGCAGCGGCGTGGTAAGTCGATTAGAGGCTAGATCTACTGAGGGTCGTAAATCGACAGCAGACGGGTCGCCGTGAGCTCGAACCCTAAGCGGCTCGGTGGGGGTCTCTGAGGCGTGCAGGGCTCCAACGGGTCGGCGATGCGGCGAACAAAGTGTAAGACGACGGCAGCGAGGCGTGGTCGTGGCGGAGCTTGGTGGCGGAATCAGCGACACCCTTCTTCTCCGAGGCGGCTCGGCTCCAATTCGTGAGCTGCTACTCCACTTGCTCCGGCGGTGGTTGAGGTTGAATAGGTGAGGAAGTGGAATGGTGTGAGTCTTTGGTCTGGGAGGCTCCTTTTATAGGCTCGGGTGAGACCAGCGGGATGGGCGGTCGACGGTGGCGACATGGCTCTGGCGAGCTAAGCGGCATGGCTGGGATGGAGATCGATGGCGGTCCCTGGCGGTGCTCTAGCGCTTCAATGCGGCCGTGGGGCGGTGGCATGATCGGGTGAGGTGGCGCTCTGCTTGGCTGAGCGGCTGTGTCCACGGCAGCGGTGGTGTGGGGCTTTAGGCGGCGAACGGAGGTGTGCAGGGTGTTCTCTAGGTCGGCGGGCGGTGTGCACGGGCTGGTGTCGGCGGCGGCTTGTGCAGGGCGATCTGCATGCTGGCGTCGGCATGGTTCGGTGGCCTTGGCGCGGGTTCTCCTCTGTGGTCCATGGCTGGTCTTGGCTCGGGCAAGGGAGAGAGAGGCGGTCTTGATGTTGCCTCCCTAGACATGGGGAGGGAGAGGGGTGGTCTGTGCAGTGTTGCAAGTTTGGCCGTGAGGCATGGCTCGGTCGGCATGGCATTGTTGCTAGGGGTGTAGGGATGGGTGTTTAGGCTTTGGTTAGATCATTGGGACAGAGGAGTAAATGGGAATCAAATGGGGGCAAAACTCTGTTCAAAACAGTGAGCTAGGATTAGAGGTGTGATTCTGCCTGCCAAGTGTTTGATGAAATGGCCGCAAGAGAAAAAGTTTTGAATTTTGAGTTCATAAATTTTGGGTGATCTCCACTAGTGATAGGTAGTCTCTGGTTGCAAGGGTTTTGAAAATAGTGCTCAATTTGATGGTTTTTGAAATAGGGGTGATCTATGCATATGCATTAGATTCAATTTTAAACTGTCATTTAAAATAGTTTACAAAAGGTTTTTAGTAGATCAAAAGGTGGACCTTGGTACCTCATTATGTGTACTAGCAATGGGTGTAAAGATCAAGAATTGTTTCTGTTAAAAATTGAGTACTAGGAATAGCCAAAGTAGGTATGAGAGTTAAATTTGTCCAAATGACCATTCCTTCATTTTAATTCTTTTTGATTTGATTTTCTTTAGGAAAAGTTTGGAAATGATGTAGATGATGTTTAAATCACCTAAGAAACATTTTAGAAGCAAAGGATCACACAATCATGGCAATTCAAAACAACTCCTATTTTAAATACACACATATAAGAATGCTTTCATTTTAAATTTGGAAAAGTTTTTGTTAACCCTATTTTTGGATGACTTGATCTTGATAAGCTTGGATTGAAGTTTTGGGATGCTATAGGATCGATCCCGTTGGGGTGAGATTCATAGGAGAACAAGGGAGGCCTTTTGTGGCGTTGGTGGTTTGATACCACCCCCTCTCCAAACAAGACGTACTACATGTTGGGAGGAACTCGGTAAAATATCGTCGTCTCCGCGTACCTCGGTTATCTCCATATCCGAGCTCTACTTATGCACTTTACTTTGTGATCGTATCGTTGGCAAGTATATATCTTGCTCTCACATAGTTGCTTGTCTTGCTTAGCATAAGTTGTTGGTGCAAATAGGTGAACCCTAGTTGTTCTAGGTTTTGTGCTTGACAAATTAAACGCTAGTTTTATTCCGCCTTTGTTAAGCCCGTCTCGTAAAAGTTTTAAACCGCCTATTCACCCCCTCTAGGCTGTGTCCTTTCAAAAACAAAAATGATGGCCGTGCAATGCCAAACGAGGGGCAGACGGCGCAGCGAAGCGCGCCCTTTCATATAGTATCTATTGATTTTGCTAAGCATCATATGTAGATATTCAAACATACCTTGACTCCACAGGCAAGGAATCTTCTCCATGTGTCCGTGTCTTGAAATGCAACATACCTCTGGCACGACAAATGGTGGCAACAATATTCCGGTCCATCATTAATACCGGTGTAATCCGGGTCAAACTTGCTCTCAAGGACCTAAATTAGAGAGCATAAGCAAATAAATCGAAGTCAGCCGACGAAATCTAAGAAATCCCCAAATTTTAGCCAAAACCCTAGTTCTACACCCACCCGAAGATCTAGGCTCAGATCAGTCGCCTCGTAGAATTCCGACAGTAGGCTATCGCTGCTCGTCTCTCCATTGCTCTAGGAGACCATGTCGGCGGTGGAGGCGCGACAACGACTCGATCAGAGATGAGAGAGACGGGGGAGAGAGTGAGTGAATGGTCTGGTCGAGCTGACCGATGCGTCCACTTTTACATGTGCTGACATCAACATGAAACTAGGACCCACATTTCATAATTGCAGTCAAGACGAGTGTTACGCTGGAGTGATATGTATGTGTCACACAGTTACGCTGGAGTGATGTTTTTTTATCACGAACCTGAAAGGTCGATTTTTTTTTGTGAGTAAGGTCGATGGTTTTTTGAACTGTAATTTTCTCATTCCCCTTAACTCGTTTAAAAAAAAACATTTCTCATTCCCCTTCGTAATGTTTACCAAACACGCTGTAAGCGGAGAAAAGAAACCAAAGTTCTGTCTGCCACATAAGCGGAGGCTGAAGCAACACAAAGCCATCGTTTCCCTTTGCATACTCGACGAGCGCAGAGCGAAAGCGTCCCCTTCTCAATCTCCCTTCCACCTCCTTCTCCACCCACCTGAAAGCGACGCCGGCGCACCGAGCACAGCGAACTCCCCCGTCCTCTCGGCACCCGGCTGCCCCCTCGCCCAGCGACAGCGACCGCCGGTCGCTTCTAATGACCTAAGCATCCCCGTTCTGCGCCCCCCTTTTCCCTCTCCTCCCGTCCCATCCCTCTCCGCCCTTATGACCTCTTCGTCCCCTGCCTCAAACCCTAACCCCGTCCCCACACCACCCCCAAACCCCACAACCAAGGCCACTCCCGGGAGCGCGAACGCGATCCCCTCGTCGTCGCCGCCCAAGGAGCAGCTGCCGCCGCAGAGCCAGGACGGGGTCGTTGCGGGAGGAGGAGGTGGCGGTGGAGCGGGGGTAGATGGTGGGGGTGAGGGCGGCGCCGAGGTGGCGGAGGCGGTGGTAGCGGGCGAAGCGATGGAGGTTGATGGCGGCGTGGGAGGAGGTGGAGTTGCGGATGTGGAAGGGGGAGGTGGTGGTGGAGTGGCGGGGGGAGCGCAGGTTACGTCTTCACCAGCGACCGTGTTCCGGATCCGGCTCAAGCAGCCCCCCGCGAGCCTCCGGCACAAGATGCGCGTGCCTGAGCTGTGCAGGAACTTCAGGTGTGCCCGCTTTGAGCCGCCCGAAATCTGAGAGCTGTTTATAGTTTCCTTTTTTTTTCTGCGACAAGTGGAAAATGTGTAGTTGTGGTCTTTTCATACATTAGCGCGTAGATGGAACTGTGGTTTTCTTTTTGTTTCCCGTGAATATGTTATGTTTTGGTAAAAATCAAGCTTGAACTCGGGTCACAGACTTAATGAGGTCAAGCTGGTCACTCTTCCCAAGCCCGAAAAAATTGGGAAACGCGATGACATCCATTTTAGAATATTCACATTTGTATCTCAAATGACGCATGAGCAGATCTCTTGGAGTTCTATTGGTCATTCCATAGCTAGTTTGTCTGGAATTGCCATGTGCTGACACCAATTATCTGCCACACTATGGTGTAAGTGTAATTGCTTGGTTAAACATGGTAATCTTTTGCAGAGTCTTTTTCTTGTTAAACATGGTAACCTTGTTGGAGTCAAATGGGCGAGTAATTCTGTGTTTTCTCCCGGGTTTAGGAACCAATTGGTGGGTTGTGTTATCAATCCGCGCCTCCTCATGTTTTCAGGAGCTCACAGTACTCTGTAATCTTTATCTGGTTTGACCTAAAAAATGTGATTGTTATATACCAGCTGGTGTGGTGATGAACTTGAAGTTATTCTTCTAAAAAACTTCTAAGTTCCATGTACATTTTCCTTCTTAAATCTGATAAACACAGTGTGCCTACTCTGATTTGCTTTACCATCAGCTGAAAACTTGTAAGTCATATTTTTTTCCTCATCTTGGTGGTCTTCCTATTGCAGCGCTGTTGCTTGGTGTGGGAAGCTGAATGCAATTGCATGTGCATCAGAGACTTGTGCACGGATTCCGAGGTCAGATCTTCCTCTATCTATTCCACAGTCCTCGCTTGTCCATGAAGGGATATTTAGTGGCAGGGTTAGGTAGTATCGTTAGCCATTTTGATATAGAGGTGCTTCGTTCGTTATTTAATCATTTCGTGGAAAAGTTCATTTGCCATTTTTTGTTAGTGAAATTTCTTTCCTGCAAAGTAATGTATTGTATACTTGCAGCTCTAATTCAAGTCCACCTTTTTGGATTCCTATACACATACTGAATCCCGAGAGACCGACAGAATGTTCTGTTTTCAATGTGAGAGCAGGTAAATATCTATTCACCCATTACTCTAAATATTCTTGCATCCTCTATATAGCATTGGTAAATAAAATCCACACTTACAACTTCAAATCGCAAATATATGCTGTAATTTAATTATGTTTGCATGTGCTAATTATCCCAAACCAGAACCAGTTTCTTGTCTAATTACATTGTTAATTGGACAGATTCTCCACGTGATTTTGTTCAGTTCATTGAATGGTCTCCTCGGTCATGCCCTCGTTCACTATTAGTGGCAAATTTTCATGGGAGGATTACTATATGGACACAGCCAAGTAAGGTATGCAAACGAAGTCCAGATCGCATAATAATTCTTCTTGTGTGGAGGGGGTCTAATGCTATTTAATTCAGCTTTTCCGTTGTTATTACTCAGGATTTTATTATCTTCATACATTAAATGCCATTTTAATAATCTGGTTAATTTCTTTTTGACATGGTGAAGGGCCCTGTTAATCTTGTACGTGACTCTAGCTCCTGGCAATGTGAACATGAATGGCGTCAAGATCTTTCTGTGGTTACCAAGTGGTTGTCCGGAGTTTCTCCGGTATGTTGTTAGTGTATTACCTATATTCTGCTTGCCTGATAAGGTGTGACGTACTACCTTACGATTGAACCAACAGTTTACCTGCACATGCTGTTAAGGGACCTGATTTCCTGGTGCACATGTGTAGATTTTACCTCATTTGGCTGTGCATTATTTTTGTACCATACAACCTCACATAGTTCTTGACTATATTATTGTAACAAGAATAACAAAGTAGTGAATATGAGCCTTTTCTAAGAATTCCTCCATAGACATTTAATTTAAAACTACTTTCAACATTTAATTAAAGGTCCAGCTTGCGAATGTTACAGCGCCTTGTATGTTCTGTGTTTGATTACCTATTTAGCCTGACAATTACTAGCTGTCGCTAAATTTCTTACTTTCTTTGGTTCTACAGTATAGATGGCTTCCTACAAACTCCGGTACTTCTACAAACATGAAAACCTTTGAGGAAAAATTCCTTACACAGCACCCTCAGAATTCAGGTTGGTGAGCCAAATGTATTACTTCAAAAATAATATTTTCTTCTGGGGAGGGGGGCTTGCTTTCAGTGTGTTTTATTTTACTCTGACATGACTCTGTTTACTGCAGCAGGATGGCCAAATATTCTATGTGTTTGTTCAGTATTTTCATCAGGATCTGTTCAGCTTCATTGGTCAGAGTGGCCTTCCGGAAACTCAGCAGAACCTAGATGGTTTTCTACTAGCAAAGGGCTTCTCGGAGCAGGCCCCAGTGGTATAATGGCTGCTGATGCTATTATTACTGAGTCTGGAGCTTTACATGTTGCTGGTGTTCCCCTTGTTAATCCTTCTACTGTAGTGGTTTGGGAGGTGATGCCTGGTCTGGGCAATGGTATTCAGGCGACTGCAAAGATAAATGCAACAAGCCCTCTTCCTCCATCTCTGAACCCCCCTTCCTGGACTGGTTTTGCTCCATTAGCAGCTTATCTCTTTTCCTTGCAAGATCACCTTGTTTCTGAGGGTGCACAAACAAGAAAACAGACAGATAATGAGATTACCGAGGCTGCATCCATCCATTGTTGTCCAGTTTCTAATTTTTCAGCTTATGTCAGTCCTGAAGCTGCTGCCCAGTCAGCCACTACTACAACATGGGGATCTGGGGTTACTTCAGTTGCTTTTGATCCCACTCGAGGAGGAGGAGTCATTACAGTTGTAATTGTTGAAGGTACGTATACAGCTTAATTCAGGAAATCAATCAGTACAATGCCATGCAATCTCAGAAGGACTGTTGTAATTTGCTCTGTGACATGGCATGAACCCTACTCTAATGGGTTATTCCTGTCCTTCTGATAAGACTCCATGTCCTTATCATCATACATCTCTTACGCGCATCTTCAAGAATCCAACTATATATCTCGAGAAAAAACCCGAGGTCATTATGGTTAATACAGGTGACAGCCTGATAGGCCTCTGAATAACATATTTTGTTCTAGCTGTTTGTGCTGTCTTGCTTACGTGGTTTGTGCCATGGTCATAAAACTCTTGATCATTTACTAATATATGTAGACTCTTCTCAGTAATTTTTTGGTCTCAGGTGTTGATATGATGCTATCTCAAATATTATTAGGTGAATAAGTTCCTCTTAGCTATCTTTATTTTTTTCTACTGACAATCATTAAATCGTTGCAGGTCAGTATATGTCTCCGTATGACCCTGACGAAGGACCTTCCATCACTGGATGGAGAGTCCAGTGCTGGGAATCTTCACTTCAACCTGTTGTCCTTCACCCAATATTTGGAAGCCCTTCTAGCTTTGGTGGGCAGCCACCTATGCAAACTGTTTGGTCCACTAGGGTTAACAAAAGCATTCCACCAACAGAAGAACTTAAAAATCCTCAAACATATGTTCCAATGCCAACAACTTCAGATGAACGGAGCTCTTCTGAGTGCAGTGTTGACAGGGCAAACAGACTTAGTTTTGATCCTTATGATCTTCCGAATGATGTTAGACAACTGGCCCAAATAGTTTATTCTGCACATGGTGGTGAGGTTGCTGTCGCTTTCCTGCGTGGTGGAGTGCACATTTTCTCAGGCCCAAACTTTGATCAGGTTGACAGCTATCATGTCAATGTTGGCTCATCAATTGCTCCTCCAGCCTTCTCCTCTAGCAGCTGTTGCTTGGCATCAGTATGGCATGACACACTTAAAGATCGAACTATCTTAAAGATAATACGTGTGCTTCCCCCCGCAATTCTTAATGCTCAGACAAAGGTCAGCTCAGCTGTTTGGGAACGGGCAATAGCAGATAGGTATGCAACCCAGTTAATATGAGCTGATTGAAATGATATATTTCCATCTCACAGTTGTATTGTTTTGTCAGATTTTGGTGGACTTTGATGGCTGGTGTGGATTGGTGGGACGCTGTTGGTTGCACACAGAGTGCTGCTGAAGATGGTATCGGTAAGTAACTAAGTATGTAGTTTGTGCAGTTCAATTTGTTTGAGCTGTCCATGTAATTTGAAGGGAAGTCAATCCTCTGCTGCACTGTACAATTTCCACAACTGGCATTTCGGTTCCTACAAGTCTATATTTTAGGGCTGAATCAAATGAAATTAGATTCTGATTTGCAGAAGTCAAAGTGATAGTGGTAGAAGTACTACTTACATTGTTCTCTACATAAACAAACTATATTAGGAGGACTCAGTCAAAAAATGGGAGTATGTTCATGTTTCGTATGCAGAAGACCCTATTATCTGGAATGGGGCAACTGGCTCGCAAGCACCATCTTGGAACTGTGCACGTGCATCTATCTCATCTTGAAATGTGCTTTTGCCTCATGCTCCATGCCTAGATTCCTTATCGTGTTGCCTCTTTGATTCAAAGGATTTGCATAGAAATTTTGGAGGTTCAAATCCTTAGAATTTTTTCTATGGTGGTTGTTTGATTTGCAGGATTGAATCCCATAGGATTTTTTTCCAAGGATTCCTTAACCCAATCTAACATCCACTCAAACCTCTTTTTTAGAATCCTTTACTTTTCCTGTGATAGAATCAAACAAACTTTGGTGCATACGAAATCCTGTAGGATTTGAGTGGGCATGACATTGCAATCATAGTTTTTTCCTATTCTTGTGTTTTTAGAATCCCGCGAATCAAAGATGCCTTTTTCTGCTACGACTTGTGACAGAATTTCCTGAGCAACTGCAATGTCTCTGTTTTAGTATAACTATTTGTTGCATATGCTTTGCAACATGTGATTTGTACTACTCCCTCCGCCCCTAAAAGGATGTCTAGATTTGTCTAGATTCACATGTATCTATACACTAAAACGTGTCTAGATACATACGAATCTAGACAAATCTATGACATCCTTTTCAGGAAGGAGGGAGTACTTAGGAAGAAACTAAAATCCTTGCTCTTTGTTTCAGTGTCACTTAACAGTGTGATAGCCTTGCTGGATACGGACTTCCATTGTCTTCCAACTATGCAACAGAGGCAACAACACTGTCCTGTAAGTGGTGTTGTGGTTCACTATGCACAATGTAGCAATGACCTTCAATTACTCATCAGACATTATGGACTTTCTTACTAGTATTTAATAGATGTGTCTGATTGCCTTCTTGAGCTCTTGAGGCAGTGCATCTATCAGTTACCTTCTTCTACCATTTTTCTCCCTGCAATCACAAGGGAGATGCATATGCGTATACACACCACCAGCTTTTTTGCCCCCTCCCCACTCCAACACTTTCTTTAATTTAATAGAGCTTCCGTTCAATTCTTTTTGTAGTACTAGTCTTGTGATTTATATATTTACTACTCCCTCTGTCCAGAATTAACTGCTCACATTTGTCTAGATTCGCATGTATCTACGTGTCTAGATTCGCAGTTAATTCCGAACAGAGGGAGTATTTCTTGAGTGAAGAGTGAAATTACATCACAGAAGTCCTTGGAGAGAGAATATGGCCCGCTTCACGAAACGCTTGTATTTCATAGATGCTTGGATTGTCATGTTACATTATAATTAGGGGTAATTTATATGCAAGCACCTAATAAGCATTGGTGGCTAGCACCTTACATTACGTGGCAAGAAAGATGGTTTTCTTGGCACATGGATTAACCTATAAACTTTCAAAACATTATGATTGGTTGATTTACTGCACGCAGGACCTCGATAGGATCAAGTGTAGGCTGTTGGAAGGAACAAATGCTCAAGATGTCAGAGCACTTGTGTTGGACATGCAAGCAAGATTGCTTCTGGATATGCTTGGCAAGGGAATAGAGTCTGCCTTGATAAATCCATCAACTCTGCTTCCTGAACCCTGGTTAGCTTCTAGTGATATGCTGTCTAACATTGAGCCTGACAAAATGACTGTTGAGCCAGCTCTACTTCCAAACATCCAGGTCTACTTTACTTCCTGTGCTTTCCATATCATTGTCATTTAACTTAAATTCAACTTGCTATTCTTCATTGTTTTTGCTTTTATGGACTTGGTACGTGCGGAGCATTAGCAATTTGGGGACTTCTGTTTACACTTGCACGTAAATGGCGTTAAGTTTCTTTTATTGTGAGCATTGCTTTCCCTAGGTTAGGTGAAACCATGTTCAGCTCATCAACTGCTTCTTACGCTCCTGTCTAAATTGCCTTAATATATATTAACATAAACTGCATGCATAGAAGCTTTGCGTTATTATTTGGTGGATTGCTTATCCTTCTAGCACTGAATGCAGGGTTATGTTGACGCTGTTCTTGATTTAGCATCACATTTTATCACACGCTTGCGGCGTTATGCAAGCTTCTGCCGGACTTTGGCTAGCCATGCTGTAGGAGCATCTTCTGGTTCAGGCAGTTCCAGGAATATGGTTACTAGTCCAACCAACAGTTCTCCATCACCATCAAACAATCAAGGTTAATTTTTTAGTTCCTGCTATTTGCTAGAACTTTTTGTATTCCTGTAGTTTGTGCATAACAGAAGCACTTCAAAATATATTGTATGTCATTTCATGTTTTGCATTGCTGAGTTGCTAGTATACTTTCCCATTTAGCATTGCTGCTTAGCATGTGATACTCTCCCCCTGCAATTCACAGGTACTCAAGGTGGAGTAGCATCTGCGTCTGGGAGTTCACAGATGCAAGAGTGGGTCCAAGGTGCGATCGCTAAGATTAGCAACAATGCTGATGGTGCTGCCAATGCAGCACCAAATCCAGTTAGTGGGAGGTCATCATTTATGCCTATCAGCATTAACACCGGGACTTTTCCTGGGACACCTGCTGTTAGACTTATTGGGGACTGCCATTTCCTTCATAGATTATGTCAGTTGCTGCTATTTTGTTTGCTTTTTCGGAGAAGGCAATCGCCAAGATTACTCGCAAACGCACAAAAAAATCCTGATTCTGCCATGCAGAAAATACAACACTTGATGAACGGTAAGATGGAGGACAATAGTTCCGCTGTTTCTGCAGTAAGATCTGGTCTAGGGGCTGCCAAAATGGAAGATGGTCCAACTGCACGTGGACAGTTGGTTCTTGGAGCAAAGGGTCTTGAAGAAAATCCAATGGGCAAGTCTGTTAGAATTGGTTCTGGCAATGCTGGCCAGGGTTATACGTCGGATGAGGTACTTTTGATATCCCTGAAGGTTTTTGTTTGTTAAACCGCGGTAACACGCGTTGTTTTGAGAGAAGCCAAAATGTTGGAGAGGAAGTGGACCGCGAGGGTGTGCTCACATTTGAGTTTACCTCAGGTGGCAAAGTTAAATCACCTACCAAACAGGCTATAGTTATTATTTTATCTGAGCAATTTTGACCGATGACAATTATACATTCCTGAACCTATAGCTGCTCATTCTATTTGAAAATGAATCTCTAGCCTGTCGTTTATTGACTAACCATGTATATATAAGCTACTGCATGGTGTGCTATATCTGATCGTTATCTGTGACCTGCGAGTAGCTAACTTGTTCAGAGCTGCTGCAAGACTAGTAATAATAATGATTTGGTTGCATAATTACGTAGTATAAATCTTTATCAGTGATTTGCCTCACATGCTTCTGTTTCAGTTTAGTAATTAAGTCCGTTTGTGAAATACTTGGTTGTGTAGCACACTTAATATGTGATGACTAGATACTTTGTTTCATCGTTGCAGGTGAAGGTCCTTTTTCTCATATTGGTTGATCTTTGTCGAAGGACGTCAAGTTTGCAGCATCCGTTACCTGTTTCTCAGGTTGGCACCAGCAACATTATTATAAGGTTGCACTTCATCGATGGCACTTACACTGTGCTCCCAGAGGTTGTGGAAGCATCTCTTGGTCCTCATATGCAGGTGCAGTGCAAATTTCTCATAAAAGGCTCCGCCGGTTGTATTCTGTGGGATTCCAACTTTTGAAATAATATGAGATCAGAATAATGGTTAATCGTCCCATCGGAACAAAGATTTTAGTATTCAGTTCTGTCCGTGCCACTGTAACTTGCCCATGTTAATGATGCATTGAGCCCCTAAAAGAACACTTGTTATGTATTTTTGGTTACTATAGTGATTTCGGTACTTGCAAGTTGCAATACTTGATTCTACTAAACTAGTGCTGAAGATAATTAAAACCACATGAAATGGTATTGGCAAATAGCTAGGGTGGGCTGGGGTAGGGTCCATGAACCTGTCACTACAATGATACAATCTACTCTTAGAACCCTTGTACCTTTGCCTGTAACACTTGTTAGGGGTGATAAGCCTCATTTTCAGCGAACTGTGGTGAAGAGGTTGTGCACTGATCTGAATATGCATTGTGCTATATGTGCATCCATTTAATTCCGTAATTATTGCAGAATATGCCTCGTCCACGAGGAGCTGATGCTGCTGGTCTTTTACTTCGAGAATTAGAACTGCAACCTCCTTCTGAAGAATGGCATAGGCGCAACATGTTTGGAGGGCCCTGGTCAGAACCAGATGATCTTGCTCCATTGGATAATATGCCACACCTGAAAATCGGTGGTCATATCAACCCTCATTTATCTGACATGGAAGAGGATGGCAACACTAACTTGGGGATTCAAAGTCTTTGGCCAAGAAAGCGCCGGATGTCTGAAAGAGACGCAGCATTTGGTCTGAAAACATCTGTGGGTCTCGGAGCTTATCTAGGTGTGATGGGGTCTCGACGAGATGTTATCACAGCCATGTGGAGAACAGGTCTTGATGGTGAATGGTATAAGGTGAGTATGAATCGCTTCACATTCTAGTCTCATTCAAGGGTTCTTAGACAAGACTTGTTAGTGTATCCTATCCAGTTTATGTGTGCCTAATGGCCGTCCTCTCTTTTGCAGTGCATACGGTGCTTGCGGCAAACTTGTGCATTTGCCCAGCCTGGTGTCCCGAACCCTGCAAATGAACGCGAGGCATGGTGGATCAGCCGGTGGACCCAAGCTTGCCCAATGTGTGGTGGGTCATGGGTGAGAGTTGTATGATTGCTGTCTCCTCCTTGACGACGCTGATTCTTCTCTGTTGGTAGCTTGCTAGGCCATGCGACAATTTTGTGTTGAGGCCCCAGATCTGTTATTTACCTGCAGGCCCAAAGCAGACAGACAGGGCTTAGCTCTAACGGCTGTGTAAAAATATAGTTGTATTATTAGGAGAGAGATATTGTGCGTTCATCATGTGTACAAATGTATCACAATGTAGGAAGGAAGCTGTTAGATGGGTTATGCATACTGCCTGAGTGCCTGTGTTCGTTGTAGCTAAACTAGCGATATGGGTGTGGTGATTTCCCCTGATACTTGTGGCACTCGACTGTTTGACAAACAAATTATGTGGAGTTCCTGCAAATGTTATGTCATGTTCCGAAGCTGATGTTGTTCAATAACAAGTTACCTGGCAGACATCATGTATCTCAGATCTGCCAAACTGTTCACTTTAACATGGTGTATGTTGCTTCGTTTATTCCCTTCGCCATTGCGATCGTGGCGTGCTTACTGTTTGGGAATTGAACCCCGTGCCTTGAAAATCAAATAGTGCTCCACTGATTCGACACACCAAGTTCCCCAAAACGACGGAAATATACAATGAACTGATACAAAAAAAAAAATACGCTCGTGAAAATAAACGACTTCTACTTGCACTTCCAGTTCGTTTTAGTAACTAAAGTAGTCTCTCGAGTGCCGCTACGCAGCTTCACAAACGAGATCACACCACAGCCAGATCTCTCCGCACCCTCGCCGGCGATGTCGTCGCCCTACACCGGCGCACAGTCTCCGGCCCCGGCCACGGCGGCGCAGCAGAACCACTCGCTGGCGTTTCGCGTGATGAGGCTGTCCCGCCCCTCGCTCCGGCCGGACCCGGCCGCGCTCCTCCGGTTCGACCCTCGCGATGTCTTCCTCCCCGAAGACGCGCTCACCTCCCCGGACCCCTCCGCTGCCACCGACTTGCTCCAGGGCCTCCTCCACCCGCCTGACTCCGGCGCGGCCACCACCGTCCCCGGGGACTTCACCTTCCGCGATCGCTTCCTCCTCCGCGAGACCGCCGACGCCCTCGCGCCACCCGGCCTCCTCGTCCTCCCCCAGGCCTTCGGGTTCGCTTTTCCGTTTCCTTCTAAGAATGTTGTTGTGTTGTGTGCAACTCTGGGTAAGCGCTTTGCTTTAATGCTCCTCTGTCTGTTCCTAGGGCGATCTATTTGGGGGAGACTTTCTGCAGCTACATCAGCATCAACAACAGCTCTGGCTTGGAAGCCAGGGAAGTCATAATCAAGGTATTGACACTTTTTGTTGTTGTCTTAGAACTGTACTAGATCACTTCCGGAGAATTGCATCAATTTCAGATTGGGTCGAGTTATTGCTTGTTGCAAATTGCCGGCACATTCAGTTAAACTGCTAGGCCAATGCTTTTGCTAAGCTATATTCTCATCTTTGAGGTCAAGTAGCCTTTCTTCTTCTCGTCGCTGCAGCTATGGCCTATCTCTTAAGGCCAACTATTGGATCGCCTTTGCTACTTTAATGAATGTTCAGCTACTGGATCTGTCAGTTGTAATCTGTATGTTCCTAGTTTCAGTGTGGTGTGTTTAAATGCTTCAGAAGTGGATTTGGAGGGATTTTGACTTGCAAGGGATCTAATCCCTCTCAATCCACTTCAAAACCCACCAAACATCACAAGCCCCAGGTCCAATTCGAACTAGTTGTTCGTAGATATCAGCAAATGCAAGAAATTATGCATGCAAGCAGTTTCATTAGTCTTGGATGGCTGGCCTTAACTTTTTATGCAGCTCTTGTTATGCATTGACATCAATTCTGTCCATAAATTGGCACTTGCGTTAAACTTTGTGGTACTTATGTATCCCCCTTCTAGTCATATGCTTTGTGGGCTTTGCTCTCTCATACAGTTTCGGCTTATTCTGTCATAAACTTTGACTGAACTTTACTTACATTAGGCAGAAATACAAACCGAGAGACAGAGGATACTTCTTCTGGATACATCAAAATCTCCTGTTGAATCGATCCGATCAGGGGGTAGATATGATTTTATCGTCGAGCATGATGTCAAAGAACTGGGTGCACATACGTATGCTCCTTTTCCTTTTTATTTAACTTCCATAACTGTTGTTCTGGTGCATATAGCAATCTTGACTGTTGATTTGCCTGTGTGGTGATTGAATCCAGGCTCGTCTGTACCGCTTTATATAATGACGGTGATGCGGAGCGTAAATATCTTCCTCAGTTCTTCAAGTTCACTGTTTCAAACCCATTGTCTGTTCGAACAAAGGTACTTTAGTTCTCCCATTTATATGTATCTGATTTATGTTTTGTAGGTTGAATCAATAACTTCTGCTCACCTTTCTTTTCAGGTTCGCACCATTAAGGTAGGTTACCTCATCCTTCACAAGTGTAACTGACTGTAAGTCCTTTGATTAAATATAGGCATCTCCTTTAGGGACTGTGAAATGTATATTTTTTCAAAGATCATGACACATTTGCATCTAGATTATTAGATCTTATTTCTATGCTTAGGTTGTATGCTTATAGCAATTGGAGTCCACCTTCTCATTTCATATTGACCGAGTGGTTCGTCTCCCCTGGTTTATTCTAATCTGTTGTAACAATTTATTATCTTAAATTAGTGGGTTTTCCCTTTAAAATGTTATTATGTACCATTTATTGTTTATTCCATTTAATAATTCACCATGGTGATATTGAACTATATATATAGTTGATCCATGTTGGCAGGATACTACATATCTGGAAGCCTGCATTGAGAATCACACGAAATCTAATCTTTACATGGATCAAGTAGATTTTGAACCTGCCCAACAGTGGAGCGCTACAATATTAGAAGCTGATGAACATCCCTCAGTGGTGAAGTCTACAATACGGTAATCTGAGCGCTGAAAACAAGCTCGTCCATGTCACCATGTTAATTCTGTCACGTTAATAAATGAATGGCTCTGGTTTTATTTTTCCTACACAGGGATCTCTGCAAACAACCAATTCTGATTAGAGCTGGAGGTGGCATATACAATTATCTATATCAGCTTAGGCCGTCGTCTGGAGAGTCTGGTCAAATAAAGGCAGAGGGAAGCAGTATACTTGGTAAATTTCAGATTACATGGCGGACAAATCTTGGCGAACCAGGCCGTCTGCAAACTCAGAACATTCATAGCACTGTCAGTAGCTTGGCCTCTATTTTTACTGTCATGTTACTCGTTGACCCTTTAAACCTGTTAACTACAACGACGTCGAGTCAGTTTTTCCTGTTAAAACTGAAAATAAAAATGATTGTCGAGTTCTCTAATTTAACCTGACTTTTCTTTTGGCAGCCCACACCAAGCAAAGATGTTGACCTTCGGGCTGTCAAAGTTCCAGCTGTCATATGTATAGAAAGACCATTTATTGTAAGTGATTTCTTGGTTCACATTCGTCTAATACTCTTTCCTGAATAGTCAGCTAATACAGTTAGTTCATGCATGATGGATTTTTCTTTCGCAATAGCGATGGAAGGGCAAAACCTTAGGTCTTAGAGTTTTGTGAAGTTTAAGAAACTTTCCTTCTTGGGAGTACTAGATGAAGGTTAATAATGATTGAGTTTATTTCTGATTTTTCTTGCAATAATGCAGCTAAGAATCTTTTAGCTTATCCTGCTTCTGGGTATGACATTGGGCTGGTCTCGCAATCTTTCTGCCAGGTCATGTGGATGTGGATCCTCTATATAGTTCATCTATATTTTATTTTACTTTTATATATTAATATATTTCACTAGGGTTCTCCCCTGATGTTCACATACAAAAATGGGTCAGTCTATATCCACTTTGTTTGTTCATGTCCAAGATTAGATGTTATCTTTCCTAACTGGCTTGTGTAGGCTAGTTGCAGCGACGGGCAATAGATCACCTTCCACATTGAACAACAACTCTACCAAACTACATCCTTGAACCGCCTCTCTGGTCCTTATTCTTCCTGAGCTACTGTTTTTGTTTGAATCCTGTTTGCTTGGATGACGACCCACTTCCATCTGCTTCTCAAACTTTCTCTTTGTTAAATATGTCACTTGGAAACCTCTATTACATCTGCAACAGTGGATTGCATGCTTGAGCATGTAGGCAAATTTTGTGTTGATCTTAGCATGGGATTATAAATACAGATTTTATGTACATTATGATTTTAAGGCTTGAACCGGTCATGTTTCCTTTTTCTCTTTTCATTTTTATGGCTAGTATGTACCACTAGGCATCGGTGCACAAATATTGCTTATATAATGACAATGCCTTCACAAATTGCTTCATTTGCTTAATATATACTACTGTCTTCAGGTCAATCTATGCCTTACAAACCAAACAGAGAAAACAGTTGGCCCTTTTGAAGTATTTCTAGCTCCAAGCGTGTCTGGTGAACAAAAAGCTGTTCTGGTCAATGGATTACAGAAGTTGGTTAGCTGCTGTACTTATATGTTATTTATTGTTTAAGGTGATACAAGGATAAAATTGGTGCAGATAAATTGTGATCTGAGCATTTCATTTACAAGATATCTGACAGCTCCTTGAACAATCATCCTGTGAAAATTGTGATGGTGTTCCATTTAACTTGCAACGTCGATACCACTGATCCTGTGGTGTAGTTATGCTAACGTAGCCTCTAGACATGTATCAGGCCATGTGGTTCTGATTAAAAATATCCTAGTCAGAGTTTATCTTTAATTTTTTATTTCCAGGCTAATGGATTTTAGGTCAGTAATAATTTTGCACCCTGCTAGTAATATCTGATGTAAACAATCTGATACTAGCTAGTGTAGATCATTTAACTTGTTACTTCGCTATTTTAAAATAATACTCCCTCCGTCCAAAAATAAGTGACTTGAATTTGTCTAGATTCGCATGTATCTAGACGCATTTTAGTGTATAGATACATGAGAATTTAGACAAATCCAAGTCACTTATTTTGGGACGGAGGGAGTAGTTATAAACCAATGAAATTCTCTATGTTGGGGTAAACTACCACATGGGTCCCAACTAGTCTCGTGAACATAATGCTGTGCCAGTATGTTTTTGACTTCTCACTGTCTGTTGTGCACAGGTTTTGCCATTGGTGGAGGCTTTTGAGTCCCTCAACTTTGACCTGGTGAGGACACTACAAATACATAACTTATGCTCTGCATATATCTTGCTTGTTGTTCGACAAATGAAACATCAAATGTATGTCCTATTTGGTATGACATAAAGTCTGAAAAGTGATAATTTTGATGAATTATCAATGCACTTAGAGGCTCAGCAATCCATCTCTTTATAGATTTTCTTCACCTGTGTCACTTTATGATTGCACTTCTCATAATGAAACAATTATGAACTGAAACAACCTAGAGTCTTCATGTCATGGGCTATGAGCAGAGGTTCTATTCGCGTGCGTCGTAGCACAGCAGATCCTAATCCAATCCAATCAAATAAAGACACAAGGAAGATATATATAGAAATATCCAGTGAAATTGAGATAGCGATCCCTTCCAATTTCTCCTTTAAGTCAGCGACTAGTTTCCAACGGCATCAAGTCAAATATTCCCTAAAAGAGCCATGTACTCGTATATAACGAGGTGATGAATTAGTCGAAACACACAAACTATAGCCTCCGAGCCTCTCTAAAGTGCCATATCCTTGGTCTCCGGATCTTTACCAAGTTTCCTGATTTTTAGCTTGCATTTCATACAAGCGTCCTTGTAGCGGAAGCTTGCTTTTGATCATCAATATCAGTAGTTTGTTCTTTTTTTTTGCTGTTGCGTGCTGTCTTATGGCACAAGAATATTAAATCAGAGGCAACATTGTGATGCACTTTTCTGACTCCTTGTATGAACGTGACCAAATAGTAGTGATTATCTCTGGGGTAACCTTGTTGCAGAGCATGGTAGCTACCCAACTAGGCGTGCAAAAGATCTCTGGAATCACGATGTATGCCGTGCAGGAAAGGAAGCACTATGAACCTTTGCAAGACATAGAGGTAAACTGGTAGCAACTTTTCTAGCAACTTCCATCTCTTCACTTGCTGAAGTGAATGATATCATTTTGGTTTGTTGAACATTTGCAGATTTTCGTCGACTCGGAATAGACTAAAATAATATCCACATCGGAGACCCATTTGACTTGTTAGATTAGACTTTCAGGGTGAATTGCTCTTTGTTGTACGACTGACATCATCATGTTGTAATTAAACGTATACTTTTATATGAAAATCCATGGATGCATCAGTGGATGCTCGTTATGTAATTCTAGCACGAACTGATCGAGTCTTATGCAAGAACAGCCGGTCTTTATTTTGATGGATCACTGGAAAATATACTAATTGTCTTGAGCCTAGGCAAATCGAGTGAAGAAAGGTTGTGATTTGGTCGCTTGCACTTCAACTGTCACCTTGTCACTACGAGTTCAGAATAAAATAAAAACCCAGATTTTTGTGAGATACTGAGGTATACTTATTACTCCGTATTTGTTTGCACGTACTATTTGTTCTACTTCTGTTTGTGGTACGACTGATATATCATCATGTTGTAGTTAAACGCATACTTTTATATCAAAAATAATGGATGCATCTCAGTGCATTCTCGTTATTAGGGAGGGTTGCAAGCGGAATCCCGCGGAAGTCCCGCTTCTAGTTCATTTGAGGATTTTCTTGTTCAAATTTTGTGAACTATTGTTCTTATGCCAAAGGTGAAAAGCCCATAGTTCATCTGTCAATTTCGGCCTATCAGCCTATACAATGTTGTTTATAAGGTGATATCTAAACTTATCGTGAGTAGGCTCAAATATATTCTTCATGAGATCGTATCTCCAACCCCAACGCAGAGTGCCTTTGTTTCTGGAAGGCTAATTACAGATAATGTGATTGTGGTCCATGAATGTTATCATGCTATCAAGAACAAAAAAGTAGGGAAGTATGGTACGTGTGCGGTAAAGCTAGATATGCACAAGACGTAGGATGGGTTTTGATAATTCATGGGTGCATCTAATGATGGCATGTGTCTCCTTGGTGAGGTATCAAGTTAGGCCCAACAATTCTCTTTTGGATTATATTTATCCAACTAGAGGGCTTCGTCAAGGAGATCCTCTCTTGCCATATTTGTTCTTACTGTGTGCAGAGGGTTTATCCAGCCTTTTGAAATTTGAAGGAAATATTGGAAATCTGCTAGGTGTCAAGGTGTGTAGAGGGGCACCGACAGTTTCTCACTTGCTCTTTGCCGATAAATCGCTTATACTGATGAGGGCTGACGTTAATAACACAACATGTCCGCGGCATGCTCTGGATGACTACTGTATAGCTTCAAGTCAATTTGTAAGCGATGCTAAATCTAGTATTTTACTTTAGCCCTTGTATGGATGTGAATACTAGAGTTAAGGTGTGCTCGATTCTGAATATTATGACGGAGGCTATCACAGGCAAAATATCTTGGTTTAGCGCCACTAGTTGGGGTAGACAGAACGAACTGTTTTCAAAACCTGATTGATAGGGTGCAAGATCCTAGGTGGTTGGAAGAAGAGGAATATGTCTTTTGGAGGGAAGGAGACATTAATCAAAGGTGTCATTCAAGCTATTCCTACATATCGTGATGTTAGTATTCAAGCTTCCCAAGCATATCATTAAAGGGATAATCATCGCAATATCCTAGTTTTGGTGGGGAGATGATGACCAACAGAGACATATGCATTCGTTTGCATGGTGAAAAATGTGTGTGCCAAAGAATGAGGGAGGTTTGGGTTTTAGATATATCCATTGTTTTAATTTGGCGATGTTGTCCAAACAGTGTTGGAGGCTAATATCCAAACCAGATTCGTTATGTGCTTCGGTTCTTCGTGCAAAGTACTTCCCGTCTGGAGATATTTTGAATTGTCAATTGAAGAAGGAGAGTTCATATACATGGCAAAGTATTTGGGCTGAAATGCAAACATTTAAAAGAGGTCATATGTGGAGAGTGGGTTATGGTTCCCAGGATCAGCATATGGGATGATCCGTGGGTGCCTAACAGTCCAAATAGGAAGATACCAATAAGAAGAGGGAACATCCTTTATTCTAAAGTTGCGGAACTGATTGATCTGGAGACTGACCTTTGGAATGAGGAAATATTACGAGACATCTTCTGGCCAATTGATGTTCAGCAGATCCTAAATATTCCACTAGCCTCGAGTACGATGAATGACTTTGTGGCATGGCACTTGACTAAATCTGGAACCTTTTCGGTTAGGTCAGCATATCATTGTTAATGGGAGCACCAACATGGGTCAAAGCTGAGACGTACTAGTGACTATAGTACACCTCCACGCTGCTAGTATGGTGTACAGTTTGGTCTTTGCATGTCCGCGCTAAAATATCAAATACACTGTCGGAGGGTTTTACTTGGAGCAATTCCATGCATCTGAGTGTTAGCGAATCGACATATACAACACAACTCTCCATGCCAGTTGTGCCAGTCTGATTGTGAAAGTATAAATCATGCTCTTTTTCAACGTCATAGGGTGAAGGAAATTTGGAGCAGACTGGGGTTAACCGAATTCATATCACATGTATGTGACATAGACGTGGAAGGGTGAAAGTGTAAGATGGTTAATCTAGAGGGGGTGAATAGGTTTTTATAAATTTCTTTATAATATTTTGCAAGTTTTAGGCTTTGCGGAATACAAGTGTGCCTAAATGCAAACTAGGTGAGGCAACCTAAATGATGATACAAGATACTTCAAGCATGAAGGCTATCACAAAGTAAACAACACAAGTAAGAGATCGGTTAAGGGATAACCGAAGCATACATAGACGAAGATGTATTCCCATGTTCACTCCCTTTGGAAAGGAGGCTACGTCATGTTGGAGAGGTGTGAGGTACCACGAAGGATTACCAACACCACGAAGGCTCACCTTCTTCTTCTTCTTCGAGCCTATCCCACGAAAGAATAGCTCACTTACTTATGGTAGACTTTAAGGCAGTCTTCAAACCCTCACAAACTTTTCACGGAGCAAATCACAAGCCTAATGCCTCCGGACGACCCTAGCCACCCAGGGTTTCCCAACAAACCCAATAGTAACAATCGAACTCGATGAACTCAGGGGGGGGGGATGAACTTTGGCTTGGTGCAAATGTAGATTGGGACCTCCTCTTGCTTTCTACCAAAGGGATTTGGAACTGGTTGGGTATAATGGGAGATCCTCAAGAAATTGTGTTTCCTAAATGTGGAGAGAGAGAGAGAGCTTGAAGTATGAATGATTGAATGAATGGCTAACCAGCTCAAGGTGGAAGAAGGGGTATATGTACCCTAGGGAGAAATCTAGCCGTTTGAGGCAATTCTCCACGAACCTGCTTTAAAGTTTGGTCACATTGGACCACAAACCGGACGGTCCGGTTCCTAGGCTAGTCCACCGGTTCTCAGACCGGGATAGCCTCTGCCTCTGGTTTCAGAAAGACCTGGTATTAAAACCAGACTGCCCGGTCCATAGGTCGGTGTACCAGCACTGCCACCGGACCACCCGGTCTGGGGGTTAGTCCAACCGGTCTGCCTACCGGATCCTACAGAAACAACTCAAAAGGTAGTTCTCCCTCTCCTCTCTCTTTGGTGATGGAAGAAGTGGGTGTATAGGATGTGTGTATGCCTTAGGAATTCATCCTCAACAAGCTCATCGAGAAAACCCCTCTTAATAGTGCGGAGTTCCTAAAGAATCAAGTTACATAATGAAGCAAAACTCCGACACAAAGCTTCATTATCGAAATGGGAGGGGGGGGGGGGGTCTCCGACGATCTTCCAACACACCATCGGACTAAAGCCTGTGTAAGATACTAGTAGGCAACATTAGTCTGCTCTAACTATGGTGTCATTGTCAACCAAAATAGTAGAGAGTAAAATACCCTTATAAAGGGGCTTCAGTTCTAGAAGCTTTGCTGTGCGACAGGTCGGCTAAAGCTTCACTGATTCCTGAAATTGATAGGAATGATATGTTAGCAACAACTATCTGGTATATTTGGTAGGAACGCAGGCAAGCTACGCATGGTGATCTAGTCCGGTCTCCAGCTTGCTCGGCTCATGCCATATCTACTCTGGCTCTGAACTATACTCATGTGAACAATAAGAAGGGTGGGATTAGGAGGCACTTGTGGATTAAACCAAAGGAGAACTATGTGATACTCAATGCTGATGCTTGGTTTGATCTTGATTCTGGGTCCGGGAGTTCTGGAGCTATTATTCTAGATGACAAGGGACAAGCTTCTAGTTGTCGAGGAATACCTTTTGTCTTTGATGCATCTACGGCGGAGCTGTCTACGCTTTGTGATGGACTTCTTGTTGGACAAATAAGGTGCAATAGAATTGAGATAAATTCTGACTGTACGGAGGTAATTGATGTCATGCAAGCAGGTGGGAATAACCTTCGTCCAGCAACAACAATATTCGGAGAATGTATTTTTCTTTGCTGTGGTTTCACAGGTGTGTGCTTTTCTCATTGTTCTAGGGAGCCAAATATGACAATTGATTCGTTAGCTACACATTCTGAAGGTTCCATGTCAATTGTATGGCACGGGGAACCACCCGATTTCCTACCAGTTTTGGCCAACGATGTAACTTTGATTTCTATGTATTACAACTAGCCACGACGTATTTCCCTAAAAAAGAGTGAAGTTTGTTGTGTGAAACCCAGTACAAACGCAGATCTCGTGTCACATTGCTTTATTTCTTCTCCCTCCATTTTATTTACTACTACCGCTTCTACACATAAATCATAGAAGCATTGTGGAATAGTGGCATTTCGTTAATGGAAAAAATGTTCTTAGTGAAAGGGTTACCGCAAAACCGGCAAACTCAGAGCGGTAGCGGTCTCTGAAAGTGAATAGGAGCATAACGACATCATCCAAGCCAAACATTTCTCCTTAGTCAAGGGTCTTCTCGCGCAAAGAAGATCAAAAACACAACAACTGATTTCGCTTAATGCATGTCACCCACCCGCTCTCAATACAGCAAGTGACTCTCTCTTACAAGACAGAGAAAGATTACCGATTCATCCAATCCAATTTGATCAGAAGTGAGTTCATTCTTGTTGTATAGCTCCTTGACAAATCGATTCTCAGCTAATAGAAGACGAGTTATCTATCTAGATTAGGGTTGAACGAAGCGAATGGAAAAGCCAAAGAAAACAGAAATCCATTGCCATTAGAAACCAGTGACTCTACAGCCATGGCTCGATGGTGATCTAAGATAGAAAGAATGGGGAGTTAGGGCTTCAGTTTCTTGCTCACGAATACGCACATACACTTACCTCTATGAACGCACGCACGCACACCCTACCCCTACGAGCATCTCCGAAAGACCGAGTCTTGAGACTGATCTGACGGGTCTTGAGCTTGACGAATTCACCACAGACATCTCGCTATCGACGGGAACATCGCCTCGCACTGATCAGTATTCCGCCTTTTATGAGACACCGAAGTGTCAAACCTGGGGTTTGAACTCTGGTGGGCTGGGAGGTGTCACTGCACTCCTAACCATCCAACCACGGGTTGGTTGTCAAAAAAAGTTGTGATTTGGTCGGTTGTGTTTTGCATGTCAACTTGTCACTATGAGTATAAAATAACTAAGGGCATGTTTGGTAGGTCAGGTGAACACAGAAATTCTCACCTCATGCCCTTTTAGCTGTTTGTTAGGTCGGGCGGTATGTATCGGGCAGTGCCCACCTCATACGAAAAGAGGCCCTCAGCCATGCCCAGTTGCGAAGCTCGAATCGAGCTTCTCAACGCAGCCCTACCGACTCCACCCCGCACGAGCGACTCAACCCGCTAGGGGTCACGGACCTGCTCCCATCGCGTGTCACATTTGCTGCCGAAAACTCCTCTCTCCCTGCCGTGTCTATCCTCTTCCCCGACTATGTTCTCTCCTCTGCTCCATCCCCGACCCTGCCCTAGCTCTCCGTCGGTCTCCAAGCTAGTGTAGGCCACACGGCCTATCCCGTCCTCGACCACCGCAAGCGGAGCAGCGACCTCCTGGCAGCCTTGGCCAGAGTGATCTGTGACCCTCTGGCGGGCGAGCAGAAGCAGTCATGACCCTCCTAGCAAACGGGACGGTGATAGTCGCGACACAGCAGCAGAGGTGAGGTGAGGGTAAATAATTTATTCTTCTCATATTGCATTTGCATGAAGTTTTTAGTGGCTCTTTCAACTTATAAAATTCTTTCTTCACTAGGCTTTCCAGATTTACCATGATAACCATAAGTATTATTAGGAGGGTAAGGCCTATAATTGTTATTACCATAAGCATTGTTGCCAAAATTATTATTTCTAATAAAGTTTATATCAACTATCTCTTCTTGAGCAACCAAAGAGACCAAGGAAACATGATTTGGATCAATATGAGCTTTCTCATTAACAAGCATAGACATAATAACATCAATTTTATCACTCAAGGAGGAGGTTTCTTCAACAGAATTTACCTTCTTACCTTGTCGAGCTCTCTCAGTGTGCCATTCAGAATAGTTAACCATCATATCAAGGAGATTTGTTGCAGCACCCAAAGTAATGATCATAAAGGTACCTCCAGCAGCAGAATCCAGCAAATTTCTTGAAGAATAATTCAATCCTGCATAAAAGGTTTGGATAATCATCCAAGCAGTCAGTCCATGAGTGGGACAATTCTTTACCAAAGATTTCATTCTTTCCCAAGCTTGAGCAACATGTTCATTATCAGATTGTTTAAATTTCATTATTTCACTTCTCATAGATATAATCTTAGCAGGAGGATAGTATTTTCCAATGAAAGCATCTTTGCATTTAGTCCAAGAATCAATACTATTTCTAGTTAGGGATAGCAACCATTCTTTAGATTTTCCTCTCAAATAGAAAGGAAACAATTTAAGCTTAATAATATATCCATCTATATCCCTATGTTTTTGCATCTCACAAAGTTTAACAAAGTTATTAAGGTGAGCAACAACATCTTCAGTACCAACACCAGAGAATTGTTCTTTCATAACAAGATTGAGCAAAGCAGGTTTAATTTCAAAGAAAGTAGCTTTAGGAACAGGTGGAGAAATAGGTGTGCACATGAAATCATTGTTGTTGGTGCTAGTGAAGTCACACAACTTAGTGTTTTCAAGAGTAGTCATTTTTTGTTTTTTTAATATAAAGAAGCAAACCAGTACAACTATTTTTGTGTGTGTTTTTGATAAAAGGAACAAGCAAACAAATCAGAAATAAACTAAGCAAAACAAAAAACAAAGTAAAGAGATTGGTTGTGAGGGACTCCCCTTGTGAAGCTGTCCTTGACTCCCCGGCAACGGCACTAGAAAAAAAGGCTTGATGGCTCAAAATATATCGAGCTCGTTGGGAACCCTAAGAGGAAGGTATGATGAGCACAATAGCAAGTTTTCCCTCAGTTATGAAACCAAGGTTATCGAACTAGTAGGACCAAGGAAACAACTACATGTGTTGCTAGGAACTTGGAATCCTGCACAACACAACCATAGAACTTTGCTCCCAACTTACAGTTAGGTTGTCAATCTCACCGGTTTTGCTGAAAACAAAGGATTAAACGTATTGTGTGGAAGATAATAATTGTTTGCAGAAAGTAGATAGTAAATAGTAACAGTAGAAGGTATAGCAATGGTAAAAGCATGGACCGGGGTCCATAGTTCACTAGAGGTGATTCTCCTTAAGATAAATAACATGTTGGGTGAACAAATTACAGCGGGACAATTGACAGACTCGAGAAAGCATACCATGCATATACTAATCATCTTGACTCCTATGAGATTTGATTGGGCATTACAACATTATACATAGACCGTAATCCAACTGCATCTATGACTAATAATCCACCTTTAGGTTATCATCGGAACCCCCTCTAGTTTTAAGTTGCAAGCAACAGATAATTGCATTAAGCAAAGTGTGTAAAGTAAATAATACGATTGTCCCATGGACAAAGGATTGCTGTTTTCTCCCTGGTAGCAACAACACATCTAGTACCTTAGAGATTCCTGTCACTTCCCCAGATTACTAGAGGCATGGACCCACTATCGAGCATAAATACTCCCTCTTGGAGTTGCTAGCATCTACCCGGCCAAGATAGCTACTAACAACGGAAAGCATGCAAGATCACAAATAACATAGACATGATAGAATCAATAATCAATCTGAAATAGCATCTCAATATCCATCGGATCCCCGCAAACACAACATGTAAGATTACAAATTGATGATCATGATCATGAACGGAGCTCACAAGGTCTAAACATGATAGCACAAAGGAGGAGAACCAACCATCTAGCTACTACATGGACCCGTAGTCCAAGGATGAACTACTCACGCATCACACCGGAGGCAGTCATGGTGATGAAGAAGGACTCTAGGGTGATCTCTCCCCTCTAGCAGGGTGCCGGGAAGAGCTTCGGATCCCCCCAATCTGGGGATCGAGATGGCAGCGGCTACAGACTCTTCCATGGATTTCTATGGGATTTTGATCCGGGCCTTAGGGTTTTCGTCCCGGGAGGATTTTATAGGCGGAAGGGCAAGGTCGGTGGAGCACCAGGGGGCCCACACCCCCTGGTGGCGCCGAGAGCCTGCCCGCCACCTGTGTTTGGGTAAAATATTGACTTTGGCTTTTGTCCTGTCCAATTCTGAGAATATTTCCTTACTAGCTTTTCTGAAACCAAAACAGCAGAAAACAGACAACTGGCACTGTGGCATCTTGTTAATAGGTTAGTTCCAGAAAATGTATAAAAATACCTCAAAGTATGAACAAAATATAAGAAAGTAGATACTAAACAAGCATGGAACATCAAAAATTATAGATACGTTTACGACACTATTTTCAAGCCCTTCCACAACCACTATTTTTAATTACTCCCACTAGCATAACATTTTAGCAAATCAACTAAATAAGCTAAATAATTCAAACTTCAAAGGTGGGAGACATAGGGCATACCTCTCATGAGAGACTTCATATTCCTCTTCCTTTTGGGGATGTGTTCCTTCAAAACTCAAGTTAAAATCACTCTCATAATAATATTGAAGCAAAGAGGCAATAGGCACATCCACTTTCACGAAAAAAGGAATAAAGGAAAATATTTTTGTACTTTTGAGTATGGGGATTAAAGAATAGAAAAAACTATCTTGCGACCAAGCAAAGAACTAAGAAAAGAAAAACAAACAAACAAAAAATGAAAGCAAACAAAAACGAAAGAAAAAGAAAAGTGTTGGAACAAACCAACACGACTGTTTCAAAGCTCATAAGGATATGAAGTACAACCCCATCATTACACAAATATAAATGTCGGTGGACACATCCCCGAACTCAGGCTTTTGCAAGCCCTTTTGTTGCTCATTATGGTGGTGGTGGATAATCTCCAAAGTTCCATTGGCTACTCCAATTGGTGAACTAGGTTGAGAGGTTGGCAGTAGCGTCTTGAAGGTTGATGGACATGTTGCTCATATTCTGGATGCTTCCTTCAAGAGCATAAATATCATCATAGGTGGTGTAGTAGTTTGGTGGCTGATCATCTTGTTCGGGTCCCTCTTGTTCTACTTCTTCATCTTCTCCTTGAGCAACAAAAGGGCTTGAAAATTACTTCTTGTTGGGGTAGTCTTTCTTCAACCTGCGTGTCAAAACACAAACGTCCATCCTCGATAGAGAATAAACCATTAGGCAAAGGAGCTAGGATTAAGTGATCCACTCCAGGTATATCAAGAAAGTATCTACCATTGGATTTAGAAATCACGCCATAAGCTCTTAGATTAGAGAAACCGAGACAATGGTCTCCCGCCAATGGTTGGATATTACCTCTGTTGACTTGAAGTGCGCGTGCAAGAACGGTGACAACTCCTTCCCTGCATATGGGACTACGAGATTGAAGAGCTTGATAATTAAGATAGAACAATAGAAGGGTGCCCAATTTTGGCATCAAATTATAGTTTGGAATAGTAGCTCTTGTGAGGATCATCATATCCTCCTCATTGACTCTAGTAAACTCACCACGTGCCTGCAAAGTGTTAGCAATAACATATAAAAAAATAACGAATAGCAGGATAATCAATTTGGTTACCCTTGGGAATGTTTCCATGGATTTTCATTCTACAAAAGTATTCCAAGGGTGATGGATTAAGAAATGTTTGTGGTGTTGTTGGAAAACCCGAAATGATGAGCCCATTGGCAGAGTGTCAAGGAATAGTCATAGTTCATAAGGCGGAAGTTGATGCGGTCAACTCCTGGCATATGCTCCTCGGAGTAGTAGTATGAACTCACCGTATGCGTGAAGGTACTAAGGAACTCAAGTGTCAAGCAACGATATGTGGCGGGGTCCTGAAAAACAAAGTTATACAAACCAATATTGTTGCAAAGGAAATTAAAATCATGACGAATGCCTAGTTGGTTGAGGATGTAAGGACACACCCATTTGGTGGACTTGATCTCTCGGTGCTTGAGACAGTTGAAATGAGTGAGCTAAAACTCCTCAGTGAACTCGATGCCAAATGACTCGGAGGTTAGCATATCAACGGGTGGCATGGCTTGTTCCGTAGCCACTGCATGTGTACGGATCCTCGTATTCATCTAAAACAAAAAATAAAGTTAATTAAAAATTTATCTAATAGAAACATATCATAAATGATCCTCTACACTTTTTACAAAAAAATCTTCTCTAAATACAAAAATAAGCAAACTCATAGTAAATATTATCCCCAAAACAAGAACTAATTCTAGATTGGTAATGGTGAAAGATTGAGCAAGGATTTTATGCATAAAATATGGGGATTGGAGGAGAAACATACCTTAGATTGATTACGTGCGAGGAATTGAAAAAATAACAGACAGAATTGAAGATCCAATTGAGGTAGATTGGAGTTTGGAGGAAGAATAAAGAGATAATTTATGATTTGGAATTTTAGGTTTACCTCTCCCTGGGCTCATGTCGTGGCCGGTGGTACGGGTGGGCGGTACGGCCAGAGCCCACCCGTACCAAGCGTGCAACCTTGGGATCGAAACACCCTTCCGGCAGCGCACTTTCCACCTGGTCGCGCGGTACGGTCACCTACGCCCATACTACTGGTCATTATCAGCTAATTACATTTACCTCAAAATTATGTTTTGCGTGTATGGTACAGGCGGACTATACGGTCCACTCTGCCTATGCGTCCTTCAAGAAAAATCGAAGTTTGCATTTTCTTGTGCCTTGATGTGGTATGGGCGCATGGTATAGCCGCCTTCGGTCGTACCAGTGCTCGTTAAGCTCACAGTAAGCTTTAAAAACTTAAATAATTAAGTTAGTAGCTTCGTGCACCTTTGAACAACTTAACAATAATAAAATGACATCAAATAAACTTAATAAAAATAGTAGTACCTTATGGCCATGTGTTAGCAAATATAAAAGATCAAGGATTACCTTGATTTCTTATCCTCTCTTCGAAGTAAATCCTTGAACACTCTTTATTAAAGACAAAACAAACACAAGATAAAAAAAACTTATTTCACATGGGTTGCCTCCCATGAAGCACTTCTAGTTAAGGTCAATTAGCTTGACCAAGATGGTGATTATTTAGGCTTTGCAAGTGGAACACCCAATCCAAAGTAATTGGCTTTTAAAGTGATTATACCATCATCATCATTAGGCTTAGACTTCTTCTTTCTTGGTAAGTGGACTATAAAAGGATCTCTAGATGGTAGTCCTATTCTCACATTCCCCCCATGTAAATTGATGAAAGCTTTGATAGTTCTTAGGAAGGGCCTACCAAAAATTATAGGTGCTATGGGATCTTCATGTATGTCCACTATAACATGATCAATAAGAGCGGGACATCCTTTAATTTCAACTACTATATTTTCTTTTATCCCAACAACTTGTTTATAGGTCGAATCAGCAAGATGGAGTCTCATTTCAGTAGTCGTAAAATGCCCTAAGTTTATCTTATGAAATAAGCTCTTGGAAATTGTCGAGACACTTGCTCCAAGATCACAAAGAGCAGCTATCTCATTAACCCTAATTTTAGTTTTAATAGTAGGCTCAAATATATCATCTAGGTTAGCTGGAAGCTTATCAGCTAGTCTCTTATACTCTATTTCTAGTTCATGAACTTTAGATGCTACTCCGTTTATAAATTATTGGTATGTAGCATAGTTACCTTGTTCTATACCGGGATTATTTACGATGATCATCTTTAACAAATATTCCAAGGTATAATCCGGCGATGATGCATTGCTATAATCTATCTCTTTAGGCTTCTCATCTTTATTTTCTACCCTCAACATTTCTAGGTCCTCCACCGGGTTTAGATCGGGCTTTCCCGCGAATTTTGCAAGTATGAGAGCTTGGCTCTCAGCTACTTTGCCCAATTGTGCCTCCACGGTCTTGGTTCTTTCCTATAGATCCTGCACAACATTTCTAATTGAAGTGGCTTGGTTAGATAATTTTCCAATACTAGTCTCATGGTTCTCCGTAATTTTAATAAGCATATTATTTTGCTTGGTTTGAGCTTGAATGAAAGTTCTAATATTATTTTCAAGAGAGAGATTACCATGATTTGCTCCATTATGGTTATCATAATTATTATTATAAGGAGCACCTGTAGGATTAGAATATTATTTTTAAAAGTTTGAGCCAAAGTTTTGACTCTTCCAAGCAGGATTATAAGGATTACGAGCTATACAATTAACATCATTAGTATCGGTAGTGATAGCAGTAATTTGGGTATCTTCCTTACCCTTCATAATATTAAGTAACTCATCTACCTTTGCCGTAATCTCTTCATTATGTTCCTCGGTTATGGAATTCACCCTTTTTGAGGATATTTCTACATGCCATTGAGCATGGTTGTCTTGCATATCATCAAGTAATTTATTTGCAACACTCACTTGCTTTCCCATAATGGTCCCTCCTGCGGCAGTATCTAGCATAGACTTAGACATAAGGTCGTTATAAAATAAATGTAATATAATCCATTCTTCCATCCCATGGCTAGGACAGTTCATTATGGCTTCTTTTATCCTTTCCCAAGCAACCGCTAGTGCCTCACGGTCTTCATGACTAAAGCTTGTAATGTTGTACCTTAGTTGCATAGTCTTAGCTAGAGGGGAAAAATTATCATAAAAAGATTACTACATTCCTCCCAAGATTTAATAGTGCCTTTAGGCAAAGCTAGTAACCAGTCCTTAGACTTTCCTCTTAAAGAGAAAGGAAATAAACATAATTTAACAGCATTTGGGTGAACATCTTTTATGCGCATCATGTCACAAATTTTAGTAAAAGTATTTAGGTGCAAACCTAGGTCCTCAACAAATGAGCCTCCAAATTGATTCTGTTGAACCAAACTCAAAATGATAGGCTTAATTTCATAAGTTTCCACATCAACAGTGGGCTGAGTAATAGGTGCACGAATAAATTCATTAGTGGAAGTAGTATACTCCCTAAGTTTTTTTGAACCATGGATCTTTTATTTTAGTGTTTTTTATATGAGAGAAACAAATAAAAAAGTAACTATTTTTTTGAATTTTCAATAGATAATAAAAAGTAAACTAATAACAAGAAATAAACTACAAATAGAAAATAAACTAAAAACAAGGTCTCTAGTGACCTCACCAGGATAGCTAATTGCTTCCCCAGCAACGACACCAGAAAAATGGTTGATACCTTTGATCCAGATTTACAGATGTAGTATAGTAGCTTTTTCCCTAGTAGACCTAGGTTTAATTGAACCTTGGGAAACAATGCTAAAAGAAAATTAATAAGACACGTCTACAAGACTTGTTTCTTTGTTTTACCTTCATTTACCATACCTTTCTAGTTTACTTTGGATCGTGGGTTGTTTCAATGGATGGAGATATGCTAGGGTTGAAGATTCATCTGCAGCTGCACATCATATGGGATAAAGATAGTAATACACATATTCATGTGTAATGATTTAACAAAAATAAAATTTGTGGGTTATGAATGGATTTCCTGCGATCAACAACAGGGTTATTGCAGTACTTGTAGCATCAACTATTTATTAGAAAGTTCTTCCCAAGGAAGCTTCACGAATGGAAATAACACAGGCCTGCAACCACGTTGTCAGTGTGACCACATTTACACCTAGAAAGGTGTCTAGAAATAGTCTACTCTATAGGTTGCTAGGATAACAGGAATTGAGAGAGGATTAAAGTAACTAACAATAAAGAACTAAACGAGAACAATGTAAAGCAACACTAAAAGTAAACAAGGGGGTTGTATATGTAGAATTGTCTAGAGTAAGGCGGTGTCTAGGCTTTCAGTCTCACTAGTACTATAGGGGCAACTATGTAGCCATCTATTAGAATTACACAACATACATCTTTAGATAAATAAATGATCGGGGATGATTCCGGGTTGTCACACGTGTGTACTACATAGAGCCTCGCGTCGTTGTCCCTCGCACAAGTCAACAATACACTCCAGACCAAAGGATCACATGAACTCATCTATCTCCTCCGTATCACTAGGGGGAGAGAGTAATATAATAGATCAAGCCACAAAGTTTAGGGTTACATACTAGATCATACCTCAACCTAGAACCGAATCAATTACTCAACCATAGATGAACAATAGCACAAATAGGAATTCATGGAGATCATCATCATGTTCAATCTTACAAATACTAAATACAAGAGAGAGGGAGATGGAGGTGTTGATGGAGATGGAGATGGTGATTGAGTCGGTGCTTGATGCGTGGTGGTAGTGATGGTGATGGCCTCCTTCTCTTCTTCCTCTTGCTTGAATGGTGTGGGGGTGTTGATGTAGATATGGATCTTGGAGGTGTGGCGGCTATGGAGATGGCACAGTTGTAGGGCTCCGCCGTGGATGTCTATGGAGAGGTGTCCTTCTCCCTTGGCTCATCACCTCTTTATATAGGTGTTGGGGGGATACCCCCGGGTAGGGTCACGTCGGGGTATAAAGGCCGAGTTAGCCGAGGGATGGCAAGGCTAAAGCGGATGCTGGCCGAGTCACCTCAAGGCAGGCCGAATCACGGGGTAACCCGGACCAGGGGGCGTCCACCTAACTTGGTCTCAACCGACTTATGCCGTAAGTCGGAATGGCGTATTTAACTTGTATGTAGGAACGGGTGTGGCCGGATCAACTGTGATCCGGGTCATACCTAGCTTCTAGGAGAAGGAAGGAATCTTGCTGGTCAAAAGAAGCCCCGGTATGCACTGCATGAGCGAAGCAAAAGAAGGAAGGACCACCGAGGTGTGGCCGACAGAGGTGACGACGCCCGTGTCGGCTGACGCAGGCGCCACAGAGGCTCACGTAGCCTCTACATGGGTGACGCGGGGGAAAAGTACCCCGGTCGGTTTGCTATTTTGGGAGGAGGCATATTCCCTGGAATATGCCTCCACGTATGCCCTAAGTGGAGACCTAGCCACTCCTATATAAGGAGGGCTAGGGCCTTTGTAGAAGGGGTTCCTCGATTGGGTAAGGTTCTAGGTTCTAAGGGTCTTGTACGGGTTAACTGTGGGTGAGAGTAAGAGAGCTCCTTCTTCCTCCTCTCGCCAATACAGCTCTAGGAGCACTTGTAATCTGTGAACTGAATCGAATACAAAGCTTCTGTGTGGGGAGTCACCTCACTATCCCTCCCTGGATTCCCCTAGTGCTATTAGTCCCTACCTTTAGCCTATCCATGGCATCTGCCGTGACACCAGCACGACAGTTGGCGCCCACCGTGGGGCTAGCAGCGCTAGCAGGGGTGAAGATCCGGACGGGAAACCTCATCGGCACCGTCGGACGCATCGTCTCCAGGCTCGTTCAGCGCTTTGGAGCGCTGGACTTTGTCAGCGACAACGCTGGCTGCTTCGGCACACGCCCACTTCCGCGCAACGGCCTCTTCGTCAAGTTGGGTGCGCACAAGGTCTACGTTGCTATGGATGTATCATGCGTTCATCCGCGGCACGTCGTCGAGGCAGGGGAGCCACCCCTTAGCGTGGTTCACGGGGCACGTATCACTCGCTCCCCGGACCGTGCTGAGGTGATGATGACTGCGCCAGGTGCAGGCGCAAGCAAGGATCCAGCACCGGATCCGGAGGTAACTACTAAGGCACCGAGGAAAGGTAGAGGACCTCCACTAGAGAGGCCTGAAAATGTACTGAGAGAAGCTATGGATAGCTTGGCAAACCCGGTAGCAGCAGTGGTAGATCCGGCTCAGGCACAGGCCGAGCTAGAGGAAACTAGGCAGAAAATTCTAGAGGGAGCAAAAAAGATTGCTGCGGCTCAGTAGTCGTTGAACATGACGCTGCGTGAGTACGCAAAGGCAAATAAAGTAGATGCTATAAAAGTGAAGGGGAGAAATCTCATGAGTGAAATGAACAAAGAGGGTGACACTCGGATTGAGGAGTCAGAAAACTATTTGTCCGTGGGGCTGCCGAAGTACAGTACCCCGGCGAAAAACCTCAGAGCAGCGGATGCGGCTGCATCCGAGCTGGAGGGTCTAACGGGTGAAGCCCGTCAGAGACAGCAAGATCGGGTCAATGAGTTGGTTCGGATCGCGAACATGCAAAATGAGGAACTACTCAGGACAAACCCGGAGAGAGCTAGGGCCTCCAAGATCGTTCATTCGGCGGTGGGTAACCCGGAGAAATCCGCTGGAGCCGCATCGTCTCCTCATGGTGGTCCAAGGAGAGAGGAGGTAGTAACCTCGGCCAGGAGAAACAAGCAGATTGTTCCGTATGACCCGACAAGGGCAGGAAAAGCAAAAGAGGTACAAAGAAACGACGACCGACGGAGTGTAAGCCGAGGCGAAGCTGGCCGAGGTAACCATGACCAAGGCAATGCCGGTCAAGGAAATGCTATTAACAACAATGCCGGACAGCGCAACTCTGCAGGACAACTGCAGCAGCGGAATATACCAAGGCAAGAGCAAAGTGTCGGCCGAGGTATGCAACAGAAAGATGCGCCACGAGATCGAGACCGGTATAACGATGGAGATTCGGAAATGGTGAATGCAGGATACCCAAGGCCGGACTATCATGTGATAGGGTCGAGATTGGGAAGCAGGGATTTGATGCCGGATGATGCCAGGTTGAAATTGGATCGACTGTATAGGTCGGAGCAGATTGAAAGTCAAGGTCTTCCCGGTCCTGCGTGTTTTGGACCCCGGATCATGAAAGAGCCACCGGTACCTAACTTCCAGTGACCTGAGAGCACGAGGCGTATGTGGCGCAGCACTAAGCCGGAGGATTGGTTGATAAATTATGCTACGGCAGTGAAAATTGCTATAGGTAACTTGCGATGGGCTGTGAGATACGTACCCTAGATGTTGGAGGGGCCAGCAAGGGTATGGTTGAACAATTTGCCACCCGGAAGTATTAACTGCTGGATCGATTTTGAGGAAATGTTCATCAGCAATTTCTCGAGTACGTATCAGAGGCAAAATAGGCCACAGACCCTAGCTATGTGCAAGCAAAGACCGAATGAGACGGACCGGGAGTTTTTGACCCGGTGGTGTACCATGCGAAACTCGTGTGAGGGTGTGATAGAGTCACAGGCCATAGCATGGTTTGCACAAGGATGTAGATATGCAAGCGAGCTGTGGCAAAAGTTGCAAAGGAAAATGCCAACTATGTTGGCAGAGATGATCCGGATTGCTGATTCGTATACTTTGGGTGATCCGACTCAGCCTAGGCTCGTGTCCAACGAGTCGAATGAGGAGTACTATCAGAGAGATGGAGCCGGATCATCCCGGAGGAACAATTACAGAGGTAAAAGGAGAGATGATAGACCGGATCACCGGTACAGTTCGCAACAAGTTGCAACTGTGAATCAAGATCAGCCAGGAACAAGGAGCAATCAACGTCAGAAAACTAGAGGGCAACAATGGACACCAAGGAATGATGGCAAGAAAACTTGGGCCGAGCAGGAAAAGCGGTGGCAAGAAAAGAAGGACCATCCGAGATATACTTACGAGTCGATGTTGGATCAGCCGTGTAAGTTTCACACGCCAAATCCGAGTAACCCAGCGGGTCATACAACGAGGCAATGTGAATGGATTCGTAAGATAGAACAAGGTGGTTCAGGGATTGCTCAGGCACCCCGGAATGATCAACCTCGGCAGGAGTTACCCCGGCAGCAATTGCTCTCCGGAGCGAACACGCAACTGCTACTGTTGCCTCCCCCTCCGCCGAGGTATGATAACCATGAGAGAAGGGATGCAGTGCATCAAGTAGAAAACCAGCATCAGCCGGATCAGAGGTACCCCGGAAATGAGGGGAGGAATGAGTACAGGAAGCATCATCAGAGTTACTGTGTGTTTACCACCGAGGAAACGGATAGGAAGAGTTTGCAGCGCCGACATATGGAGGTCAATGCGGTAATGCCAGCGGTGATGAGGTATATGCCTTGGTCGGACCAAGAAATCACTTGGAACATCAAAGATCATCCCAAGCTTATGCCGAGTCCTGGTTCGTATGCGTTAGTACTGGACCCGACATTCATTGGGCCTAACATCAATGTGAGGTTCTCAAAGTCTTGATTGACAATGGCGAGCATTAACATCATGTATGCGGATACAATGCAAGTTGGGTATCTCGGAGAACATGCTCCAGGCTACGAGGACAACTTTCCATGGTATTGTACAGGCATTTCTTGTGAGCCCATAGGCAAAGTCCGGGTTGGCGTGTTATTCGACGAGATAATTGCCGAACTGAGAATCTGGAGTTTGAAGTGGTGAACTTGGAAAGTGCGTATCATGCGTTACTCGGAAGACCAGCATTGAACAAGTTCATGGCAAGCTGCCACATCAGTTATCTGAAGATGAAGTTGCCTGGGCCAAATGGAGTGATTACCATTGCTGGAGATTTCTGACGTTCCATTGAGTGTGCCTCAGCCGGGTCTAACCTAGCCGAGTCACTCGTGATTGCGCAAGAGAAAATAAAAATCCAAGAGGTGGCGGCATTAGCTCAGTCCGCGATATATGCGGCGTTGAGTAACCCGCATGGTAGCATTTCGTTCCAAGCCGCAAAGGATACCAAGAAAGTGCCTGTTGATGATATGTTCCCAGAGCGCACCGTAACAATTGGTGCCAGGTTGAATGATAAATAGGAAAGCGAGCTCGTCAACTTCCTCCGTGAGAATCGGGATATATTTGCTTGGTCTACGCAGGACTTGCAAGGTGTTCCGAGGGAGTTGGCCGAGCACTCTTTGAACGTGAGACCCGGAGCAAGGCCGGTGAAGCAACCTCTCCGCCGCTTCACCGAGGATAGGAGAAAAGTCATTGGAGACGAGATAGCTCGGTTGCTAGCAGCAGGATTTATCATGGAATTACTCTATCCAGATTGGCTCTCTAATCCAGTGCTGGTGGAGAAGAAGAAGGATGACCCGAACGTGGCAGTGGTTTGGCGTATGTGTATCGATTACACGAACCTGAACAAGGCGTGTCCAAAAGATCCATTTCCACTGCCGAGGATAGATCAGGTCATAGACTCAACCGCGGGATGTGAACTGTTGTCATTCATTGACGCATATTCTGGTTTCCACCAGATACCTCTGAATCCGGATGATCAAATAAAGACCGCATTTATCACCCCATATGGGGCTTATTGCTATCGCACCATGCCGTTTGGTTTACGTAATGCAGGTGCAACGTACCAAAGATGTATGCAAAAATGTTTGCACGACCAAATAGGTCAAAATGTACAAGTGTATGTGGATGATGTGGTTATCAAGACCAAGGAAAGCAAAACGCTCCTTGACGACATCAGGCAGACATTCGCTAACTTAAGAAGGTTCCGGATGAAGCTTAACCCGGAAAAATGTACCTTCGGTGTCCCGGCTGGAAAATTACTCGGTTTCGTCTCGGTAGGTATCGAAGTTAATCCAACTAAGATCCGGGCCATTGAACAAATGGAGCTGCCAAAGTGTCTTAACGATGTCCAGAAGTTCACTGGGTGCCTGGCATCGTTAAGTCGGTTTGTATGTCAGTTGGGAGAAAAGGCATTGCCTCTCGACCAACTCATGAAAAAGTCGGATAAGTTCATTTGGACGCCACAGGCCGATGAAGCCTTTGCCCACTTAAAGAAGATGTTAGCCACTGCACCAGTGTTAGCCTCTCCACTATCAAAGGAGCCAATGTTGCTCTACATAGCCACAACCAACCGAGTTGTAAGTGCAGTGATTGTGGTAGAGCGCGACGAAGAGGGTAAGTCGGTGCAGAGGCCAGTGTATTACTTGAGCGAGGTATTACCTGCCTCAAAGCAGAACTACCCACACTTTCAAAAGGTGGCATATGGTGTCTATATGGCAACTAAGAAGTTAAAGCATTACTTTGAGGAGCACCCCATCAAAGTAATATGTGAAGCTCCCATATCCGAGATAATGGGTAACAAGGATGCAAGTGGTCGAATCGCAAAATGGGCAATCGAACTAGCTCCTTATGCGCCACAATATGACAGAAGAGAAGCAATCAAGTCTCAGGTTGTGGCGGACTTTTTTGTGGGTGGGCGGTACAATCTGAACCACCGCCACTAGATCCGAACCTTGGAGGATGCATTTGTGGTCAAAAACAAAAACCAGGCTAGGCGCCGGAGTTGTGCTTACCTCGCCAAAGAAGGACTAGCTGAAATATGTGCTGCAAATCCATTTCGCAGCATCGAACAATGTCACTGAGTATGAAGCACTTGTGCATGGGCTCAAAGTGGCAAAAGAGATTGGGATACGTCGGATACTATGCTTTGGCGACTCGGATTTGGTAATACAGCAAGTGTCGGGGTTGTGGGACGCCCTTGATCCAAACATGGCTCTGTACAGATTTCATGTGCAGAAGATATCTGGTTACTTTGAGGGGTGTGAATTTCACCATGTACCCCGGGTGGAAAATGAGGCTGCCGACATGCTATCGAAGCTCGGATCAATCCGACAAGCAATTCCACCGGGAGTAGCATTGGAACACCTCGGAAAACCATCTATCAGGTCGTCCCCAGGAACCGACTCAATCTATGTCCCGGAAGATACAGAATCCGGAGCTGAGCCCATGGACATTGACATGGGAGGTGGTGCGCGAAACCCGGGGACTGCATCAGCAAACCCGGGGACTGCCTCAGCGAACCCGGGGACTGCTCAGCGTGATCCGGTTGAAGTTATGCCGGTGGATCAGATGGAAATTGATGAGGATGTGTTCCCTGTGCGAGCAATACCAGCTTGGGCACTGCCTATATTTCAATTCCTAAAAGATGGAACGTTACCCACTGAGGAGGTGTTATCCAGGCAAACTCAGAGGAGAGCAAAGGCATACACAATTATCAATTCCGAGCTGTACAAACGGAGTGTGACCAATGTCCTCCAGCGATGCGTTGACCCGGAATAAGGGCTTGACATCCTCCGAGATATACATCAAGGGGAGTGCGGGCATCATGCCTCATCCCGAGCCTTGGTGGCAAAAGCATTCCAGCATGGATTCTACTAGCCAAGTGCCTTAGAACAAGGAGAAGATCTGGTGAGAAAATGCAATGGTTGTCAGAGGTATGCTACCAAGACACATATGCCAATGTCGGAACTCAAGACCATACCAATTACATGGCCATTTGCCGTATGGTGCTTGGATATGGTTGGCCCATTCAAACCAGCAAGGGGAAATATGACTCACATCTTGGTCATGGTGGATAAGTTTACAAAATGGATTGAAGTGAAGCCTATAAGAAAATGTGATGGAGCTACGGCCATAACATTTCTCAAAGACATTATCTTGAGATACGGTTATCCTCACAGTATCATAACTGATAATGGCACAAATTTTGCTGAAGGAGCATTTGCACGATTCTGCCGGGATAAGAAGATCCGGGTGGACGTTGCCTCGGTAGCCCACCCCACATCGAACGGACAGGTGGAAAGATCCAACGGATTAGTGTTATCCGGGATAAACCCCCGGCTCATTGAGCCGCTGCAAAGATCAGCGGGGTGCTGGATAGAAGAACTACCAGCGGTATTGTGGAGTTTAAGAACAACTCCGAATCGATCAATAGGCTATACGCCGTTTTTTCTGGTATATGGGGCAGAAGCTGTATTACCAGCCGACATAGTGCATGATTCGCCTAGGGTCACCCAATACACAGAAGCCGAAGTGCAAGAAGCCCGGCAAAATGATGTTGATCTGCTGGAAGAAGCGAGAGAATTGGCTTTGTCCAGATCCGCCATATATCAGCAAAATCTCCGACGCTATCATAGCCGGAAAGTGAGCCCCCGAGTCTTTCGGGAAGGCGATCTGGTGCTCCGGTTGGTACAACGTACTGCTGGCATGCACAAATTATCCCCCCATGGGAAGGGTCATTCATTGTGAGCAAAGCATTGCACAATGATTCTTATTATCTTATCGATGCAAAACCACAGGAAAAGAACAAGGCGGACAGGTCCGGCGAGGAATCCAAGCGTCCATGGAATGTAGCTCTACTTCGTCCTTTCTACACTTAGCAGAGAAGTGTATGTATCCGAGTCTTCTCATATGTCGGTATGTATGCCGGCAATGAGCTTATCAATGAAATGTTGGCACCTCGGGCAGTAACTCGGGGACCGCCTTAATAATATTTGTTGTCTTTTATTATTTATACGTCAGCTGGAGTAAGTTATTCTACTTAACTCGGATTAGTAATGTGTGAGCACCAAAAACCCAACTCTTCGACTTGCTGCTGTCCAACAAGAATTGGCTTCATGGTAAGCAAGAGAACAAGTTTGGAATTGTGTAGCACATGAAAAACGACTAAGGAGAAGAACTTAATCGAGCCGACGTTTGTTTTTCGGACTAACCTTGTATTTACTTTCAAATTATTATGCTAAATTATCTTGAGCTAAGCCTAAAAGTTTCTAAGTATTGTTAAAACAATTCTTGAAGCTCAGATTTGTCAGTCGTAAAACCGAATCAAGGTAGACACGAATCGAGCCAGAAGATTGGACAAACAAGAAAATGAAACTTGGGGACTACGCCCAAGTTAATCCGGCATACAAACTTAGTAGAAAAATATCACATAAGTACATGATACAATTCCACCCGGCATACCGGGGATCTGATAAGTTTTCAAGTGTTTTTACTTAAGGAGCAGCAAGAGGAGGAAGTTCGGCGTCATCTTCGCCTTCTTCGATATCCGAGGCATCGTCCTCTCCATCCTTGTCCGAACCATCTTCAACATTTTCAACCTCTTCGTCGCCAGCGGCTTCCAGGAAGCTCGGACCCTCAGTCCATTCGTGAATAGGAGCATATTCAATAAGGCTATGGGCGCAGGCCTGGCGCCGAGCTACCCATTCCGAGTCATTGGTCCACTTGGATCCGGTGCGCAGAAACGTCAAGAGGCTGAGATCGATCTTCTCATACCACGTGAGTATGTGGTGAAGAACGGTCTCAGCTGCAGCACGTCCAGCGGACTCCCTCCAAAGGTCGAGCTGGGTCTCGATCTCCATCAGCTTTTCAGCAAGGATTGCGATTCTCTCCGGAGTGTCCTCGCCGGGCCAGAACGTGTTGAAGACCCGGACTGAAACATCGAGGAGATCTTTGCCGTAGTTCTTGATGATTTCCACGCGAGATGACAGGCTGACCAACAGGTCCTCCATGTCATAGGGAATGTCCTCACCGTCAGGAGCGACGGGAGTACCCCTCTCTCGGCGGAAATTGGCAACAGTGGCGCTCGCAATGGGAGTACCCTCTGGAAATTTGCCTAAAAATGGGACAAGAGAAGCAAGTAATGAAAAGACATGTGAGATAACCCGGAGAAATATGCCGGAGAAGGAAAAGAAACTTACGTAAAATGTGGCTGTGGATCCGGGTCAACTCATTGATGCAATTATCGCGTCTTTGGCGGAGCTGCACCAGTTCAGCGTTCGCCGACTCGAGTTTGATGTCGGCCTCCTGGAGAAGTTCACGGTCCTTAGAAATTTGGAGATTGAGGCGCTCGCGCTCTTCGGTGTAGTCCTGGCCAGCCTTTTCAAGCTCAGTTTGGTGCTGCGCCTTCATCTTCTTCATTTCTGCCTTTAACTTGGCAATCTCGTCATTCTTGGTTCGGAGGAGGGCAAGCTCATCGTCTTTCTTTTTGAGCTCGGCCTGATGCTGCCCTGCTTGTTCAAGAAAATGCAGCATCATGTCAGGCACGGGCACACTATCTTCAAGAGATGCTGAAATAGCGTGTTGACCCGGCAGAGCCGAGGTATGAATGTTTGCAGAGCCAAGAAGAAAAGGAGATGGAAAGCAAAGCAGGGTCGGACACAAGTAGCTTACCCTTAATCTGATCCAGATTTTTCCTCATGAGCTTGTTCTCAGCCTCCACCCCAGCTGCGAAAACCGAATGACGGATTAGTTCTGCAGAAAAAGGTGAAGGAAAACAGAAAAATGTGAAGAAGGTAACTTACCCCTTTTCTCATTCTCAGCGAGATGTGCATTGTGCTTTGCGAGAAGCATCTTGTGGGTATCCAGGAGACGCTGGAACTCAGCACTCCGGCGGTTGGTGGTCACCTGAAAAGAGTACAAAAATTTGGCTTAAGCCTTGTGCATATTCGAAGTGTACAAGATCCGGGCCAAGTGGAACTTAACCCGGCTCTAGGTGTGTGCATAATCGAAGTGTACAAGATCTAGGCCAAGTGGAACTTAACCCGGCTCTAGGTGTGTGCATATTCGAAGTGTACAAGATCCGGGCCAAGTGGAACTTAACCCGGCTCTAGGTGTGTGCATATTCGAAGTGTACAAGATTCGGGCCAAGTAGAACTTAACCCGGTTCTAGGTGTGTGCATATTCGAAGTGTACAAGATCCGGGCCAAGTGGAACTTAACCCGGCTCTAGGTGTGTGCATATTTGAAGTTGTAAGGGAGCTACATTAGTTTTCTAAGGAGCATCCGACCGAGTAACAAGTTACTCCCCCGGAGGCTCGGGGACTAATGGTTATATCGCTAGTGCATGCTAAGGAAAAGGTGAAGTAACGTACCTCCATCATCCGGCCCGCGAGGTTAATCGCCTTAGCGGCTGTGTTCATCTGAGCAGCAAACTCAGCGGAACCGAACTTCTCCGGGAGATCGTCGTTATAGACGAACTCCGCCTTGTTCCAGTTGTTCATAAACACGATCAATGTCGGAGGATATCGCTCACCGCTGAGCATGTGGGGCGCCACCAAGCCCTTCGCATGTGCCTCTCTCCTCTCAACCTGAGCAAGGGCCGGACTCGTGTGCAGAACAAGTTGCTGCGCACTAGTTGGCTCGGTAGGGGCGTCCTTCGTCGCTGGAGCCTTCTGGGAAAGCATGGACGCGAGGGTGCGCTGTCCAGACCCGGTGGACGCTGCCCTGGTGACGTCAGGGGCTTTCTTGCCTTTGGCTTGCTGAGAGGAGGAAGTGGTTGCGGCAGATTTCCCCTTAGGAGCTGCCTGAGTACTTCCTCGCCGAGACTGAGAAGACTCAGACGAGGCGGAGGAGCTTGGCGCTGGTGCCCTTGTTGCTGGAGCTGGTGCTGCTGCTGAAGTCCTTGCTGCCGGGGTTGGTGCTGGTGCCAGAATTGGTGCTGGTGCTAGTGCAGAGGTAGTCTCGGTAGTTGCTGGTTGCAGCGGAGCCGAAGTGGTGGATGCCACTGCCTCGGCTGGGTCCGTCTCCCCTGCTCCGGGGTTGCCCCCCTCTTGACGAGGTGGGCTGGAACCTGGAGCAGCCGCAGAACCCTCTGGAATAGGGCTCAGTAGGAGTGGCTCGTCATCACGAGGGGGAGAAGGGCTAGGTCGGAGCGGTGAAGATATGCTAGATCCACTCTGGGGAACATCCTCCGCAGCATTGCCAAATCAAATAATGTCAGAAGAGAGACTAAAACAATGCAAGGAAGAATAAGTTGCAGAGGGAAAAGAGGCTTACGCATCCGAAGTTAGGGGCTCCTTGGGTTTCCGAGCCCTTCGTGCTGGGGCCTTGCCTGCTGGCTTGGAAGCAGTTTTGTCTCCAGACTTCTTTCGCCTTTTGGAGGGCTGAGAAGGTCCAGAGGAGGAACTTGATGCAGCTCGGCGCCTTTTCTTCGACGCTGCCGGAACAGGTTCACCCGTGGCAAGGGGAGGGTCCTCGTGGATCTGCCCACCGGGGTTAGCTGATGCCGGAAAAGCATAAGAAAGGGGGACAGCGTCAACAGCTTCCATCACCTCAATATCCGAGTCATCCTCATCGTCGGGCCAATCTCTAATAGAAGAGAGTTTACCGGTGGGTCGCTTGGTCGCATCGGACATTGGGAGAAACATCTCCTGGTCCAGTTCTTCCTCGTCCGAGCTCTCCCGGTCAGGCGCGCATTTGAGGGTAGGGTCGGGGCCATCCTCAATTGTCTGCTGAAGGAATTGCTAAAGGAGAAAAAAGACAATGGAGTTAAAAATAAGACGGCAACCGACATAAGATCTATTCCGGAGAGAGTTGGTGGCACGAAGCTTACCACGGGAGGAAGCCTATCCCGGCAATAATGCTCAATTCCCCACGTCCACTCGGAGGAGAAGTCCTTATGGGTGGTGAAGAGCGCCTTGACCTGGCGGTAGATTTCGGTGTTGCTAAGCTCGAAGGACGAGGTCCGGTTGGGGTCGCGACCCTAGCTCATGTGGCACACCTTGTGAGTGCGCTTCTAGAGAGGGGAGATCCGGTTGTGGACAAATGTGATCATGGCGTCCTCGTTGCGCAACCCGAGATGCTTCAGCTCCTTGAACCTTTTGTTGACCTGGTTGGCCAATACGGTGGGCTTCTTGGGGACAACATCCCACGACTCCGGGTTAGGTGGACCCAGAGCATAGGGAAGCAGCCGGATCAAGTCTTCAGTGCCCTCGTTCCGGACATAAAAGAAAGTCCGGGCCCATCCTTTGCAGGAGTCCAGCTCGGTGACTCGGGGGAAAACGGATAGCCTCCGGGGAGAGATGGATGCAACTCCGAATTGAGTGAGCTGCTTGTCCCCCGGATCGAGTTGAATATTCGGAATGACATTATGACGAAGGCCGAAAAACCGGATCCATAGCTCCTTCGTGGGCCATAATCCGGCGTAGCCCTCGATCGTAGAGGCAAAAGCAGAAAGAGAAGTGATTGCGTTGGCAGGAAGATGGTGCGGCTGGAGTTCGTATGTTCTTAACCAATCATGGAAGAAATCGCTGACCGGCAAACCAAACCCCTGTTGGAAGTGCGACAAGAACACAACGTACTCCCCGGATTGGGTGAGGGGGCGAGTTCGGCGGAGGCAAGGCGCGCGATGACTCCGGCGGGAATGCGTCTGGTGCGGTAGAGCCAGTCCAGGTCGTCCTGGCAGACCCAGGACCCGGCCCACGCACCGTGGTCCGCCATGGCGGTGTCTTCCTCCATTTCTTGCTCGGCAACGGCGAGCTCCTCCTCTGTCATCTCTAGTTCGTTGCCCTCGCTGTCGCTAGCAGCGGTGGGAGGGAGCGGCTTTGATTGGCAACGACCCGTGGTGGAGGAGGCGCGTAGTGGTGGCGATGATGCAGAGGCGCGGGGAAGCAGTGCAGCGGCGGCGCTGCTACTTGGAAGCAGTGGCGACAGCGCTGTCGCGGGGAAGATGAAGAAGAAGAAGTGCTAGAGGCAGAGGGGCACAGAAGGGGGAAAAGACCCAAGGGTGCGCCCCTCCCCTATTTAACCACTCCCTCGAGGGGGAAGTGGGATCGTGTCAAACAAGTACGCCGCACGGTGTGGCCGTGTATTGCCCGCGTCGACCAATCAGCAGCAAGCCACACGGAGGTCCACAAGGTGTAACAGATCCCATGACATGACGCACTGATGCGGTTAACGAGGAGGCAGGCCAGACGTGATGTGCGCCACAGTGATAACTGACAAATTACTACAGCAGTTACTGTGGCTGGCCCTTAAAATGAGGCAATCTAATGATTAGCCTCCACGTGGGCTAGTGTACGAGAGAAGGAAAGAAGACCCGGATGAGACCGTGGTAACCCGGCCAGCAAGTGAAAACTTGGAATGTGCCACGGGAAAGTAAAACCATGAGGTCCGAGTTAGGGTGGTAACCCGGCCAGCAAGTGAGAGCTTGGAACGTGCCAAGGGAAAGTAAATCCAGAGAATCCGAGACAAGAAGGGAACCCAGAGAAGGAGCACAAAGCTCGGTGGAATTGAACCTGCTGTGGCCTTAGCGTCTAAGGCTGCTAAGACCGCACCAGCTTCGGGGACTAATGTTGGGGGGATACCCCCGGGTAGGGTCAAGTCGGGGTATAAAGGCCGAGTTAGCCGAGGGACGGCAAGGCTAAAGCGGATGCTGGCCGAGTCACCTCAAGGTAGGCCGAATCACGGGGTAACCCAGACTAGGGGGCGTCCACCTAACTTGGTCTCAACCGACTTAAGCCGTAAGTCGGAATGACGTATTTAATTTGTATGCAGGAACGGGTGTGGCCGGATCAACTGTGATCCGGGTCATACCTAGCTTCTAGGAGAAGGAAGGAATCTCGCTGGTCAAAAGAAGCCTCGGTACGCACTGCATGAGCGAAGCAAAAGAAGGCAGGACCACCGAGGCGTGGCCGACAGAGGTGACGACGCCCGTGTCGGCTGACGCAGGCGCCGCAGAGGCTCACGTAGCCTCTACATGGGTGACGCGGGGGAAAAGTACCCCGGTCGGTTTGCTATTTTGGGAGGAGGCATATTCCCTGGAATATGCTTCCACGTATGCCCTAAGTGGAGACCTAGCCACTCCTATATAAGGAGGGCTAGGGCCTCTGTATAAGGGGTTCCTCGATTGGGTAAGGTTCTAGGTTCTAAGGGTCTTGTACGGGTTAACTGTGGGTGAGAGTAAGAGAGCTCCTTCTTCCTCCTCTCGCCAATACATCTCTAGGAGCACTTATAATCTGTGAACTGAATCGAATACAAAGCTTCTATGTGGGGAGTCACCTCACTATCCCTCCCTGGATTCCCCTAGTGCTATTAGTCCCCACCTTTAGCCTATCCATGGCATCTGCCGTGACACCACCGCGACAATAGGCCTAGGGGATCCCCAATAGGCCCCAATACGTTCCCTATGACCTAAGGAAGGTCTAAAAACAAACCGGGACGGATTCTGTGAAGAAACGTGCGTCCAGACCTGTGGTATGGGCGGGCAGTACGACTGGACCCGCCCATACCGGAGGTCGTTAAAGGCGCATTATGCTTTTGTATTTTGGCCATTATTTCTTCATACAAACTCTGATTTGGGTGTTCTTTAGCTTGTTGGATTTGTATGGACAAGGGCTATAACACCAAGGCCTTGGATCTTTATTTGGAGTTGATGGAAAATCCACTTTTTCCACCCCTCGAATGGCTAAGTCTGGTGCCTACAGCTCCTCCATATTGCATCCTCTTGATTCCTTTTGCATTACTTTATCCGCAATCCATCACAATACCTACACACGTCAAAGATAACAAAAAGTAATAAAATCCTACTAAAACTACTAGTTGTGCAAAGTCCATGGGAAAATGAATGAGACCTAGTAATCATACATAATAGGTATAGTTGTAGCTAGATATAGCATGTAATGAGTGACAATATGAATAATTTGTATACTTAAATATGCTTCAATTTTGGAGTCATCAGTGGGAAACACATCTCGATATACTAGATTCCATGTGAATCACATGCATATCCATAGTCTTTTGATCCAACCATTGTAACAGTGAAGCGTCGGGCTTACAACAATTATTAAGTGAAAAACACAGATCAAAGCCTTAAGAAGTGATGTTGCTGTTGTTACCAAATGGATTGCTAAGCATTAACCGTACTCCCTTTTCTGTCACCTGGTTTCCGACGAGATCGCCGCTAACCAAGTATCTCACCTCAAGCCTTTATCAATCTTTGGGATCTTGGATACCTACAAGTCCATAGATCGAGTAAAGAGACAAACAAACAAAGATACAAATCTCTATTCAATCAATACACAATAGTCCCATATATTATATGCACATATCACTGTGAGGTTTCACCCCAAACCCACGGCCCATGAGGACTATTCACTCATAACAATAAGATCAAGGATAGAAAACATTTGCAAAATACTTAAAATCAAATATTCTTACAATGGTCGCCGAGTCACAAGGATATCTTAAGTACAAGCTAATGGTTGTGGCTTAAAATCAAATATTCTTCGGTTTTGTTATGATACAATCTGAAAGTGGTGGCCCTCTGCATGGCGGCTGGGACCTCAAAATATATAGGTGCCTTCACGAAAGTTGTAGGGTTTGACGAGACGAAGCCAATGCCACCTGGTACGGGCGGGCCGTATGGGCGGACCTTGCCTGTACCAATGGTCGTTAAGCCATTTGGAGCCTGTGTTTCGACCTAGGATTTCTTGGCCATGTGGACTTCCTCAAAATCTTCATTATTGGCTCCTGATTTCGCCTTAAAAGCATGATTTCCTGCAAGCACAATTCAAAACAATGGATTGCACATCTTTGCAATAATTAGTCATTAGTAGCAAGGCATGAGAGGTTCTTGATCAATTACTTGACTAAAAATGAAGTTTAAATGCCGAGAAAGATGACTATTTTCAGAGCCATCAGCGATGCACCTCCAAAACCCTAGATCAGGTTAGGGTTGCGAGCAAGTATTAGAGAGCGAGAGGAATAAATCAGGTTGGTAGGATGATAGAGTAGAGGTAGGGGAGTAATCTGAGAGGAAGCATGGTTGTGGGGGAGGCTGGAGAGGCCTCTGGTGTGCGCACAAGAGAGAGAGGGGAGAGTATGGAAGAGAGACACGAGTGAGTGGGTCGGGTCGAGATGGACCCAGTCTAGGACCTGGTTTTGGCCCACAGGGTCTGACCAGTGGACCCATAGTTGGAGGGGTATTTTGGTCATTTCACAAAAACCCAATAAGTCATAACTCAAACATAAAAACTTAGAAAAATAAAATAAAAATACTTTTGTGTGTAAAAAATGCAAGGAATCCCAAAAGTATTTTTGTGAGAATTTTGCAAACACTTTTTTTTGTGAGATTTTTAGTGGAAATAATTAAGTTCCTAGACTTTAAAATTCATTAAAATACCAACAAAACTTGAAAAATAATGATAAATATGTAAACCTCCAATTTTCATAAAAATATGAAAATTCTAAAGTAAAATACTCAATAATACCTTGAGGATTGCAACAATTAATAAAATACCAAAGAAAGCACCATAAAACCCTAAAAGGGGAGAAACACACCAAAAACAAAGAAGTTAATTCTGTGAAATACAAACACAACACACTAAGAGTTTGCGTTGCATATAATTGCATTAGAGCTTCACATATTTGCAACTGAAACGTTGTCCTTATCGGACGATGTTGCAGATTCTAGAACCCAAGGTCCAGGGTCAAGTAAAACCTTCAAACTAGATTATCTCACAGTTAATAGGCAAGTTCATTCTTGCGTCACAATTGTGAGGTCAATCTTGCAATCCTATTGTAACTGAAATCTTGCATGTCCTTTGGCTTATTTGTGAAAATGTTTTTGAAAAATTATTATTACCTGCATTCAAAATGCAATACCATTTTCGGAATGAAATGAATAAATGGGAGGGGCGAGGATGGAATCATGGATGTATACATGATTGAAAGATCATGTGGTGGAGATTCCACTATACTGAAAAAGTTAGGATTAGCAACAACAACAGGCATCCATTCTTGCATCGTATAGGACCGCGCTAACGATATATCTTGTTATGGGGATAACGAGTCAGAATTACCTTATTCCTTTCGTCTATCCTCGTATATCTAGCCGGGTTATGAACCAGAGTGGTGATCAGCGGGTGAGATCCCATGACGTCCCTATCATGTACTTCAGGATAACAATTGCGTATATTAGAAGAGAGGGTAATTAAACGTAGGTCTTGTGACCAAAATTCGTTACATTAGGTGGGCAACGGGGTTGTGGTGGGGGAATAATCATGACTTGGTGAAACTTGGTATCAAGACACCATATCTAAGGAAATATGGAATGAGTAATAAGCCCAAGGACATTTGTGGGCAAAGCAATGCACCTCTCGAGAGTGTATAAACGTGACATGTTACTCCCTATCCTGGGAAAGGATTATGACCGCATCATGGAAAGGAACTCCATGAAAGTTCAGACAACCCGCAAATACTGATAGCTTTAGAGTTTTAAAAATCTAAAACTTACCTTTTATTAAAGCTGATTTCTTAAACCTACACTAGTCTTGGATCTTTGATTAACAACTTTCAAATAAACATGAGACAACCACCATAGAACTTCCTGAGTATGATCGTACTCAATCTATCTTCTTAAACCATTGCTTAGGTTGTAAGAAGACTCGACAACTGACTTGGAGATTAGAATCAACAACAGGGTACCAAATTAGTAGAAATATTACAGAATGTAGATATATGATCCATCAAAGCACGCATAGGTAGATGAGCTAGTAATAGTATAGCTTATCCAATAAGTTGCCAGCTCTAATGATTTTAAGCTTAGTAATACCATTGATTAGGAAGCTATCCCTTCTGTATTTGAATTTTTTTTGTGTTTCGAATCCTCATTGGACCAAGGAGGATCTCAAAGCTTTAGTACACTCACTACAAAAAAGTTGGCTTGTACAACAGACGATTTTCATGGTCGAAGGCCCTTTTTCATGGATAAAAAGTCTTTCCACGACGGATGGCCTTCGTGGTAAAATCCCTGTCACAAATGAATCAACCATGGTTTTTTCCAACTGTGGCGGATCGCACCCTTTGGCCATAAAAACTTGTTCCATTGTAGACTGCTGACTGCTGACGTCATGCAAACTGCCACGTGGAAGCCACCGTTAACGTCCAGTTACCACCGTTAACGGTCACAAAAACCATGGTAGAATCCAAGACCAACCAAGGCCCGCTAATTATTAAATGGGCCGGCCCATGAGGACATCCCAATAGGAATACGATCCTTTACTGTTTTGTCCTGCACTATCTGGAATCGGTCTACTACTGCAGCCAGGCACGACCCATACACTTTCGGGCCTGATACTGATTCGGCCTACATGAGGTCCAAGTTAGCCCAACACCGTGCTGCCACTTGAGGCCTGCACCAAGACGGCCTGGTACTATTCATGCCTGGTGTCAGTCTAGTATTTTACTGTTCATGCCTATTACTGTTCCAGCCTTTTAGGATTTTTGCCCTGTTACTGTTTAGGCCATTTAGAGTTTGGGCTTTTGTCTATTTAGGCCGGTACTATTTGGCCTATTACTGTAGTGGCCTGCCACTGTACTGGTCTTTTAATGTTCTGGCCTTTTACTGTTCCATCCATTTACTGTTCTGGCCTTTAAAAGTTCCGGCCTTCCACTATTCCAGCCTTTCGCTGTTCTGGCCATTTACTGTTGCGACCATTCACGGTTCCGGCCTTCCATGTTCAGGCCTTTCACTGTTCTGGCTTTCTACTGTTTAGGCCTTTCACAGTTTTGGTCTTCTACTATTTCGGCCTTCTACTGTTCTGGCCTTCTACTGTTCTGGCCTTTTACTATTCTGGCCTTCTACCGTTCTAGCCTTTTACTGTTCTGGCCTTTTACTATTCTGGTCTTTTACTGTTCTGGTTTTCTGCTGTTCTAGCCTTCTACTGTTATCCCCTTTAAATTTTTGTTTTGGGCCATCCATGCGCACGTTGTTTCAATGTTTGGCATGTTACTGCTCTCGCCCGTTACTATTTCGGCCTTTTTTTGATAGCGCCTACTTTTTGGCAGAACACAGGAATATCAAGACATCATTTAATAAACACACACAAATTAAAACTACTTATTACACAACAATAGAAGTTTATTACAACATGATCAAAATTCTGAAAGATTACAAAGTGTTGGTATCATCAATAAGAGATAGGTACATGGCGATCCGCTTCAATGTATCGTATGTCCTCTTCTTCAACATTTCAGCTACAGATCTAAGAGCAGCTACACCCTTTCTTTCTGGATGCAATACAACCTTTATATATTTATCACCTGCGGGACTGTTTGCTTCAGAAATGCAATGGGAGGATGAATGGGAAGAGGGATCACAACTTTCAGTCCCGCCTTTCGAGGACTCTTGCTTGGTTTAACTGTAGCCTGCTAAAATATGGTAAAAGAGGTTACAACAAAGAACTAGGGAAACGATTAATATTATATAAAGTAGAGGCCATTTAAATTAAGTATGAACTTAGAGTAGCACGTTCAGGACAATAGCTCCTTCTCAAGTGGGTGAGAGTATTGGTCAATCTACTAGAAGAATCTGAGCCAAGCAACTAGAACTCTGGTCCTTGTACTCCATTCTCATTTCTCTGCATTAATGCATGGCATTTAAAACCCAGTTAGCTGGTTTGGAAGGATGAAAACTCTTGAAAAACACCAAAAATATAGCACTAAAAATTACCAGATGTATGATTCAAACTAGATAGCTGGTTTGGAAGGATGAACGCAGGTGAAAACACAAAAAATATAGCATTAAAAATGACCAGGTATATGATTCAAACTAGATGGACATTTTTTGAATTAAGCATTCGCGGATACAAACACAATAACATGAATGCAAATGTCATGGCAAAGTTTTAGGTAGAATGACTAGTTAACTTATTAGGCATGCAGGTTATATAACTTATTAACATGACAAGAAACTAGCCTAAGTAACACAAGGAAATCTCGCACTTCAGCCTTGCTTGGCGTCAGATTGTTAGTGTTGGATCCTCTATGAGCCGTTTGCATGACCCATGTGAGCGCTCGGAAAGAATAGCATCTATGAGTTAGTGTTGGAGGATTATACTGATAGCGTGAGAATGTAAGAAAGGGAATAAAAGAGAGAAGCTAATGATGTGGATAGGACCTACCAAATGTGGGTTTCAAATGAAATGGAAATAGCATGTAGGATATTGAGCAACATTCTAACAATTTCGTAGCTTACGAGTACCAAAAAAAGCAAACGGGCAAGAGAAATTACCGCTACATGGCGAGGATGGGTGGGATGGGCAAGAGGGCAGCGGGGGCGGGGGCTGGGCATTTTGGGGTCAGCGACGAGTGATTCACTGAAGCTCCTCCCGTAGGGTAGACGACGATGTTGGTGAAGCATATCCGGTGCGGCAAGGGAGTCGATGAAATAGTTCCGATGAGGAAGAGAGCGTCAGTAGTGATGGAGCTCCAGTGTGGAAGAGAGGGCCGGAGGTGAAGTAGCAGGAGGAAGGTCGAGGTTGGAGGGGTGTGGGCTAGGAAGAGGTGATGGGAGATATAGGTGGGATGACGCACATTTACTACGTATACCCCTCTATTATTGCAGTACTCCTCTGGTCCTTGTTTCTGGACTAGGGATAGAAGAGGAATTTTGCATTTGTAAAAAGCAGGGTGGGATATTTGAATAGATGCGCGGAATATTTGAATAGATGCGCTGGATGTTTTGGTGCTCTGCAGAAATTTTGAGGTTGAAGCTTCCGACGTATGCTACTCCAACACGGCCGCTCTCACGTGTTGGCCCCGTCTAGACCCACATGCCAGCGACAGTATGCTTACCAACATTTAAATAAGTTTTCACACATTTGCCGAAATTGATAAACATTATATTTTGAAGGCTTTCATACAAGATGACCAAGACCACGACCATATCTCTACTATAGTTTATGATAGCGTGTCCATATCTGGTAGATCGCTGCATCTTGGCATTTCAAAAGAAGATTATAGATTTGATGGATAATGCCCAACTTTCATGAATTTCCAAATTTCCTAGTTAAATCTATGCAATAAAATAACTTTTTGACAATCTGAAGTAAGTATGTCTAATTTTGAACTACAAAGTGTGTGATATACCTTGCTCTTGACTTTTTTAAAATAATTCAAAGGTGCCAAGTAGTCAAATATTGGAGAACCATCGAGAGTTTCGCAAGATTCAACTTTTTGATATGAATGGTAATGACACCAAATTCCGGCTATTTTTTAAAAAATACAAAGAAACATGGTTTAGGGTTTAGCAATTTTTCAATAATTCTCAAAGATTTATGCTTATATTCGTTGAATAGAATGGCATTACCTGATTTAATGAAAGTATCTCAAATTTTGATCTATATGTGCATGATACCTGCTTGGTTAGGGTTTATGGGTTGAGGGTTTCAGGGTTTTATGGTTTAGTTTTTATGGTTGTATAGGGTTTAGGGTTTAGCGAAATGTCAATAATGCTCAAGCTTTATTCTTATATCCGTCGAATAGAATGGCATTACCTAATTTATTGAAAGTATATCAAATTTTGATCTATAACTGCAGGATACCTACTTGGTTAGGGTTTATGGGTTGATTATTTGGGGTTTTAGGGTTTATTAGGGTTTAGGTTTTAGGGGTTGTTTAGGGTTTAAGGTTTAGGGAATTTTTGATAATGCTCAAGATTTATGCTTATATTCATCGAATAGAATGGCGTTAGCAATTTAACTTTTTTTTGAAAGTATATCAAAATTTGATCTATAAGTGCATGCCACGTGCTTGGTAAGGGTTTAGGGTTTTAGGGTTTAGGGTTTCACGAATTTTCAATAACGTGTTCAAGCTTTATGCTTATATTCATGGAATAGAATGGCGTTACATCAATTTATTAAAAGTATCTCAAATTTTGATCTATAAGTGCACGATACCTGCTTGGTTAGGGTTTATGGGTCGAGGGTTTGGGGTTTTAGGGTTTTATGGTTTAGTTTTATGGGTTGTTTAGGGTTTAGCAAATTTTCAATAATTCTCAAGATTTATGCTTATATTCGCCGAATAGAATGGCGTTACCTGATTTAATGAAAGTATCTCAAATTTTGATCTATGAGTGCATGACACGTGCTTGGTTAGGGTTTATGGATGAGGATTTAGGACTTAGGGTTTAGGTTTAGGGAATTTTCCATAATGCTCAGGATTTATGCTTATATTCGTCAAATTGAACGGTGTACCTAATTTAACGGAATTATCTCAAATTTTGATCAATAAGTGCATGCTACGTGCTTGGTCAGGGTTTAGGGTTTTAGTGTTTAGGGGTTTAGGGGTTTTGGATTTTGGTTTTAGGGTTTAGGGTTTCGTGAATTTTCAATAATGTTTGAGCTTTATGCTTATATTCGTGGAATAGAATGGTGTTACCCAATTTAACAGAAGTATGTCAAATTTTGATCTATAAGTGCATGATACCTGCTTGGTTAGAGTTTATGGTTTAGGATTCCATGAATTCTCAATAATATGTTCAAACTTTATGGTTATATTCGTGGAATAGAATGTTGTTACCACAATTTAATGAAAGTATCTCAAAATTTGATCTACAAGTTGATGATTCCCTGCTTGGTCATATTTTTTGTTAAATACAATTGAAGGTACCCAAGTACTAAAACAAGGGAGAAACACCAAGCGTTCCATGAGATTTAGGCGCTGTTATTTGGGCTCTAATTCTAGGTTTTGATTTTTGGCTTATAAAGCTAGGAACGTGTTTTTGGCTTTGTTTTTTTATGTTTTACTCTAACGTAGGTGAATGATGGTATAAGCCAAAAGCCAAAATCTAAAGTGGCTTATAAAATAAATCTAAAAGCCATACATAAGCTTAACCAAACAACCCCTCAACTTCTTGATATGAATGCTATTGCAGCCAAATTTGGGACCTTTTGAAAGAAAAATTCAAACAAAATATATATAAATTGAAGCAATGTCTTTCTTTTACAGAGTATTTTGTTATGTGCACTTCCTAGTTTCCATGAAAAAGTATGCTAAAACTTGACAACTTTTGAGGAAACCTGTTTCACAATATGGCGTACCATGCATGAACATTCATGACTTTCAAACGGGGTGACCAAGGTCATGGCAATATGTTTGCCATAGATTATGATAACATGTCCATGTTTGGTAGATCAGTGTATAAATGCATATTTGCATCTCAAACAATGTTTACAAATGGTGCATCCAAATGCAAAGTTATTTTAAATTGTCCAAGTGACAACAACGGCTTCCGTTGTGAAGCAACTACAAAGACTATATGTGGTTCAAAATCTCACCACACCAATTTTCTCACAAAGTATAAAAATTGACGGATAATGCCCAAGTTTCATGAATTTTCATGCTTCTGAGCCAGGTTCGCCAATTTTAACGATTTTATCTCGGTTTAGCAAAAAATGTTCAAATTTTGAACAACAAGTGATGGGAATCTCTACTTCCCGTAATTCTGGCTCACTGACAGGTGGGTCACTTGCATGGTGGGTCCAAAAAGCTAGTGCAGGTCGGAGTGGGCGGGCAGGTAAATATTGAAGAAGGGCAGAGAAACATCGATGGGGTGATGCACTTGGGAGAACGCAAATTTACCACCTATATACCTATGTTATTGCAGTGCTCCTCGAGTTCTTATTTCCGAAGCAGGGGTAGAAGCGGAATTTTGCATTCTAAAAATAGGTGAAGCATGTTTGAATGGATGCGTGCGATGTTTGGGTGCCATACCAAAATTCTGAGGTCAAAGCTTCTAGCATACGCTACTCCGACGTGGGGCCGCTCAGATGTGCTGTCACCGTCTAGACCCACACGAACGAGAGTTGCTTTCCAGCATTTAAATGAGTTTCTAGGTATTTGCTGAAATTTTCAAACAATTCAAGGCTTTCAAGAAGTTGACCATCGTCCAAAAAAGGTGACCAAGGTCATGGGAATTGTTTATGTTGATGTGTCCGCATTTGGTAGATCGGTGCATCTTGGCAAATCAACCAATATGTCTGGTTCCAAATTTGAAGTTTGTTTTCGAATTTCTAAGTAACAACAATGTGTTTTGTTGTGGAGCAACTACGAGGATGATGGCCCAAAATACCACCGCCCCCGTTTTCACACAATGTATAATGCCCTTTCAAGCTTCCAAGGTAAATTTGTGCAATAAAATAACTTTTGGAATTGGAAGTTTGAATGGATGGGCAGGATATTTTGGCGCTCTGCCAAAATTTTGAAGTTGAAGTTTCTAAGGTACGCTACTCCAACTTGGGATGCTGTCCCCATTAGATAGACCCGCAAGCCTGTATGCTTTCCAGCATTTAATGAGTTTATAGACATCTGCTGAAATTAATGAACATTAATTCAAGGCTTTCAAACAAGATGACCAAGGTCACAACCATAGTTTCTGTACCGTTTCCATGTTTTGTACTACTCCGTACATTGAAGCATCTTCGCCAATCAAGCTTAAAAATGTGTCCATATTTGGTAGATCGGTGCATCTTGGCATTTCAAGCAATGTTTCCAAAAGGAGATTCTAGATTTGATGGATAATGCCCTACTTTCATGAATTTCCAAGCTTCCTAGCTAAAGATGTGCAATAAAATGACCTTTTGACAATTTAAAGTAAGTATGTCTAACTACGAACTACAAAGTGTGTGATATAGCTTGCCCTTGACTTTATAAAAGTAATTTAAAGGTACCGAATTAGTAAAATATTGGAGAACCCCCGAGAGTTTTGCAAGATTTCAACTTTTTGATATGAATGGTAATGACACCAAATTTGGGCCATTTAAAAAATAAAGAAACAAAATATAAAACAAAATACAACCATTCTTTTATCTGTTCGTGTCTAACTATGTGCATTAGCAAATTTCCATCAAAAATATAATCTTAAAATATAGTCTTACGGTTTAGATTTTATGGGTTGTTTAGGGTTTAGGGTTTAGCTGCTTTATGCCTATATACCTATAGGGTTTAGGGTGCTCCTCAGGTTCTTGTTTCCGGAGCAGGGATATAAGAGGAATTATGCATTCTAAAAAAGATGAAGTATGTCTGAATGCATGCGCAGGATATTTGAAGGGATGCGTGTGATGTTTGGGCGTAGTACCAAAATTTTGAGGTAAAAATTCTAACATACGCTGCTCCGACATGGGGACGCTCAGATGCGCTGTTACCCTCTAGACCTGCATGCCAATGAGAGTTGCTTTCCAGCATTTAAATGAGGTTTTTAGGCATTTGCTGAAACTGTCGAACAATTCAAGGCTTTAAAAAAGACGACCATCATCCAAAAAAAAGGTGACCAAGGTCATGGCCATAATTTATGATGACGTGTCCGCATTTGGTATATCGGTGCGTCTTGGCAAATCAACCAGTATGTTTGGTTCCAAATTTGAAGTTTATTTTCGAATTTCCAAATTTGGACCCTTTTCATAAAAATTAGGGACAAAATGAAATATATGTTGAAATAAAGCCATTCGTTCGTGATACGTTGCTAACGTATCCATAATTTTTGATGTTCCATGCTTGGTTTTATCTACTTTATTATGTTTTGTCCATACTTTGGAGTACTTTTCATATGATTTCTTGGACTAACCTATTAACAAGAGCCACAGTGCCAGTTGCCTGTTTTCTGATGTTTTTGGTTCCAGAAAGTCAGAAAATAAATATTCTCGGAATTGGACCGGATAAAAGCCAAAGTCGATATTTTACTGGAAGACTCACGGAGCCAGAAGACGAGACAGATAGGGGCCACAGGGTAGCCACACCATATGGTGGCACGGGCTAGCCCTGGCCGCGCCACCAGGTGGTGTGGACCCCCTGGATGGCCACCGACCTTGCCCCTTCGCCTATATATTCCTCCCGATACAGAAACCCTAAATCGTCAAGCCTCCAGCCACAAAAAGTTCCGCAGCGCTGCCGCCACCGAAGGAGAGATTCAGGGGACAAAAAGTTTCTGTTCCGGCACCCTTCCGAGACGGGGAAGTGCCCCCAGAGCCATCTCCATCGATCTCCACCGCCATCTCCCTCGCCGTTGCTGATTCCCATGATGAGGAGGGAGTAGTTCTCTCTCGAGGCTAAGGGTTCTACCGGTAGCTATGTGTTCATCTCTCTCTCTATGCATGATCTTATTGAGATCATGAGCTTGTAATCTATAGATCTACCTTGCTGCTCAAGTGCTTTAATATATCTCTGCTCTCCCATGTGTGTGAAGTTGACAGTGTGCACACCATGGTGGTACTTAGGCTAGAGATTTCAAATACTTGTTATGAGTTATATTTGGAGTTGGATGTCTTTATGAAATTGTGGTGTTTGTTCGACCCATCTAGTACTCAAGGTGACAGTGTGGGGTTATATAGATGGGAAAGATGAACTTTGAGGTATGCTGTTATAGCCCTACCAACGATTAGAGTGTCCAACTGGAGAGTAGTTCAGCGTAGTATCATAAAGAAGAATATATTTATATGAGAGTGTTCACTAGTGAAAGTATGATCCCTAGGCCTTGTTTCTAAGCATTGAAACACCGTTTGCAATTAGATCTGTTACATGATTGCTGGCTTCCATCTTTATTTCAGTTTTTATTTAGTCTTTTCCCACATCAACCACACGCCATCAAGCTATTTTCTATCACCGTTACCACTTATAATTATCTATACCACTTGTATTTCACTATCTCTTCGCTGAACTAGTGCACCTGTACACCTAACAAGTGTATTGGGTGTGTTGGGGACACAAGAGACTTCTTGTATCTTGATTGCACGGTTGCTTGAGAGGGGATACCTTTGACCACTTTCTCCCTGAGTTCGATAAACCTTGGGTGATCCACTTAAGGGAAAACTTGCTGCTGTTCTACAAACCTCTGCACTTGGAGGCCCAACAACTGTCTACAAGAATAGAAGTGCGTAGACATCAAGCTATTTTCTGGCGCCGTTGCTGGGGAGGTAAGGTAAAAGGTACTCACATCCTCTGGTGTGAGTGCTCGAAGTTATTTCCTTTAGTTTCTGCAATTTTGTCTTTTTGTTTCTTGTTTTCACTAGTTAGGCTTAATGGAAAACAACAACAAAATTAGAGAGCTTTTTAGTATTTTTCCTAATGTAGAACATGAATTGTCTGAAGTGAAAATTAAAAAACCTATGGAACTTTATTTGCATGCTAATAGCAATGTTATTAGTATGAATTCTTTGAACACCATTATTTTTAATGCTATGGAAAAGTCTAAGCTTGGGGAAGCTAGTTTTTATGAAAATGATCTTTTTAGTTCCCCAGCTTTGGAAGATAGCTATTCTATTGCTTATGATGATACCAAACCTCCAATATATGATGATTACAATGATGAATATGATATTTTCAGTCCACCTACTATTGAGGAGGCAATTAATTATGACTACAATATGCCTCCTATATTTGATGATTATGGTGATGAGAATAATAATGATAGCTATTTTGTTGATTTTGCTCCCACTATAATTAATAAGAATGACAATGCTTATGTGGAGAGTAATAATTATTATATGCATGTGGCTCATGATAAGAATGTTTTAGATGATAGTTATATTGTTAATTTTATTCATGATGCTACTTAAAGTTATTATGAGAGAGGGAAACATGGTTTTATGTGTCTCAACAATATTAAGTTTCCCCCTCTTTATGTTGAAAGTCTTGAAGTTGCACTTGTTTTGCTTTCCTATGCTTATTGCTTTGTGCTTTCATGACTTGTTTCTTTACAAGATTCCTATGGATAGGAAGTGGGTTAGACTTAAATGTGTTTTGGATTTGCTTCTTGATGCTCTCTTTTACTTCAATTCATATTTCTTATGTGAGCATCTTCTCAAACTATCATGCCTGACTTAAAGGCATTAAAGAAAAGTACTTATTGGGAGATAACCCAAAAGTTTTAGATGAGTCTTGGAAGTTATTACCTCAGTAATAACCTCTCCTTATCCTTTTTATTTGCTTTTTGTGCCAAGAGTAACCTCTAATGAGAGAGAAGTAATGCTTGGGAAAGTTGTTGTCCCGAAACAGATTTTTGAGCTACACCATACAAATTCGTGTAAAATCTTTGTACATCCTTTTGAGGCGTGAGTTTTTGTGCTTCTGACCCAGGTTGTTATCTAACTTTCGTTAGTTCAACACTTTTTGATTTGAGCAACAGAAGGTCTTAAAAAAAACCGTCTTTACCTGCTGGTCTGTTTTGACAGATTTCTGCCATTATTTGCATTTGCTTCTTGTTGGTTCCTTTTTGAGTTCTTTTGGGGAATTGAGATTTTTGAGGGAAGTGCTATAGTAGCTTGTGTTTTAATGGAAGTTTTATTGGTGTTGAAACTGAACCTAAAGACTTATTATCTTGAGTGCACTAATGTTGCTAATAAAGATTGTGTGAAGTTTTGTATGAAGGAAAAATTTCAGGTGTATGGAAGGAATGAGTAATGAGATGAAGAATGGACTAAATCTCAAGCTTGGGGATACCACGTGTGTCACCCCAAGAAATATCCAAGAAGTACAAGCGTCAAAGCTTGGGGATGCCCAAGGCATCCCCTTCTTCATCAATAAAAATCCCAGGTTTCTTCCAAACACTTCATTTTTATTGTTTCATGCACAGTTGTGTTGTTCCATGAGTGTCTTATTTTTTGTTTTCGTTTTGGTTTTTAGTTTGCTTGGTTTGCTTAGTTTGCTGAATAAATTGGTTGGACTCCCTCTTTCATACATTGGCTTTCAAATAGTTTGGTTTGGATTGGAAAAGAGTAGGAAAAATTCATGCTTAAGTGGTAAAGAGAGTTTGTTTTTGACTGTGGCCTATGCGTTGTTATGCCATGCTTGATATTGTTTTGGCTTTATGCTTAGTATTCTTTGCTGTAGCATGACTTGTTATAAACAGTTGAGATTGCTTAATGTTCCTTGGAAGAGTCATGCGTTGTTTTAGCATATTAAAGCATAGTATTATGGTATTCTCCTTTGGTGCTTTATTTGGGTTGACTTAGCACATGCTCACACCATGTTATGACTATCCCAAGTCACCATAGCCTTTATGATCCTTTAGTTTTCAACTTGTAGTTCACTTTATGCTTTGATCAATGATGTTTTGTCGCTCTGCATGATTATGGCCATTATTGCTCTCTTAGTTTGTCGCTCCTAGTGTTTTGCTAGCCTCCGCAACCAAGTATGAGTTCCACTCATGCATCCAAGTCCTAAAATCAAGTTATTCCAAAGAGTCCACCATACCTACCTACTAGCATATGCTATTCCAAGTATATTCATGTTTTTATCTACATTCCGAATTAAACTTGTTATGAGAAAACTAGTGATTAAAGCTCTCACGAACTTGATGCACACTTTACTTTTCTTACCCTTAATAAACTTGAACCATTGTGTCGTCTATGTTGTATATGCTTGCACTTATTTGTTGGGGATTAGCAGAACCATGCTGTCATGGGAACGCTTTCAACATTGCACTTGTACTTTGTACCTAGTTGATATCATGCTCTTTTGTCTATGGATGTCGTCGGTGTAAAATGAAAGGGGAGCTTGTAAGTCCATGGAGTTATGTATATGTTTTAGAGAAACGCTTGGGCTGCTGGTCTAATCCATGTTGTCATGGTGGAAACCTGCAGCGTAACCATAATGAGTTGTCTATGAAGCATTCTTCTTATAAAAAAGAGTCAGATATTGAGAAAAAAAAAGAGATATGAGAAAAGAGGAAAGAGAGAAAAAAGCACCATATTCCCATGGTAAATAAGAAGATTGCTGAGATGCTCGTTGTCTGCTTGCCTTGTCATTTTGATATGGGGATTCTTCCGTATCATCTGGCAAGGGGTACCCCATTGGCGGTTCTCTATGATACACATGTACTTACAATGACAAGAACTTACCGGCGATTAAACTTGAGTAGCATGAGAGCAACCCTCGTATTCAAGGGACATGAGATTTCCAACTTATACTTTGTCAAGCATATACTCCATAGTTTGTTCACTTTAACCTTAATCACTTCAAGATGCTTATGATAGGGGCAATGAGAGCTGAAAGCTATTATGTACCATCATTTTTGGAAGCTCTTTATGAAACTTGAATCCCTACTTCCTTCTATGAAGGCCTTTCTTTTACTTTTATGTTGAGTCTACACCTTCTACCTTTATGCACCTACTTTGAGAGCATAGTGGCCATTCTTAGTTCTATGTGCATTGTCCCAAGACTTGTTGATTGATGCATAACTTGATATTGCTTGTTCTTAAACTATTTGTATCTAGTCACTCTTATACACTTTGAAGGTGTCCTATGCATTTATGTTTGCTACTCTATGAGGGACAAGCTGAATGCCACTATGCTATGTTTTCTTTATGTGAAACAAACAAACGTCTTGCAAAGCATTGTTATTCATGAATCTTTTGTTTGTGCCTTTTCATGTTGCAACAAAAGTTGCTTTGTCTTATTGTTAGAACTTTGTCTTTCATGCTATGTTGAAGTACTACGATCCCAGCTATCAATGTTTTACAAATACTTTGATCAAGTTTATGATGGTGCATGTCACCTCAAAAATTATTCTTTCTTTTTATCACTTACCTACTCGAGGATGAGCAGGAGTTAAGCTTGGGGATGTTGATATGTTGCTAACGTATCCATAATTTTTGATGTTCCATGCTTGCTTTTATCTACTTTATTATGTTTTGTCCACACTTTGGAGTACTTTTCATATGATTTCTTGGACTAACCTATTAACAAGAGCCACAGTGCTAGTTGCCTGTTTTCTGCTGTTTTTGGTTCCAGAAAGTCAGAAAATGAATAGTCTCGGAATTGGACCGGACAAAAGCCAAAGTCGATATTTTACCGGAAGACTCACGGAGCCAGAAGACGAGACGGAGAGGGGCCACATGGTGGCCACACCATATGGTGGCACGGGCTAGCCCTGGCCGCGCCACCAGGTGGTGTGGGCCCCTTGGCTAGCCACCGACCTTGCCCCTTCTCCTATATATTCCTCCCGATACAGAAACCCTAAATCGTCAAGCCTCCAGCCACGAAAAGTTCCGCAGCACCACCGCCACCGAAGGGGAGATTCGCGGGACATAAAGTTTCTGTTCCGGCACCTTGCCGGGACGGGGAAGTGCCTCCGGAGCCATCTCCATAGATCTCCACCGCCATCTCCATCGCCGTTGCTGATTCCCATGATGCAGAGGGAGTAGTTCTCTCTCAAGGCTAAGGGTTCTACCGGTAGCTATGTGTTCATCTCTCTCTATATGCATGATCTTATTGAGATCATGAGATTGTAATCTATAGATCTACCTTGCTACTCAAGTGCTTTAATAGATTTCTGCTCTCCCCATGTGTGTGAAGTTGACAGTGTGCACACCATGGTGGCACTTAGGCTAGAGATTTCAAATACTTGTTATGAGTTATATTTGGAGTTGGATGTCTTTATGAAATTGTGGTGTTTGTTGTACCCATCGAGTACTCAAGGTGACAGTGTGGGGTTATCTAGATGGGAAAGATGAACTTTGAGGTGTGCTGTTATAGCCCTACCAACGATTAGAGTGTCCAACCGGAGAGTAGTTCAACGTAGTATCATAAAGAAGAATATATTTATATGAGAGTGTTCACTAGTGAAAGTATGATCCCTAGGCCTTGTTTATAAGCATTGAAACACCATTTGCAATTAGATCTGTTACATGATTGCTGGCTTCCATCTTTATTTCAGTTTTTCTTTAGTCTTTTCCCACATCAACCACACGCCATCAAGCTATTTTCTATCACTGTTATCACTTATAATTATCTATACCACTTGTATTTCACTATCTCTTTGCTGAACTAGTGCACCTATACACCTGACAAGTGTATTGGGTGTGTTGGGGACACAAGAGACTTCTTGTATCTTGATTGCAGGGTTGCTTGAGAGGGGATACCTTTGACCACTTCCTCCCCGAGTTCGATAAACCTTGGGTGATCCACTTAAGGGAAAACTTGATGCTGTTCTACAATCTGCACTTGGAGGCCCAACAACTGTTTACAAGAATAGAAGTGCGTAGACATCAGTTGGCACAGTGCAATGCTATGTGCATTAGTTTCCATGGTAAAACATGAACTTATATTTTGACAACTTTTGGATCAATTTTGATCTATGGTGACTGGCAGGTGGGCCACGTATCTAGTGGTGACCAAAGTAGGATAGGTTAGAATTTCCAATGTTATCCCTCCCCACCCCTTCACGCTGTGTAATAAATTTCACCCTCCGCCGCCTAGACCCTCACCCCTTGCCCACAAAACAGACGCGCTCACGGCCGCTCCACATAACCACAGTGCATGAAGAATATTTACCTATCCGTTGGTATTAACGAGATGCACTGGTGGGCACGTCGATCCCATGGTAGTCCTTCTATCTCTAGCTCGATCTGGTTGGCATTTTATTCCCCTTTCACCTGATCTGCCTCTTCAAATATGTAGTTCAATTTGTTCTCCATCTGCATGGTCATAGTTTATTCTGCGCTCGATCTATGTTCTTAAATATCTTCGGAGATTTTTGTTGTCAATATGTTTGCTGAAATGCATAGGCATATATAGTTTTTGTACTCCATCTATATGTTTTCTGCTTCTCTTTTAATAAAAACCAACCTTGTATGTCATAATTAAACAGATGGACAAATTTTGTATAGAGATTGCTCCATCAGGCAGCACTAAACATATCCTTGGTGTTCTATGATTTATGGAGTTTGTTAGAGATCATTGTGACAACTCAAAAGTACATTGCCACTACCGGTTGTGTGTGAACCGTAGGGTGCTGCCTCGAAGTATAGTGGAAGACCATATTTTTATATTTGGGATGCTAAGAACATATGTTAGATGGGTATTTCATGGTGAACCATATGATCCTCCATATGAACCGGGGGAAGCACATCTTTATCATCAAGATCAAGTAGAGGAAGCAGATGTTGATCATCTAGATCAACTGACAGAGGCAGCTCCTAAGCATCTAGATCAACTTGGAGAAGATGGAGGAGAGAAAAATTACAAGCTGCATGAAACGGTTTCATTTCTGGTACTTCCGCTATGCCAGAGGACAAGGTATATCTGTAGAACGACAAATGTTTAGGTTGTGTGTCTTTGATGTTTCTCTATAAATGTATCTGTTAATCTACTAATCGCAGAAGCAAACAACCAAAGAGGACTTTGATGGTAATGATGATGACTTGTTCATTGATGAGCCTACACCTGAGGCTGTGGATCTGGTACACTGCTTCTGGATGGAGTTGATGTAGTGGTGCTGATCATCAGGGGTGTACATTTGGTGTCGTCTGGGTAGTCTCATGACCACTAGCCCAGCTGCAAAACTCTTGGGGTGTAGAGCTATCCCATGATTGGTTTGCTACTGTCGTAGTTCTGTAATATGGAGCTACCTTATGATTCCTTGGCCTTTTTTAGCAAAACTGTAACTGGAAACTATTCCATATATTAGTATATGTGTGTTTGTGTGTGTTTCTACTCTGAAATCCGAGCTTATGCTTTTATCGGTTCCTAAACGGTTTTTGAGGCCCCAACACTGGTGCCTTATGCTGCAACTACCGCCGTATTGTCCTCTGGTAGCCCTTCCCCACCCTCCATGCTCCGTGAGCCAAATCAGGAAAAGGATATATAAGCTGGGATCAATTTGATTCGAAGAGGGGTTATTTTCTCGGTCCTTGGAGAGGAACCCGCGAGAACTAGTAGTAGCAAAGTAAGGAGGAGGTTGGCTCGGTGGGAAGAGGTGTAACATCCCCATTTCAGCAACCCTGATTAGTTATCCAGGATGCAAAAATCCGGGGGAAGAAAAACTTTTTCTTGTTCAGTGAGGCAGTGTTTGCTTGTGTTTGTCTGTGCTTATGTATCTGATTGTATAGAAGATGATATACTCCTTACCTCAACATCAGTTAACAAAAGCTATTTAACAAATCTGTCTTGGCTCATTTTAGATATTCTCAAACGTTCTGGCATTTCAAAACATGAGCCAAGACGCCTTTGCAACCCTATCTATTTTAGTAGCATCTATTCACCAAACTATGGAGATCTATAAAGTATAATCCCCTTATGTTATTAAGATAGAACTTGCAACTACTCTTACCTCCGGGTTTTCCAAAAACCTTTTCATAAAGCTTTTGAATTCTATCCTTGGTAGAAATATCAAGGAGTCTCACCTTATTCAACTCCAACTTTTCAAAATACTCATCTCTGTCTCAAGCTAGGCTTGATGGTATCCATAGAAGTAGAGTGAATTGCTTCAAAGATGAATTCCCTTGATCTGCTGTTTGATTTGTTTGCTTAGGAGGTAGTTTGAGCTACTCTATGAGCTCATCCACTATGATCAAGATGTTTTAATATCACAACACCCCAAGCAAGAATACCAAGCTAGATTTGATCTCTAGCCACTAAGTGATCATCTAAAACCCCTAACCATATCAATTCTGAAGTGATCCATTCTAGAAGCATCCAAGTCAATGAAGACCAATATCAAACATGGATCTATCCTACTCAATCTATGATTCATCACCATCTACTTGATGATGATTTGGAACCTGGTATCCTCTCAAAAGTATTTCCCCTTGTACTCTGGTCAAAATCCTCAAAACTGCCAAATTTGACTAAGTCTAGAAACTGTTTCAACATCACTTCTTTGAATACCTATTTCTCTCAACCCTTGTGCATTTTTGGAAATGTATTTGAACCATCTTGTACACTATCATAAGGACTACCAAGGAACACTCTTGACATTGGCTAGACCCTCTTCTAATCCACTTGTTCTTGATGGTTTTGCAGGCAGGAAAATAACTTTTCTGCAAATCTTATTAACTAGCCTACTCTGTCAGAAGCTCACACCTCCATACTACCTTCTTTGAACCAACTATTTGCATGATTGTTCTCTACTCATAAAGGTATAGCAATACCTACTTCACTTGTTCCAAATGGATCCTTGTGCTTCACAAACCCACAAGGTTTTGAAGGCTATTTGATAATCTGCTTTGGCACCTTTATTTTATTCAAAGTTGGAAATCAATTCTTGTAGAACTCAAGTATGATCAATCTGAACTTCTTGTACCATGGTGATCTACATCACTTGGTATATCCATCCATATAACCCATGACCCAAGGGGATCCCTGAGCTCCAAGATCCAGCAAGGTTTTGAGGGTATGAGGTTAACTTTGCCCAAGATCCTCTTATCCATGTTTTCCACCCAAAATCAACTTTGATTCTCAACACCCAAGGTTGAAACTGCTAGATATACCTTGTGGACATCATATACCTTGATTATAAGGATTTATAAAATATTATCCATAATTATTATGGACCAAAACCTATTTAAGCTCCTAAATTAACCAAAACTCCAAAACCTAATATATAAAAGAAAGTTTGAATTTCTCCAAAACACATCCCCATCCTTAGGCTCTTTTGATGTCTAATTATCACATAACATCCTCCAACTTCAAAAATAAATATTTTTGAAGAGTTCCATTATTTCTTTTTGCCCATTTTCTTAAATGGCAGAATTGGAATAATAATTGTTTTAAATTCTTTTAACCTTCAATACATCTTGGGAAAATTCTCATAAGCGTAAATTCACATTTGGAACTATTACAACCCAAAAACTTGCCTTGTCTAGTTCAAAATTTTCAAATCCAATCAATAAATCTCATTCTGCACTTTTTGGAAAATGATAATAAAGATGATCAAGAAATTTCAGAAAAATGTCAAATAATTCTTGGAAGTGTGAACTAACCATATATACCTACGAGTACACTTGAACCATCTAGCCAAGATAAAAAATCAAGAAAGCCCTCATGATCTTCCCTTTGGCTAGAAATTGAAACTTTCCAAAACTATGACCAAGACCAAATCAAATCCTTCTCAAACTTGTCTAATGATTCACCACAACACCCCCAACTCTCCTCTGGTCATGTGTTACTGTAGCACCCCCACCACACCTTTGTTCCCTTGTGTTTAGAAGGAGAGAGACATGACATTTAAAGCAAAAGCCTAGACAGAAGGGAGCAGCAACACCCCCATCGCCCCCTGCCCTAGGCACGAACCTAAAAGCTCACCCACCATCCCTCCACCACTCCTGTGGCCCAACCCTCGAGCACCACCTTTCCATGCCTCCCCATGGACCAAGTCCACTCTAGACCCTCCCCTTCAGTATGCAAGGCCAGAGGCCAGTAGAACAATCCCCTGCTCCCCATTTCACTCCCCTCGCACTCACTCACCTCCCCTTGACTCCACCATCTCTCCTTTGCCTTGCCATGACCGAGAGAAAGAGAGAACGGAGCTCTCGGCCATGACAAGGACATGAGCGTAGCTCCTCCACCCTTGATCCTCTCCTGCTGCATGTCACACCACCAAACTCCTCTCGCTCCCTACATCTAATGGTACCCGTGTTTTCTCTCAGGTCAGCCTCCACCGATGTTGCCATCAAGCTCCCGAAGCACGCTCGCCGGCGTGGTCACGCGAGCCTCCCTCTCCACAGCAGAAATCCCCACTTCTGCCCCTCCCCGAGCTCTTCCCGATGGACTGCGTCGCTCCAGGACCTCCTCGGTGTCTCCCCAGTCCTTTGGTGACCTTCCCGCGCCGCCTCTGCCCGCGTTAGGGTTTCAGTCCGTCGCTCAGGTCGCGATGAAGGAGAAGGCCGTTGGCCCATCGATCCTTGCCTAATCGGACGGTCACAGTGACCCAATACCGCTTCAATGCTGTGCAGCCACTAACCGTCGGGCCCCTCCACCGCGATTTGAATCTCCTCTCCCGCTCGGAGCAGTGTCTGGATGTACCAGGACGGCCTAGTAAGCCCCTTTCCGGTCAAAAGCCGGCCCATGGTCCCTTCTTTAATCAATTTCTTTTTCCTTTTTGCATGAGCTGTTAAATCCTTGTTTAGATTAATTCTATATGAAAATGTAAAATACCATATTCTGCCATACCTAAATTCATACATGTTCATACAAGTTTTATGAAACATGCAGACCAAGTTTTGCCCCAAAATAATGTCCAGGTTCTCTTTAATAATTAAAATACCATAATGTGTCTTCTTCACTAATTAAATCTTTTTGGAAATTTGGCGAAGCCAAATACGGTGAATCCACGTCCTTCTGGTAGGTGTTGTAGTTTCCCATCTTTTGGCATCGGTCTCATGCCACGTGGAGCCTTGGTTTTCCTTTATTAAAAATAACAAAAACAATTCATATGTACAAATTTCTCTAGGCCAAACCATTAAGTCTCTGGACATAATTACAACCTCCATTGATTAATTATACCAATGCCTATCAAAACCTAGGGACCCATGAATTTTTGAGCCTCTTTTGAATTTTAATAAATTAAATACTTATGTATGTGGTTTTATCACTAAATAATTCATTTCAAAAGCTTAGCAACTCCAAAAATAGTGAGTTGATTTTTTATTGGAAGGCATTTGCAATAAATATCCATTATCCTTTACCTCATATCATTTGGACCTGTATAATAAATATGGTTAAAAAGAAAAATATACTATAGAACTGACTTTGGGAATTTCCCAAGGGCATTCTGGTAAATATTTTGAAGTGATTCCACCTCTCACTGAACCAGTCCATCAAATACTACTTAACCATCCAAGGAAATAATTTTTGGAACCACATAACTTTTTGGGTGATTTATTTCCTAAAACTAGTGCTTTTCTCACTAGAAAACCCTTTATAAATCAATGGAAATTGATAAAATAGTGAAACCACTTTTATTGGATTCATTTGATCAGTACCTATCAGATGGTATCATTTTTATACAATGGTACCATATATAATCTGGCCTTGGTCTAAAACCCCTCTCCTAGTAGTTTCTAGACTTTAAATCTTACTGAAATCTCTACAACTGCTTCCAAGTCATTTACCAATCTCATCAAGGTAATCTTCCAGCACACTACTGTTTTATAGCTTGTGATTATCTTTTCTTGCTGTATTGTGTGGATACTTGTATGCCTTGTCTTAATTGTGGCATTGTTTGTATGCATGTATGCTTGATGACGGCGATAGTTGCGATTGCATCACGCTAAGAAGGAGGAAGCATCTTATTATTATTGTTATCTTTTGGTATTCTAAGAAGAAGTCCAGGGACGTATATGCCATATTGCTGATCATAGGCAAGCCACCTTCTTGCTCATAAGCCTTGTCCTACTGTTTTACTTATGCATGTTTTACCTACTTTTTATGAAACTGCATTGTTTTATACTATGATGATCTGTACCTGGTAGTGGCTTGGCTCCTCCAAACCATTACTCCTTGGTACTATTAAGTACAATTCACTTGATGACACCTACTGGTCCCTAGTAGGATAGTTGGTGTATAACACCATACCCCTTTGGAGACCCTGATTTGGCCGAAGCAAAGCTATAGGATGGGAAGACCCCGGAAAAGTTTACAAAGTTTTATGATGAAACCTTGGTGAGGTTAGACCTACCAAGAGATGTTTGAGGAAATAAAAAGGGTATTGTTTTACAAAATGCTAAAGGAAATATGGAGGAGAAAGGTTTACGAAAACGCACCCGGTTCTTTGTAGTTTTGCTAGAACAATTAACCCGTGCAACCACATTACTCTGGAATGGGACAGGGCTAGATTTGATGTTTGTTTATTCTGGTATAAGCTGCCTCGCAATGACTACAGGAGATAAAAATCCCTGGAGGGTGGGCCTTCTCCTGTAAAGGTCCATGTGGGACATCGACCTGGAGAAGGAACGAAGGGTCTACGGGCCTCCACGCGTTACTATGAGCCCCTCATTGAAAGCGCACACTTTGTGCAGTGGAAAAAGCGCTCAGGTTGGCTTGGGAACTATATAGGGCGTCCCGGCGTTGAGGGGAAAACACTCATAGGGTAGGCACTTATATTGGAGTGGGCATCCGGAGAGTCTTGATCGGTTACTCGAGCCACGATCGGTGTAGATCAGGGTAGGGTACCCGGATGGTGTAAAGTGTACAACCTCTGTAGAGTGTAAATCTATTCGGATAGCCATGTCCGCGGTCATGGACGGTTGGGAAGGTTGCTGTAGAGTGGTGCTGGCTTTGATTTCAAAAAGGATTTTGGAAAAGCAATGGCTTTGGAAATGTTCTAACCATGGGATGGTCGGAAAGGATAAATGTTTGGACCATGGGATGGTCGAAAAGAAAGGAAAGGATTTGGTCATGGGATGACCGGAAGGAGGAACTAATGGGTGACCCAATCCTAGTGTTTTCCAACACTTTTCAAAAAGGTTTCCAAAATGTTTTACAAAAGTTTTCAACAAAGATATGGAGGTGCTATATCTACAAGAGAAACTATTTTAGAAAAGAACCTCTCATGGAGCCCTCCTACTACCATAGCTATATTGCATATCCTCTTATTGTTATTATCTTAAGGTGTATTGCGAGTACATTCAAAGTACTCACTGGCATTGTCCCTGGCTATTAACTTGGTCAGATATCAAGAAGAGGATGAAGTTGACGGCTATGCGAGCGAGGACGTTCTCCTAGTCAGTTGCTTGTAGGTTAAGGCATGGCTCGTGCTCTACGCTTGATGAAGTTCCGCTGATGATTATTGATGTAGCCATAATGGCATGTAAGGTATGACATGTATCTGCTTACGTAATGGATGTTTACTTTGATACGTGTAGGTTATGTTCCACGACTAACTGATCATGGGATCGTGGTGTATGCATAACAGGGATTGTCGGAGGATTAATCCGGGGGCCCCATAGACTTGGTATCGGAGCCATCCTGACTGTAGGAGAACCTTAGTTAGCATGGTCGTTAGACATGAACACTATTTTGGAAACACTGGCTTTAGAAAACTATCTTCTCAAAAGCCTTTCGAAAAGTTCTACTTCTTTCCTTACCCTAAGTTAAACGATTTGGAAAATGGTTTCCTCTAACTCTCGTCCAAATTTCCAACCTACGGATTTCAAACAAATAGGACCTAAAACTAGGATATGACGATGATAACAAGGTGAAGCCAAGCACCTATCAGCAACACCAGGAGACTAAAAGATCGCCCTACTAGGGGAATCCTCATAATCAGGAGAAATCAAATGCTACTATCAAGAAGCATCCCATCATACGACGAAAGCTTCATTTGCAAGATAGTGACCCTCACCATAATAACGTGATATTTAGGATTAATAGTCCTAAGATAGGATTCCCTTATATCGCGAGTAGTTAACTCTTTGGCCCCCCTATTAGACCGTGTTTGCTTGCCTAAATACGATCCCCTCGCTCTGTTCGCCCTGTATGTATGTTTTGGCTTGACTAACCTAAGTAGAATGTGTTTTTAGGACCAACACGCCACTTAAGAACTCAGGCACTGATACATTGCAAATGTATCTATAATTTTTGATGTTCCATGCTTGGTTTTATCTACTTTCTTGTGTTTTGTTCCAACTTTGGAGTACTTTTCATATGATTTCTTGGACTAACCTATTAACAAGATGCCATAGTGCCAGTTGCCTATTTTCTGCTGTTTTTGGTTCCAGGAAGTCAGAAAATGAATATTCTCGGAATTGGACGGGACAAAAGCCAAAGTTACTATTTTCCCGGAAGACTCACGGAGCCAGAAGGAGAGTCAGAGAGGGGCCACAGGGTGGCCACACACCTGGCCTTGGTACCCCAGTAGCCGCCGCAGGCATGGTGTGACTGCCACCGACCTTGCCTCCTTCGCCTATATATTCCTCCCGAGGCAAAAACCCTAGATAGTCAAGCCTCCAACCACGAAAAGTTCCACAACGCCGCTGCCACCGAAGGGGAGATTCGGGGGACAGAAAGTCTCTGTTTCGGCACCCTGCCGGGACGGGGAAGTGCCCCCGAAGCCATCTCCATCGATCTCCACCGCCATCTCCATCACCATTGCTGATTCCCATGATGAGGAGGGAGTAGTTCTCTCTCAAGGCTAAGGGTTCTACCGGTAGCTATGTGTTCAGCTCTCTCTCTATGCATGATCTTATTGAGATCATGAGCTTGTAATCTATAGATCTACCTTGCTACTCAAGTGCTTTAATAGATCTTTGCTCTCCCCATGTGTGTGCAGTTGACAGTGTGCACACCATGGTGGCACTTAGGCTAGAGATTACAAATACTTGTTATGAGTTATATTTGGAGTTGGATGTCTTTATGAAATTGTGGTGTTTGTTGGAACCATCTAGTGCTCAAGGTGATAGTGTGGGGTTATCTAGATGGGAAAGATGAACTTTGAGATGTGATGTTATAGACCTACCATGGATTAGAGTGTCCAACCGGAGAGTAGTTCAGCGTAGTATCATAAAGAGAAGAGATATTTATAAGAGAGTGTTCACTAGTGAAAGTATGATCCCTAGGCCTTGTTTCTAAGCACTGAAACACCGTTTGCAATTAGATCTATTACATGTTTGCTTGCTTCCATCTTTATTTCAGTTTTACATTAGTCTTTTCCACGCGATCAAGCTATTTTCTATCACCATTACCACTTATAATTATCTTTACCACTTGTATTTCACTATCTCTTCGCCGAACTAGTGCACCTATACACCTGACAAGTGTATTGGGTGTGTTGGGGACACAAGAGACTTCTTGTATCTTGATTGCAGGGTTGCTTGAGAGGGAATACCTTTGACCACTTCCTCCCTGAGTTCGATATACCTTGGGTGATCCACTTAAGGGAAAACTTGCTGCTGTTCTACAAACCTCTACACTTGGAGGCCCAACAACTGTCTACAAGAATAGAAGTGCGTATACATCAAGCTATTTTCTAGCACCGTTGCCGGGGAGGAAAGGTAAAAGGTATTCACACCGGAGGATTAAAGAAGAAGAACCTCCCACGGGAAACGCCTATTTTCTGGTGCCGTTGTCGGGGAGGTAAGGTAAAAGGTACTCACATCCTCCGGTGTAAGTGCTCGAAGTTATTTCCTTTAGATTCTGCAATTTTGTCTTTTTGTTTCTTGTTTTCACTAGTTAGGCTTAATGGAAAACAACAAAAAAATTAGAGAGCTTTATAGTATTTATCTTAAGTTAGGGCATGAAGTGTTTGAAGAGAAAATTAAAAAACCTATGGAATTTTATTTGCATGCTAATAGAAATGTTATTAGTATGAATTCTTTGAACACCATTATTGCTAATGCTATGGAAAAGTCTAAGCTTGGGGAAGCTGGTTTTGATGAAAATGATCTTTTTAGTTCCCCAGCTTTGGAAGATAGCTATTCTATTGCTTATGATGATACCAAACCTCCAATATATGATGATTACAATGATGAATATGATATTTTCAGTCCACCTATTATTGAGGATAAAATTAATGATTACAATATGCCTCCTATATTTGATGATTATGGTGATGAGAATAATAATGATAGCTATTTTGTTGAATTTGCTCCCACCACAATTAATAAGAATGACTATGCTTATGTGGAGAGTAATAATTATTATATGCATGTGGCTCATGGTAAGAATGTTTTATGTGATAGTTATATTGTTAATTTTATTCATGATGCTACGGAAAGTTATTATCAGAGAGGGAAACATGGTTTTATGTATCTCAACAATATTAAGTTTCCCCTCTTTATGTTGAAAGTCTTGAAGTTGCACTTGTTTTGATTTACTATGCTTGTTGCTTTGTGATTTCATGACTTATTTATTTACAAGATTCCTATGCATAGGAAGTGGGTTAGACTTAAATGTGTTTTGAATTTGCTTCTTGATGCTCTCTTTTACTCTCAATTCATGTTTCCTATGTGAGCATCTTCTCAAACTATCAAGCCTAACTTAAAGGCATTAAAGAAAAGTACTTATTGGGAGATAACCCAAAAGTTTTAGATGAGTCTTGGAAGTAATAGCCGCTCCTTATCCTTTTTATTTGCTTTTTGTGCCAAGAGTAACCTCTAATGAGAGAGAAGTAATGATTGGGAAAGTTGCTGTCCAGAAACAGATTTATGTGCTTCACCGTAAAAATTCGTGTAAAATCTCTGAACGTCTTTTTGAGGCGTGAGTTTTTGTGGTTCTGCCCCAGGTTGTTATATAACTTTCGTTAGTTCAACACTTTTTTATTTGAGCAACAGAAGGTCTTTGATTAAATTCGTCTTTACCTACTGGTCTGTTTTGACAGATTTCTGCCATTTTCTGCATTTGCTTCTTGTTGGTTCCTTTTTGAATTCTTTTGGGGAGTTGAGCTTTTTGAGGGAAGTGATTAAGTAGCTAGTGTTCTAATTGAAGTTTATTTGGTGTTAGAACTGAACCTTAAGACTTATTTATCTTGAGTGCACTAATGTTGCTAATAAAGATTGTGTGAAGTTTTGTATGAAGGAAAAATTTCAGGTGTATGGAAGGAATGAGTAATGAGATGAAGGATGGACTAAATCTCAAGCTTGGGGATGTCACCCGTGTCACCCCAATAAATATCCAAGAATTAAAAGCATCAAAGCTTGGGGATGCCCAAGGCATCCCCTTCTTCATCAATAAAAATCCCAGGTTTCTTCCAAACGCTTCATTTTTATTGTTTCATGCATAGTTGTGTTGTTCTTGGAGCGTCTTCTTTTTTGTTTTCGTTTTGGTTTTTCTTTTGCTTTGTTTTATTAGTTTTCTGAATAAATTGGTTGGACCCCTCTTTCATTCATTGGTTTCAAATAGTTTGGTTTGGTTTGGAAAAGAGTAGGAAAGTTCATGCTTAAGTGTTAAAGAGAGCTTGTTTTTGACTGTGGCCTATGCTCTGTCATGTCATGGTTGATATTGTTTTGGCTTTATGCTTAGTATTCTTTGCTATAGCATGACTTGTTATAAACAATTGAGATTGCTTAATGTGCCTTGGAAGAATCATGCGTTGTTTTAGCATATTAAAGCATAGTATTGTGGTATTCTCCTTTGATGCTTTATTTGGGTTGACTTGGCACATGCTCACACCATGTTATGACTATCCCAAGTCACCATAGCCTTTATGATCCTTTAGTTTTCAACTTGTAATATCACTTTATGATTTGATTAATGATGTTTTGTCGCTCTGCATGATTATGGCCATTATTGCTCTCTTAGTTTGTCGCTCCCAGTCTTTTGCTAGCCTCCATAACCAAGTATGAGTTCCACTCATGCATCCAATTCCTTAAACCAAGTTATTCCAAAGGAGTCCACCATACCTACCTATTAGCATTTGCTATTCTAAGTATATTCATGTTTTTATCTACCTTCCAAATTAAACTTGTTATGAGAAAACTAGTGATTAAAGCTCTCACGAACTTGATGGCACACTTTACTTTTCTTGCCCTTAATAAACTTGAACCATTGTGTCGTCTATGTTGTATATGCTTGCACTTATTTGTTGGGGATTAGCAGAACCATGTTGTCATGGGGAACGCTTTCAACATTGCACGGGTACTTTGTACCTAGTTGATATCATGCTCTTTTGTCTATGGATGTCGTCGGTGTAAAATGAAAGGGGAGCTTGTAAGTCCATGGAGTTATATATATGTGTTAGAGAAATGCCTGGGTTGCTGGTCTAATCCATGCTGACATGGTGGAAACCTGCAGCGTAACCATAATGAGTTGTCTATGAAGCATTCTTCTTATAAAAAAAGAGTCCTATATTGAGAAAAAAAGAGAAAAAGAAAAAAAAAGATTATGAAAAGAGGAAAGAGAGAAAAAAGCACCATATTCCCATGGTAAATAAGAAGATTGTTGAGATGCTCGTTGTCTGCTTGCCTTGTCATTTTGATATGGGGATTCTTCCGTATCATCGGGCAAGGGGTACCACATTGGCGGTTCTCTATGATACACATGTACTTACAATGACAAGAACTTACCGGTAACTAAACTTGAGTAGCATGAGGAGCGGCCCTCATATTCAAGGGACATGAGATTTCCAACTTATACTTCTTCAAGCATATACACCATAGTTTGTTCACTTTAACCTTAATCACTTCAAGATGCTTATGATAGGGGCAATGTGAGCTGAAAGCTATAAGTACCATAATTTTTGGAAGATCTTTATGAGACTTGAATCCCTGCTTCCTTCTATGAAGGCCTTTCTTCCACCATTATATTGAGTCTCCACCTTCTACCTTTATGCACCTACTTTGAGAGCATAGTGGCCATTATTAGTTATATGTGCATTGTCCCAAGACTAGTTGATTGATGCATAACTTGATATTGCTTGTTTTAAACTATTTGTATCTAGTCACTCTTATGAACTTTGAAGGTGTCCTATGCATTTATATTTGCTACTCTATTGAGGGACAAGCTGAATACTATTATGCTATGTTTTCTTTATGTGAAACAAACAAACGTCTTGCAAAGCATTGTTATTCATGAATCTTTTGTTTGTGCCTTTTCATGTTGCATCATAGTTTCTTTGTCTTATTGCTAGAACTTTGTCTTTCATGCTATGATTAAAGTACTATGATCCTAGCTTTGAATGTTTTACAAATACTTTGATCAAGTCTTTGATGGTGCATGTCACCTCAAAAATTATTCTTTCTTTTTATCACTTTCCTACTCGAGGATGAGCAGGAGTTAAGCTTGGGGATGTTGATACATTGCAAATGTATCTATAATTTTTGATGTTCCATGCTTGGTTTTATCTACTTTCTTGTGTTTTGTTCCAACTTTGGAGTACTTTTCATATGATTTCTTGGACTAACCTATTAACAAGATGCCACAGTGCCAGTTGCATGTTTTCTGCTGTTTTTGGTTCCAGGAAGTCAGAAAATGAATATTCTCAGAATTGGATGGGACAAAAGCCAAAGTTACTATTTTCCCGGAAGACTCACAGAGCCAGAAGGAGAGTCGGAGAGGGGCCACAGGGTGGCCACACCCCCAGGCGGGGGTACCCCTAGGCCATGCCAGGGCATGTTGTGGGCCCCCTAGCTGGCCACCGACCTTGCCTCCTTCGCCTATATATTCCTCTAGAGGCAAAAACCCTAGATAGTCAAGCCTCCAACCATGAAAAGTTCCGGAGTGCCACCGCCACCGAAGGGGAGATTCGGGGGACAGAAAGTCTGTTAGGCACTCGCCGGACGGGAAGTGCCCCCGGAGCCATCTCCATCGATCTCCACCGCCATCTCCATCACCATTGCTGATTCCCATGATGAGGAGGGAGTAGTTCTCTCTCGAGGCTAAGGGTTCTACCAGTAGCTATGTGTTCATCTCTCTCTATGCATGATCTTATTGAGATCATGAGCTTGTAATATGTAGATCTACCTTGCTACTCAAGTGCTTTAATAGATCTCTGCTCTCCCCATGTGTGTGAAGTTGACAGTGTGCACACCATGGTGGCACTTAGGCTAGAGATTACAAATACTTATTATGAGTTATATTTGGAGTTGGATGTCTTTATAAAATTGTGGTGTTTGTTGGAACCATCTAGTGCTCAAGGTGACAGTGTGGGGTTATCTAGATGGGAAAGATGAACTTTGAGGTGTGCTGTTATAGCCCTACCATGGATTAGAGTGTCCAACCGGAGAGTAGTTCAGCGTAGTATCATAAAGAGAAGAGATATTTATATGAGAGTGTTCACTAGTGAAAGTATGATCCCTAGGCCTTGTTTCTAAGCACTGAAACACCGTTTGCTATTAGATCTATTACATGTTTGCTTGCTTCCATCTTTATTTCAGTTTTGCTTTAGTCTTTTCCACGCCATCAAGCTATTTTCTATCACCGTTACCACTTATAATTATCTTTACCACTTGTATTTCACTATCTCTTTGCCGAACTAGTGCACCTATACACCTGACAAGTGTATTGGGTGTGTTGGGGACACAAGAGACTTCTTGTATCTTGATTGCAGGGTTGCTTGAGAGGGAATACCTTTGACCACTTCCTCTCTGAGTTCGATATACCTTGGGTGATCCACTTAAGGGAAAACTTGCTGCTGTTCTACAAACCTCTGCACTTGGAGGCCTAACAACTGTCTACAAGAATAGAAGTGCGTAGACATCAGGCACCCCATGTTAGTTGTAACTAACAAGAACCATACGACTCCCGGGACTGTTGAGAGGAAGCGTACATTAAGAACCAGAAGTCCGACATCGCCAAATGAGAACAACTCGAAGATTCCTCCTCAGCAGGATGGCATAATTCATCAAACTCAACTCTCAGGACTCGTCGACAACATAGCCCTCCAGTACTCATCTGCCAACTATAACAAGAATCTCGTTGAAGCTGGAAGTCTACCAACAAAGGATCCGCATCATCCACAAGAAGCCAAAAGACCGGCTAACAAAGACAATATGTGAAGACCTGACTCTACTAACCTTCGGTATATTAGAGGTTCTGACCACATAAGGAGACCAACTATTTTAGTCGACCCCACCCAAATCAACAGGAAGTTCCTCCCCAGAAGCTAGAATACCCCTAAATCCTAAAGACCCAGATGCGTGAAGACAACTCCTCTGAAGTTGGATACCTCTACTATGACCAAAGACTAGCAAGAAGCATCGTTAACCGCTAACCTGCCTAGAGCTAACTCCATCAAGCTTCGTTAGGAAATTGTCCTGACCAGGTTTACACAATAGAATGTCACTCGAGGACCTCAACTCAAGACCCAATGAGATACAACCTTCCTCTAGCATCACGCCGGCACTACAAGACGGAAGTTCGGCACCACTCTTAAAGGACCTTAGTGAAGCTCTAAGGTGGAAAGACTGCATATTTCCCACTCAAATCTCGAATACTATCCACCTGAAGATGCTTCGGAAAGATTTCCAGATTCGACGTATTTTCGCCAAGCAACAAATGACAAGTCATCAAGTGAGACAATAACTAAATATTTACGAAGCCCTCTGCTCCTTTAGCAAAAGACCCACCTGGAAGACCGCCAAAATTTGCTCACTCCATCAGTTCTAACTTGTTCGGACGATCTACTAATTCAACTATCTCGATCGGCTAAGTACGAATAATAGTAGTATATAAGTCCTATAGGACCTAGTGGCGGACATCATCTGAAGATTTCAACTCCCGGAGGAATATTGGTGATAGCCTTCAAACCTCATCCGACGACTCCATGAAGGAAGGACTGTTGCTACCACTGAGCTACCCTAGTTTAACCCTAAGGGGGAAAGACCATGTCTTCCCCATAAAAGTGGAATATGATAAGCCTCTATGGAAAACGTTGAAGACCCTTGTAGAAAAGACGTCAATGCTATAGACTCCACCCTCAGATGAGTATGCCGCGAAGTTCCAATTAGAGGTATTTTGTCTAAATTAAGCCCTGAGACATCGAGTCCAAAAGGAAAAGAAGACCATCCATTGCAACCAGGACTGAAGCCTGCTCCACTCCCCGTGCATCCAAGAGGACTGAAGCTCAACTTAACCGATAGAGTAACCACGTTCAAAGACGAAATCCTTAAGTTAGTACTATGGAGACACACAGCATTAACCCCGACTCAAAATCCCCAAACCTCACTCTCCCGAATCTCGGGACAAGATTCTTTTAAGGGGGAAAGGCCTGTAACATCCCCATTTTAGCAACCCTGATTAGTTATCTAGGATGCAAAAATCAGGGGGAAGAAAAACTTTTTCTTGTTCAGTGAGGCAGTGTTTGCTTGTGTTTGTCTGTGCTTATGTATCTGATTGTATAGCAAATGATATACTCCTTACCTCAACATCAGTTAACAAAAGCTATTTAACAAATCTGTCTTGGCTCATTTTACATATTCTCAAACGTTCTGGCATTTCAAAACATGAGCCAAGACGCCTTTGCAACCCTATCTATTTTAGTAGCATCTATTCACCAAACTATGGAGATCTATAAAGTATAATCCCCTTATGTTGTTAAGATAGAACTTGCAACTACTCTTACCTCTGGGTTTTCCAAAAACCTTTTCCTAAAGCTTTTGAATTCTATCCTTGGTAGAAATACCAAGGACTCTCACCTTATTCAACTCCAACTTTTCAAAATACCCATCTCAAGCTAGGCTTGATGGTATCCATAGAAGTAGAGTATTGCTTGGAAGATGAATTGCCTTGACCTGGAAACAATCTTGCTCACAACAGTTTATTAGTAGCAATAACAAAGTAATAGCAGTAGTAAAAGTAAAGACAGTAGTAACAATTTCAGTAAACAGTAGGATTAGAGCGCTGTAGGCATAGGTATGGATGGACGAGTGTTGCATGGACAAGACAATTCATATAGCAATCAAGACATAGGGCATTTGCAGATAAATAAGATAAAGCATCCAAGTACTAAATAATCATAGGGATGTGTTCCATATATAGTCATACGTGCTCTCAATGAGAACTTGCACAACATCTTTTATCCTGTCAGCCCGTTTGCAGCGGGGCCATTCCCTCCGGAGCAAAGCATTAACACTCTGTGAACACATGTGATCCTCACATCAAAGCCATTCCCTCCGGTTATCCCGATTATTGTCACTTCAGGGCCTTTGGTTCCGGACAACAATATGTGTATACAACTTGAAGGTAAGATCATAAACAATACTATCATAATGAATCAATAACATGTTCAGGTCTGAAATCATGGCACTCGGGCCCTAGTGACAAGCATTAAGCATAACAAGTTGCAACAAAGTCAAAAAGCACTAATAATAGATACTAGGCACCATGCCCTAACAATTTGATGCCATTACATGAACGATCTCATCCAATCCCTACCATCCCCATAGCCTACAGCGGGGGATTACTCACTCATGGATGGGGGAAACATGGATGGTTGGTGGAGAAGCGATGGTGATGATCTCCTCCAATTCCTAGTCCTGGCAGGGTGCCAGAACAGAGTTTCTGGTTCTTATTCGTGGAATCTGCTGGTGGCGGTGGCATAGCTGAATTCTTTCTGGAAAAACGTCGAACCCCCCTTGGTTTTTAGGTCAAGAGGCAACTTATAGGCAAAGAGGGAGGCCGAGGGGGTGACCGAGGCGGTCACACCACCCCTAGGTGTGGCCTGGCCTGGCCCGTGCGGCCAGGAGGTGTGGGCCCCTCATGGACCTCCTCCGCCTCGTCTTCTGGCTCCGTGAGTCTTCTGGTGAAATAGGATTTTTGGCATATTTTCCGGGATTTTTCCTGATAGTTGATTTTCTGCACAAAAACTAGACACCAAGGTAATTCTGCTGAAAAGAGCGTCAGTCTGTGTTAGTTGTATCCAAATCACACAAGTTTAGAGGAAAAACAATAGCAAAAGTGTTCAGGAAAGTAGATACGTTTTGGACGTATCAACCCCCCCCCCCAAGCTTAGCTTATTGATTGTCCTCAAGCAATTAAGTTGAAAACTGAGTGCGATAAAAGAAACTTTCACGAACACATTTGCTTCATAAGATGTATATATTCTTAGCATATGATCAAGTACTTGGTCAATTCATAATAAGGAGTATACAAATATGGTTACTCAATAGTCATTGCAAGCTATGAAGAGATTCTAACTCAAAAATAGTAAGTAGCATGAAACATAAACATAAGCAACATTGTAATGCTCATAAAAAGGTATGATAGAGTGGTATCTCACTTGCCTTTGATCGTAGGGCAAACATAAATGCCAAGGCACCTCTGAAGTTCAAGTGAAGACTAGAAGTAAAGATATCAAAGATAAAAGCATCAAAGTCATGACACAATTAATCCAAATTTTGAGACAAGCATATTACACTAAGAATGGCAACTATGCTCTCATGAAAGTGCTCATAGAATAAGTGGTGACTCAACAAGGAAGTGAAAAGGTTTTGAAAAGTTTGAAAGGCTTCCAAATGCTAAAAGTATGATACTCATTAGCTTTGATCTCTCATTGCCCCTATCATAAGCATCTTTAAATGGTTAAGGTTAAAGTGACACAACTAAGAGGATATGCTTGACAAGTTATAAGTTGAAATCTCATGCCCCTTGCTTACGAGTACCGAACCTCATGCTACTCAACTTCAGTCACAAGTAAGCTCTTGTCATTGTAAGTACATATGTATCATAGAGAACCGCCAACGGGGTACCCCTTGCCCCATGACACAGGAGATATCCCATATCAAAATGATAAGGCAACAGACAATGAGCATCTCAGCAATCTTTTTATTTGCTATTTGCATAGGTTTTTATTGAGGATGCTTCATAGAATGCTCATTATGGTTATGCTGCAAGTTTCCACCATGATTAGGCATGGCTTAGGCTAGCGTCCCAGGCGTTTCTCTAACACACATACAAACTCCATGATCTTACAAATTCCCCTTTTATTTCACACCGCCGAGATCCATAAGCAAAAGAATGATGATATCAACGGAATAATAAGTGCAATGTTGAAAGCGTTCCCCATGATACATGGTTCTGCTAACTTCAACTCATAAAGCGCAAGCATATACGCAACAAAGACGGACACAATGGTTCAAGATTATTAAGTGCAAGAAAGTAAAGTGTGACATCAAGTTCGTGAGAGCTTTACTAACTAACTTTCTCATAACAAGAAAACATTTTATTCGGAAGAAAACAAGGCATACTGAATATGCACGGACTAGCTAATGATGCTAATAGGTAGGTATGGTGGACACTTTTGGCAATTTTGGCTTTGGGGAGTTGGAAACATGAGTAGAACTCATACTCAGTGCAAGTGAAGGCTAGCAATAGTAAGGGAGCGACAAACGAGAGATCAATAACTGTCATAATCATGCTTGCAACAAAACAGGACTAATTATGGCATGAAAATGATTCAAGACCCCTGAGGCAAAATAATTCATCAAGGCTTAACTGACTATTGTTTTAGTCATATGCATGCATGAGCATGTGCCAAGTCAATTCAAGTGAAACATTCAGAGGAAGATACCATGGTGTCATGCCAAGTTATGAATAGAACAATGCAAGCAAACATTCATATGACATGCTACAAACCATTAGCAAGCTGGAGCTAATCATAGGAAAGCAAGAACTACTAAGCATCCATAAATGGCATACACCTTACATGAACAAACTAAGCATGCCCACAATGATTAGTATAAGTACAAAAATGAAAACAAATGGAGTTCGTTACCAGCCTCTTACCACACCTCAAGTTGTCATTAATCCACATTATTTCCCTTCACTTGTGTGGCTTGAATAATAACATGAAACCCAACTCCACTGAGGACTGCTGAACCCTGCAATGAACTTCACAAATCCAAAGAAGAACAAAAAATATTTTTGGGTTTTCGATTTTTAAAGGCAAGAACCAAAAGGAAGAACAAGCAAAGCAAAATCTTTTTGGGGTTCTCAAATAATCCAAACAAAGCAAAAAGGAAGAAGCAAACCAAGGCTAAAAAGACAAAGAAGCAAACAAAGAGAAACAACAAAAATATTTTTGGTCTTTTTGTGTTTTGTAAAGCAAAAGTAAAGAAAGAACAAAAATATTTAGAGAATAAACATGGATATACAAAGTACCGACTGAACATGATATGTAGATGAGTGTGGTGTCGGTGTACCCCCCCCAAGCTTAGGCTTTTGGCCTAAGTGGGTATCAATCCCAAGCTGGCCAAGATGGAGCGCCTTCGTAGTACGGCGAGGAGGTGCCCTCGTCCTGATACGAGCTCGAGGACGCCCCAGCATAGTGTGCAGAATAGTCATAAGAAGGCACATCCTCCTGGTGCTGCCCATGGAAACCAAGCAAGCGGAGCTGCTCGTCCACCTCCTCCTTGGAACGTGACCAAGGCCTCCTGTAAATACTGAACAAAGTAGATTGTGGCAAAGGAATTTCCCTTTCATCCCCGTCAGTAAACAACATCTTCTATACTAAACCCTCCATACTAGATTCAGCAGTGACAAAGTGATGCGTTTTCATAGCAGCAAGATCAAGCCTTTGAGGTGCCAACACAATGTCATTAGGGTCCACAGAAAGTTCTAAAGAAGCGACCATGCGTGAGGCAATAATGCCCCCATAAATAGGTCCCCTAGTGGCTAGGTGGCGAGCAATGAGAGAGCCAAGATTATACTGGGTATGATTATTAAGTGCAGCAGTGAGGAAGGCTAAATGATAATTAGAAATATTACTAGTGTTCTCCCTACCAAGAATGCTAGTGGCAAGATAATAAGCAAAATATCTAAGAGCTGGGAGTTGAATGTTCCTTATCTTCCCGCGCTGAGCTACGTGGTCATCGTCATTTGTCACACTTCGGTAGAGCTCCAGCAAATCAGCGGGTCGACCTTGGATCTTCTTCACTGTCTCAGTCATGCCTATGCCTATAATGCTGCAAAATCTTTCCAATGACATGGTAATAGGCTGATTATAAATTCTGAATGAAACAGTTGACTGATAAGGGGTATTAGTGAAAACGAAACTCTCAACGGAAGTTTTGGTGAGCACGGCATATTGCTCACTCTCATCTTCCATGTACGTGGTCAGATCAACCCTCTGAACCAGTAGTAAGAAATCATCAAGGATCCCTGCAGCTTGCAAAAAGGTAAAACAAGGGAAGGTAGATGGGTGAGCATCCCCCTCATCCCCTTCATTGCCAAAGTGTGGTGCAATAAGATCTTCATTGTATGATGGCCTAAACTAAGAGGCTGATCTTGAAGGCCTTGCTCTCCTAGGCGTGTCCCTCTCAAATATTTCTCCTAAAGTGTAGTTGTTCATCTTTGATATTCTGAAATTTAAACATCCATTATACAAGTGATTGCAAAGTGAATACATAATGAAGGGAACTACTCATAGGGACTTGTAAGAGGCCTAAACATGCATCAAAACAATTTCTCTAAGCATTGAACAAGCTCACAAAACCTGTCACCTACAGCAGCAAAATACTCAAGATATAAACCACTAATCACAAATCTACTTGGACAAGCGGAGGAGTCACATACCAGAGAACAAATGCTCCAAATTTCAGCAGCAAAGATGGGCTAAGCAAGGAGATCGAAAAATCATGGACAAGAACAACAAGAACGCGATTTCGAGCAATGAAGATGTTTTCTCGAGAGAGAGAAGGCAGTGGTAAGTGAGAGAGTGAGTGAAGGGCCAGGGGTGGCCCACACCATGGCCAGGCGCGCCCCTGGGGTGGCCGCCCCACCAGGTGGTGTGCCTGCCTGGTGGGCCCCCTGGGTCACTCCAGGCACTCCTCTGCCCCTTTTTTCACGTAAAAAATTAATATGAATTTTCTGGAATTTTTCGAGACACTTTATTTTTTAGCAATTTTCAGGTATTGATGAATGATTTTTTGACAGAAAGATGTTTTTGGAATGATGCAATGACAAAACAAAACTAAAACTTCAGAAGTTCTAAGACACTCTAATATGTAAGCAACTAGCAATAGAAAAGTAAACTAAGTGAAAGCAAAAATTAAAATGGATAAAATAAAAGTAAGCAAAGATAATCATGGTGAAGACATTGTTTTGTTCATTAAAATCCCTTTGTTAACAAGGTTGATCAGGTCTTGTTACCAAAACAATTTTATGTGAAACAAAACTTTGTATCCCACTAATGATTATGTTACCTCAACCTTGATAGCAATGGTCCCAATCATAATAGTTTCATATTTTTCTCGTGGTATGGGACAATATATTTCTCCAACTTGGATGCCCTCAACATGTTCAATTGAATTTAAACCATAAGTCCTATAAATCTTCTTGGGGAAATAGATAGTATGCTCCTTGTCATTAACATTAAAAGTCACCTTTCCTTGATTACAATTAATAACAGCTCCTGCAATATTAAGAAAAGGTCTCCCAAGAATAATAGACATATTGTCATCTTCAGGCATTTCAAGCACAACAAAATCAGTTAATATCAAGCAATTATGAGCCACTTGAACATGTACATCCTCACATATACCAACAGGAATAGTAGTAGATTTATCAGCCATTTGCAAAGATATATAGGTTGGTATTAGTTTTTCCAGTTGAAGTCTCTTATAGAGAGAAAAAGGCATAAAACTAACTCCTGCTCCTAAATCACATAAAGTAGTTCTGACATAACTATTTTTAATAGAGCAAGGTATAGTTGGAATCCCTAGGTCTCCATGTTTCTTTGGAACCTGACCATTAAAGGAATAATTAGCAAGCAAAGTAGAAATTTCTTCATTAGGGATGTTCCTTTTATTAGAGACAATATCCTTCATATACTTTGAATAAGGTGGTAATTTAATAGCATCAGTCAGAGGGATTTGCAAAAATAAAGGTTTCATCCACTCACAAAACTTATTATAGTGTTCATCTTCCTTTGACTTGTGTTTCTTATCAGGAAAAGGCATAGGTTTTGGACCCAAGGCTCTCTTTCACTACCATGCTTCTTAGCAACAAAATCTTCTTTAGTGTATTTAGTATTCTTAGTGTGCCTTTCAGGTTCTTCTTCAACTTCTTCTTTATCAGGAACATCATTTTCCTCATTACCACTTTCAGTTTTAGCATCAGAGACAGATATAGTATTAGGATCTTTAGCAGGTTCAGAAGACTCTACAATAGTTTTATGTTTCTTTTTCCTTTTCTTAGGAGTAGTACCACTATTTTTAGTTTGTTGAGAATCCTGCTCAATTCTTTTAGGATGCCCCTCAGGATATAGAGGATCCTGGGTAGCAGCACCACTTCTAGTTCTAATTTCATAAGCATGTTTTTCTTTAGCAGCATTAACTAGCAGGTCTGTTTGTACTTTAATAAGCTGATCAATTTGAGTTTGAACCATTTGAAAATGTTTAACAAGCATTTTAACGTCATTAGATGTTATTTCCACTATATCTTTTAACTCAACAATAGCTTTAGAGTTTTCCATTAAATGATTTTGCACCCTTTTATTAAAATTATCTTGCTTAACACTAAAAATGTCAAATTCTTCTAAGCATTGATCTGGAGGTTTAGAATAAGGGATATCACCTTCATCAAAATTTTGGAGAGTGTGTGCCTCAATAGTGGATGAGTGGGAGATTGGCTTACATAATTCTTCTATAGGAGGAAAATTCTTCACATCTACAGCTTTAATTCCCTTCTCCTTAAGACATTTCTTGGCTTCCTTCATCACTTCATAATTTAGTTCAATAACCCCCCTCTTCTTTGATGATGGTATAGGCGCAGGCACAGTTAACTCAGGTGTAGTTGTCTCAGGTGTAGTTGGCTCAGATGAAGTCCAGTCTTCATAATTCTTGGTTATTTTAGCCATTAATTCCTCAACTTCTTTGGGAGTTCTGTTCCTGAAAACACAATCAGCACAACTATCCAGGTATGTCCTAGATTCTTCAGTTAGTCCATTATAATATATATCAAGAAGCTCATTTTTAGGTAATGGACATCCAGCCTGTGCATGAATCAAAGCACAAAACCTTGCCCATGATTCAAGCAATGTCTCTTTTTCTCCCTGTTTAAAATCAAAAAGTTCCTGCAAAATCGCATGTCTAGCACTAGGTGGGAAATATTTCTGAAGGAAGGTACTAATCAAGAAATCAGGGCTATCAATAGATCCAGGAGGTAAATTATTAAACCAAGTTTTAGCTTCTCCTTTTAGTGAAAAAGGGAAAATTTTAGCAACAAAATAGGTGCGCATCTTAATATCATCAGAAAATAAGCCACTCATGGTAGAAAGCTCAGTCATATGTGCTACCGCACTTTCATTCTTAGTCCCACAAAAAGGTTCTTTCTCAACAATAGTTATGTAGGATAAATCAAGAGAGAAATCATAATCCTTATCTTTAATGTTTATGGGAGATGTAGCAAACTTAGCATTAGGAGATAATTTAGGTCTAACAGTATGTTTTTCAAGAAGACTCTTAATAGCACTCCTATCATGGGTGTTTTGGCATTCTTTAATAAATTCATCAGTCATTTCTATATATCCGTCTTCAATATCATAGCTCTCTCTAGACTCAGGTGAACTGACAGGTGTAGTAGTGTCTCCATTAGGAGTTTCAGTATTTCCAGCTATAGTTCTAGCAATCGTAGCATCTAGGAAAGGACCTAATGAACCACTCTTATCAAGCACAGTAGAAGCAGTATCATAAGTATCAGAAGTTTCAGATTCAGCAATAGTAGCAGTATATGTAGCATGTGTGTGTGGTGGTGTAAGGAACTTACTCATAACAGATGGTGAATCAAGAGAAACATAGGTGTTCAGAACTGTACCTCTCCTTGTAGTGGATGGTAAAATAGGGACCTTGCCATCACGAGACTTACCCATGATGGATGGATGGCAGCGAACAATAGTGATTCCAAGTGAACTTGATAAATAGAGCTATGCTCCCTGGCAACAGCGCCAGAAAATATTCTTGATGACCCACAAGTATAGGGGGTGTATCGCAGTATTTTTGAGGGAAGTGAAACCCAATTTATTGATTCGACACAAGGGGAGCCAAAGAATATTTATAAGCCTTAACAACTCAGTTGTCAATTCAGTTGCACCTGGAAACAATCTTGCTCACAGCAGTTTATCAGTAGCAATAGTTTTGTAGTAGCAATAACAAAGTAATAGCAGTAGTAAAAGTAAAGACAGTAGTAACAATTGCAGTAAACAGTAGGATTAGAGCGTGGTAGGCATAGGTATGGATGGAAGGGTCTTGCACGGACAAGACAATTCATATAGCAATCAAGACATAGGGCATTTGCAGATAAATAAGATAAAGCATCCCAGTACTAAGTAATCATAGGCATGTGTTCCATATATAGTCATACGTGCTCGCAATGAGAACTTGCACAACATATTTTGTCCTGCCAGCCCATTTGCAACGGGGCCTCAAGGGAACTACTGGCAATTAAGGTGCTCCTTTTAATAGAGCACCGGAGCAAAGCATTAACACTCCGTGAACACATGTGATCCTCACATCAAAGCCATTCCCTACGGTTATCCCGATTATTGTCACTTCGGGGCCTTTGGTTCCGGACAACAATATGTGTATACAACTTGCAGGTAAGACCATAAACAATACTATCATAATGAATCAATAAGATGTTCAGATCTGAAATCATGGCACTCGGGCCCTAGTGACAAGCATTAAGCATAACAAGTTGCAACACGGTCAAAAAGCACTAATAATAAACACCAGGCACCATGCCCTAACAATCTGATGCCATTACATGCACGATCTCATCCAATCCCAACCATCCCCATAGCATACAGCAGAAGATTACTCACTCATGGATGGGGGAAACATGGATGGTCGATGGAGAAGTGATGGTGATGATGATGGCGATGATCTCCTCCAATTCCCCGTCCTGGCAGGGTGCCAGAACAGAGTTTCTCGTTCTGATTCGTGGAATCTGGTGGTGGCTGCGTAGCGGAACTCTTTCTGGAAAAACGTCGAACCCCCCTTGGTTTTTAGGTCAAGAGGCAAGTTATAGGCGAAGAGGGAGTCCGAGGGGGTGACCAAGGCAGCCACACCACCCCTAGGCGTGGCCTGGCCTGGCCCGCGTGGCCAGGTGGTGTGGGGCCCTCGTGGCCCTCCTACGTATCGTCTTCTGGCTCCGTGAGTCTTCTGGTGAAATAGGATTTTTGGCATATTTTCTGGGATTTTTCCTGATAGTTGATTTTCTGCACAAAAACTAGACACCAAGGTAATTCTGCTGAAAACAGCGTCAGTCCATGTTAGTTGTATCCAAATCACACAAGTTTAGAGGAAAAACAATAGCAAAAGTGTCCAGGAAAGTAGATATGTTTTGGACGTATCACATACCTAGTTTGATCTCGTTACCGACATGCACTCTTTTCTCGTTCCCGTGATATAACATGCTAGTGATCACATCACTTGCTTGCAAGCTATCTCAATGTGATATCACCGAGATGGCCTAGAGTATATCTATCCGTCATCAGGATGGACAAATCCCACTCTTTATCCATGAGCCTCAACATAACACCTTCGGAGTATCTGAACCCACCTTTATAATCACCCTATTATGGTGTGACGTTTGATGTTATCAAGTTACTCTTCTAGTGTTAGTGATTGACATGATCTCATGGTCTAAGGACTAAGATTACTTCATATGATGTTATAGCAATTTAAACACAATGACTTCGATTATAATGCTATACTCCGGATGAATGTTCATCACATCATTCACCAATGTTGTGACCTTGTTATTAACAACATCCAATGTCCATGATCAGGAAACCTTGATCATCTTGTTAATCAACGAGCTAGTTTATAAGAGATGCATAACTAGGAACCCTTTATTTGTTTATTAAACACACATGTATTAACGTTTCCAATCAATACAATTATAGCATGTAAAATAAACATCTATCATATACTTGGAATACGATAATAACAACTTTATTATTTCCTCTCAGGGCATATTCCCTTCAGTCTCCCACATGCACTAGAGACAATAATCTAGTTTACATAGTGATAAATCTAACACCCATGGATTTCTGGTGTTGATCATGTTTTGCCCTAGGGAGAATGTTAGTCAACGGATCTGCTACATTCAGGTTCGTATGTACTTTACAAATCTTTATATCTCCATCCTTGACATCTCGTGGATGGAGTGAAACCGGCGCTTAATATGCTTGGAATTCTTGTGAGACCTGGGTTCCTTGGTGTTGGCTATAGCTCCATTGTTGTCACAGATCACCATTGGGTCCAACACACTAGGAACCACACCTAGTTCAGTTATGAACTCTTCCATCCAAACCACTTTCTGCGCCGCTTCTGAAGCAGCAACATATTCCACCTCTGTTGTTGATCCAGCCACCACAGGTTGTTTGGAGCTCCTCCAACTAACTATTGCTCTGTTCAAGAGAAATACGTATCCGGATTGAGACTTAGAGTCATCCAGATCAGTGTCAAAGCTAGCATCGACATAACACTTAGCGACCAGCTCTTCTTCACCTCCGTATACAAGAAATATTTCCTTATTAGTTCTTCTTAAGTACTTAAGGATATTCTTGACCGTTATCTAGTGTTCTGAACCTGGATCAGATTGGTACCTACTAATCAAACTAATAGCATGTACCACATCCGGTCTTGTACATAGCATGGCGTACATTATAGAGCCTATGGCTGAAGCATAGGGGATCTTATCCATTATCTCTCTTTCTTTTGCCGTAGACGGACTTTGAGTCTTACCCAATGTCTTGCCTTGCAACATAGGTAAGAACCCATTCTTACTTCCGTCCATATTAAACTTCTTTAAAATCTTATCAAGGTATGTACTTTGTGATAGACCAGTTAGGCGCCTTGATCTATCTCTATAGATCTTAATGCCTAATATATATGATGCTTCACCAAGGTCTTTCATCGAAAATTTGCTGTTTGGATAACCTTTAACACTGTTTAAAAGATCTATATCATTTCCAATCAATAATATGTCATCCACATATAATATTAGAAATGCCACATTGCTCCTACTCACTTTCTTGTAAATACAACCCTCTCCATAAGTTTGGACAAATCCAAACTCTTTGATCACCTCATCAAAGCGGAGATTCCAACTCCGGGATGCTTGCTTCACTCCATAGATGGATCGCTAAAGCTTGCATACCTTGTCAGCATCCTTAGGATCGATAAAACCCTTTGGTTGTATCATATACAACTCTTCTTCAATATTACCATTGAGGAACATAGTTTTGATATCCATCTACCATATCTCATAATCAAAATATGCAACAATTGCTAACAAAATCCTAACCGACTTTAGCATCGCTATAGGAGAGAATGTCTCATCATAGTCAACTCCTTCAATTTGTCGAAACCCCTTTGCGACAAGTCGAGCTTTATAGATGGTCACATTACCATCAACATTACTTTTTATTTTGAAAATCCATTTATTCTCAACGGCCTTTCGATCATGAGGTAAGTCCACCAAGGTCCAAACCTGGTTTTCGTACATGGATTCCATCTTAGATTTCATGGCTTCTAGCCATTTTTTGGAATCTGGGTTAACCATCATTTCTTCATACGTCACAGGGTCATCTATTTCATCAACCATGAAATTCATGATAGGATTCTCGTATAGTTCAGGAGATGCACGTGTCCTACTTGACCTGCGAGGTTCGGTAGTATCCTCTTTCGGAGTTTCATGATCATTATCATTAGTTCCTTCTTCATTCGGTGAAGTCAACTCCAGAACAATTTCCGGCACCGCGTCACTCACCGTTTCATGAAGAGAAGGTTCAATAACCTCTTCGAGTTCTACCTTCCGACTATTCACACCTTTCATGAGAAACTCTTTCTCTAGAAAGGATCCATTCTTTGCAACAAAAACCTTACCCTCGGATCTGTGATAGAAGGAATACCCAATTATTTCTTTAGGGTATCCTATGAAGACACATTTTTCCGCTTTGGGTTTGAGTTTATCAGGCTAAAGTTTCTTCACATAAACATCGCATCCCCAAACTTTAAGAAATGATATCTTAGGTTTGTTTCCAAACCACAATTCATACGGTGTCATTTCAACGGATTTAGATGGTGCCTGATTTAAAATGAATGCAGCGGTTTCTAGTGCATAACCCCAAAATGATAGTGGCAAGTTAGTCAGAGACAAGATCAAACCATATCCAATAAAGTACGATTACGACGTTCCGACACACAATTACATTGTGGTGTTCCGACAGGCGTGAGTTGTGAAACTATTCCACATTCTTTCATATGTGCGCTAAACTCGTAACTTAGATACTCACCTCCATGGTCGGACCATAGAAATTTAATCTTTCTATTACGATGATTTTCGACTTCACTCTAAAATTCCTTGAACTTTACAAAGGTTTCAGACTTGTGTTTCATTAAATAGATATACCCGCATCTACTCAAATCATCCGTGAAAGTCACAAAATAATGATATCCACCTCGCACCGACACACTCATTGGACCACATACATCAGTATGTATGATTTCCAATAAATCTGTCGCCCGCTCCATTGTACCAAAAAACAGGGTTATAGTCATCTTTCCCATAAGGCATGGCTCACATGTATCAAATGATTCAAAATCAAGTGATTCCAAAATTCCATCAGAATGGAGTTTCTTCATGCATTTTATGCCAATATGACCTAGACGGCAGTGCCACATATATGCAGATATATCATTATCAAGTTTAATCCTTTTAGCATCAACATTATGAATATGTGTATCACTACTATCGAGATTCAACAGAAGTAAACCATTCATCACAGGTGCATGGCTGTAAAAGATATTATCCATATAAATCGAACAACCATTGTTTTCGGATTTAAATGAATAACCGCTTCGCAATAAACATGATCCAGATACAATGTTCATGCTTAGCACAGGCACCAAATAACAATTATTTAGATTTATCACTAATCCCGACAACATATGGAGAGGCAGTGTTCCAACAGTGATCACATCAACTCTTGATCCATCGCTGACATGCTTCGTGACCTCATCCCTTGCTAGTTGTCGCTTGTTCCGCAGCCCCTGATTCGAGTTACATATATTATCAACTGATCTAGTATCAAATACCCAGGTGCTACTATGAGTACTAGTCAAGTACACATCAATAACATGTATATCACATATACTTTTGTTTGCCTTGCCGGCCTTCTTGTCCGCCAAATACTTGGGGCAGTTGCGCTTCCAATGGCCAGTCCCCTGACAATAATAGCACTCAGTATCAGACTTAGGGCGAGCTCGGGATTTATTTTCAGGCACGGCAACAGATTTGCCTCCCTTCTTTCCCTTCTGTTTATCCTTCTTGTCTTTCTTGAAACCGGTGGTATTATTGATTATCAACACATGATGCTCTTTCTTGATCTCCACTTCTGCAGTCTTAAGCATTGACAGAAGCTCGGGGAGAGACTTCTTCATGCCCTGCATATTATAGTTCATCATGAAGCTCTTGTAGCTTGGTGGCAGAGATTGGAGAACACGATGTATGCCTAAGTCAATGGGAATCATTATTTCCAAGGACACAAGCTTATCGGCGTACCCTGACATTTTGAGTACGTGCTCACTAATGGAGATGTTCTCTTCCATCATGCAGCTAAAGAACTTTTGAGAAGCGCCATAACTCTCTACGGCAATATGGGTATCGAAAATCATTTTCAATTCTCCCATGGTATCAAAGGTATTGCCATTTTTGAAACGCTTTCGAGGTTCTGGCTCTAGCCCATACAGTATGCCGCAATGAACCAAGTTGTGGTCCTCCTGCTGAGTCAAATAAACATTCTTTTCCTTGTTAGGGGCATCATGAGCTGGTAGGGGGCCTAGCGGCGCTTGTAGCACATATTGCTTTTGTGCAGCAGTGAGGAGAATCCTCAGATTCAGGGCCCAGTTGGTAAAGTTGCTACCATTCGTCACAAGTTTCTCTTTCTCCATGAACACATTAATCAGGTGGTGCCATCTACAACAGAATTTGTAAAGTTTATTTAGACTAAGTTTATGATAGATCAAGTTCAACTGATCCAAATTACGAATGAACTCCCACTCAAAAACAACATCGCTCGTGTCTTTTTGGTGATTACATGAACCAAATCCACTACACCAAGTCCGATCATCATGTGAGTCGGTGTAGCTTCAAAGGCAAGCATCTATATGGGCATCATATCAACTATATGACTCATTCTTAACCTTTTGATTCATGTTCCGAGGCCATGTCTGTACATGCTAGGCTCACCAAGTAAGAAACTTAGTACTCGCGTGTGTAAAACTGTCTTACACCCGTGGTATGAAATCCTAGAATAAAAAACACCCGATCATCACGTGATGCCTTGAAACAATGATCCATAGAACAGTGCATACTTAAGGAAGAACACATTTTTATCTTGATATCTAAAAGAGGGATCATCTTATAATGCTACTAAAACACCAAACAAGCAATATAAGATGCAAACATCATATGCATAAAGTGAAATGATATGGTTCTAGCACTTGATCACTATCATGTGCATCATGGTATGATCTTTATCATTCCTTTGTGTGTAAGGCCAAGTATATGGAACTTACACGTTAGGTGTGTTGTAAGAGTATCAACTATACTCAACTTACAACATTACCATATCATGAAACTAGCCCAGTAACAATCTAAACTAGACGCTTCTAATTTATCCATTGCAAGTTTTACGTGGCTTAAGGCTTTCAAAGATAGAACCGGTCTTACCTACGAACATGGAACCACAACAATGATAACCAAATTATTAGCAACTTGTTGTAAATCATATATTGACTATAGTAGGAGAGACAAATACCTGCTAGCCACTTATGCAAAACTAGTTGCATGTCAAGCGTGGAACAGGTCTCATGTGCGAGGACATGTAAAGTTAGTCTGGGCCGCTTCATCCCACTATGCCACCAATATCCAAAATACATGTAATAAGTAATAACATGATCATCATCTCCCACATACTCTTATGTGTACTACCCTTGCAAAGCATCTACGCATAGATCAGGCTCTGATACCATTGTTGGGTTCGCAGCATAGAAAACAAAAAAATTCCTATGATGGGAACTACGAAGCACCAAGATCTATCTACTAGATACAAGCAACGAGTAGATATACATCAGAGAACATACCCTTGTAGACCGAAAAAGCGTAACGAGGTTGAACTCGTGGATGATATAGTCGAACGCTTGCCGATCTCAGGATTGAGAAGAAGTCCAGCGCCACAAATCAGCAGCGCATCCGTGATCGCACACATGTACGGTCCACCGAACAACCTCCGCCTCCTTGCTCCAGCGATGTAGCAACTCCTTCCAGACGAAAATCCACCTGGAACAAGTATCTCGCTAATCCGAGACCATGGGGGAATAATTCTAGAGGGGGAGAGAGATCCTTCACGAGGAGGTGTGCTTTGTGAGGAGGAGAGGGGGGGCTTTTATAGGGGAGAGGGGGGAAGCCCCTCCCGTGGCCGGTGGCCAAGGTGGTGCCCCCACCTTTTCCATCATTCATGTGGTGGATTCTCCACTCACATAAAAATGCCTCCACTCACACTTCCAGTCACATGCATTAAATTTCTACCAAATTTAATGCAACTCTCATTTAATAAAACTCTTTTATTTATTTTATTCAGAATTTTGTTAATTACTTTAATTAACAAACATTCACATAAAACCCCCTCCAACATTTCAATATCACATGCAGAACCAATTTTAGCAATTTCACCCGAAACATTGTTGTCCATTGAAATAATTCCAGCGCTTTGTAAATATTTTCTATGGAACACATTTGCTCCAAATGGTGTCGGTATCCCTTAAGTGTGTCACCCTATGGTTCGCGAATAATGCAGACATGATCGAGACCCTTCTCCGATCAATAACCAGTAGCAGGACCTGGAGATCCATACTGACTCCCACACATTCAACGATGACTTCTGTGATCGTGAGAACATTTAACGCTAGTAACTAAATCCCTTTGTCTCATGGTATATTACATGTCCGAGATTCGATCATTGGTATCTCCATACCTAGTTTGATCTTGTTATCGGCATGCACTCTTTTCTCGTTCCCATGATATAACATTCCAGTGATCACATCACTTGCTTGCAAGCTATCTCAATGTGATATCATGAAGAGGGCCCAGAATATAACTATCCATGAGGATATGGACAAATCCCACCTTTGATACATGAGCATCAACATAAAACCTTCGGAGTATCTGAACCCACATTTATAATCACCCTGTTACGGTGTGATGTTTGATGTAATCAAGTTACTCTTCTAGTGTTAGTGATTGACATGATCTCATGGTCTAAGGACTAAGATTACTTTGTATGATGTTATATCAATTTAAACACAATGACTTTGATTGTAATGTTATACTTAGGATGAATGTTAATCACATCATTCACCAATGTTGTGACCTTGTTATTAACAACATCTAGTGTCCATGATCAGGAAACCTTGATCATATTGTTAATTAGTGAGCTAGTTTATAAGAGAGGCATAACTAGGAACCCTTTATTTGTTTATTAAACACACATGTATTAACGTTTTCAATCAATACAATTATAGCATGTAAAATAAACATCTATCATATACTTGGAATACGATAACAACAACTTTATTATTGCCTCTTAGGGCATATTCCCTTCACATGTATGCCCTTCCAAAGGTAGAGAGAAGAAAAATGGTGCATGTCCACCCTTCGCAAAGGGTACCCATGGTATCAAGTATGGATTCCAAGTGGTTTATACCGACCTGATGTAATATCTTGTATCTCACTTTTTTCGTTGTCGCCTTACTTCTCTATCAATTTTCTCATGAAGGTTGTCCCTTGTGTCGCTCGCCCCATTATAAACAAGATGTTCAGAAACGACAAGTTGCTAACTCTGTATAGCGAGGGCCCTAAAGGCATGCGACAAATATATGATGTGGATATCTCTCAGACGATGGCCACCGCCTATTTAGGTGGCTGAGGTTGGTCCAAGTATGTCCCGAGAGTGGTCTGGAGCAGGGGATGAGGTAACATTCAATTTTAGCAAGCCTGGGCAGATACTTGCACACCATCGTACACCTGTTGACCTACGGACCAAGAACAAAGGTAGTACTAATTAATTTGCTTATGTACTCATCACAACCTCTAATGATTTTCTTGTGGCTAACTGTTCCACACCATTGTATTTACTCATCATATGACCCTGACCACTTCTGCAGTCCGCTTCCCCTTATGTACCCCCATAAGGGTGCCAGCATCAAGATGCTGGCACCGGCACTGGCCCTAGTTCCTGCAATGACACCTATTGACCTAAGTAGGAGAAAGAATAGAGGTAGTAACTTAATTCGCTTGTATACTCTCATCTCTGTCTAGGAGTAACTGTTGTATAAGAAACCATTTTTCTTGTACACATCTCATATGCCTATCTGACCACTCCTGCAGTCCCCTTACCTACCCCCTAGAAGGTAATCAACATCAAGCTGCTGGCACCCGCACCGGCACTGTCCCTAGTTCCTGGTTCGGCACCTGTTTACCTAAGGAGAAAGAATGGAGGTAGTAACTTAATTTGCTTGTATACTCATCATATCCTCTGATCATTGTCTTGTGAGTAACTGTTGTATAAGAGACCAATTTTCTTATACACATCTCATCTGCCTCTACCATCCCTGCAGTCAGCTTAGCTACCCCTCAGAAGGAATCTAGCACCAAGTTGTTGGCGCCGACACCGGTTTTGGGCCTTCTGGCTCCTGTACCAGCTCCTCTACAATTAGTGGCATCATCTACTGCACCAGCACCAGCGGCCCCAGCACATGCACTGACACAAGCTCCTTCATCACCTCGGGAAGTGCCTTGTCGGACCATATGCTACACATGTGTCATCACTAGGTCGCACCGGATTATGTTTGTGAGTATATGGCGGCAGATAAACTGCTCTGAATGTCTTCTCAAGTTTCACATGATTCAGTGCAATGCTCTTAGTAATTATGCGTCTATCTCTTGCTTTGACTCAGAAATTGCCTAAGAGTGCCACAAAGCAACTCTAGGTCAGACGAAAGGGCACAATAGTCTTCAAGATGCAGAGCTAAGGAGTGCAAATCGAGGGACGCTACACCATTAACTCGACTGATGGGCACTTAGCAGCTACTTCTAGGTGGATCAAGTTCTGGAAAGCAGCCAAACTTACCATTGGAAGAATTGTCAAGGTCGATGTATCTGCCTATCCTGAATGTCGCATGATATTCATGAAGTTCCTAGCTATCTAGCTCTTTGGTCGCATGCTATTGTAATTAATTATGTGGTTTTCTTATCTCCACTGGTCATATATGGGTGATAAAATTGTGATAACCTTTTACTGGATTGGAGCTATGACTAGTACGTACTGGTATGGTATATCTGTATCTATATGATGGTTCCTTATATGACCAAATATTGTGACAATGATTGTAGAAAAGGGCAAATTGATCGTGTGACATGGGTTTTAGAGCTGAAACAAGAACTGGCTCTCTATGTACTGTTATTGAATTTTAGTGTCTGTATTACTAAATTAGTCTCTTTGAAATGCTTCTGAATTGGTCAAGTGTTGCTGAATATGAACTAGTAATTTGTCAGTATTTTTTATGTATTATTATTTTGTACTCCTTAATCTTTCAAATGGTACTGAATTTGTCAAAAGTTCTGTCATTGTTGTTGGTTGCTTGCTCTAGAGCTTTTGCCTGTGTGTCATCGAAATCGTCGGATGTGTTTTGGACAGAGATGAGAGGGTAAAGATATATAGCGTGATTTCACCAAGTGAAGTCATTAGATACTAGCCCTGTTTTGGCGCACGTGGTGTGTTATTTAGATATTTTTACATGAATATATGTCAAAGGAATTATCGCTTTTTTCCTCCCTCGGTGAGGTCTGTGTTTGAATCCGGCAAGCCACAACCTAGTGAAATTTGAGATAGGAGCCCATTAACCATAGCCCAAAAACTTTTTAATTTGGCTTTTTTGGCATTTCCTCCACCTCTAAAAAAACTCTGCATATCCATGTTTTTAAGAAACTAATCCATTCTGTGGATTTTTACAAATTGAGGTTCCAGTAGCACTACCCTTTTATTTTAAAAGAGATAAACATGGACAAACATAATATTTTTAAGAAGACTAATATATAAGGTATAGGTATTATAAAGCTTTTAATGATAATATTCATCCAATTTCTTTTGCGTAGTGACAATGCATACAATTTATATTTGTTGAGGTTTTGACTTTGAATCCTGTGTGCTTGACATATATTAATTTGGGTTTACTTTTTTATGTAGCAATACTGTTTTACGGAGAGGCTGCCATCACAGACCCACCAGCCTACAACGTTCCTCGAGTTTAATGGGCAGGTTTGAAAAAAAGAAGTTAAGTACTTATACAGAGAGGTTGGCATCAGGGACCCATAAGCCAGAACATACCGGGTAGGCTGACATGCACAAGCCAGAACATACCAGAAAGGCTGACATGTGGTCCCCAGCAACAAGACCACACGCGGTTACCGCATCGAGCAACGTTTCCAAGGTCAAAACAACAAACGCAGCCGAAAAAAGTCCAGCATACACACGTTTTATTTATAGAGAGACTGACATGTAGGAGCCAGTAGCGAGACCTTATACAGGTGCTGTATCGAGCAATATTGCCAAGTTCGAAATAGGGAGGCGCGAACAAGGAACGAAAAAGTCCAGCATAAACACTTTTCTTCTAATGAGAGTGACATGGGGGTCTGCTTTTGTTTTGAGAGAAAGACATGGTGGACTGCTGAGCAAAGCCCAGAGAAATTTGAAAAATGAGCCCATGGAGCATAGCCTATGTAGTATGTCTCATATAGAGAAGCCCATGTAGATAGGCAATCTCTTTTTAATTCAGCCTTTTGGGAGGCACGAGCCAGAACAAAATTTCATTATGCACACATTTCTTCTAATGATAGGATGATATGTGGGACCCAGCAGCCTGATTAAACGGCAGATGCATCGAGCAACGCTATCAAGTTTGGAACAGGGTAGCGCGAGTGAAGGGGAAAATTCTATCATACATATGATTCTTCGAATGAGAGGCTGACATGTGATACCCATCAGCCCGACTAAACGGCAAACGCATCGAGCAACGTTATCGAGTTCAAATCAGGGAGACGTAACCGAAAAGTATGGTCCGCTATAGACACTAACATCCGGGACCCACACGCCTCAAAAGACTTCGGCGAGTCAACATCGCGCGAGGAACCGAAAATCTTGCTTCTGCCACGCGCTAGCCGAGCTTCCTCCACGTTTTTAGCGGTTTCGTCGTAGTAGAGAGCCGCGAAACCGGGAAAAAAGTTCCCCATCGGCCACGATTGAGCCGAGAAATTCGTCGCGGAAGACGCGCCTTCTAGGACGACCGACGGGCCAAGTCATTGCAGATGGACACTTTTCTTGTAGTAACTTTTGGCTCTTGGTATGAATTAATAAAGAAAGATGTTGGACCCGCAATGTTTCTGTTATACCACTCCGGGGGATATGATATTTACGAATGAGAACTTCCACTGCCCACTTCTAAATCCGCCAAATCTAGACCTCGTCAATGGCAGGAGCATTGCACCAGTCCCAACGAAACGTGAGCACACGCGGAGACAACAACCTCGTTGCATCGAGAGCGGGCGAGCGTGCCGTAGGACTCCAAGCCCCGTGCATCAGTACCAGGCTACCGGATACACCCGAGGCTTCAGAACCACCGCATCGGGAACACATATGATTCATTTGCTACACAACATAGTTCTTAATTTCATTCCTTGTGTGCTTAAGAACTCCAGTCAACAACGTCCATGTCGTCACTTGCGTCCACAACACTCTCGTTGTGATCGTGGGAGGAAAGAGAGGCATTAGATGAGAACGTAGTCACTTCCCCTGTGCCACCATGTTCATGTCCATCAGACGCGGATGATGATGTCAAGACGGAGAGTACGACGAAAGCGCAAGACTTCAAATCCAGTCGCAGTCGTCCTACTTACGGGAAATGTTAACATACACGAGTTAGAAATAAACTAGGATTGATAGACCTTATTGTACTCCAAATCTATCTCTCCTGTAGTTCTATATATACCTCGTCATGGTCAACTAAATAAACATGAGAAAAATATTAGGTTCTGCAAAAAAAACATGAAAGAAGTGCTGAAAATTCGTATCACAGGATGCAACACTGGCTTTGTGTAATTCAAAGAAAAAAACACGGAGTTCCATGAAAAGGTATTAAAACAGAAAATGGTACCCAGTAGCCGGGGGATAAGATGGTTCCATCGTCCGGGTCCTCCGCGCAAATCTGGCCAACGGGCCGGCCCGGCACGGCCCTAGCCCGGCACGCGCTAAACGGGTTTGCCCGCAAGACGGCCTGTTGGCCCGTCAAGCAAACGCGTCTGCGTCGGCTGGCACGGGCCTGGCCGCGAGGCGGCACGCCCCGATTCTGCCGGGCCGGCACGTTGGCCCGTTAGGCACGCGAAAAATGCAGCCCGTTAGGCACGTCGTGTCCAGAAACATATAAAAAAAGCCAGGATGCTAGTTTGACACAAGAAAATGAGTGGTCTGGTGGTTAGAGAGGGAAGAAATGGCTGTTGGTCTCGAGTTTGACCCCCTCACCCCTCTATTTTTGCAACTAATAAACATAAATTCTTCTGCCAGGGTCTAACGCGGGCCGTGCCGCTGGCCACATGCGTTCGAGGTCGCAGCACGGCACGGCCCCGACGCTTGATTTGGTCGGCACGCACGCCAATGGCCGAGCCGGGCCGGTGCCGGGCTTTTTATGCGGGCTCACGTGCCAGCCCGTTTAAAGCGGCCCGTTGGCCAGGTTTGCCTCCGCGTCGTCGCACGTGTGCCACCGCAGCAGGCCCCATACTATGCAGTCTTCCCCAACCTTGTGCTTTTCTCGTGCTGTCTCTCTCTTCCCAATTTCTCAACCTTTTGCTTTTCTTATCCAGAAACCAATCGGTCGTGCGCGAGCCTCCTGAGCTATTCCCCGCTACCGGATCAACCGACGACCGCCGGTGAGGGCGGATACTACCACCGACAGTTGTGACCTCCTCATCCTCTCCACCTTCGGGACACTAGGCCTCTGCAGTACCAGCGCTGACAACAGCCTCGTTTCGCCTCTATCTCTTCGGCCGGCCCAGGCTCTGCTCTAACCTGGTCCTAGTCTTCAAGGTCCAGCTTAGGGCATCATTTTTTTCCGCTACAGGAGTTCGGTTTATTCCGCTACAATACGAGGTGTGATATCTCCGGCGATGCTACCATGCCCTCGAGCTCAGGGTTTTGCTACCCTAGGATTGAGGGGGTGCTACCATAGGCATACAGTGGTGCTACCAGTTTCAGGTGGCAAACTCCGATGTACCGGGCGGTGCTATAGAATGGCATAATTCTTTTGGTACAACCGTTTTGTGTTTTTTCTACAATTGCATAAACATTTTGCTACAAGGTCTCCGACGACATCTCCGATGAAATTGGATTTGCTACAATAGGATTTTTTTTGCTATAGCCATTTAGTGGTTTTGCTATAATAGCGCAAAGTTTTTGCTACAAGGTCTCCCGACGAAAGTCTCCCGCGAGGTCGCGTTTGCTATATTAGCATTTTGCTACAAAGTCTCCGGCGAAACAGTCTTTTTATTCTATTTTTTTTGGCACGAACCATTTTTTTTACTACATGAACCAAAAGCGGGATTTTTTTAACAAAAACGGGTATGTTTGTAGAAAAAACGGTATTTGGGTTTTTTTTGGGACTCAGCAGGGGAGGCGGGGATCTTGGGAGGAAAATATCCCGCGGGGAGGCCTAGCGCCAGGCACGCCCCTATTAAAACCCCCGAGATTTGTGGAAGTCAAGAAGAGAAGGCGGGACAGGAGGAAAAAATGGAAAGATATCACGAGCATTCATACTCAGCGCACGTAGTTATAGAAATGTAGGATTTGGGATCAATTACTTGCCAAAAATCAGGCTAATCATCCTCCCATGAGAGAGATGCACGGCTGCTACATTCCAAACACACCGATCTCCTTCTCCAATTTAAGTCGAATCGTCGCACGCCGTCATTTATTTCACCATCGCTCGTCTCTCTCCCATCGATCTCTTGAAACGAAAACAAGATCCGTCTGTGAAAGAAGAGAGACATGGCGAAGCTTGGGCTGCTAGGTACTCCGCTGGCTATACTGCAGGCCCTAGCCATTGTAGCCGTGGTGGTTGCTCTCACGGCCACCGCTAGCGATGCTGCAGGGTTTGTGGTGAGGAGCATCTACGTCAACAACAAGCGGCCTGCCGATTTCAAGTCCATCCAGCAGGCCATCAACTCCATCCCTTACGGCAACAGCCAGTGGATCCGAATCCATGTCGCCGCCGGCGTATACATGTAATTAACTCCGTCGGTATATCTTTTCGATTATCATCATCCCCGTCTCGTAGTAGTAGCGATGCTGATCTTGTGTCCGGTTTTTCGATGCATGTGATGGGTGCAGTGAGAAGGTGGAGATACCTTTCAACAAGAGCTTCATCCTGCTGGAAGGCGAGGGGAGGGACCAGACGGTCATCCAATGGAGTGACCACGCCGGCGGCGACTCCGACACCGCCAGCTCCCCGACTTTCGCCTCTTATTCCCCCGACTTCATAGCCCGCGACATCACCTTCAAGGTCAGTTGTCCGTTGATCCGCGCTGCCTCTCCGTGCTGATGTTTGTTTTTGCTAGCTGATCGAGATCCGCGGCCGCGTGCAATAGCAGATCGGGCGCGTCGATCGTTACATGCGCCGCTGCACTGGTTGGAGGGTTTTAGCAGATCGGTTGCACGGACGTGCCTTAAGTTGCAAAATGGATCCACTTCTACTAGTACATGAGTCAAATGCATCAGAGTATGAGTCAACTAGTCCACGTACAATCCTAATTCATCCTAGCTAGTAGCCCAAAGAAAAGAAAAAATATCAAGGCCTATTTTCGATCTTATTCCTCTTTTTAATTTGCTAACCGTTAGATCAGTGTTTTGGACTGTCGATCGAGAAATAAGAGGGGAACTTTCGATCGATCGATCGCCTAGATATAGAGGCCCTTAAAAGTTTAGATCAAGTTCAAATTTTGATCTCGCGACTTGATGCATGCTGCTCACATTGCATCGCAGAACTCGTACGACGGCGTCAGGGAAATGGCACCGGCGGTCGCTGCCCTGGTGGCCGGAAACCACTCCTCCTTCTACGGCTGCAGCTTCATCAGCGTCCAGGACACGCTGAGCGACATGTCTGGGATGCATTACTACGAGAATTGCTACATCCAAGGCTCCATGGACTTCATCTGGGGCAACGCCCAGTCCATCTTTCAGGTCCAGCCAAAATCGTACCACAGCTCTCTCTATATATCTTCAGTCAGTTTCTAAACATATGGTTGGGTTAATGTGGTGGATGACGGAATATGTAACGTGTGTGTGGGGTGTGCAGGGGTGCGAGTTGTCGACGGGGAAGTCGTCGGTGATGCCGGGTTACATCACGGCCCAGGGCCGGGAGAACGACACGGAGGACACCGGGTTCGTGTTCAAAGGGTGCAAGGTGACTGGCGTCACGCCGACGTTCCTCGGCCGCGCCTGGCGTGCCTATGCCAGGGTCATCTTCTACCAGACGGACATGTCCGACGTCGTGGTCAGCCAGGGCTGGTACGCCTGGAACTACAAGGGCAAAGAGTGAGTGAGCCAAAAGATTGTACCGCACTGCCTGCACTTATATATATATATATATATATATATATATATATATATATATATATATATATATATATATATATATATATATATATATATATATATATATATATGCTTGGAGATTGATTTTCATTTGATTTCGTTGCAGGGGCTCGCTGACAATGGTGGAATCTGGATGCACCGGCAAGGGGTCCAACACGACCGGGCGGGTGCCATGGGCAAAGACGCTCAGCTCCCAGGAACTCGCCAAGTTCGTCCATGTGTCGTATGTCTCCCCAGATGGCTGGCTCGCCGCGCAGCCACGCTAGTCTGTCCTGTCCGCCAGGATGCTTACTTGCTTAGGATAGGAAGATGCTGAGATTGCATGACCCTCTCGTTCAAAACAAAAAAAAGATTGCATGACCCAGGTGCTACGGTTGGAGTGGATTTTATGTTTTCTTATTATAAAACTGAGATATAGGAATTCCTACGCAAATGAGTAGTACCATTCCTTTGACCCAAAGATCATTCGTACAAGAAAAGAATCATACAAAATCCTATGAAATTTCTACAATCCGAAGAAATTCATGTTTTGTCGGTACAACCTTCATAGCAGGCAAACTTAGTCAAGACAATAGCGATATTTGAAGATTCAGCCTGAGGAGCCGAGTATCCGAAGATGCTGAAAAGAGTAGTCAAGACAAGCTTAGTTCATGAAATGTGTCTTGGTTGATCATGCGACAACTATTTGAACGAACACAGTTTGCCATAGTTCTTCGGAAGAACCCAGGTGAAGCAAATCACTGACCTACACCAGCATATTGCACAAGTAATGCTGAGAGGTGTACCTATGCTACTGCTGGAGTGGACTTTCGTCTTCCTATATTATTGAGATATAACACACCAATTCATATAAATTCCTATGCGCACCATTCTTAGGAAACCTTTAGATTGAGATCATACAAAAACTCTACGAAATTCATACACACAAATAGGGCGTTTGCGTTCTGTCAGTACGACCTTCATATACAAGCTTAGTCAAGACAACAGTGGTGTTTGACGGTTCAAGCCTGAGAAGCTCCAAAGATGCTGCTTAGTCAAAACAAATTTAGCTCATGAACTGTGTTTTCCAATCCTTGGCTGGTCATGTAGAAGAATCCAGGTGACAGAAACCAGCCTCAAACAATTGCAGAAGTAAGATGAAACTGCACCATCTTGCATTAGAATCTGCTGGGCAGAGCAGAACAACATAACCAAAGATAAAAGACATGATCGTTCCACAGATGATGTGGCGCATATCACATTCAAAGGCATGATCCTTCCACAAAGCACACACAGATTATACCACCACACAAGAAACCAAACCACAAAGCAACAGAGAGACACCATCTAACCCCAAGTCCAAGAAACGACAAGTCATAACCGGCTATGACAACCCCTTCCAACTCCTGGAGGAACAATCAGTTCGTTGCTCCTTTCAGGTGAAGCTCATCAATGGTGAACCGCACAGCTGCACGTCCGAGACGTCAGAGAGCCTCATCCTGGAGCTAGATCCCATCTCGAACTCTTCAAGGTCTGAGATGCTCTTCCTCTTGTGTGCCGCCGCTGCTTCCTGCCTCATCAAGATCTCCTCGGACGAGTCCTTGGGGGTGATGCTTGGGGCCTCTGATGCCTCCAGGATGGGGCTCAGCATGGGCTGCTGCTGTTGCATTTGCTGGTTATGCGCCACCATCTCCGCCTGCGCTTCCGCCAACGTCGATGGGTCGTCCTCTGAGGCGTAAAGTATCTTCTGAATAGCCTTCACAACCTGCACACAGGGTAAAGATTCATCATCACCATTGCCCTCACAAAAACATGGATCAAAGATCAGAGACCTGCAGTTCCACGATGTTTTACACTTGTTCAGAAGGCTTTTTATCAGACTAATGGCCAATGCTGTAATGTAGTACTAAGCAGTGTACCACGATCTATTGTTGCCGCTAACAAGGGATAAGTCTCAAACAAGTGACTCAAGCTAGGAGAATGGTTAGGCATTTCTGCTACTTACAGGTAGGTGCTCGACCTCAGGGCTCTGGCACAAGATTTCAACATCCCGCAGCTTGGAGAAATAGAAATCTCTTTCTTTCTCAGCGCTATCAACAAGGAGCTTCAGCTCCGTCATCTGCAAAGCATCATTGTCAGAATACAAGACTTACGCAATACCTAGAGTTGACAAGAAAATCATGCTCACCTGTGCATCATAAGCTGGTCCTGCTGAGTTAGCTGGAGCTGGCTTTGCGCTCCGCTGTGGAGCATTAGAAGCATGCCCATTAGCCCGCTTAGCACCATGTGATGAAGCCTGAGCTTTGTGGGTGGCAGTTACAGATTTGGCAGGCGCGTGAGAAGTCACTGACGTCCTTCTGTTCGTCTCCTTACCACCCTTGCTGCTCTCTCTTCTCTCAGTGGCGTTGTAGCTGTGTGTTCATAACACAACAAAAACGTAATCAGAACTAAGTACAATGGCAACAAGAAACGTAATCAGCACCAAGTACAATCGGTAAAACTAGTCAGAACTAATCAGAGGAATTCAACGAGATATCGAATAGCACAATTGGTTACACTAATCAGAACTAAGCATTTCAGACCTGCTCATGGAACCTCCGTTGACAGAATCACAGTATCTTTTCATCCATTGCATGAACTCCAAGTTGTCTAGGGGCCTTCCTTTTATGAGCTTATTCACTTCAATGTGCTGCAACCATGAGCAAATAACATATATTTTTGCTACAGTATAAGTCTGTATGGAATAGCAACAAATAACTGAACACCTCTATGCTCAATAAGAATCCAGTATTCCCATGGGTCCTAAAAAAGGATAGAATTTCATTTTTCACACCGTTCTGATGACAAAAGGCAATTTTCCAGATAGCACAAAACGCCAACTAATGTAAGGTTGTGCACAGTTTATCTAATGCGCAAGAGAACTTTCTTTCCATTGTACTTATGAACTAGTACTAATTTAGACATGTATTTTCAGAACCTAAAATTTCTATGACTCGACTATTTACTTCCACAATCCATATATTATTTATGTGCATAAAGCCACTAGCCAATTGCCCACAATTCGTGGTTCAATGATAGTACTGCATAGAATCCAGGTTGCGCAACCTTACAACAACATAGATTTCTGCCACCACTAAAATAAAACTCTTAATTTCTGCAGTACCTGGCAGGTTTTAGAAATCCACTACAGTTTCTGGGAACCAACAGTGTTTTAAAATCTCTGGCCTACTCCACCTCCAGGTATAGCAGAGAGCACTGGATCTAGAATAAAAAAATTGGGGGCAACTAATCATCCCCCCTTGAGAGATTACATGCTACTGAACAAACACGACCACAAGTCAACCTTCTAAACGACTTCTACAAGTCAACACAAGAGAATTTCAGGGTTGCGAGGGGAGAAGAAAACGGAGCGCACCTTGGTGATCTTAAGCTTGGTGAAGACATCCTGCAGGACCTTGTAGTTCTGGATCATGTCGTACTCGTTCTTAGCGTCGAAGTTGACCTTGTGCATGGGCACCGACCCAGGGTGTGCCGCGTCCATCAGCTGGCACGCCACCGCGCCCGACGCCGCCTGCAGACGGAGAATCAAACAGCGCTATCTCAGCGACCCGGGAAAAAAACGCAACGAATCGAACTCAAATCGCACCAGTAGATCCAGCGGAAACACCCGTTTGCAGATCGGGGGAGGAACAGGCCATTCGAACCGGAGGGAGAAGAAAAAACCCGTACCTCCTCGACCTTGGCGAGACCGAGCTGCAGCGTGGTGTTGATCCAGGCCAGGATCTCGTTGCGCCCCACGAAGTAGGCGCCGTCCATCATCCCTATGTTGTTGGCCGACATCTCCGCCTCCTCTTCTCCTCCACCGCCGGCGCGGACGCAGATCTCTGTCGCGAATATGAACCGGTGGAGATCGGAGGAGCGGGGGTTGGGTTGGGGTTTCGCGAGGAAGTTTTTCGAATGCGGCGGCGTTGGGGATTCGGTGGTGGAGGAGCGCAGATATAAGGTGAGAGAGACTTTCGCGTCGGACGGTTCTACCCCTGCGGCATTGCGACCGAGCTAAGATATTTCGACGGGCAGTACGAGCGGGGACGTGCAAGTTGGACGGCCTGATTCGTCCGACCGTTGGGAACGGTGCGGGTGCCAGGGGCTGTCGCGTCCTTTCGCAGGGTAGGGAGATTTCAAATTTTGGGTTCTAGCCGTGGTACAGCCGTCACGCGGACTGGCGTTGGGCTGGCATGCGGTGCTATTTTTAGCTGGACCAGTGTGACAGTGTGAAGCGTTTTCGGTTTCAGCAAATTCTGCCCGTTGCTTTTGCTAGGAATAACCGTGTGTGTGATCAAACGGGTGGTCCAGCTCTATTCGTGTAGTTTTTACGTCACAAGTTACACAATTTTCTTTGTTAAATCACTGGTAGTGGATCACCAAAGCGACATAGGGCCTGGAGAACATGCCGATGTCAGGTCCATGTCTTTATGAGCATATACTCTTGAAAATATAAGCAATAATTCATATGAGCTATGAAGCCCAACACATCACCAGCTATGAAGCCCCAACGCATCACCAAGTCCCCATAGATGGAGTACAGGAGCAGGGTGTGAAGAAGAAGAAGTTGGCACTGAACACACCGGAGTCTCCTGCCTGGAAGACCGGAATCTCCGGACCGAGACACCGGAGTCTCCGGCCCATCTCCGGACCAGCCTCTAGATCGAGCCTGGGGATAGTCTGATACCCACTCTGGAGACAGACCGGAGATAGACCGGAATCTCCGGACCACACCGGAGTCTCCAGTCCGCTACACCGAAGTCTCCGGACCGCGCGTCATCGGGCATGTAAAAATCTCTGGGCCTTTGGCCCATGTACCCATTAGTCCGTCCAGAACTTATCTTTTATCCCCAAAGTACCCTTGACTTAGTGGCTGACCTATATATAGTCCCCCACATCTATTGTAAACCATAGGCTTGATATTTGGAATTAGAAGACACCCCTTTGTGGATCTATCTACTTCTTGCCTCATGCTCCTTGATTAGGAGCACCCAAATATCACAAACCTCGTTAGAATTTGCATCATGCCTCCTTCATTGCACAAGGCCTTGGCATCAAAGCCCTTTGCCAAGACGTCAAGATCTCACCAAGCCTCCGTGCCGGTTCGAGAGAGAGATCCTTGCCCGACGCTGATCCTAAAGATTGCGCTGGACCGGTTGCCACCGGCGTAAGATATTGGCTTGTATCGTGTTGTGTGTTCATCGTGTTTCTCGTGCATGAGTTCGCGGTTTTCGCTCTCTCCCTCATCCCCCACTCACTCCACCCCGATTTCTAAGGGATTCATGAAAGATAGGGCAATCCCCAAGGTTAGCCCTCAACATATTGGTATCAAGAGCTTCGTTGCTCACGAATTCCCCCACAAAATTTTCTTCTATCAACCAAAAATTCGAAAATCCCCAAAAAAGTGCCCCAAATTTGTCTTTGGATCGATCTTTTGATTTGGAGTACTATTTGTGGTTTTGATTCAACCAAATCTTGTCTTAGGTGTTGGCCCAGCTTTATCCTGCGTTTTCCCAGCCCAATTTGGGCAATTTTTCGCGGATTTGAGGACCTAAGGCGTGGATTTCCGCTCAAAAACACGAGTAGTTTGAGCTCTGTCCTAGACCTGAGTTTCCGGACCATTAGACCGGAGTCTCCGGCCCACACCAGAGTTTTCGGCCTGACCACACCAGAGTTTCCGGTCTAGAGCGGAGTTTCCGGCCCGAGACACTAGAGTTTTTGGCCCTGACGCCTGATTTTGACAGTTTTGCCTCTTATCTCGCTTTGGCTAATTTTCCTCTTGTTTGTTTGTGTCCCGTGTGTGTGTCGTCAACTAACAACAAGCTTCCGCATTAACAACATTTGCGCTCATCGACACCACGATACCGAAAATCATCCTGCAACACCGACCGCGAGTTCATCATCACCAAGAAGGTATAACTTGCATCACCTTGTTAACCCTATCTTCCTTTGTGTGTACCTATCCCACGAGAGTGGCTCATCTTGTGTTTGCTTGAGCATTGTGAATTTGTCCTTGGATAGTGAGAGTGCAATAGAAATAGCAAGAGTGACTTGGTAGCATCAAGGGAGAGCAAAAAAAGATACAAACAAAAAATAAAAAGCAAAATAGTCTCCCATTGCAAAAGAGAGTCTCAAACCTTGTAAGCAAGAGAGAAAGAAAGAGCGCCCAAGGCAAGTGCACAAATCCGTTGCTCATTTTTCCTCTTTGCAAACGAGTCACGGTCTCTCCTTGCATTGGCACGACACCGAGCATAGTCTTTGTTAGGACATTTTGTTTGCTCATTTTCATAGTCGCGTCAATCCCAACAATCTCCACATGTGTGTATATAGTCGTAGGTTCCCGTCACCCCTTTCGAGTTGTTGACCTTTGCCTTTGACTTGAGTTTTGTTTGGATTTTACCCACTTTGACTATCCCTTTTCTTTTGGTTGGTTCTTTGGCATTCCACAATCCTAACCTACCGCCAACAAGCTTTTGAGAGTTAGTTCTTTCATTAGTGTGAGCTTTCTTTGCGATTTCACTTTGCAAGCTAATAGCTCTCACTTGTGGTTTCTAATTTGGTTCAATCCCCAAGGTGAGGTAAAAGTCTAACACCACCATATTCCACTTTCATATACAATTCTTGTGTGTTTTGCATGATGGATAAGCACGGTGAGTCGAGCCAACCACCTCCCCAAGAAGAAGAACAAGGACCGTACATGACGCGTGCAAGCCACTACATCATCTGACATGAGTTCTGCAAACGTTGCGAGGATCTTGAGACGCAACAAGATGAACAATTCGGTGAGACTCAAGCCGAGTTCAAGAACATCGACAACCGCTTCGATGGCTTTGAACAACAAATGCATGTAATGCATCACAACTTTGGCCATCAAAATGAAGCACTACAATGTTCCGTCACTAAAACAAATGACAAGCTTCGACTCCTCATCGACGGAATGACACACAACACAAGACCACGCTCACGCGCATCAAGATCTTCAAGGTCGTCGCCTCAACGTTCTCCACTTAGTCAAGATCCTCATGCAAGTGTTCCAAGAAACAATGATGCCCCCGTGGTTCAAGATTGAAGCTCTTCGCACTATGTACCTTCCCCACGGCACACTGCAACTTCAAGCTATGATGGTGATTCCTCCTCAAGGCCCCAAGTAAGGCATGAAGGATATCGTCATCACGCAAGGGCACTAGTGATCCAACAAGACAAACCACAAGTGGACCCTCGAGTGCAATTATAACTACACCAACATCATCCACGAGACATTCTTGACTCAACAAGTGATGACTTCAACTTGGAGAATCAAGCTCATCATTGACATGAAGCTCTCCAAGAACCTCATCTTCGTCCTCGCTGTCAAGCACGTCTGCACCATCACCATGGTCACCATGACGAGCCTCCTGCACCACATCAAGACATGGAGCGTCAAATGGTACATATTGAGCAACACCCACCACATCATGAGGCTCAAGACCATGATCTTTGTCGTGAGGCCCAAGTGCCTAACCCGCAACACCAACTGAGGAACGAGCCTCCTCTTCATCAACACCTGCGTCAAGAGGCTCCACATACTCAACACCCTCATGATGCCCAAGCTCTACAACAAGGTCACGAGAACCAAGTTCCACCTCCTCAACCGCAAGCGCATAAACAAGGTCACCAAGCACGTCGCAATGACCACATGGAAGATGAAGACCGTCCACACCATGTCAACAACCACTACTGTGACCACAATGATGAAGAAACCTTTGGCAAGATCAAGTTCACAATTCCCAAATTCACTAGATCAAATGACTCCGAAGAATACCTCTCATGGGCACTCAAAGTCGACAAGATCTTCCGTATGCACAATTATAGCAATGAGAAGATGGTCGACATGGCTTCACTTGAGTTTGATGATTACGCCAACCTTTGGTGGGAACAAGTCCAAGTTGCTCGTGATGCAAGAGAAGGTATGCCAATCACAACTTGGCATGACATGAATGCTCATATGAGATCTCGCTTTGTTCCTTCGCACTACACACGTGACCTCTTCAACAAGCTATAATCGCTTAGTCAAGGGACAAAGACCGTGAAAGAGTACTTCAAGCAAATGGAACTCAACATGATCCGCGCCAACATTGAAGAGAGAAAGGAGCAAACAATGGCATGTTTCCTTATTGGCTTGAACCACCCAATCAAGCGCATCGTCGAGTTCCAAACATACAACGACATGGTTGAGCTTGTGCACATTGCAACAAAGGCTGAGCGTCAAGTGCAAGAGGACATCAAGTATAACAAGCCCAAGACATACTTCACCTACAAGCAAGCTTCAACCGCTACACCAACAACTTTCAATGGAAGCTCCTTAAGTACCTCCAAGCCTTTCTTCAAGCCACACTTCCTCAAGGAAAACTGCCCCAAGTGGCAAGTATACAAAGGATGCCACGCCATTCAAAAACGAATGCTACAAGTGTGGAGGCAAAGGACACAAGTCGGCTGAGTGTGGAAACAAGAAAGTATTGCTCATCCATGACAATGGTGACGAAGAATACTTGAGTGAAGATGAATTTGATGCCCGAGTCAAGGAAGCAATGACAAGGCAACGTGTGGAAGATGACCAAGAACTCCTCATGTGTGAACATGACGCAAGTCCATCGCTTGTCGTCACAAGGATCTTGACCACTCAAACATAAGAGCATGAAGATCAACAATCAAATATCTTTCAAACATGTGCCAGTATCAATGGGAAATCTATCAAAGTGATCATTGATGGAGGGAGTTTCCACAACCTTGCAAGCACCGAGTTGTGTGAGAAGCTCAAGCTCACCCTCCATCCTCACAAGCACCCCTACCACGTGCAATGGCTAAGTGACCAAGGGTCCATGAAGATCAAGCACACCCGTCTCGGTAACATTCTCTATTAGTTCATACAAAGACACGGTGGAGTGTGATGTAGTCCCAATAACAGTTTGCCACATGTTGCTTGGTCGACCATGGCAATTCGATAAAGGTGCTCTACATGATGGTCGCACAAATGTATACACTTTCAAGTGGCTTAATAAGACATGTGTTTTGCAACCAATGACTCGTAGCAAAATAATTGTGGAAAATGCAAAGGCTTTAGCGAGGGTGCAAAACACAACATCTTCTTGTGAGAAGACTGGTGAGCGAGAGAACCACCTCATAGAGAGTGAGAGCCACAAGCCTAACTTGACTGGAAAAACTAAGAGTGTTCTTCTTGCCACCAAAAGTGAGATGAGAGAAGTGAGGAAGAACCCATCCTCTTGCACTACGTCCTCATTTGCAAGGGCCTAGCGCAAGGAACTAATGACTTGACAAGTATTACTCCCTCTTTGATGATTATTTTGGAGGAATTCAAGGATGTGTTTCCCGAAGAGCTTCCTCATGGACTACCTCCTCTTCGCGGCATTGAACATCGCATTGACCTCATACCCGGTGCACCGCTACCAAATCATGCCGCCTACCGGATGAACCCGAAGGAGACGAAGGAGATAGAACATCAAATCAACCAACTCGTTTCCAAAGGTTTGATCCAAGTAAGCGCTAGTCCACGTGACATAACCGTGATTCTTGTTCCAAAAATGGATGATACGTTGTGGTTATGCATGGACTACCGTCCAATCAATGCTATCACCGTGCATTATCGAAATCCAATACCACGTCTCGTTGACTTGCTTGATGAGTTGTGTGGAGCCACTATTTTCTCGAAAATTGATCTTCATAGTGGTTACCATCAAATATGCATGGCGGAAGGTGATGAGTGGAAACCCGCCTTCAAGACCAAACTTGGTCTCTATGAATGGTTGGTCATGCCCTTTGGCTTATATAATGCCCCATCCACCTTAATGTGCCTTATAAATCATATATTGCGTTCTCTATTGGAAAAAGTGTTGTTGTCTATTTTGATGATATACTTATTTATAGCAAGTCACTTGAGGACCATGTTACACATATCAACGAAGTCTTGCAAATCCTTTGACATGAAAAGCTATATGCTAATCTTCCCAAGTGTACTTTTGCTAAAGACAAGTTGATTTTTCTTGTATTTGTTGTTTCTTCGAAGGGCATTGACGTTGATGTTTCCAAGGTCAAGGACATGCGAGATTGGCCCATCCCAACAAATGTGAGTGAAATCTAAAGTTTTCATGGGTTGGATGATTTCTATAGTCGCTCTGTGAAAGACTTTTCTACCATTGCTTGTCCTCTTAACGAGTTGACCAAAAATAATATCACCTTTGTTCGGGGAAAGGCACAACAAAAATCTTTTGATGAACTTAAAAAGAGGCTCACCGAAGCACCTCTTCTTGCTTTACCGATTTCACAAAAACTTTTGAGATAGAGTGCGACGCTAGTGGTATTGGCATTGGAGGAGCCCTCATGCAAAATGGGTGTCCTATTGCCTACCATAGCGAGAAACTTGATGGTGCTCGCCTTAACTATCCGATTTATGACAAAGAGCTTTTTGCCTTAGTTCATGTTCTTCAAGTTTGGCAACACTACCTTTGGCCTAAGGAATTTATAATACATTCCGACCATGAGTCGTTGAAATATCTCAAAGGCCAAGCCAACTTGAGAAAGAGACACACTAAGTGGGTTGAGTTTATGGAGTCTTTTCCGTACATCACCAAGTATAAGAAAGGCAAAGATAATGTAGTCACGAACGCCTTGTCTCGCAAGCACACAAGCCTTCTTACCCGACTTGAAGTAAACGTGTTGGGTCTTGATGAAATTAAAACTATGTATGCTTTTGACATGTTCTTTGGACCAATTTTCGCAAAGTGCTCATTGAAAAAGGAGTTGATGGTTTCTATTTGCATAAGGGCTTTCTCATTAAACAAAACAAGATTTGCATTCCGAAGCTGTCTCTTCAACTTTTGCTTCTCCAAGAATCACATGGTGGAGGCCTCATGGGTCACTTTGGATGTGACAAGACATTGGACATGCCCAACCACTACTTTTGGCCCAAGATGAAGCGCGACGTGGAACGCTACGTCCAACGATGCACTACTTGTGTCCAAGCTAAGTCCAAGTCTAATCCCTTTGGTCTTTATATGCCATTGCCTATTCCTTATGCACCTCGGTACGACATTAGCATGGATTTTATATTAGGATTGCCTAGGTCTAAGCATGGCCATGATTCAATATTTGTTGTCGTGGATCGCTTTTCCAAAATGGCACACTTCATACCATGCCATAAGAACGACGATGATTCACATGTTACCAATTTGTTTTTAGGGAAATCGTCCATCTTCACCATGTGCCAAGAACAATCGTCTCCGACCGCGACGCCAAATTCACGAGCTACTTATGGAAGACCCTCATGGCCAAGTGATACGTCGTAAACATATCTATAATTGTTGATGCTCCATGCTTGTTTTATATCAACTTTATTATGTTTTGTTTACACTTTGAGGTATTTTTATACATTTTCTGGAACTAACCTATTAACAAGATGCCACAGTGCCAGTTGCCTATTTTCTGCTATTTTTGGTTTCAGAAAAGCTAGTAAGGAAATATTCTCGGAATTGGACAGGACAAAAGCCAAAGTCAATATTTTACTAGAAGGAACACGGAGTCTGAAGGGCAGCCGAAGTGGGGCCACACCTAGGGCTAGCGCGGACACCCCCTAGGCGCGCCGCCCTATGGTGTGGGCCCCTCGAGCGGCCACCGACCTTGCCTCTTCGCCTATATAAACCCCCCAAGACGAAAACCCTAAGGGGGAGGATCAGAATTCCACGAAAAGTTCCGCAGCACCGCCGCCACCGAAGAGGAGATTCGGGGGATAGAAGTCTCTACTCCGGCACCCTACAGGGATGGGGAAGTGCCCCCGGAGCCATCTCCATCGACTCCACCGCCATCTCCATCACCGTTGCTGACTCCCATGATGAGGAGGGAGTAGTTCTCTCTCGAGGCTAAGGGCTCTACCGGTAGCTATGTGTTCATCTCTCTCTATGCGTGATCTTATTGAGATCATGAGCTTTGTAATCTAGTTGAATAAGTAGATCTATTCTGCTACTCAAGTGCTTTAATTAATCTCTGCTTATCCCCACATGTGTGAAGTTGACAGTGTGCACACCACGTGGCACTTAGGCTAAGGTTACAGAAATACTTATCATGAGTATAATTTGAGTTGGATGTCTCTATGAGATTGTGGTGTTTGTTGGAACCATCTAGCGCTCAAGGTGATAGTGAGGGGTTATCTAGATGGGGAATGCGAACTTTAAGGTGTTATAGCCCTACATCATCTAACTGGAGAGTAGTTCAGGGTAGCATAATGAAGAGAAGAAATTTATATGAGAGTGTCCACTAGTGAAAGTATGATCCCTAGGCCTCGTTTCTAAGTATTGAAACACCGTTTACAATCAGTCCTATTACATGTTTGCTTGCTGCCACTCTTATTTCAGATTGCAATTACCACTTATAATCATCCATATTACTTGTATTTCACTATCTCTTCGCCGAACTAGTGCACCTATACACCTGACAAGTGTATTGGGTGTGTTGGGGACACAAAAGACTTCTTGTATCTTGATTGCAGGGTTGCTTGAGAGGGATACCTTTGACCACTTCCTCCCTAAGTTCGATAAACCTTGGGTGATCCACTTAAGGGAAACTTACTGCTATTCTACAAACCTCTGCACTTGGAGGCCCAACACTATCTACAAGAATAGAAGCGTGCGTAGACATCAAGCTATTTTCTGGCACTATTACCGGGGATTGAAGAAGAAGAAGCTCCCACGTCAACCACACGCCATCGGAGCTATTTTCTAGCGTCGTTGCTGGGGAGGTAAGGTAAAAGGTACTCACATCATCTGGCTACTAAGCTATCTTCTAGTACTGTTGCTGGTGTGTGAGTGCTCGAAGTTATTTCCTTTAGATTCTGCAATTATATCTTTTTGTTTCTTGTTTTTATTTTCACTAGTTAGGCTTAATGGAAAACAACAACAAAATTAGAGAGCTTTATAGTATCTATCTTGAGTTAGGACATGAAGTGTTTGAAGAGAAAATTAAAAAACCTATGGAACTTTATTTGCATGCTAATAACAATGTTATTGGTATGAATTCTTTGAACACCATTATTGCTAATGCTATGGAAAATTCTAAGCTTGGGGAAGATGGTTTTGATGAGCATGATATATTTAGTCCCCCAAGCACATAGGAGAAAATTTACTTTGTTGATACTATGCCTCCGATATATGATGATTACAATGATGAGTATGGTATTTTCATTCCACCTACTATTGAGGAGAAATTGATTATGATTACAATATGCCTCCTATATTTGATGATTATGGTGATGAGAATAATAATGATAGCTATTTTGTTGAATTTGCTCCCACTATGATTAATAAGAATGACTATGCTTATAGGGAGAGTAATAATTATTTTATAAATGTGGCTCATGATAAGAATGTTTTATGTGATATTTATATTGTTAATTTTATTAATGATGCTACTGAAAGTTATTATGAGAGAGGGAAACATGGTTTTATGTATCTCAACAATATTAAGTTTCCCGTCTTTATGTTGAAAATTTTGAAGTTGCACTTGTTTTGCTTTCCTATGCTTGTTGCTTTGTGCTTTCATGACTTGTTTATTTACAAGATTATTTTTCATAGGAAGTGGGTTAGACTTAAATTTGTTCCATATTTGCTTCTTGATGCTCTCTTTTACTTCAATTCATATTTCTTATGTGAGCATCATCGAAATTATCATGCCTATCTTAATGGCTATAAAGAAAGAGCTTTTGGTAGACAACCCATTATATTTTTACTTTCAGTTTATTTTTGTTTTGTTGAGTCTTGGAAGTTATTGCCTCTGTAATAACCTCTCCTTATTCTTTTTGTTTGGTTTTTGTGCCAACAATAACCTCTAATGAGAGGGAAGTAAGATATGGGGAAGTTGTTGTCCCGAAACAGATTTCTGTGCGTCACTATAAAAAATCGTGAAAAATCTCAGTATGTCGGATTGAGCTGTAATTTTTTGTTATTATGCCCCAGATTATTACCCAACTTTCGTTAGTTTTGCACTTTTCGATTTGAGCAACAGAAGATTTTCGAAAAAAATGGTATTTACCTGCTGGTCTGTTTTGACAGATTTCTGCCATTATTTGCATTTGCCTCTTAATCGGTTTCTTTTTGAGTTCTCTTGGATCACTCGAGCTTTTAAAAGAAATTGCTACAGTAGCTTATGTTTTAATGGATGATTTACTTGAGTTTAAACTGAACCCAAAGGATTATTATTGTGAATACACTAATGTTGCTAATAAAGATTGTGTGAAGTTTTGTATGAAGGAAGTTTTCAAGTGTAGGGAGAGAATGATGTGATGAGATGAAGTATGCACAAAAGCTCAAGTTTGGGGATGCCACCCATGTCACCCCAAGAAATATTCAAGAAGTACAAGCGTCAAATCTTGGGGATGCCCAAGGCATCCCCTTCTTCATCAATAATCTCAGGTCTTCTTTCAAGACACTTTATTTTTATTACCTTATGCACTATGTGTTGTTCTTGGAGCGTCTTTGTTTTTAGTTTTCTTTTGCTTTATTTGCCGCAATAAGTTGGTTGGATCCCAATACAATTCTTTTGGAGAGAGACACACCCCATTATTCATTGCCTAGAACACTCTAGTTTTCACTCTTATTGTTCTGTGAGTGTTCTCCTTTGCTAGCACTGCGTTTAGCTTTAGTTTTCTTATTCTTTTGGCTTAGAAATTTTTAGTTCTTATTGGTAGATGGGTGAGACATGCTCTCTAGTATTTATTGATTATTATGTTTGAGATTTGTTTCAAATAAGTCGATTGGTGTTGGAAAAGAGTAGGAAGTTTCATGCTTATAGTGGTACAAAAGGAAGCTTGTTTTGACTGTGACTTAGACTTTATCATGTCATGCTAGATGTTTCTTTGACCATATGATTAGTGATTATTGTTGTAGCATGACTTGTTTCAAACAATTGAGATTGCTTAATGTGCCTTGAAAGAATCATGCGTTGTTTTAGCATACAAAAGCATAATATTGTGGTATTCTTCTTTGATGCTTTATTTGGGTTGACTTGGCACATGCTTACTCCATGTTAAGACTATGAACTAGTCACCATAGCCTCTATGATCATTTAGTTTTTGACTTGCAATATCACTTTATGCTTTAATTAATAATGTTTTATCGCTTTGCATGATTATGGCCATTATTGCTCTCTTAGTTGGTCCCTCCTAGTCTTTTGCTAGCCTCCACCTGTATTGAGTATGAGTTTTACTCATGCATCCAACTCCCAAGAAACCAAGTTATTCCAAAGAGTCCACAATAAATTCCTATGCATGGTGTGTTACACCATTCCAAGTATATTCATGTTTTTATCTACCTTCCAAATTAAACTTTTATTATGTGAAAATTAGTGATTAAAGCTCTCACAAACTTGATGGTACATTTTATTTTCTTGCAGTTAATAAACTTGAACCATTGTGTCCATCTATGTTGCTTATATGCTTGCACTTTATAAGTTGTGAATTAGCAGAACCATGATACCATGGGGAACGATTTCAACATTGCACTTATTATTCAGTTGATATCATGTTCTTTTGTTTATGGATCCCGGCGGTGTGAAATAAAAGGGGAGCTTGTAAGCTCATGGAGTCTATATGTGTGTTAGAGAAACGCCTGGGAAGCTAGCCTAAGCCATGCCTAATCATGGTGGAAACTTGCAGCATAACCATAGTGAGCATTCTGTGAAGCATCCTCAATAAAAACCTATGCAAATAGCAAATAAAAAGATCGTTGAGATGCTCATTGTCTGTTGCCTTGTCATTTTGATATGGGAAAGCTCCTGTGTCATGGGGCAAGGGGTACCTCATTGGCGGTTCTCCATGATACACATGTACTTACAATGACAATAACTTACTTGTGACTAAAGTTGAGTACCATGAGGTTCGGTACTCATAAGCAAGGGCCATGAGATTTTCAGCTTATAACTTGTCAAGCATATCCTCATATTTGTGTCACCTTAACCTTAATCACCTCAAGATGCTTATGATAGGGGCAATGAGAGCTGAAAGCTAATAAGTACCATAATTTTTGGAAGCTCTTTATGAAACTTGAAATCCCTGCTTCCCTCTGTGAAGGGCCTTTCTTTTTTACTTTTATGTTGAGTCTCCATCTTTTACCTTTATGCACCAATTGAGAGAGCATAGTGGTCATTCTTAGTTTAATGTGCATTGTCCCAAAACTTGTTGATTGATTCATAACTTTGATATTGCTTGTTCTTAAATTATTTGTACCTAGTCACCCATATGAACTTTGAAGGTGTCCTATGCATTTACGTTTTGCTATACCATGAGGGACAAGCTGAATACCACTCTTATTATGTTTTCTATATGTGAAACAAACAAACGTCTTTCAATGCATTGTTATTCATGATCTTTTGTTTGTACCTTTTCATGTTACAACATAGTTGTTATGTCTTATTGTTAGAACTGTATCGTTCATGCTTATGTTTAGAGTACTTTGATCCCAGCTATCAGTGCTTTACAAATACCTTGATCAAGATTGTGATAGTGCATGTCACCTTAAAAGTTATTCTTTTTATCACTTACCTACTCGAGGATGAGCAGGAGTTAAGCTTGGGGATGCTTGATACGTTGTAAATGTATCTATATTTTTTGATGCTCCATGCTTGTTTTGTATCAACTTTCTTATGTTTTGTTTACACTTTGAGGTATTTTTATACATTTTCTGGAACCAAACTATTAACAAGATGCCATAGTGCCAGTTGCCTGTTTTCTGCTGTTTTTGGTTTCAGAAAAGCTAGTAAGGAAATATTCTCGAAATTGGACGGGGCAAAAGCCAAAGTCAATATTTTACCAGAAGGAACATGGAGTCTGAAGGGCGGTAGAAGTGGGGCCACGAGGTGGCCACACCTAGGGCTGGCGCGGCCACCCCCTAGGCGCACCATCCTATGGTGTGGGCCCCTCGGGCGGCCATCAACCTCGCCTCTTCACCTATATAAACCCCCCGAGACGAAAACCCTAAGGGGGAGGATCGGAATTCCACGAAAAGTTCCGCATCACCGCCACCACTGAAGAGGAGATTCGAGGGACAGAAGTCTCTGTTCCGGCACCCTGTTTGGACGGGGAAGTGCCCTCGGAGCCATCTCCATCGTTGTTGCTAACTCCCATGATGAGGTGGGAGTAGTTCTCTCTCAAGGCTAAGGGCTCTACCAGTAGCTATGTGTTCATCCCTCTCTCTATGCATGATCTTATTGAGATCATGAGCTTTGTAATCTAGTTGAATAAGTAGATATATTCTGCTACTCAAGTGCGTTAATTAATATCTGCTTATCCCCATGTGTGTGAAGTTGACAGTGTGCACACCGTGTGGCACTTAGGCTAAGGTTACAGAAATACTTATCATGAGTATAATTTGAGTTGGATGTCTCTATGAGATTGTGGTGTTTGTTGGAACCATCTAGCGCTCAAGGTGATAGTGAGGGGTTATCTAGATGGGGAATGCGAACTTTAAGGTGTGTTGTTATAGCCCTACATCGTCCAACCGGAGAGTAGTTCAGGGTAGCATAATGAAGAGAAGATATTTATATGAGTGTCCACTAGTGAAAGTATGAACCCTAGGCCTCATTTCTAAGCATTGAAACACCATTTACAATCAATCTTTTTACATGTTTGCTTGCTGCCACTCTTATTTCAGATTGCAATTACCACTTATAATCATCCATATTACTTATATTTCACTATCTCTTCGCCGAACTAGGGCACCTATACACCTGACAAGTGTATTGGGTGTGTTGGGGACACAAGAGACTTCTTGTATCTTGATTACAAGGTTGCTTGAGAGGGATACCTTTGACCACTTCCTCCCTGAGTTTGATAAACCTTGGGTGATCCACTTAAGGGAAACTTGTTGCTGTTCTACAAACCTCTGCACTTGGAGGCCCAACTCTGTCTACAAGAATAGAAGCGTGCGTAGACATCACCAAGCTCGGCATCAAGCTCCTCTTTTCATCTGCATCACATCCTCAAACCGATGGCCAAATCGAGGTCATCAATCGGAGCCTCAACTCTCCTTCGTGTGTTGATCAAGAAAAATCTCAAGGATTGGGAGTAATGCATTCCCCACGCTGAGTTCACCTACAATCGTGCCAAGCACTCAACAACCGAGATGAGTCCCTTCATGGCCGTCTATGGTTTCGAGCTCCTCACCGTGCTCGACATCCTACCGCTACCTCTTAATGAGCGCACCAACATGGACATCGACAAGCGCACCCAAGCTATTAAGAAGCTTCATGAAGAAACAAGAGCTACTATCGAATAACAAGTTCTTTGCCAAACTTCAAGGTTAAACAAGATAAGAAGGAGATGGTCTTTGAGGAAGGTCACCTTGTGTGGATACACTTGAGCAAGGACTGAAGGAAATATGCCCTGAGAGGCAATAATAAAGTTGTTATTATGTATTCCTCGTATATGATAGATGTTTATTTTGCATGCTATAATTGTATTGATCGGAAACGTCAATACATGTGTGTTTAATAAACAAAAAGGGTTCCTAGTTATGCCTCTCTTATAGACTAGCTTGTTGATTAATAAGATGATCAAGGTTTCCTGATCATGGACATTGGATGTTGTTAATAACAAGGTCACAACATTTGTGAAATGATGTGATGAACATTCATCCGAAGTATAGCATTACGATCAAGTCATTATGTTTATATTGCTATAATATCATACGAAGTAATCTTTATCCTTAGACCATGAGATCATGTTAATTGCTAACACCGGAAGAGTATCTTGATAACATCAAACGTCACACCGTAAAAGGGTGACTATAAAGGTGGGTTCAGTGCTACGAAGGTGTTATGTTGAGGCTCATGGATCAAGAGTGGAATTTGCCAATCCCGATGATGGATAGATATACTCTGGGCCCTCTCAGTGATATCACATTAAGATAGCTTGCAAGCAAGTGATGTGATCACTAGAATGTTATATCATAGGAACGAAAAAAGAGTGCATGTCGGTAACGAGATCAAACTAGGTATTAGGATACCGATGATCGAATCTCGGACATGTATTATATCATGAGACAAAGGGATTAAGTTACTAGCGTTAAAGGTTCTCACGATCACAGAAGTTATCGTTGAATGTGTAGGAGTCAGTATGGATCTCCAGGTCCCGCTTCTGACTATTGATCTGAGAGGAGTCTCAATCATGTCTACATTATTCGTGAACCGTAGGGTGACACACTTAAGGGTTACCGGACACCATTTTGGAGCACATATGTTTCAGACGAAAGGATTGCAAAGCACAGGAATTATTTCGATAGAAACCGGAATTGTTTCGGGTGAAATTGTAGAAAGTGGTTCTGCATGTGACATTGAAATGTTGCAAGGGGTTTTATGTGAATGTTTGTTAATTAAAGTAATTAAAAAAATTCTGAATAAATTTAATAAAAGAGTTTTATTAAATGACAGAGCATTAAACTTAGAGAATTTTAATGCATTTAAAGTGGAGACTTTAAAAGAGAATGTGAAGGGGCATTTTAATGTGGAGGAGTTACCACCACATGAATGGGGGAGGTGAGGGTTCACCCCCCATGGGGCGCCGGCCATGGGGAGGGGTACCCCCTCCTCCTATAAAAGTCCACCCCTCTTATCCTTCTTCCTCACACCTCCTCGTGAAGGATCTCTCTCCCCCTCTAGAATTATTCCCCCATGGTCTCGGATTAGCGAGATACATGTTCCCGGTGGCATTTCATCTGGAAGGAGTTGCTGCTTCCGCTGCATCACTGGAGCGAGGAGGTGGAGGTTGTCCGGTGGCTTGAACGTGTGTGCGAGGACGGATGCGCTGCTGATTTGCGGCGCTCGGACTTCCACACGATCTTGAGATCGGCAAGTGTACGACTACATCAACCACGAGTTCCTACTCGTTAACAAAACTCGTTGTCTTCGAGGGTAAGTTCTCCATGGATGTATGTCCACCCGTTGCTCTGTATCCAGTAGATAGATCTTGACGTGTAGTTCTCATCGTAGGAATTTTTGTTTTGTTTTCTATGTTGCGGACCCAAAAGTGGTATCAGAGCCTGATCTATGCGTAGGTGCTTTGCACGGGTAGTACACATATGTTTATATGTGGGCGATAATGATCATGTTATTGCATCTTCTATGTATTTTGGATATTGGTGGCATAGTGGGATAAAGTGGCCCGGACCAACCTTACATGTCATCGTACATGAGATCGGTTCCACGACTGACATGCAACTAGTTTTGCATAAGTGGCTGGCGGGTGTCTGTCTCTCCTACTATAGTCAATATCTGATTTACAACGAGTTGCTAATAACTTGGTTATCCTCGTTGTGGTTCATGTTCGTAGGTAAGACCGGTTCTATCTTCGAAAGCCCTAAGCCACGTAAAACTTGCAATTGATAAATTAGAGGCGTCTAGTTTAGATCGTTGCTGAGCTAGTGTCTTGATATGGTATTGTTGTAAGTAGATGTATGATAGATACTCTTACAACACACTCAACGTGTAAGTTCCATAGACCTTGACCTTACACACAAAGGAATGATAGAGATCTTACCACGATGCAACTGATAGAGATCAAATGCATGGACCATATCATCTCACTTTACACATTAGATGTTAGCATCTTATACTGCTAGTTTGGCGCTTTTGGTAGCATTGTAAGATGATCCCTCATTTAGATATCAAGATAAAATGTGTTCTTCCTTAAGTATGCACCGTTCTATGGATCGTGTTTCGAGACATCACGTGATGATCGGGTGTACTCGACTCTAGGCTTTCATACAATGGGTGTAAGACAGTTTTACACACGCGAGTACTAAGGTTCTTACTTGGAGAGCCTAGCATGTACAAACATGGCCTCGGAACACGGACCGAAAGGTTAAGCATGAGTCATATAGTTGATATGATGCCCATATAGATGCTCGCCTTTGAAGCTACACCGACTCACGTGATGATCGGACTTGGTGTAGTGGATTTTGTTCATGTAATCACCAAAAAGACACGAGGGATGTTATTTTGAGTGGGAGTTCAGTAGTAATTTGGATTAGTTGAACTCAATCTATCATAAACTTAGTCTAAATAAACTTTACAAATTCTGTTGTAGATGGCACCACCTGCTTTTAATTTCAATGTGTTCATGGAGAAAGAGAAACTTGCTGCGAATGGTAGCAACTTCACCAACTGGGCTATGAATTTGTGGATTCTCCTCACTGCTGCACAAAAGCAATATGTGCTAGAGGCGCCGCTAGGACCCCCCAGGTCCTGATGGCCCTGACAAGGAAAAGAATGTCTATATAACTCGTCAGGAGGACCACAACTTAGTTCATTGCGGCATATTGTATGGGCTAGAGCCAGAACTTCGAAAGCGTTTCGAAAATGGCAATGCCTTTGATACCATGGGAGAATTGAAAATGATTTTCGATAGCCATGCTGCCGTAGAATGTTATAATACTTCTGAAAAGTTCTTTAGCTGCATGATGGAGGAGAACATTTCCGTTAGTGAGCACGTACTCAAAATGTCTGGGTACGCCGATAAGCTTGTGTCCTTGGGAATAACGATTCCCATTGACTTAGACATACATCGTGTTCTCCAATCTCTGCCACCTAGCTACAAGAGCTTCGTGATGAACTATAACATGCAAGGCATGAAGAAGTCTCTTCCCGAGCTTCTGTCAATGCTTAAAACTGCAGAAGTGAAGATTAGGAAAGAACATCAAGTGTTGATGATCAATAAGACCACCGGTTTCAAGAAGGACAAGAAAGGCAAGCAGAAGGGAAAGAAGGGCGGAAAATCTATTGCCGCACCTGAAAAGAAATCCCGAGCTAGCCCTAAGTCTGATACCGAGTGCTACTATTGCAAGGGGGTTGGCCATTGGAAGCGCAACTGCCCCAAGTATTTGGCGGACAAGAAGGCCGGGAAGGCAAACAAAGGTATATGTGATATACATGTTATTGATGTGTACTTGACTAGTACTCATAGTAGCACCTAGGTATTTGATACTAGATCAGTTGATAATATATGTAACTCGAATCAGGGGCTGCGGAACAAGCGACAACTAGCAAGGGATGAGGTCACGAAGCATGTCAGCGATGGATCAAGAGTTGATGTGATCACTGTTAGAACACTGCCTCTCCATATGCTGTCGGGATTAGTTATAAATCTGAATAGTTGTTATTTGGTGCCTGTGCTAAGCATGAACATTGTATCTGGATCGTGTTTATTGCGAAGCGGTTATTTGTTTAAATCCGAAAACAATGGTTGTTCGATTTATATGGATAATATCTTTTACGGTCATGCACCTGTGATGAATGGTTTACTTCTGTTGAATCTCGATAGTAGTGATACACATATTCATAATGTTGATACTAAAAGGATTAAACTTGATAATGATATATCTACATATATGTGGCATTGCCATCTAGGTCATATTGGTGTTAAACGCATGAAGAAACTCCATTCTGATGGACTTTTGGAATCACTTGATTTTGAATCATTTGATACATGTGAGTCGTGCCTTATGGGCAAGATGACTAGAACGCCGTTTTCCGGTTCAATGGAGCAGGCATGATTTATTGGAAATCATACATACTGATGTGTGTGGACCAATGAGTGTGTCAGCGCGAGGTGGATATCGTTATTTTGTTACTTTCACGGATTATTTGAGTAGATACAGGTATATCTATTTGATGAAACATAAATCTGAAAATTTTGAAAAGTTCAAGGAATTTCCAAATGAAGTGGAAAATCATCGTAACAGAAAGGTCAAATTTCTGCGGTTTAACCGTGGAGGAGAGTATCTTAGTTACGAGTTTAGCACACATATGAAATACTGTGGAATAGTTTCACAACTCACGCCTGTCAGAACACCACAACGTAATGGTGTGTCGAAACGTCATAATCGTACTTTATTGGATATGTTTCGATCTATGATGTCTCTGAATGACTTGCCATTGTCATTTTGGGGTTATGCACTAGAAACCGCTGCATTCACTTTAAATCGGGCACCATCTAAATCCGTTGAAACGACACCGTATGAATTATGGTTTGGAAACAAACCTAAGCTGTCATTTCTTAAAGTTTGGGGATGCAATGTTTATGTGAAGAAACTTCAACCAGATAAACTCGAACCCAAAGCGGTAAAATGCGTCTTCATAGGATACCCTAAGGAAATGATTGGGTATACCTTCTAACACAGATCCAAGGGCAAGGTTTTTGTTGCCAAGAATGGATGCTTTCTTAAGGAGTTTCTCGCGAAAGGTGTGAGTAGTCAGAAGGTAGAACTCGAAGAGGTTATTGAACCTTCTCTTCATGAATTGGCGAGTGGTGCAGCACCGGAAGTTGTTTCGGAGTTGACTTCACCTGATGAAGAGAGAGCAAATGATAATGATCATGAAACTCCGAAAGAGGATACTGCCGAACCTCGCAGGTCAAGTAGGACACGCAGCTCTGAACTGCATTTACAATCCTGTTATGAATTTCATGATTGATGAAATAGATGACCCTGCGACGTATGAAGAAGCGATGATGAGCCCGGATTCCAACAAATGGCTAGAAGCCATGAAATCCGAGATGGAATCCATGTACGAAAACCAAGTTTGGACCTTGGTGGACTTACCTCACGACCGAAAGGCCGTTGAGAATAAATGAATTTTCAAAAGAAAAACTGATGCTGATGGTAATGTGACCATCTATAAAGCTCGACTTGTCGCAAAGGGGTTTCGACAAATTCAAGGAGTTGACTACGATGAGACATTCTCTCCCGTAGCGATGCTAAAGTCGGTTAGGATTATGTTAGCAATTGCTGCATATTTCGATTATGAAATATGGAAGATGGATGTCAAAACTGCGTTCCTCAATGGTAATATTGAAGAAGAGTTGTATATGGTACAACCTAAGGGTTTTGTTGATCCTAAGGATGCTGATAAGGTATGCAAACTTCAGCGATCCATCTATGGACTGAAGCAAGCATCCCGGAGTTGGAATCTCCGCTTTGATGAGGTGATCAAAGAGTTTGGATTTGTCCAAACTTATGGAGAGGCTTGTATTTACAAGAAAGTGAGTGGGAGCAATTTGGCATTTCTAATATTATATGTGGATGACATATTATTGATTGGAAATGATATAGATCTTTTAAACAGTGTTAAAAGTTATCTAAACAGCAAATTTTTGATGAAAGACCTTAGTGAAGTGTCATATATATTAGGCATTAAAATCTATAGAGATAGATCAAGGCGCCTAATTGGACTATCGCAGAGTACATACCTTGATAAGATATTAAAGAAGTTTAATATGGACGGAAGTAAGAAGGGGTTCTTACCGATGTTGCAAGGCAAGACATTGAGTAAGACTCAAAGTCCGGCTACGGCGGAAGAAAGAGAGATAATGGATAAGATCCCCTATGCCTCAGCCATAGGCTCTATAATGTATGCCATGCTATGTACAAGACCTATGTGGCACATGTTATTAGTTTGACTAGTAGGTACCAATCTGATCCAGGTTCGGAACACTGGATAGCGGTCAAGAATATCCTTAAGTACTTGAGAAGAACTAGGGATATGTTTCTTGTATACGGAGGTGAAGAAGAGCTGGTCGCTAAGTGTTATGTCGATGCTAGCTTTGACACCGATCCGGATGACTCTAAGTCTCAATCTAGATATGTATATCTCTTGAATGGAGCAGCAGTTAGCTGGAGGAGTTCCAAACAACCTGTGGTGGCTGGATCAATGACGGAGGCGGAATATGTTGCTGCTTCAGAAGCAACGCAGGAAGCGGTTTGGATGAAGGAGTTCATAACGGAACTAAGTGTGGTTCCTAGTACATTAGACCCAATGGTGATCTATTGTGACAACAATGGAGCCATAGCCAATGCCAAGGAACCAAGGTCTCACAAGAATTCCAAGCATATTAAGCGCCGGTTTCACTCCATCCACGAGCATGTCAAGGATGGAGATATAAAGATTTGTAAAGTACACACGGACTTAAATGTAGCAGATCCATTGACTAAAGTTCTCCCTAGGGCAAAACATGATCAACACCAGAACTCCATGGGTGTTAGATTTATCACTATGTAAACTAGATTATTGTCTCTAGTGCAAGTGGGAGACTGAAGGAAATATGCCCTGAGAGGCAATAATAAAGTTGTTATTATGTATTCCTCGTATATGATAGATGTTTATTTTGCATGCTATAATTGTATTAATCGGAAACGTCAATACATGTGTGTTTAATAAACAAAAAAGGTTCCTAGTTATGCCTCTCTTATAGACTAGCTTGTTGATTAACAAGATGATCAAGGTTTCCTGATCATGGACATTGGATGTTGTTAATAACAAGGTCACAACATTTGTGAAATGATGTGATGAATATTCATCCGAAGTATAGCATTACGATCAAGTCATTATGTTTATATTTCTATAACATCATACGAAGTAATCTTTATCCTTAGACCATGAGATCATGTTAATTGCTAACACCGGAAGAGTATCTTGATAACATCAAACGTCACACCGTAACAGGGTGACTATAAAGGTGGGTTCATTACTCTGAAGGTGTTATGTTGAGGCTCATGGATCAAGAGTGGAATTTGTCAATCCGATGTATAGATATACTCTGGGCCCTCTCGGTGATATCACATTAAGATAGCTTGCAAGCAAGTGATGTGATCACTAGAATGTTATATCACAGGAACGAGAAAAGAGTGCATGTCGGTAACGAGATCAAACAAGGTATTAGGATACCGATGATCGAATCTCGGACATGTATTATATCATGAGACAAAGGGATTAAGTTACTAGCGTTAAAGGTTCTCATGATCACAGAAGTCATTGTTGAATGTGTAGGAGTCAGTATGGATCTCCAAGTCTCGCTTCTGACTATTGATCTGAGAGGAGTCTCAATCATGTCTGCATTATTTGCAAACTGTAGGGTGACACACTTAAGGGTTACCGGACACCATTTTGGAGCACATATGTTTCAGACGAAAGGATTGCAAAGCGCAGAAATTGTTTTGATAGAAACCGGGATTGTTTCGGGTGAAATTGCAGAAAGTGGTTCTGCATGTGATATTGAAATGTTGCAAGGGGTTTTATGTGAATGTTTGTTAATTAAAGTAATTAACAAAATTCTGAATAAATTTAATAAAAGAGTTTTATTAAATGAGAGAGCATTAAACTTAGAGAATTTTAATGCATTTAAAGTGGAGACTTTAAAAGAGAATGTGAAGAGGCATTTTAATGTGGAGGAGTTACCACCACATGAATGGGGGAGGTGAGGGGTCACCCCCCATGGGGCGCCGGCCATGGGGAGGGGTACCCCCCTCCTCCTATAAAAGGCCACCCCTCTCATCCTTCTTCCTCACACCTCCTCGTGAAGGATCTCTCTTCCCCTCTAGAATTATTCCCCCATGGTCTCGGATTAGCGAGATACATGTTCCCAGTGGCATTTCGTCTGGAAGGAGTTGCCGCTTCCGCTGCATCGCTGGAGCGAGGAGGTGGAGGTTGTCCGGTGGCTTGAACGTGTGTGCGAGGACGGATGCGCTACTGATTTGCGGCGCTCGGACTTCCACACGATCTTGAGATCGGCAAGTGTACGACTATATCAACCACGAGTTCCTACTCGTTAACAAAACTCGTTGTCTTCGAGGGTAAGTTCTCCATGGATGTATGTCCACCCGTTGCTCTGTATCCAGTAGATAGATCTTGGCGTGTTGTTCTCATCGTAGGATTTTTTTTGTTTTCTATGCTGCAGACCCAACAAGGGCCGCTTCCCCAAGTAACGTGATTCCAAGCTCAAACCAAGAGGATATGGTCCCTTCAAGGTCCTCAAGAGAATCAACAACAATGCCTACATCATCAACATCCCAATCTCCACGTACCTTGTGATTAATACATTCAGTGTCAAGGACCTTTCACCCTACCATGGAGACGTTCAAGTTGATAACCATGAAGAGTCGAGGACGACTCTTTCCCAAGGAGGGGGAGATGATGCAGCCCGTCCTACGGACGTCCCTACATCTCCACGACCAAGTCTTCCAAGTGTACCAATGACTTGTGCACGAGCTAAACTCCTACAAGATAAGGTTAACTTGCTCATCTCCTCATGTGACTTTGATACATCCTTGGATGGTTTGCTACTTCATGTAACTACTCTATGTATCATCAGCTATGAAGCACCAACGCATCACCAAGCCCCCATGGATGGAGTATAAGGAGTAGGGCATGAAGAAGAAGCTGCTGGCGCTGAACACACCGGAGTCTTCGGCCTGGAAGATCGGAATCCCCGGACCGAGACCCCGGAGTCTCCGGCCTGTCTCCGAACCAACCTCTAGACCGAGCCCGAGGACAGTCTGATACCCTCTCCAGAGACAGACCGGAGATAGACCAGAATCTCCGGACCACACCGGAGTCTCCGGTCCGCTACACCGGAGTCTTCGTACCGTGCATCATCAGGCATGTAAAAGCCTTTGGGACTTCGGCCCATGTACCCCTTAGTCCATCCAGAACTTATATTTTATCCCTGAAGTACGCTTGACTTAGTGGCTAGCCTATATATAGTCCCCCATTGTTGGAGATATGCCCAAGAGGCAATAATAAAAATGGTTATTATTATATCTTTGTGTTTATGATGAATGTTTGCATCCCATGCTGTAATTGTATTATAAGGAAACACTAATACATGTGTGTTTTGTAAACATAAAAGGGTCCCTAGTAAGCCTCTTGTTAAACTAGCTTGTTGATTAATTGATGATCATGGTTTCCTGATCATGGACATTGGATGTCATTAATAACAAGATTGTATCATTAGGAGAATGATGTAATGGACACACACACCCATAGTAAGCGTAGCATTAGATCAAGTCATTAAGTTCACATTGCTATAAGCTTTCGATACATAGTAACCTAATCCTTCGACCATGAGGTTGTGTTAATCACCATCACCGGATGAGTACTTTGATGACATCAAACACCACTTCGTAACTGGGTGGTTATAAAGGTGTCATAAGGTATTCTGAAAGTATGTGTTGAAGCGCATGGACCAAGATTGGGATTTGTCCATCCATATGATGGATAGATATGCTCTGGGCCCTCTCGGTGGAATGTCATCTAGTTAGCTTACAAGCATGTGACTAGGTCACAAGGGATGGCATAACACGGAACGAGTAAAGAGTACTTATCAGTAACGAGGTAGAACTAGGTATGGAGATACCGATGATCAAACCTCGGATAAGTAGAAGTATCGAGTGACAAAGGGAATTGGTTTCGTATGTTAATGGTTCTATCGATCACGAAGTCATCGTCGAGTATGTGGGAGCCGTTATGGATCTCCAGATCCCGCTGATGGTTATTGATCGGAGAGGTGTCTTCATCATGTCTGCATATTCACGAACCGTAGGGTGACACACTTAAGGTTCGAAGTTGTTTTAAGTAGATATTGAATGTGCGTTGGAGACCGAATGTTGTTCGGAGTCTCGGATTGGATCCGGGACATCACGAGGAGATCCGGAACTGTCCGGGGAATAAGATTCATATAATGGGGATCATTTTCTAAGTTAGGAAATGTTCCAGAGTGTTTGTATGGGGATTCTAGAAGGTTTTGGAATGTTCCGGAAGGTTCTAGAAGATATCTTGGAGTTTATTTGAAAACCGAGATAAGATAAGATAAGATAAGGGGAGTTTAAAGGGGAAACTTGGGGGGGAAGGACTCTCCCCCCAAGCTCCCTAGTGCGCTGCCCTAAGGGGTGGGCCTAGGGTGGGAACCCTAGGCCACACCCCTCCCTCTATATATAGAGGGGTGGAGGCGCCACCCCTCCTTGCCCTCTCCCACTCCAAACCCTAGCCGCCTCTCTCTTCCTCCTTCCATCTGCTCCGGCTTAGGCGAAGCCCTGCAGAATTCTCTCCACCACCACCACCACGCCGTCGTGCTGCTGGGATTGCGTGGAGAAGATCTACTACCTCTGCTCATTTGGAGCAGGAGAGGAAGGTCTGCTCGACTCGCACGTGTGACCGTCTAAGGCCAGCTGCCGAATCTTGGCCTTGGAAGGATCATCTACTCGATCTTGAGATCGGCAAGTGATCGACTACATCATCCACGAGATCTAATCTCGTTAACGCTTTCGGTTCTACGAGGGTTAGTACCGATCTATCTCGTTGCTCATGTCTAGTAGATTAGATCTTGGCTTTTATCTAGATTAGATCCGGGTTTTGTTCGTTCTTGTGGTAGAAATTTTTTGTTTTCCATGCTACGAACCCATCAGTGGTATCAGAGCCTTGTCTATGCGTAGATCTGTTGCACGAGTAGAACACAATGGTGTTGTGGGCATTGGTGCTCGTGCCGTCTTTTGCTGTGTGTACTTTGCATCTTGCGGTATGGTGGGATGAAGCGGCTCGGGCTAACATTACATGTCATCACACATGAGACTTGCTCCACGCTTGACGTGAAACTTGCTTTGCACAAGTGGCTTTACGGGTGTCTGTCTCTCCCATCATAGTATAGATCAAATCTACACTTTGCACTTGATAGCACTTGTATCAACGTTGTGGTTCAGTTTCGTAGGTAAGATCCGTTCTTATTTGAAAGCCCCAAACCACGTAAAACTTGCAAAGAAAATTAGAGGCGTCTAACTTGTTTTTGCAGGGGTTTTGTGATGTGATATGGCCATCATGTGATTGTGATTATATTTGATGTATGCAATGATCCTTGTTGTAATATGACAACCGGCAGGAGCCTAATGGTTGTCTTTAATTCTGTTAAGACCTGTGTGTCTATTCATCTTGTAATAGCTTTATTCCAAGTAGTTGTAATAGTTGCTTATGATGATGGACAACCATGAAGCGGCGCCACTGACCTTGACGCAATGCTGGTAATGATGGAGATCATGTCCGTGCTTTGGAGATGGAGATCGAAGGCACAAGAAGAAAGGGCCATATCATATCACACTAATTATGAATTGCCTGTGATGTTAATCCTTTATGCATCTTGTATTGCTTAGATCGCGACGGTAGCATTATAAGATGATCCCTCTCACTAAATATCAAGTAATAAAAGTGTTCGTCCTTAGTTGGCACCGTTGCTAAGACTCGTCGTTTCGAAGCATCTCGTGATGATCGGGTGTGATAGATTCTACGTGTGCATACAACGGGTGCAAGCCAGATTTGCACATGCGGAAACTAAGGTTAATCTTGACGAGCCTAGCATGTACAGACATGGCCTCGGAACACGGAATACCGAAAGGTAGAGCACGAGTCATATGAATGATATGATGAACATGAAGATTGTTCGCTGATGAAACTACATCTTCTCGTGAAGATCGGACTTGGTGTAGTGGACTTGGTTCGTGTAATCACTAAGACAATGTGAGGGATGTTGTTTTGAGTGGGAGTTCACCTAGTTAATTTAAGAATTGAAGTTGAACTCAATTTATCATAAACTTAGTCTAAACTACTTGCAAAATTTGTTGTAGATTATGGTGAACCTCTCCATCAATTTCAATGCGTTCCTAGAGTAAGAAAAACTTAAGAACAATGGAAGCAACTTCACGGACTGGCTCCGTGGTGAAGATGTCCTCGTGGCTGGTAAGATGACCTATGTGCTCGATGCACCGCTAGGTGACCCACCGCGAAGATGCCACCGATGACGTAAAAATGTTTACGCCACTCGGAAAAATCATTACTCCACATTAGGTGTGCCATCACATGCAGTGCGAAACGGAGCTTGAGCGCTTTGAGCACCACGACCCGTTCGAGATCATTAAGGATCTCAAGCTCATTTTGAGACTCACGCCGTGGAGAGCTATGAGGCCTCCAAATGTTCTTTACGCAAGATGGAAGAGGAAGCTCCGTTAGCGAGCACGTGCTCACCATGTGCAGGCACACAAACACGCTCCAAGAGTTGGGGATAACGAGTCCTAATGAGTTAGGGATTCACCGTGTCCTCCAATCACTGCCACCGAGTTATAAGAACTTTGTGATGAACTACAATATGCACTGCATGAACAAGACGTTGCACGAACTATCGTCCATGCTGAAAAGCTGAAGTGGAGATCAAGAAGGAGCACCAAGTGTTGATGGTCAATAAGACCACCAATTTCAAGAAAGGCAAGCCTAAGAACAAGGGCAACTTCAAGAAGGACGGCAAGAAAGGCCGCACCGCTAAGAAGCCCAAGGCTGGTCCTAAACCTGAAACTGAATGCTTCTCTCGCAAGGGTGCTGGTCACTTTGGAAGCGCCCCAAGTACTGGCAGATCGAAGAACGGCAACATCAAGAAGAAAGGTATATTCGATATACATGTTATTGATGTGTATCTTACTAGTAATCGTAGTAGTGCTCGGTATTTGATCTTGGTTGTTACTCATATTTGTAACTCAAACAGAGCTGTGGAATAAACGAAGGCGAGCGAGACGACGATCTTGGCGTTGGAAATGGCTCCAAGGTTGATGTGATCGCCGTCACGCTCCCTCTACATCTACCTTCGGGATTAGTTTTAAATTTAAATAATTGTTATTTGGTGCCTGCGTTAAGCATGAACATTATATCCGGATCTTGTTTATTGCGAGACGGTTACTCTTTTAAGTCCGAGAATAAAGGTTGTTCGATTTATATGAGTAATATCTTTTATGGTAATGCACCTGAGATGAATGGTTTATTCTTCTTGAATCTCGATAGTAGTGATACACATGTTCACAACATAGATGCTAAACGAACAAAATTGAATGATAATTCTACATACATGTGCACTATCGTCTTGGTCACATTGGAGTGAAGCGTGAAGAAACTCCATTCTGATGGACTTCTTGAATCACTTGATTTTGAATCACTTGAAAGATGCGAAGCATGTCTAATGGGAAAAATGACTAAGACTCCATTCTCTGGAATAATGGAGCGAGCTATGAACTTATTGGAAATAATACATACCGATGTGTGCGGGCCAATGAGTGTAGCATCGCGTGGTGGATATCGTTATGTTCTCACTTTCACGGATGACTTAAGTAGATATGGGTATGTCTACTTTATGAAACATAAGTCCAAAACTTTCGAGAAGTTTAAAGAATTTCAAAGTGAAGTGGAAAATCATCGTAACAAGAAGATTAAGTTTACGCTTACGACCATGGAGGTGAATATCTAAGTTATGAGTTTGGCATGCATTTAAAGAAATGTGGAATACTTTCATGATTGACACCGCCGGGAACACCACAACAGAATGGTGTGTCCGAACGTCAGAATCGAACTCTCTTAGATATGGTTCGATCTATGATGTCTCTTCTGATTTACCGCTATCGTTTGGGGCTATGCATTAGAGACGCATTCACTTTAAATAGGGCACCATCTAAATCCGTTGAAACGACACCACTGAATTGTGGTTTGGTAAGAAACCTAAGTTGTCGTTCCTTAAAGTTTGGGGTTGCGAAGCGTATGTAAAGAAGTTACAACCTGATAAGCTAGAACCCAAAGCAGAGAAATGCGTATTCATAGGATACCCTAAAGAAACAATTGGGTATACCTTCTATCAAAGATCCGAAGGTAAAGTTTTCGTTGCCAAGAATGGATCCTTTCTTGAGAAGGAGTTTCTCTCGAAAGAAGTGACTGGAAGGAAAGTAGAACTCGACGAGGTTATTGAACCTTCTCTCGGGGTTGAGAGTAGCGCAGCACCGGAAGATGTTTTCGTTCCGCCTGCACCAACTGGAGAGGAAGCAAATGATGGTGATCATGAAACTTCGAACGAAGTTACTACTGAACCTCGCAGGTCAACGAGTGTTCGTACCACTCCTGAGTGGTATGACTCTGCCTTGAACGTCATGTTGGTGGACAACCGATGACCTGCGACGTATGAAGAAGCTATGGTGAGCCCAAATTCCGACAAATGGCTAGAAGCCATGAAATCCAAATGGGATCCATGTAAAACCAAGTATGGACGTTGGTGGACTTACGGATGGCCGTAAGGCTGTCGAGAACAAATGGATTTTCAAAAGAAAACAGATCTTGATGGTAATGTTCGTCTATAAAGCTCGACTTGTCGCGAAAGGGTTCCGAACAAATTCAAGGTGTTGACTATGATGAGACTTTCTCACCCGATGGCGAAGCTAAAGTTGTGAGGATTTTAGCAATTGCTGCATATTTCGACTATGAGATATGGCGGATGGATGTCAAAACGGCGTTCCTTAATGGTGACATTGAGGAAGAGTTGTACATGGTACAACCCAAGGGTTTTCGATCCTAGTGATCTTGACAAGGTATGCAAACTTCAGCGCTCCATTTATGGTGAAGCAAGCATCCGGAGTTGGAATCAACGTTTGATAAAGTAATCAAAATTTTTGGTTTTATACAAACTTATGGAGAAGCTTGTATTTACAAGAAAGTGAGTGGGAGCTCTATAGCATTCCTAGTACTATATGTAGATGACATACTGTTGATTGGGAATGATATAGAACTTCTTAATTGCGTCAAAGCCTATTTGAATAATAGTTTTTTCAATGAAGGATCTTGGCGAAGCGGCATATATTCTAAGCATCAAGATTTATAGAGATAGGTCAAGACGCCTGCTAGCGCTTTCACAAAGTACATACCTGGACAAAGTTCTAAAGAAGCTTAGAATGGAAGAGAGCAAGAAAGGGTTCGTGCCCATGTTGTCAGGAAAGACCTTGAGTAAGACTCAAAGTCCAGCTACGGCAGAAGATAGAGAGAAGATGAATAATGTTCCCTATGCCTCAGCCATAGGTTCTACCATGTATGCCATGTTGTGTACAAGACCGGATATAGCACATGTTGTTAGTTTGACTAGCAGATATCAAAGTGATCCTGGAATGGAGCACTGGACAGCGGTCAAGAATATCCTTAAGTACCTGAATAGGACTAAGGATATGGTTCTTTCTTATGGAGGTGATGAACAGCTTGTTGTAAACAGTTACACCGATGTTAGTTGGAACACCGATCCGATGACTCAAGTCACAATCGATAATGATTTATTTTGAATGGTGCTGCGGTGAGCTGGAGGAGTGCCAAGCAAAGCGTTGTGGCGAAATCTTCAACGAATCGGAATACATAGTCGCTCGGAGGCTGCACAAGAAGCCATATGGATGAAGTAGTTCATTACTGAACTAGGCGTGGTACATAGTCCGTTGGACCCCATCTACATCTATTTAGACAACACAGGTGCCATAGCTAATGCACAGAGCCAAGGTCACATAGCAAGTCAAGCACATCAAGCTACGTTTCCATGCCATTCGCGAGTATGTCCGAGATGGTGACATAAAGATTTGCAAAGGACACAGGGATCTAAATGTGGCAGATCCGATGACTAAACCTCTCCCTAGAGCAAAGCATGACCAACACCAGAACGCCATGGGTGTTAGGTATATTACCATGTAATCTAGATTATTGACTCTAGTGCAAGTGGGAGACTGTTGGAGATATGCCCAAGAGGCAATAATAAAATGGTTATTATTATATCTTTGTGTTTATGATGAATGTTTGCATCCCATGCTGTAATTGTATTATAAGGAAACACTAATACATGTGTGTTTTGTAAACATAAAAGGGTCCCTAGTAAGCCTCTTGTTAAACTACCTTGTTGATTAATTGATGATCATGGTTTCGATCATGGACATTGGATGTCATTAATAACAAGATTGTATCATTAGGAGAATGATGTAATGGACACACACCCATAGTAAGCGTAACATTAGATCAAGTCATTAAGTTCACATTGCTATAAGCTTTTCGATACATAGTAACCTAATCCTTCACCATGAGGTTGTGTTAATCACCATCACCGGATGAGTACTTTGATGACATCAAACACCACTTCATAACCGGGTGGTTATAAAGGTGTCATTAGGTATTCGAAAGTATGTGTTGAAGCGCATGGACCAAGATTGGGATTTGTCCATCCATATGACGGATAGATATGCTCTGGGCCCTCTCGGTGGAATGTCATCTAGTTAGCTTGCAAGCATGTGACTAGGTCACAAGGATGGCATAACACGAACGAGTAAAGAGTACTTATCAAGAACGAGGTAGAACTAGGTATGGAGATACCGATGATCAAACCTCGGATAAGTAGAAGTATCGAGTGACTAAGGGAATTGGTTTAGTATGTTAATGGTTCTATCGATCACGAAGTCATCGTTGAGTATGTTGGAGCCGTTATGGATCTCCAGATCCCGCTGATGGTTATTGATCGGAGAGGTGTCTTCATCATGTTCAGATATTCACGAACCGTAGGGTGACACTTAAGGTTCAAGTTGTTTTAAGTAGATATTGAATGTGCATTGAGACCGAATGTTGTTCGAGTCTGGATTGGATCCGGACATCACGAGGAGATCCGGAACTGTCCGGGAATAAGATTCATATAATGGGGATCATTTTCTAAGTTAGGAAATGTTCCAGAGTGTTTGTATGGGGATTCTAGAAGGTTTCGAATGTTAGGAAGGTTCTAGAAGATATCTTGGAGTTTATTTGAAAACCGAGATAAGATAAGATAAGATAAGGAGTTTAAAGGGAAACTTGGGGGAAGGACTCTCCCAAGCTCCCTAGTGCGCCCTAAGGGGTGGGCCTAGGTGGGAACCCTAGGCCACACCTCCCTCTATATAGAGGGTGGAGGCGCCACCCTCCTTGCCCTCTCCCACTCCAAACCCTAGCCGCCTCTTCCTCCTTCCATCTGCTCCGGCTTAGGCGAAGCCTGCAGAATTTTCTCTCCACCACCACCACCACGCCGTCGTGCTGCTGGGATTGCGTGAGAAGATCTACTACCTCCGCTGCTCATTGAACGAGGAGAGGAAGGTCCGCCGACTCACGCGTGTGACCGTCTCTGGAAGCGCCTACGAACGCGCCGGAAGGATCATCTACTCGATCTTGAGATCGGCAAGTGATCGACTACATCATCCACGAGATCTAATCTCGTTAACGCTTTCGGTTCTACGAGGGTTAGTACCGATCTATCTCGTTGCTCATGTCTAGTAGATTAGATCTTGGCTTTTATCTAGATTAGATCTGGGTTTTGTTCGTTCTTGCGGTAGAAATTTTTTGTTTTCCATGCTACGAACCCATCACCCATATCTATTGTAAACCCTAGGCTTGATATTTGGAATTAGAAGACACCCCTTTGTGGATCTATCTACTTCTTGCCGCATGCTCTTTGATTAGGAGCACCTAAATATCACAAACCTCGTTGGAGTTTGCATCGTGCCTCCTTTGTTGCATAAGGCCTTGGCATCAGAGCCCCTTGCCAAGACGTCAAGATCTCACCAAGTGATGAGGGACTAAGCCTGAAGAATCTGGTTGATTCACCCGGAATGTACGGCTACCCCAGATAGTCCGGCCTGTGCCAACCGGATAGTCCGGCCGTGTTCGGACCAGCACGAACCGGATGTATCCTGTTTAGAGTCCAGTTAGTTTAGATGTCGGTTTGGGCATGTCCAACCGACTAGGTCGAGTCTGTCCGCCCCAGCCCTCATATAAGGAGCTGGCCGGTCTAGGGTTTAGATTAGCTTTGAGTTTATTTAGAATAATGTAGAACTTGAAGTTCATATTATCACCGTCCCTCTAGGATCGGCGTGTGTGACGGTGTCTCGGACGTTCGTCCAGTTATCCATAATAAAGACACGAGGATTCTTGAATTGTCAAGAGTAATCGTGTGGCTGCGAAGGTCCTCGAATTATCGAGGGTTGTCGAGCTTTGGCGTGTCTATCCCGGCGTGAGGTTCGTCGTTCATCGTCGAATTGCTTGCAGGATTGGCGTTCCCCATCTCTAGGTTACGTGTTCCGCTCACGTGATTGGGAGATCTATCAGATCCATCAGATGAGGAGGTGCATTGTGAAAGATCGGGCAAACAATTCGTATCATCTAGTATCAGAGTGCCAGGTTGATCACGGTGCAAGGTTCAGTTTGTGTTGTCTGGATGATCTTTGATCTATTCCGCGGCGAGGTTTATTGGTGGCAAGGATGTTGGCTGTTTCGCTTGGTGGGAGGCGTTCAGGCTGAAAATTGGCGAGTAGGCAGGCTGGTGGTGATTGTTTCTGTTGCCGCGTTTGTGATTGAATTGTTTTCGGCAAGTTCACAACGGAGATAGATCAGCAATGGCGGCACATCGACCATGTCTCAATTCGTGAGGCGTCTACCGATCTCGGCGATATTGGTTGGCACAAGATCCGGCGAGGCAAGTTGATTCTTCGAGTTGGAGTCCTAACGACTCACGTTTGGCAGGAGTCAGATGGCGGAAAAAAGCAGCAGAATTTCCGCTTGGATCGGATTTGACGTGGAGTTTGTTCGGTACGTGAAGATTCTTTCCGGCCAGCAAGGAAAGGAGCAAGACACGTACTAGCAAGGAAATTTAAAAAAGGGGAATTTGATTCGGATCAATATGAAGCGAAGGAAAGTGCAGACTTGGTACGTACCAAATCTTGACCCAAATTGTAGCGAAGTCGCACCATTTTTCTGCCAGTTCATGAAACAGTCTACGCATATCGTCAAACAGTCTACGGACACTTGTTTCAGTTGAGTGCATACTCAGGTGTATTTAGCTTATTTGGATCCATGGTGTACAGGGATTTGTTCTGTGTGTTATGGGTGATATGCATGGTATACCGTCATTTGCAGTTAAAGGATGCTTGTGTCTCGATCAGGTTGATAGTGTTGAAGACCAAAGAGTGACAAGGACAGTATCAAGTCAAGTAAGCCGAGAGGGAGGATGAGGCGTGGAAGGCGAGCAAGACTTGAAGATAGCTAGTCGTTCGGGAGGATGAGGTGTGGAAGACTGGCGAAGCTTGAAGACGGAGAGTGGCGATGTTGCTGATCTGACGCCATGTTCTAGAGACTACCCTCTAGCATTGAGGACAACGCCTTTTGGTGAACGGGGGGATGATGAGGGACTAAGCCCGGAGAATTCAGCTGATTCACCTGGAATGTACGGCTACCCCGAATAGTCCGGCCTGTGCCAACCGGATAGTCTGGCCGTGTTCGGACCAGCACGAACCGGATGTATCCTGTTTAGAGTGCAGTTAGTTTAGATGTCGGTTTGGGCCTGTCCAACCGACTAGGTCGAGTCTATCCTCCCCAGCCCTCATATAAGGAGCTGGCAGGTCTAGGGTTCAGATTAGCTTTGAGTTTATTCAGAATAATGTAGAACTTAAAGTCCATACTATCACCATCCCTCTAGGATCGGCGTGTGTGACGGCATCTCAGACGTTCGTCCAGTTATCCATAATAAAGACACGAGGGTTCTTGAATTGTCAAGAGTAATCATGTGGGCATGAAGGTCCTTGAATTATCGAGGGTTGTCGAGCTTTGGCGTGTCTATCCCGGCGTGAGGTTCATCGTTCAACGTCGAATTGCTCGTAGGACTGGCTTCCCCATCTCCAGGTTACGCGTTCCGCTCATGTGATTGGGAGATCTATCAGATCCATCATATGAGGAGGTGCATCGTGAAAGATCGGGCAAACAATTTGTATCACCAAGCCTCCGCCTTGCCGTGCCGGTTCGAGAGAGAGAGATCCTTTCCCGACGCCGATCCTAGGGATTGTGCCGGACCTCTTGCCACCGATGTGAGCTATTGGCTTGTATCATGTCTTTCTGGAGTGTGTGTTCATCGTGTTCCTCGTGCGTGAGTTCGTGGTTTTCGCTCTCTCCCTCATCCCCCACTCACTCCGCCTCGATTTCCAAAGGATTCGTGAAAGATCAGACCATCCCGAGGTTAGCCCTCAACAGTGGGTTACCACTATGAACAACTCATTGTGTGGGTCTCAAATCCATCTCCCTCGATGCATTATCTATCACATTACGTGATAAACCCTTTGTGAAGTGATCTGCAGATATAATCCAACATAATAACTCCGGAGTTTCTCAGTTTCCTGACAGATTTCAATCTCCTCTTCATATGCCTTGATGACTTCATATTATCCTTAGAACTGTTTACTTTGACGATCACAGTTTGATTATCACAGTTCATCGGGATGGCGGGCATTGTTTTTTCAACCACAGGTAAGTCCATCAAAAGATCACGAAGCCACTCTGCTTCAACAGTGGTTGTGTCTAATGCCGTGAGTTCTGCTTCCATAGTTGACCCTATTAAGATGGTCTGCTTGCAAGACTTCCAGGAAACAACGCCACCACCAAGTGCAAACAAATAACCACTTGTGGCCTTAATCTGATCAGCATCAGATATCTAGTTTGAATCACTATAGCCCCCAAGTACTCGAGGATACCCAGTATAATGAATACCATAACTCATAGTGCCTTTCAAATAGCGCAAAACTCTCTCAAGAGCATGCCAATGATCATCTCTAGGATTTGACACAAATCGACTCAATTTGCTTACAACAAAGGAGATGTCAGGCCTTGTAGCGCTGGCTAAATACATGAGCGAGCCAATGATTTGAGAATATATCAATTGATCTTTAGCATTCCTTTGATTCTTTCGAAGTAGCACACTCGGATCATAAGGCGTTGGAGAAGACTTGCAGTCGCTATAACCAAAGCGACTCAATATCTTTTCCACATAGTGGGACTGAAGCAGTGTAATCCCACCATTGTCATCCTTCAGTAGCTTGATGTTTAAGATTACATCAGCCACTCCCAAGTCCTTCATCTCAAAGCAACGAGATAGGAACTCTTTGACCTCCTCAATAATAGCGAGGTTGGTCCTGAATATCAACATGTCATTGACATAGAGACACATAATAACTCCCTCGCCCCCACCATGGCGATAGTACACACACTTATGAGCTTCATTTACAACAAAGCCTTCAGCGGTTAAAGTTCTTTCAAACTTCTTGTGTCACTTCTTAGGAGCTTGCTTAAGACAATATAAAGACTTCACTAACTTACACACCTTTCCTTCTTGACCATCTACTATAAATCCATCAGGCTGCTCCATATAAATTTCCTCATCTTGCTCTCCATTTAGAAAAACGGTCTTAACGTCCATTTGATGAACGAGAAGACTATGTGAGGCAGCCAAGGATAGTAGTACTCGAATAGCGGTCAATCGAGCTACAGGTGAGTAGGTATCCAAGAAGTTTTCACCTTCTTTCTGGGTATAACCCTTGGCCACAAGAAGTGCCTTGTACTTTTCAATAGTACCGTCAGGTCTAAGCTTTTTCTTGAACACCCACTCACATCCTACGGATTTGCACCCATAAGGACTATTAGTGACCTCGCAAGTTCCATTAACTAAGATGTAATCCATATCACTACGGACAACTTCTTTCCAGTAATCAGCATCTTGAGATGCATAGGCTTCTAAAATAGAAGTGGGAGTATCATCCACAAGGTACACAATGAAACCATCACCAAATAACTTTGCAGTCCTTTGTCTCTTGCTCCTTTTAGGAGCTTCATTGTCTTCCTCCACAGGATCATCATAGTGTTCTATTGGCATAGTGGGTTCAGGAATTATAACAAATTCCTAACTAGATGAACTAGTCATCTCCTGATTTGATGAGCTAGATATACCTTTCATGGGAAAGATGTCCTCAAAGAAAGTCACATCATTTGACTCCATAATCGTACCAACATGCATGTCGGATACCTCAGATGTTACTATCAAAAATATATAGCCAATGCTATGAAAAGCATATCCCGTAAAAACACAATCCACAATTTTTTGTCCAAGCTTTTGCTTATTGGGTATTGGAATACTGACTTTCGTCAAACATCCCCAAGTTCGTAAGTAAGAGAGTTTAAGCCTTTTCTTCTCCCATCCTCAAATGGAGTCATGGTTTTATCCTTTACGAGAAAACGGTTTAGGAAATGACATGCAGTCATTAGCACCTCCCTCGCCATTCCTTGGAAAGACCCGATGTATCTAACACGGTGTTAACCAAATCAGTAAGAGTGCGGTTCTTTCTTTCAGCCACCCCATTTGACTTAGGTGAGTAGGGAGGCACCCTCTCATGGATAATACCATGTTCCATACAGAATACATCAAATTCATTTGAAAAGTGATCTCCACCATGATCCGACCTTAGCCGCTTGATTTTAAGATTAAGTTGGTTTTCTGCTTTAGCTTTATAGTTTTTGAAGTAATTCAAAGCTTCATCTTTAGATTTCAGAAGATAAACATAGCAGTATCTAGTGGAGTCATCAATCAACGTCATAAACTATATTTTTCCACCTTTTATCAACACACCATCCATCTCACAAAGATCTGAATGTATAAGTTCTAGTGGTGCTAAGTTTCTCGGTTCCGCAGCCATATGAGACTTGTGAGGTTGCTTTGCTTGCACACAAAGTTGGAACTTAGAACCTTTGACAGTGGTAAATTTTGGAATTAAATCATATTGGCTAGCCACGTCATGCAACCAAATTTAATATGACAATGTAGTGAATGCCAAATATTGGACTCATTATCATTATAAACATGATTAATAACTTTAGTACATGAGACTGACAAAGATAAGCGGAATAGACCTCCGCACTCATAAGCCTTTCCAACAAATTGTACATACTCAGAAATTACAACTTTATTGGACTCAAAGACCAACTTAAAACCATCTCGACATAGAAGCGATCCGCTGATGAGATTCTTATTGATGGAGGGAACATGCTGCATATTCTTTAGCTGTACGGTCTTCCCCGAAGTAAACTTTGATTTACCATACCAACACCATGAACAGAAGCACGTGAGCCGTTTCCCATTAGCACGGAGGAAGTCCTCGCGACCTAATAAGAAGAGAACATGGATATATCAAAACATACATGTGTATTAGCACCCGTGTTAATCCACCATTTAGGAGAATGACATACTGAAAGGATAGTAGGTAAAATACCGTACCCAACATCCTTCATCTCAGTATCGCTAATAACAACATTAGCGGGCTTGCCACTATTCCCATGTTGCCGCTTGTCAAAGCGATCAGTATAGCTAGGAGCCCAATAATCAGGATCACCACAGACGTGGCAAGAGCCGTTCTTCTTATCATTTTTCCTCTTAAAGTTGGTTGAGTGAGTGGCCTTGTTCTTGCCATAAAACTTCCCTTTGTCATCATATTTGTTCTTATTCTTGATATTTTGGGATTGGAAGTTTTTATTTTGTACCAAATTGGCACTAGAAGCTCCCTCAAATCCTCGAGCATGTGTGTCCTTTGCTCTCGCCTTCTCTTCCACATGAAGAGACCCAATGAAATCCGTAATAGAAAACTCTTGTCTCTTGTGTTTTAGAGAAGTAGCAAAATTTCTCCACATGGGAGGAAGCTTGGAAATAATGCCTCCGGCCACAAACTTGTCATGTCAGGTACACTTGAGCTGCTCAAGTTCTTTGTCAAGTGATTGTATCTCATCAGCTTGCTCAACAACGGAGCGCTCATCAACCATCTTGTAGTCATAGAATTGTTCCATGACATAAAACTTAGTGCCAGCATCCAAGACCCCAAACTTGGCCTCGAGCGCACCCCGCGCGTCTTTGCCATTATCAAATGACATATATGGATCAACAATGTTGTCCCCAAGAATACTGAACAGAGCCGCCATAAACATGGTATCGGCTTTCTTAAAGGGCGCTTCCTGCTCAGCAGAAAGATCTCCTTCAGATTTGCCAAGAGTGGTGCTATAGCAGTTTAGGTTTTTAAACCATAGAATTGCTCTCGCGCGCCATCTCTTATAGTGCATACCATCAAAAGAAGGCGGCCTAGTATCCACGGCTACACCAGTGGAATTCAGTTTCCTATAATCAGGTTTTTAGATTATTGAAAATGTAAACAATAATCCATATGATTTAATCTAAATAATAAACTGATAAAGCATGATCATATAGATAGAAATTAAATAGATCACGCAAACTAATAAAGTAGATGAATAGATTACGTCTAAATAAGATAAACCTATCACATCTACACCAATCACTAGAATAAAGAACTCTAGCATAATCTGAAAGAGAAAGTTCATAATCACATACGGTGTAGCAGCGACAGCCGTGGTGGTAGCAGCAGCAGTAGCTGCAGCGATGGCAGCAGCGTGTCGGCCATGTCATCCATGTAGAGGCTGATGGTGTCCAGGAAGAAGTCCTCGTCGGGGAAGGAGTCGTCCATGATGGCTTCACTAGTCGCGCGGAAGCGCTCCCCAAAAACCTGATCGCCCCTCGCCCGTACAGGTTCACGAGAGGCGGAGTTCCGGAGGCCTACTATCCTGATCTGTGGTGCATGTCGCAAGCCAGGATGGGGAAGACGAAGGCGGAAGCATAATAGACTAGAAGGAGACGCGTGTGATAGGCAGTGACGATTAGGTTTAGCGTAGACTCTTATATAGTGCAGGTCAGGGAAATCGTGGGGCTCTGCCCATGTTCGAGTCGAGAACAGCCAACGTTCTAGAAAGTCTAGAAACAGCTGACTAATTAATGTGTCCGTTAATGACTCGTAATGAATCCATGATTAATTTTCCTGAAAAGCAAAAATAAAGCTCGTCTTCCCGCAACCCACAACCTGCAGCGCGCGCGTGTCGTGACGAGGCGAGGCAGGCGGTGTCGGACGAGGAGTGTGATGGCTCAAAATATATCAAGCTCGTTGGGGAACCCCAAGAGGAAGGTATGACGGTCACAACAGCAAGTTTTCCCTCAGTTATGAAACCAAGTTTATCGATCCAGTAGGAGCAAGGAAACACCTCCAAGGTGTTGTTTCCAACTTGGAATCCTGCACAACACAACCATAGGGCCTTGCCCCCAACTTACAGTGAGGTTGTCAATCTCACTGGTTTTGCTGAAAACAAAGGATTAAACGTATTGTGTGGAAGATAGTAATTGCTTGCAGAAAGTAAACAGTAAATAGTAGATGGTTTAGTGATGGTAAAGGAATGGACCAGGGTCCATAGTTCACTAGAGGCGATTCTCCTTAAGATAGATGACATGTTGGGTGAACAAATTACAGCGGGGGAATTGACAGACACCGAGAAAGCATACATGCATATACTAATCATCTTGACTCCTACGAGATTTGATTAGGCATTACAACATTACACATAGACCGTAATCCAACTGCATCTTTGACTAATAATCCACCTTCAGGTTACCATCCGAACCCCTCCAGTATTAAGTTGCAAGAAATAGATAATTGCATTAAGCAAAGTGTGTAAAGTAAACAATACGACTGTCCCATGGACAAAGGATTGTTGTTTTCTCCCTAGTAGAAACAGCACATCAAGTACCTTAGAGATTCCTGTCACTTCCCCAGATTACTAGAGGCATGAACCCATTATCGAGCATAAATACTCCCTCTTGGAGTTGCTAGCATCTACTTGGCTAAGATAGCTACTAACAACGGAAAGCATGTAAGATCACAAATAACATAGACATGATAGAATCAATAATCAATCTGAAATAGCATCTCAATATCCATCGGATCCCCGCAAACACAACATGTAAGATTACAAATAGATGATCTTGATCATGAATGGAGCTCACAAGATCTAAACATGGTAGCACAAAGGAGGAGAACCAACCATCTAGCTACTACATGGACCCGTAGTCTAGGGATGAACTACTCACGCATCACACTGGAGGCAGTCATGGTGATGAACAAGGCCTCCAGGGTGATCTCTCCCCTCCAGCAAGGTGCCGGGAAGAGCTTCAGATCCCTCCCGATCTAGGGATAGAGATGGCGGCGGCTACAGACTCTTTCGTGGAATTTTGATCGGGTCCTTAGGGTTTTTGTCCTAGGAGGCTTTTATAGGCAAAGAGGCAAGGTCGGTGGAGCACCAGGGGGCCCACAGCCCCTGGTGGCGTGCCCCACCAGGTCGCACATCCACCTGGTGTGGCTGCCCTGGTGCACCACTTCGTCTCCCCTCCGGACTCCGTGTTGCTTCGGGTAAATAATTGACTTTGGCTTTTGTCCGGTCCAATTCCGAGAATATTTTCTTACTAGCTTTTCTGAAACCAAAAACAACACAAAACAGGCAACTGGCACTATGGCATCTTGTTAATAGGTTAGTTCTAGAAAATGTGTAAAAATACTCCAAAGTGAGGACAAAACATAAGAAAGTAGATATAAAACAAGCATGGAACATCAAAAATTATAGATATGTTTACAACGTATCAACATCCCTAAGTGATAAAAAAGAATAATTTTTGAGGTGACATGCACCATCATAATCTTGATCAAAGTATTTGTAAAACATTGATAGCTGGGATCATAGTACTTTAACATAGCATGAAAGGTATAGTTCTAACAATAAGACATAGCAACTATGTTGTAACATGAAAAGGTACAAACAAAAGATTCATGGATAACAATGCTTTGAAAGACGTTTGTTTATTTCACATATAAAAAACATAATGAGAATGGTATTCAGCTTGTCCCTCATAGTGTAGCAAAACATAAATGCATAGGACACCTTTAAAGTTCATAAGGGTGACTAGATACAAATAGTTTAAGAACAAGCAATATCAAAGTTATGAATCAATCAACAAGTTTTGGGACAATGCACGTTAAACTAAGAATGGCCACTATGATCTCTCAATAGGTGCATAAAGATAGAAGATGGAGACTTAACATAAAAAGTAAAAGAAAGGCCTTCATAGAAGGAAGCAGGGATTCAAGTCTCATAAAGAGCTTCCAAAAATTATGGTACTTATTAGCTTTTAGCTCCCATTGCCACTATCATAAGCATCTTTAGGTCATTAAGGTTGAAGTGAACAAATATGAGGATATGTTTGACAAGTTATAAGCTGAAAATCTCATGCCCCTTACTTATGAGTACCGTTCCTCATGCTACTCAACTTTAGTCAGAGGTAAGTTCTTGTCATTGTACGTACATATGTATCATAGAGAACCGCCAACGGGGTACCCCTTGCCCGATGATACGGAAGATTCCCCATATCAAAATGACAAGGCAAGCAGACAATGAGCATCTCAGCGATCCTTTTATTTCCTATTTGCATACGCCTTTTTTCCTTTTTTTTCTTTTTCCTATTTGCATAGGTTTTTTTATTGAGGATGCTTCATAGATTGCTCACTATTGTTATGCTGCAGATTTCCACCATGATTAGGCATGGCTTAGACCAGCCGCCTAGGCGTTTCTCTAACACATATACGGACTCCATGAGCCTTACAAGCTCCCTTTCATTTCACACCGCCAGGATCCATAAGCAAAAGAACATGATATCAACTAAATAAAGTGCAATGTTGAAAGCGTTCCCATGGTAACATGGTTCTGCTAATTCTCAACTTACAAAGCGCAAGCATATACGCAACATAGATGGGCACAATGGTTCAAGTTTATTAAGTGCGAGAAAGTAAAGTGTGCCATCAAGTTTGTGAGAGCTTTAATCACTAATTTTCACATAACAAGTTTAATTCGGAAGGTAGATAAAAACATAAATTTACTTGGAATAGCAATAATGCTAATACGTAGGTATGGTGGACACAAATTGCCTATGTTTTGGTTTAAGGATTGGATGCACGAGAAGACAATGAGCATCTCAGCGATCCTTTTATTTCCTATTTGCATAGGCTCTCTTTTTTCTTTCCTATTTGCATAGGTTTTTTATAGAGGATGCTTTATAGATTGCTCACTATGGTTATGCTGCAGGTTTCCACCATGATTAGGCATGGCTTAGATCAGCCACCCAGGTGTTTCTCTAACACATATACGAACTCCATGAGCCTTACAAGCTCCCCTTTCATTTCACACTGCTGGGATCCATAACGACAAGCAGACAATGAGCATCTCAGTGATCCTTTTATTTCCTATTTGCATAGGCTCTTTTTTCCCTTTTCTCTCTTTTTTCTTTCCTATTTTCATAGGTTTTTTTATAGAGGATGCTTCATAGATTGCTCACTATGGTTATGCTGCAGGTTTCCACCATGATTAGGCATGGCTTAGACCAGCCGCCCAGGCGTTTCTCTAACACATATACGAACTCCATGAGCCTTACAAGCTCCCCTTTCATTTCACACCGCCGGGATCCATAACGGCAAGCAGACAATGAGCATCTCAGCGATCCTTTTATTTCCTATTTGCATAGGCTCTTTTTTTTCTTTTTTTCTCTTTTTTCTTTCCTATTTGCATAGGTTCTTTTTATAGAGGATGCTTCATAGATTGCTCACTATGGTTATGCTGCAGGTTTCCACCATGATTAGGCATGGCTTAGACCAGCTGCCTAGGCGTTTATCTAACACATATACGAACTCCATGAGCCTTACAAGCTCCCCTTTCATTTCACACCGCCGGGATCCATCAAGTTTATTAAGTGCGAGAAAAGTAAAGTGTGCCATCAAGTTCGTGAGAGCTTTAATCACTAATTTTCACATAACAAGTTTAATTCGAAAGGTAGATGAAAACATGAATATACTTGGAATAGCAAATGCTAATAGGTAGGTATGGTGGACTTTTTGGAATAACTTGGTTTTATTTGGAGTTGGATGCATGAGTGAAACTCATACTTGGTACATATGGAGGCTAGCAAAAGACTGGGAGCGACCAATTAAGAGAGAAATAATGGCCATAATCATGCAAAGCGACGAAACATTATTAATTAAAGCATAAAGTGATATTACAAACCGAAAACTAAATGATCATAGAGGCTATGGTGACTTGGTATAGTCTTAACATGGTGTGAGCATGCGCCAAGTCAACCCAAATAAAGCATCAAAGGAGAATACCACAATATTATGCTTTTATATGCTACAATGCATGATTCTTTCAAGGCACATTAAGGAATCTCAATTGTTTGAAACAAGTCATGCTACAGCAATAATCACTAAGCATAAACTCAAAACAATATCAAGCATGACATGATAAAGTCTAAGTCACAGTCAAAAACAAGCTCCTTTTATACCACTTATAAGCATGAACTTTCCTACTCTTTTCCAATCCAAATCAACCTATTTGAAACTATGTATGAATGCGGGGGTCCAACCAATTTATTCAAGCAAACTATGCAAACGAAAAATAAAAACAAAAACAAAGACGCTCCAAGAACAACACAATTGTGCATGAAACAATAAAAATGAAGTGTTTTGAAGAAAACCTAAGATTTTTATTGATGAAGAAGGGGATGCCTTGGGCATCCCCAAGCTTTGACGCTTGTACTTCTTGAATATTTCTTGGGGTGACTCGGGTGGCATCCCCAAACTTGAGCTTTTGTCCATCTTCATCTTATCACATTGTTCTTCCCTACACTTTAAAATTTCCTTCATACAAAACTTCACACAATCTTCATTAGCAACATTAGTGTACTCAAGATAATAAGTCTTTAGGTTCAGTTTCAACACAAATAAAACTTCCATTAAAACACAAGCTACTGTAGCAATTCCTTTTAAAAGTTCAAGTGAGCAAAGAGAACTCAAAGATAAAGAGATTAAAAGGCAAATGCAAATAATGGCAGAAATCTGTCAAAACAGACTAGCAGGTAAAAACCAATTTTTTCGAAGACCTTTTGTTGATCAAATCGAAAAGTGTTGAACTAACAAAAGTTGGATAACAACCTGGGCGAGAAGCACAAAACATTATAGCTCAATCCGACGTACAAATATTTTTCACGAATTTTTACAGTGAAGCACAAAAATCTATTTCGGGATAGCAACTTTCCCAAGCCTTACTTCTCTCTCATTAGAGGTTACTCTTGGCACAAAAACCACACAAAAAGGATAAGGAGAGGTTATTACTAAAGCAATAACTTCCAAGACTCAATAAAAGATTCCTAAAGAAATTTGGGTTATCTCCCAATAAGTGCTTTTCTTTAACTCCTTTGAGCTAGGCATAAGAAGCAAGAATCAAGTATTCTCAAATGAAGAAGCATTAAGAGAAAATTTTGTTTTAATAGGAGAGGAAAAAGGAATCTTCTCTCTCTTTTTAGGAAAGTGTTCTATACCTTTCTTTAATGGGAATTGATATTTAATGGTGCATTCTTTCATATCAATAATGGCACCAACAGTTCTAAGAAAAGGTCTTCTCGGGATAATAGGACAAGAATCATTGCATTCAACATCCAAAACATAGAAATCAACAGGGACATAGGCATTGTTAACCATAATAAGAACATCATTAATACTCCTCATGATTTTCTTCTTAGCATTATCATCAAGTTGGACATTTAAATAACAATCTTCGAATGGTGGCAAATCAAGCATTTCATAAATCCTTCTAGGCATAATAGAAACACTACTATCAAGATCACATAAACCTTTGAGATCAAAAATCATTCACTTTCATATTAATGATGGGTTCCCAACCATCTTATAATTTCATAGGGATAGAAGTGATGTCTATGCACTTCTATTATTGTAGACAGTTGTTGGGCCTCCAAGTGCAGAGGTTTCTAGAACAACAGCAAGTTTCCCTTAAGTGGATTACCCAAGGTTTATCGAACTCGAGGCGAAAGTGTTCAAAGGTATCCCCTCTCAAGCAACCCTGCAATCAAGATACAAGAAGTCTCTTGTGTCCCCATCACATCCAATACACTTGTCAGGTGTCTAGGTGCACTAGTTCAGCAAAGAGATAGTGAAATACACGTGGTATGGATAAAAGACAACGGTGCTAGAAAATACTTTGATGGCGTGGAAGAGACTAAAGGCAAACTGAAATAAAGATGACAGCAAGCAAACATGTAACAGATCTAGTTGCAAACAGTGTTTCAATGTTTAGAAACAAGGCCTCGGGATCATACTTTCACTAGTGAACACTCTCATATAAATATCTTCTCTTCATGATTCTACTCTGAACTACTCTCCGGTTGGACACTCTAATCCATGGTAGGGCTATAACAACACTCATCAAAGTCCGCTTTCCCCATCTAGATAACCCCACACTATCACCTTGAGCGCTAGATGGTTCCAACAAACACCACAATTTCATAGAGACATCCAACTCCAAATATAACTCATAAAAAGTATTTATAATCTCTAGCCTAAGTGCCACCACGGTGTGCATGCTGTCACTTTCACACACGTGGGGAGAGCGGAGATCTATTAAAGCACTTGAGTAGCAAGGTAGATCTACTTGATTATAAAGCTCATGATCACAATATGATCATGCATATATAGACAGAGATGAACACATAGCTACCGGTAGAACCCTTAGCCTCGAGAGAGAACTACTCCCTCGTCATCATGGGAGTCAGCAATAGTGATGGAGATGGCGGTCGAGTCGATGGAGATGGCGGTGAAGATGGTCAAGAGGCGGCGGCGGCGTGGAGGACTCCTTCCCTGCCGCCGGTATCACAGGGGAGCACTGCCCCTTAGCACCCTTCCTTCATGGATTCTTGGGAGCCCTTCCCCATGGAGATGGGATCCATGGGGGAGGCAAAAAACGTGGCTTTGGTGGCTGCAAATTCGTGGGTGGAGGTGTCTCCCACGAATTTGGTTTCCTCCCTTTATATAGCTTCTCGGACTCCCGTCACCTCATCTCGGGCTACAGCAAATTGGGCCTATCGGGCCCATCCGGACTCGGAATCAGCTAAATTTTATGTCCAGAACGTTTGTCGTGAAATTTGCAACACCTTGTAGTAGAAGAGTTTCCCGTTGGATGCCGTCTTCGACCCGAAACATGACCATGTTCAAAAAGAGTTCTGAGACAGATATCTGGAAAATCCCAATTTGACTCCAACAAGGTTTCCACTTGTATTCTTGGTAATTCCTACACATTAAAGTGTAAAACAAGAACATTGTGCACTTTTGCAACTATTAGTAGGTTAGTCCAAATAAATCATAAACTTTATATAAAAAGGAGTATCAAAAGCATATTATTAGCATAAAACCATCAAAAATTATAGATACGTTATGGAAGTATCAACATCCCCAAGCTTAGTTCCTGCTCGTCCTTGAGTAGGTAAACGATAAAAACAATATAATTTTTGAGGTGACACGCAACCAACACAATCTTGATCATCATTATTGTAAAAGCATTGATAGCTGGGATCAAGGTACTCTAAACATGAACATGAAAGATAGAGTTCTAACAATAAGACTTAGCAACTATGTTGTAACATGAAAATGTACAAACAAAAGATCATGAATAACAATGCATTGAAAGACGTTTGTTTGTTTCACATATAGAAAACATAATAAGAGTGGTATTCAGCTTGTCCCTCATAGTGTAGCAAAACATAAATGCACAGGACACGTTCAAAGTTCATAAGGGTGACTAGATACAAATGGTTTAAGAACAACCAATATCAAAGTGATGAATCAATCAACAAGTTTTGGTACAATGCACATTAAACTAAGAATGGACACTATGCTCTCTCAATAGGTGCATAAATATAGAAGGTGGAGACTCAATATAAAAGTAAAAGAAAGGCCTTCATAGAAGGAAGCAGGGATTCAAGTTTCATAAAGAGCTTCCAAAAATTATGGTACTTATTAGCTTTCAGCTCTCATTGCCCCTATCATAAGCATCTTGAAGTGATTAAGGTTAAAGTGAACAAACTATGGAGTATATGCTTGACAAAGTATAAGTTGGCAATCTCATGTCCCTTGAATACGAGGGTCGCTCCTCATGCTACTCAAGTTTAGTTACCGGTAAGTTCTTATCATAGTAAGTACATGTGTATCATAGAGAACCGCCAACGGGGTACCCCTTGCCCGATGATATGGAAGAATCCCCATATCAAAATGACAAGGCAAGCAGACAACGAGCATATCAGAAGTCTTCTTATTACCATGGGAAAATGGTGCTTTTTTCTCTCTTTCCTCTTTTCTCATATCTTTTTTTCTTTTTCTCTTTTTCTCAATATTTGACTCTTTTTTTATAAGAAGAATGCTTCATGGATTGCTCATAATGGTTACGCTGCAGGTTTCCACCATGATTAGGCATGGATTAGACCAGCGGCCCAGGCGTTTCTCTAACACACATACATAACTCCATGGACTTACAAGCTCCCCTTTCATTTCACACCGACGACATCCATAAACAAAAGAGCATGATATCAACTGGGTACAATGTACAAGTGCAATGTTGAAAGCGTTTCCCATGATGGCATGGTTCTGCTAATCCCCAACATATAAGTGCAAGCATATACAACATAGATGACACAATGGTTCAAGTTTATTAGGGGCAAGAAAAGTAAAGTGTGCCATCAAGTTCGTGAGAGCTTTAATCACTAATTTTCACATAACAAGTTTAATTCGGAAGGTAGATAAAAACATGAATATACTTGGAATAGAAAATGCTAATAGGTAGGTATGGTGGACTCTTTGGAATTACTTGGTTTTATTTGGAGTTGATGCATGAGTGGAACTCATACTTGGTTATGGAGGCTAGCAAAAGACTGGGAGCGACCAACTAAGAGAGCAATAATGGCCATAATCATGCAAAGCGACAAAACATTATTAATTAAAGCATAAAGTGATATTACAAGTCAAAAACTAAACGATCATAGAGGCTATGGTGACTTGGTATAGTCTTAACATGGTGTGAGCATGTGCCAAGTCAACCCAAATAAAGCATCAAAGGAGAATACCACAATACTATGCTTTAATATGCTAAAACAATGCATGATTCTTTCAAGGTACATTAAGAAATCTCAATTGTTTATAACATGTCAGGATACAGCAAAAATCACTAAGCATAAAGCCAAAACAATATCAAGCATGACATGATAAAGTCTAAGTCACAGTCAAAAACAAGCTCTTTTTTACCACTTAAGCATGAACTTTTCTTACTCTTTTCCAATCCAAATCAATCTTATTTGAAAGCTAATGTATGAATGAGGGGGGTACAACCAATTTATTCAAGCAAACCAAGCAAACGAAAACCAAAAAAAAATAAAGACGCTCCAAGAACAACACAACTGTGCATGAAACAATAAAAATGAAGCGTTTGGAAGAAACCTGAGATTTTTATTGATGAAGAAGGGGATGCCTTGGGCATCCCCAAGCTTTGACGCTTGTACTTCTTGAATATTTCTTGGGGTGACACGGGGTGGCATCCCCAAGCTTGAGATTTAGTCCATTCTTTATCTCATTACATCATTCTCTCCTTACACCTGAAATTTTTCCTTCATACAAAACTTCACATAATCTTTATTAGCAACATTAGTGTACTCAAGATAATAAGTCTTTTGGTTCAGTTCCAACACAAATAAAAGTTCCATTAAAACACAATATACTGTAGCAATTCATTTAAAAAGTTCAAATGATCAAAGAGAACTCAAAGAGAAAGAGTTAAGAGGCAAATGTAAATAATGGCAGAAATCTGTCAAAACAGAACAACAGGTAAAAACCGATTTTTTCGAAGACCTTATGTTGCTCAAATCGAAAAGTGTTGAACTAACGTAAGTTGGATAACAACCTGGGGCAGAATCACAAAAAATTACAGCTCAAACCGACGTACAGAGATTTTTCACGAATTTTTACAGCAAAGCACAAAAATCTGTTTCGGGACAGCAACTTTCCCAAGCATTACTTCTCTCTCATTAGAGGTTACTCTTGGCAAAAAAAACCACACAAAAATGATAAGGAGAGGTTATTACTGAAGCAATAACTTCCAAGACTCAACCAAAACTTTTGAGTTATCTCCCAATAAGTACTTTTCTTTAACGCCTTTAAGTTAGGCATGATAGTTTGAGAAGATGCTCGCATAAGAAATATGAATTGAAGTAAAAGAGAGCATCAAGAGGCAAATTCAAAGCATATTTAAGTCTAACCCACTTCCTATGCATAGGAATCTTGTAAAGAAACAAGTCATGAAAGCACAAAGCAACAAGCATAGGAAAGCAAAACAAGTGCAACTTCAGGACTTTCAACATAAAGAGGGGAAACTTAATATTGTTGAGATGCATAAAACCATGTTTCCCTCTCTCATAATAACTTTCAGTAGCATCATGAATAAAATTAACAATATAACTATCACATAAAACACTCTTATCATGATCTACATGCATATAATAATTATTACTCTCCACATAAGCATAGTCATTCTTATTAATTATGGTGGGAGCAAATTCAACAAAATAGCTATCATTATTATTCTCATCACCATAATCATCAAATATAGGAGCCATATTGTAATCATAATTATTTTTCTACTCAATAGTAGGTGGACTGAAAATATCATATTCATCATTGTAATCATCATATATTGGAGGCATAGTATCATCAAAGTAAATTTTCTCCTCCGTGCTTGGGGACTGAAAATATCATTCTCATCAAAACCAGCTTCCCCAAGCTTAGCTTTTTCCATAGCATTAGCAATAATGGTCTTCAAAGAATTTATAGTAATAACATTGCTATTAGTATGCAAACAAAGTTCCATAGGTTTTTTAATTTTCTCTTCAAACACTTCATGTCCTAACTCAAGGTAAATACTATAAAGCTCTCTAATTTTGTTGTTGTTTTCCATTAAGCCTAACTAGTGAAAATAAAAACAAGAAACAAAAAGATCTAATTGCCGAATCTAAAGGAAATAACTTCGAGCACTCACACCGGAGGATGTGAGTACCTTTTACCTTACCTCCCCGGTAACGGCGCCAGAATATAGCTTGATGTCTACGCACTTCTATTATTGTAGACAGTTATAAGGCCTCCAAGTGCAGAGGTTTGTAGAACAGCAGCAAGTTTCCATTAAGTGGATTACCCAAGGTTTATCGAACTCGGGGAGGAAGTGGTCAAAGGTATCCCCTCTCAAGCAACCCTGCAATCAAGATACAAGAAGTCTCTTGTGTCCCCAACACACCCAATACACTTGTCAGCTGTATAGGTGCACTAGTTCGGCGAAGAGATAGTGAAATACACGTGGTATGGATAAAAGACAACGGTGCTAGAAAATACTTTGATGGCGTGGAAGAGAATAAAGGCAAATTGAAATAAAGATGGCAGCAAGCAAACATGTAACAGATCTAGTTGCAAACGGTGTTTCAATGTTTAGAAACAAGGCCTTGGGATCATACTTTCACTAGTGAACACTCTCATATAAATATCTTCTCTTCATGATTCTACTCTGAACTACTCTCCGGTTGGACACTCTAATCCATGGTAGGGCTATAACAACACTCCTCAAAGTCCGCTTTCCCCATCTAGATAACCCCACACTATCACCTTGAGCGCTAGATGGTTCCAACAAACAATACAATTTCATAAAGACATTCAACTCCAAATATAAATCATAAAAAGTATTTGTAATCTCTAGCCTAAGTGCCACCTCGGTGTGCATGCTGTCACTTTCACACACGTGGGGAGAGCAGAGATCTATTAAAGCACTTGAGTAGCAAGGTAGATCTACTTGATTATAAAGCTCATGATCACAATATGATCATGCATATATAGACAGAGATGAACACATAGCTACCGGTAGAACCCTTAGCCTCGAGAGAGAACTACTCCCTCGTCATCATGGGAGTCAGCAACAGTGATGGAGATGGCGGTGGAGTCGATGGAGATGGCGGTGAAGATGGTGAAGAGGCGGCGGCGCGGAGGACTCCTTCCCCGCCGCCGGTATCACAGGGGAGCACCGCCCCTTAGCACCCTTCCTTCATGGATTCTTGGGAGCCCTTCTCCATGGAGATGGGATCCATGGGGGAGGCAAAAATGTAGCTTTGGTGGCTGCAAATTCGTGGGTGGAGGTGTCTCCCACGAATTAGGTTTCCTCCCTTTATATAGCTTCTCGGACTCCCGTCACCTCATCTCGGGCTGCAGCAAATCGGGCCTATCGGGCCCATCCGGACTCGGAATTAGCTAAATTTTATGTCCAGAACGTTTGTCGCGAAATTTGCAACAATTTTGTAGTTGAAGAGTTTCCCGTTGGATGCCGTCTTCGACCCGAAACGTGACCATGTTCAAAAAGTGTTCCGAGACAGATTTCTGGAAAATCCCAATTTGACTCCAACAAGGTTTCCACTTGTATTCTTGGTAATTCCTACACATTAAAGTGTAAAACAAGAACATTGTGCACTTTTTCAACTATTAGTAGGTTAGTCCAAATAAATCATAAACTTTATATAAAAAGGAGTATCAAAAACATATTATTAGCATAAAACCATCAAAAATTATAGATACGTTATGGACGTATCAACATCCCCAAGCTTAGTTCCTGCTCGTCCTCGAGTAGGTAAACGATAAAAACAATATAATTTTTGAGGTGACATGCAGCCAAAACAATCTTGATCATCATTATTATAAAAGCATTGATAGCTGGGAGCAAGGTACTCTAAACATGAACATGAAAGATAGAGTTCTAATAATAAGACTTAGAAACTATGTTGTAACATGAAAATGTACAAACAAAAGATCATGAATAACAATGCATTGAAAGACGTTTGTTTGTTTCACATATAGAAAACATAATAAGAGTGGTATTCAGCTTGTCCCTCATAGTGTAGCAAAACATAAATGCATAGGACATGTTCAAAGTTCATAAGGGTGACTAGATACAAATGGTTTAAGAACAACCAATATCAAAGTTATGAATCAATCAACAAGTTTTGGTACAATGCACATTAAACTAAGAATGGACACTATGCTCTCTCAATAGGTGCATAAATATAGAAGGTGGAGACTCAATATAAAAGTAAAAGAAAGGCCTTCATAGAAGGAAGCAGGGATTCAAGTTTCATAAAGAGCTTCCAAAAATTATGGTACTTATTAGCTTTCAGCTCTCATTGCCCCTATCATAAGCATCTTGAAGTGATTAAGGTTAAAGTGAACAAACTATGGAGTATATGCTTAACAAAGTATAAGTTGGCAATCTCATGTCCCTTGAATACGAGGGCTGCTCCTCATGCTACTCAAGTTTAGTTACCGGTAAGTTCTTGTCATAGTAAGTATAGGTGTATCATAGAGACCCGCCAACGGGGTACCCCTTGCCTGATGATATGGAAGAATCCCCATATCAAAATGACAAGGCAAGCAGACAACGAGCATATCAGCAGTCTTCTTATTACCATGGGAAAATGGTGCTTTTTTCTCTCTTTCCTCTTTTCTCATATCTTTTTTTCCTTTTTCTCCTTTTCTCAATATTTGACTCTTTTTTATAGGAAGAATGCTTCATGGATTACTCATTATGGTTACGCTGCAGGTTTCCACCATGATTAGGCATGGATTAAACCAGCGGCCCAGGCGTTTCTCTAACACTCATACATAACTCCATGGACTTAAAAGCTCCCCTTTCATTTCACACCGATGACATTCATAAACAAAAGAGCATGATATCAACTGGGTACAATGTACAAGTGCAATGTTGAAAGCGTTCCCCATGATGGCATGGTTCTGCTAATCCCCAACATATAAGTGCAAGCATATACAACATAGATGACACAATGGTTCAAGTTTATTAGGGGCAAGAAAAGTAAAGTGTGCCATCAAGTTCGTGAGAGCTTTAATCACTAATTTTCACATATCAAGTTTAATTCGGAAGGTAGATAAAAACATGAATATACTTGGAATAGCAAATGCTAATAGGTAGGTATGGTGAACTCTTTGGAATTACTTGGTTTTATTTGGAGTTGGATGCATGAGTGGAACTCATACTTGGTTATGGAGGCTAGCAAAAGACTGGAAGCGACCAACTAAGAGAGCAATAATGGCCATAATCATGCAAAGCGACAATACATTATTAATTAAAGCATAAAGTGATATTACAAGTCAAAAACTAAACGATCATAGAGGCTATGGTGACTTGGTATAGTCTTAACATGGTGTGAGAATGTGCCAAGTCAACCCAAATAAAGCATCAAAGGAGAATACCACAATACTATGCTTTAATATGCTAAAACAATGCATGATTCTTTCAAGGTACATTAAGAAATCTCAATTGTTTATAACATGTCATCCTACAGCAAAAATCACTAAGCATAAAGCCAAAACAATATCAAGCATGACATGATAAAGTCTAAGTCACAGTAAAAAACAAGCTCTTTTTTACCACTTAAGCATGAACTTTTCCTACTCTTTTCCAATCCAAACCAATCTTATTTGAAAGCTAATGTATGAATGAGGGGGGTCCAACCAATTTATTCAAGCAAACCAAGCAAACAAAAACCAAAAATAAATAAATACGCTCCAAGAACAACACAACTGTGCATGAAACAATAAAAATGAAGCGTTTGGAAGAAACCTGAGATTTTTATTGATGAAGAAGGGGATGCCTTGGGCATCCCCAAGCTTTGAAGCTTGTACTTCTTGAATATTTCTTGGGGTGACACGGGGTGGCATCCCCAAGCTTGAGATTTAGTCCATTCTTTATCCCATTACATCATTCTCTCCTTACACCTGAAAATTTTCCTTCATACAAAACTTCACACAATCTGTATTAGCAACATTAGTGTACTCAAGATAATAAGTATTTTGGTTCAGTTCCAACACAAATAAAACTTCCACTAAAACACAATATACTGTAGCAATTCATTTAAAAAGTTCAAATGATCAAAGAGAACTCAAAGAGAAAGAGTTAAGAGGCAAATGTAAATAATGGCAGAAATCTGTCAAAACAGAACAGCAGGTAAAAACCGATTTTTTCGAAGAACTTATGTTGCTCAAATCGAAAAGTGTTGAACTAACGTAAGTTGGATAACAACCTGGGGCAGAATCACAAAAAATTACAGCTCAAACCGACGTACAGAGATTTTTCACGAATTTTTACAGCAAAGCACAAAAATCTGTTTCGGGACAGCAACTTTCCCAAGCATTACTTCTCTCTCATTAGAGGTTACTCTTGGCACAAAAACCACACAAAAATGATAAGGAGAGGTTATTACTGAAGCAATAACTTCCAAGACTCAACCAAAACTTTTGAGTTATCTCCCAATAAGTACTTTTCTTTTAACGCCTTTAAGTTAGGCATGATAGTTTGAGAAGATGCTCGCATAAGAAATATGAATTGAAGTAAAAGAGAGCATCAAGAGGCAAATTCAAAGCACATTTAAGTCTAACCCACTTCCTATGCATAGGAATCTTGTAAAGAAACAAGTCATGAAAGCACAAAGAAACAAGCATAGGAAAGCAAAACAAGTGCAACTTCAGGACTTTCAACATAAAGAGGGGAAACTTAATATTGTTGAGATGCATAAAACCATGTTTCCCTCTCTCATAATAACTTTCAGTAGCATCATGAATAAAATTAACAATATAACTATCACATAAAACACTCTTATCATGAGCCACATGCATATAATAATTATTACTCTCCACATAAGCATAGTCATTCTTATTAATTGTGGTGGGAGCAAATTCAACAAAATAGCTATCATTATTATTCTCATCACCATAATCATCAAATATAGGAGCCATATTGTAATCATAATTAATTTTCTCCTCAATAGTAGGTGGACTGAAAATATCATATTCATCATTGTAATCATCATATATTGGAGGCATAGTATCATCAAAGTAAATTTTCTCCTCCGTGCTTAGGGGACTAAAAATATCATTCTCATCAAAACCAGCTCCCCCAAGCTTAGCCTTTTCCATAGCATTAGCAATAATGGTCTTCAAAGAAGTAATAACATTGCTATTAGTATGCAAATAAAGTTCCATAGGTTTTTTAATTTTCTCTTCAAACACTTCATGTCCTAACTCAAGGTAAATACTATAAAGCTCTCTAATTTTGTTGTTGTTTTCCATTAAGCCTAACTAGTGAAAATAAAAATAAGAAACAAAAAGATCTAATTGCAGAATCTAAAGGAAATAACTTCGATCACTCACACCGGAGGATGTGAGTACCTTTTACCTTACCTCTCCGGCAATGGCGCCAGAATATAGCTTGATGTCTACGCACTTCTATTATTGTAGACAGTTATTGGGCCTCCAAGTGCAGAGGTTTGTAGAACAGCAGCAAGTTTCCCTTAAGTGGATTACCCAAGGTTTATCGAACTCGGGGAGGAAGTGGTCAAAGGTATCCCCTCTCAAGAAACCCTGCAATCAAGATACAAGAAGTCTCTTGTGTCCCCAACACACCCAATACACTTGTCAGGTGTATAGGTGCACTAGTTCGGCGAAGAGATAGTGAAATACACGTGGTATGAATAAAAGACAACGGTGCTAGAAAATACTTTGATGGCATGGAAGAGACTAAAGGCAAAGATGGTGAAGAGGCGGCGGTGGAGTCGATGGAGATGGCGGTGAAGATGGTGAAGAGGCGGCGGCGGCGCGGAGGACTCCTTCCCCGCCGCCGGTATCACAGGGGAGCACCACCCTTTAGCACCCTTCCTTCATGGATTCTTGGGAGCCCTTCCCCATGGAGATGAGATCCATGGGGAGGCAAAAAACGTGGCTTTGGTGGCTACAAATTCGTGGGTGGAGGTGTCTCCCACGAATTAGGTTTCCTCCCTTTATATAGCTTCTCGGATTCCTGTCACCTCATTTCGGGCTGCAGCAAATTGGGCCTATCGGGCCCATATGGACTCGGAATCAGCTAAATTTTATGTCCAGAACGTTTGTCGTGAAATTTCCAACAACTTTGTAGTTGAAGAGTTTTCCGTTGGACGCTGTCTTCGACCCGAAACGTGACCATGTTCAAAAAGAGTTCTGAGACAGATTTCTGGAAAATCCCAATTTGACTCTAACAAGGTTTCCACTTGTATTCTTGGTAATTCCTACACATTAAAGTATAAAACAAGAACATTGTGCACTTTTGCAACTATTAGTAGGTTAGTCCAAATAAATCATAAACTTTATATAAAAAGGAGTATCAAAAGCATATTATTAGCATAAAACCATCAAAAATTATAGATACGTTATGGACGTATCAAGAAGCTTTATGTTTCATATTTTCTTTGATTTTTATGAGAGCATTAGTAATGTGTTTTGTAAAGGCCATATTTATAGCACTAGCATTAGGACCTTTAGCAAGCTTTTGTAGGAACATAATTACTTTAGAGATATTGCAACCATCAAAATCAAAATCATAATTACCATCTAAAGTAGTAGAGCTATTGTTTCCCATATTTCAAAGAATTTCAGCATTTTTATTAGAGAAGGTTCCATTGGTTTTAGGCATTGTTGTAGAAGGAATAGGGACTTCATGTGGTTTTCTAGTATCAAAATTAGTGGTGGTGATAGTACAAATACTACTATTTCTAGCAATTTCATCTTCTCTTTCCCACTTAGCATGCAATTCAGCTAATAGTCTAACATTTTCATCAATTCTAACTTGTATGGCATTAGTAGCAGCAAAGGGATTTTCAATAGTTTCAGGTTTAGCAGCCATTTTATTCAAAGAAGATTGTGCTTCAGACAATGATGCTATATTTCTTTCAGCATTAGAGAGTTTTTCCTCAATAGTTTTATTAAAGGCAGTTTGTTTGCTAATAAAATCTTTAAGCATGACTTCAATAGTTTTAAAAAGAATTTACCTTCTTACCTTGTGGAGCCCTCTCAGTGTGCCATTCAGAATAGTTAACCATCATATTATCCAGAAGCTTTGTTGAAGCACCCAAAGTAATGGTCATAAAGGTACCTCCAACAGCAGAATCCAGTAGATTTTTTGAAGAATAATTCAGTCCTGCATAAAAGGTTTAGATGATCATCCAAGCAGTTAGTCCATGAGTGGGACAATTCTTTACCAAAGATTTCATTCTTTCCCAAGCTTGAGCAACATGTTCATTACCAGATTGTTTAAACTTCATTATTTAACTTCTCATAGATATAATCTTACCAGGAGGATAGTATTTTCCAATAAAAGCATCTTTGCATTTAGTCAAAGAATCAATACTATTTCTAGTTAGGGATATCAACCATTCTTTAGATTTTCCTATCAAAGAGAAAGGAAACAATTTAAGCTTAATAATATCTCCATCTATATCCCTATGTTTTTGCATCTCACAAAGTTCAACAAAGTTATTAAGATGAGCAGTAGCATCTTTAGTACCAACACCAGAAAATTGTTCTTGCATAACAAGATTGAGCAAAGCAGGTTTAATTTCAAAGAAAGTAGCTTCAAGAATAGGTGGAGCAATAGGTGTGCACATGAAATCATTGTTGTTGGTGCTAGTGAAGTCACACAACTTAGTGTTTTCAAGAGTAGTCATTTTTTGTGTTTTTAATATAAAGAAGCAAACTAGTACAACTATTTTTTGTGTTTTTGATAAAAGAAACAAGTAAACCGAGCAGAAATAAACTAAGCAAAACAAAAAAACAAAGTAAAGAGATTGGTTATGAGGGACTCCACTTGTGAAGATGTCCTTGACTCCCCGGCAATAGCGCCATAAAAAAGGCTTGATGGCTCAAAATATATCGAGCTCGTTGGGGAACCCCAAGAGGAAGGTATGATGAGCACAACAGCAAGTTTTCCCTCAGTTATGAAACCAAGGTTATCGAACCAGTAGGAGCAAGGAAACACCTCTAAGGTGTTGTTTCCAACTTGGAATCCTGCACAACACAACCATAGAAGTTTGCCCCCAACTTACAGTGAGGTTGTCAATCTCACCGGTTTTGCTGAAAACAAAGGATTAAACGTATTGTGAGGAAGATAGTAATTGCTTGCAGAAAATAAACAGTAAATAGTAAATAGTAGATGGTTTAGCAATGGTAAAGGAATGGACCAGGGTCCATAGTTCACTAGAGGTGATTCTCCTTAAGATAGATGACATGTTGGGTGAACAAATTACAGCAGGGCAATTGACAGACACCGAGAAAGCATACATGCATATACTAATCATCTTGACTCCTACGAGATTTGATTAGGCATTACAACATTATACATAGACCGTAATCCAACTGCATCTATGACTAATAATCCACCTTCCGGTTATCATCCGAACCCCCTCCAGTATTAAGTTGCAAGGAACAGATAATTGCATTAAGAAAAGTGTGTAAAGTAAACAATACGATTTGTCCCATGGACAAAGGATTGCTGTTTTGTCCCTAGTAGCAACAGCACATCTAGTACCTTAGAGATTTCTGTCACTTCCCCAGATTACTAGAGGCATGAACCCACTATCGAGCATAAATACTCCCTGTTGGAGTTGCTAGCATCTACTTGGACAAGATAGCTACTAACAACGGAAAGCATGCAAGATCACAAATAACATAGACATGATAGAATCAATAATCAATCTGAAATAGCATCTCAATATCCATCAGATCCTCGCAAACACAACATGTAAGATTACAAATAGATGATCTTGATCTTGAACGGAGCTCACAAGATCTAAACATGGTAGCACAAAGGAGGAGAACCAACCATCTAGCTACTACATGGACCCATAGTCTAGGGATGAACTACTCACGCATCACACCGGAGGCAGTCATGGTGATGAAGAAGGCCTCCAGGGTGATCTCTCCCCTCCGTCAGGGTGCCGGGAAGAGCTTCAGATCCCTCCCAATCTAGGGATGGAGATGGCGGCGGCTACAGACTCTTTCGTGGAATTTTGATCGGGTCCTTAGGGTTTTTGTCCTAGGAGGCTTTTATAGGCGAAGGGGCAAGGTCGGTGGAGCACCAGGGGGCCCACACCCCCTGTTGGCGCGCCCCCTAGGCCGCGCGGCCACCAGGTGTGGCTGCCTTGGTGCGCCACTTCGTATCCCCTCCGGACTCCGTGTTGCTTCGGGTAAGATATTGACTTTGGCTTTTGTCCGGTCCAATTCCAAGAATATTTCTTTACTAGGTTTTTTGAAACCAAAAATAGCAGAAAATAGGCAACTGGCACTGTGGCATCTTGTTAATAGGTTAGTTCTAGAAAATGTGTAAAAATACTCCAAAGTGTGGGCAAAACATAAGAAAGTATATATAAAACAAGCATGGAACATTAAAAATTATAGATACATTTACAACATATCAGAGTGCGTGAGAGTTGCTCTTCTTCTCACACCTTAGTGAGTGGTGGAACAACCTAGTATATAAGGAGGTGTAACTCTCACTCAACTAGCAATGTGGGACTAAACTTTAGAATCACTAGCATAGCCATATCCTGCCACGCACAAATGGGCCAAAGAGAATTTTAGAATTGGTCTAATGGGCCAATAACCCAATTCTCACCAAATTCCCACATATACTCACCCTCTTTGGGTGACTGTGAAACTTCCACAGAGACCATGTCGGATAAAATTTTGTGTGGTTGGTTGCATATGTGTACTATTAGTCCAACATAGTATAGTTCTTAGAGCAATACAAACATTGTCTTAGAGGAATGCCTGAATCGTTGGTCTTCATAGAGATAAGCTCGATGGAGCGCAAATAGGAGGTTGCATGCGTGGGGAAGAGCAGGAGACATCAGAATGTTTCGGAACACGTGTCATAAATCTTCTCACTGCTCACTCTGCTTACTCTCCCCCGTCACTCTCCTCCTTCTCACTCTCATCTTATCATTGGTGGTTTGGCTATAAAAGGGAGACACCCCTCTCGATAGAGGATACAATAAACACAAACCCTAAACATTTCTCCTCTGAGTATTTGCCTCCAACCTCCGTTAATCCTCTCCCCACCGTGCAATAGTAAGAGGGAAGAAGTATCCAAACTTTCCTTGGAGATTGTCAACTTGCATAAGGGGGTCAGGTGATAAAGGTTACTGATGCCTTCCTCGACTACCTTGATTGTCGTATTCCTCGTCTACCTTGATCAACATTTTTGCCAACCCCCCAACATCTATGTCTCATTGCATCACGATCTTTTAATCATCAAGCCCGCTCTACGAAATCAATCTAATTATTAATCAATTTTTATTTGATCTAGTTCTTTGAAATATGCCCAAGAGGAAATAATAAAGTTGTTATTATTGTATTTCTTGTTCATCATAAGGTTTTATTCTCCATGCTATAATTGTATTGACCAGAAACTAAATACATGTGTGGATATATAAACAATGTTGTGTCCCTAGTAAGCCTCTACTGACTAACTCGATGGTCAAATGATGGTTAAGGTTTCCTAACCATGGACATGTAATGACATTTGACAACTAGGTCATATCATTAGGAGAATGATGTGATAGACATACCCAAAACTAAGCATAACATTTGATCATGTCATGAAGTTTAATTGTTGTAGCTTTCTAAATATCAAGTACCATTTCCTTGGACTAAGATATAATGTAACTCCCCAGTACCGGAAGAATACTGTGTGGGCATCAACCATCACTTTGTAATTGGGCAATTATAAAGGTGTTCTTCAGATATCTCGGAAGGTGCTAGTTGGATTACATGGATCAAGACTGGGATTTGTTCCTCCATGTGTCAGAGAGATATCTCTGGGTCCTCCTGGTAACACAATATCATAAGTAGTTTGTAAGCATGTGACTAATGAGTTTAGTCACAGATATATTGTATTACAGAATGAGTAAAGAGAACTGGCTAGTAAAGAGACTACACTAGGTATGGTGATACCGACGGATGTAATCTCTAGCAAGTAATATATCACAAGACAAAGGAAATTGTTTATATGATTGTTTGAATCCTCAACATAATGGTTCGACCGCTGAAGATCTTCATAGAATATGTGGAAACCATTATAGGCGTTCATGGTCCCATTAGACGCTATTGGTTATTGATGAGAGAGGTTGTGTCAATCATGTCCACATGGTCTTGAACCCGTAGGGTCACATACTTAACATTTGATGTCGCTATGGTAGCAAGGAGATATTAAGGTAGTGATATCGAATTTTGATTTGGAGTCTCGGATGTGATCCACGACATCACGAGGAGCATCAGAATGATTATCTTCTTGGATGGCATAAAGTGATTAGCTTCTTGCATGGCAATTTTCGGTACCATCAAATATTTATGGCCGAAGAAGATTAAGCTAAGACAGTGTTTCGGTGCCCTAACTTTGTTGGTTTATTTGAGTGGTCTCTAATGACCTTGAGGTTAAAGAATGCGAGCGCTACTTAATAAAGATCTATGAATTTAATCTTCCATGATCTTCTTGTAGATATACTAGAAGTTAATAACAACTCTAGCAGATCCCATAAAACTGGTCTAACCCGTAAAAAAATTGATTTTTACAGTTTTTGGTTGGAAAATAAGCACTGAATAGATCCTGTAAAATGAAAAAAAACCGTAAAAATTTTCCAGGTTTCTTCATATCAAACCCTTTGAACCACAAAAATCTAGTTTTTAGTTGCTTCGGTGGAATTTTAGGCCAACCGTCACTGGAACTACGCAGACCTCTCTGGAATCCGGCCAACTCTGACTTTGCTTATCCATTCCTCTCTCTGAGTGATGCCCCCACATGCCCACATGCTTAGCTAGCTTAATGACTCATATGTGAAATGGCATCGTATGAGCACCTAGATGGGGGTGAATAGGTGCTACTACATTTTTTTATTTTTTTAAATTTAGGCTTTGCACAAAGGTAAACTCTCTAGATATGCAACTATAGTGAATTTACCTAAACGAGTAAAGAGTGTTAAGAGGAACGAGGTAACCAAGAGTGGATCACACAGAGACACTGGATTTAGTTACCACATTTCCTTCCTTTTGAGGGGAAGTACATCTATGTTGGAGGGGTGGACGGTACTAACACGACCATGCCACAAAGGCGTCACCCTATTCTCCGGTGAATCTTGCCACAAGTGGCTTGATCCACTCTTCCACTATACGGTACCCTTTGAGGCAGGAACCAACACCTTTACAACGAGCTCGAGGCACACATTTACAACTAAATTGGAGGCTCTCAATGAAGGAAATATGCCCTGAGAGGCAATAATAAAGTTGTTATTATGTATTCCTCGTATATGATAGATGTTTATTTTGCATGCTATAATTGTATTGATCGGAAACGTTAATACATGTGTGTTTAGTAAACAAAAAGGGTTCCTAGTTATGCCTCTCTTATAGACTAGCTTGTTGATTAACAAGATGATCAAGGTTTCCTGATCATAGACATTGGATGTTGTTAATAACAAGGTCACACCATTTGTGAAATGATGTGATGAACATTCATCCGAAGTATAGCATTACGGTCAAGTAATTATGTTTATATTGCTATAACATCATACGAATTAATCTTTATCCTTAGACCATGAGATCATGTTAATTGCTAACACCAAAAGAATATCTTGATAACATCAAACGTCACACCGTAATAGGGTGACTATAAAGATGGGTTCGATGCTACGAAGGTGTTATGTTGAGGCTCATGGATCAAGAGTGGAATTTGTCAATCCCGATGACGGATAGATATACTCTAGGCCCTCTCAGTGATATCACATTAAGATAGCTTGCAAGCAAGTGATGTGATCACTAGAATGTTATATCATGGGAACGAGAAAAGAGTGCATGTCGATAACGAGATCAAACTAGGTATTTGGACACCGATGATTGAATCTCGGACATGTATTATATCATGAGACAAAGGGATTAAGTTACTAGCGTTAAAGGTTCTCACGATCACAGAAGTCATCGTTGAATGTGTAGGAGTCAATATGGATCTCCAAGTCCCGCTTCTGACTATTGATCTGAGAGGAGTCTCAATCATGTCTGCATTATTCGCAAACCATAGGGTGACACACTTAAGGGTTACCGGACACCATTTTTGAGCACATATGTTTCAGACGAAAGGATTGCAAAGCGCAGGAATTGTTTCGGGTGAAATTGCAGAAAGTGGTTCTGCATGTGATATTGAAATGTTGCAAGGGGTTTTATGTGAATGTTTGTTAATTAAAGTAATTAACAAAATTCTGAATATATTTAATAAAAAGAGTTTTATTAAATGAGAGAGCATTAAACTTAGAGAATTTTAATGCATTTAAAGTGGAGACTTTAAAAGAGAATGTGAAGGGGCATTTTAATGTGGAGGAGTTACCACCACATGAATGGGGGAGGTGAGGGGTCACCCCCCATGGGGCGCCGGCCATGGGGAGGGGTACCCCCTCCTCCTAAAAAAGGCCACCCCTCTCATCCTTCTTCCTCACACCTCCTCGTGAAGGATCTCTCTTCCTATCTAGAATTATTCCCCCATGGTCTCGGATTAGCGAGATACATGTTCCCGGTGGCATTTCGTCTAGAAGGAGTTGCTGCTTCCGCTGCATCGCTGGAGCGAGGAGGTGGAGGTTGTCCGGTGGCTTGAACGTGTGTGCGGGGATGGATACGCTGCTGATTTGCAGCGCTCGGACTTCCACACGATCTTGAGATCGGCAAGTGTACGACTACATCAACCACGAGTTCCTACTCGTTAACAAAACTCGTTGTCTTCGAGCGTAAGTTATCCATGGATGTATGTCCACCCGTTGCTCTGTATCCAGTAGATAGATCTTGACGTGTAGTTCTCATCGTAGGAAATTTTTTGTTTTCTATGCTGCGGACCCAACAATGGTATCAGGGCCTGATCTATGTGTAGGTGCTTTGCACGGGTAGTAGACATATGTTTATATGTGGGCGATGATGATCATGTTATTGCATATTCTATGTATTTTGGATATTGGTGGCATAGTGGGATGAAGCGGCCCGGACCAAGCTTACATATCATCGTACATGAGACCGGTTCCACGACTGACATGCAACTTGTTTTGCATAAGTGGTTGGCGGGTGTCTGTCTCTCCTATTATAGTCAATATCTGATTTACAACGAGTTGCTAATAACTTGGTTATCCTTGTTGTGGTTCATGTTCGTAGGTAAGACCGGCTCTATCTCCGAAAGCCCTAAGCCATGTAAAACTTGCAATTGATAAATTAGAGGCGTCTAGTTTAGATCGTTGCTGGGCTAGTGTCTTGATATGATATTGTTGTAAGTAGAAGTATGATAGATACTCTTACAACACACTCAACGTGTAAGTTCCATAGACCTTGGCCTTACACACAAAGGAATGATAGAGATCATACCATGATGCAAATGATAGAGATCAAATGCATGGACCATATCATCTCACTTTACACATTAGATGTTAGCATCTTATACTGCTAGTTTGGCGCTTTTTGTAGCATTGTAAGATGATCCCTCATTTAGATATCAAGATAAAATGTGTTCTTCATTAAGTATGCACCGTTCTATGGATTGTGTTTAGAGACATCACGTGATGATCGGGTGTACTCGACTCTACGCTTTCATAGGAACAGGTGTAAGACAGTTTTACACACGCGAATACTAAGGTTCTTACTTGGTGAGCCTAGCATGTATAGACATGGCCTCGGAACACGGATCGAAAGGTTAAGCATGAGTCATATAGTTGATATGATGCCCATATATATGCTCGCCTTTGAAGCTACACCGACTCACGTGATGATCGGACTTGGTGTAGTGGATTTGGTTCATGTAATCACCAAAAAGACACGAGGGATGTCGTTTTTGAGTGGGAGTTCATTAGTAATTTGGATTAGTTGAACTCACTCTATCATAAACTTAGTCTAAATAAACTTTACAAATTCTGTTGTAGATGGCACCACCTGCTTTTAATTTCAATGTGTTCATGGAGAAATAGAAACTTGCTGCAAATGGTAGCAACTTCACCAACTGGGCTATGAATTTGAGGATTCTCCTCACTGCTGCACAAAAGCAATATGTGCTAGAGGCGGCGCTAGGCCCCCCCACCAGCTCCTGATGCCCGTGACAAGGAAAAGAATGTCTTTATAACTCGTCAGGAGGACCACAACTTAGTTCATTGCGGCATACCGTATGGGCTAGAGCCAGAACTTTGAAAGCATTTCGAAAATGGCAATACCTTTGATACCATGGGAGAATTGAAAATGATTTTCGATACCCATGCTGCCGTAGAGAGTTATAATGCTTCTGAAAAGTTCTTTAGCTACATGATGGAGGAGAAGAGCTCCGTTAGTGAGCACGTACTCAAAATGTCTGGGTACACCGATAAGGTTGTGTCCTTGGGAATAACGATTCCCATTGACTTAGGCATACATCGTGTTCTCCAATCTCCGTCACCTAGCTACAAGAGCTTCGTGATGAACTATAATATGCAGGGCATGAAGAAGTCTCTTCCCGAGCTTCTGTCAATGCTTAAGACTGCAGAAGTGGAGATTAGGAAAGAACATCAAGTGTTGATGATCAATAAGACCACCAGTTTCAAGAAGGACAAGAAAGGCAAGCAGAAGGGAAAGAAGGGTGGCAAATCTGTTGCCACACCTGAAAAGAAACCCCGAGCTGGCCCTTAGTCTGACACCGAGTGTTACTATTGCAAGGGGACTGGCCATTAGAAGCGCAATTGCCCCAAGTATTTGACGGACAAGAAGGCCGGCAAGGCAAACAAAGGTATATGTGATATACATGTTATTTATCTGTACTTGATTAGTACTCACAGTAGCACCTGGGTATTTGATACGGGATCTATTGCTAATATATGTAATTCGGTTAAGGGGCTGCGGAACAAGCGACGACTAGCAAGGGATGAGGTCATGATGTGGGTCGGCAATGGATCAAGAGTTGATGTGATCACCGTCGGAACATGATACGTCCAAAACGTATCTACTTTCCCGAACACTTTTGCTATTGTTTCTCCTCTAAACTTGTGTGATTTGGATGCAACTAATGCGAACTGACGCTGTTTTTAGCAGAATTGCCTTGGTGTCTACTTTTTTTTTGCAGAAAACCAACTATTAGGAAAAATCCCGGAAAATATGCCAAAAATCCTATTTCACCTGAAGACTCCAGGAGCCAGAATACGAGACGGAGAAGAGCCAGGGGGTGGCCACACCACCTGGTGGCGCGGGCCAGGCCTGGCCGCGCCAGGGAGTGGTGTGAGCCCCCCAGGCACCCCCTCGGCCTCTCTCTTCGCCTATAAGGAGCCTTCTGACCTAAAAACTTCGGGGGGTTGGACATTTTTTTAGAAGGAGTTCCGCTCCGCCGCCACCACCAGATTCCACGAAACAGCACCAGAAACTCCATTGTGACACCCTCCCGGGACGGGGAATTGGAGATCATCGCCATCATCATCACCATCGCTTCTCCATCGACCATCCATGTTTCCCCCATCTATGAGTGAGTAATCCCCCACTATAGGCTATGGGGATGGTAGGGATTGGATGAGATCGTTCATGTAGTGGCATCAGATTGTTAGGGCATGGTGCCTAGTATCTTTTATTAGTGCTTTATGACTTTGTTGCGACTTGTTGTGCTTAATGCTTGTCACTAGGGCCTGAGTGCCATGATTTCAGATCTGAACATGTTATTGATTCATTATGATAGTATTGTTTTTGGTCTTATCTACAAGTTGTATACACACGTTGCTGTCCAGAACCTATGGCCCCGAAGTGACAGAAATCGAGATAACCGGAAGGGAATGGCTTTGATGTGAGGATCACATGTGTTAACGGAGTGTTAATGCTTTGCTCGGGTGCTCTATTAAAAGGAGCACCTTAATTGCCAGTAGTTCCCTAGAGGCCCGCCGCAAACAGGTTAAGGACAAAAGATGTTGTGCAAGTTCTCATTGCACGTATGACTATATATGGAACACATGCCTAGGATTGTCTAGTACTTGGATGCTTTATCTTATTTATCTGCAATTGCCCTATGTTCTAATTGCTATGTGAATTGTCTTGTCCATGCAATGCCCGTCCATCCATCCCTATGCCTACCGCACTCGAATCCCACTGTTACTACTTTTGTTACTACTGTCTTTGCTTTACTACTTCTGTTACTTTGGTATTCCTACTACAAAACTGTTGCTACTGATAAACTGTTGTGAGCAAGATTGTTTCCAGGTGCAGCTGAATTGACAACTCAGTTGTTAAGGCTTATAAATATTCTTTGGCTCCCCTTGTGTCGAATCAATAAATTGGGTTTCACTTCCCTCGAAAATACTGTGATACACCCCTATACTTGTGGGTCATCAATACTATTTTCTGGCGCCGTTGCCGAGGAGCATAGCTTTATTTATCAAGCTCACTTGGATTCTCTATTATTCACTGCTATCCATCTATCATGGGTAAGTCTCGTGATGGCAAGGTTCCTATTTTACCATCCACTACAAGAAGAGGTACGGTTCTGAACACCTCTGTTGCTCTTGATTCACCGTCTGTTTTGAGTAAGTTCCTTACACCACCACATACACATGCTACACACACTGCTACTACTGCTGAATCTGAAACTTATGATGCTTATGATGCTGCTTCTACTGTGCTTGATAAGAGTGGTTCATTAGGTCCTTTCCTAGATGTTACGGTTGCTAGAACTATAGCTGGAAATACTGAAACTCCTAATGAAGACACTACCACACCTGTTAGCTCACCTGAGTCTAGTGAGAGTTATGATATTGAAGATGGTTACGTTGAGATGACCGATGAGTTTATTAAAGAATGTAAGAACACCCATGATAGGAGCGCTGCTAAGAGTCTCCTTGAGAGGCGTACTATTAGACCCAAATTGTCTCCTGATGCTAAGTTTGCTGCTTCTCCCATAAACATTATAGATGAAGATTATGATTTCTCTCTCGATCTATCTTACATAGCTATTGTTGAGAAAGAACCTTTTTGTGGGACTAAGAATGAAAGTGCGGTAGCACATATGAATGAACTTTCTACCATGGTGCTTGTTTTCTGATGATATTAAGATGCGTACTTACTTTGTTGCTAAGATTTTCCCTTTTCACTGAAAGGAGAAGCTAAAACTTGGTTTAGTAATTTACCTCCTGGATCTATTGATAGCCCTGAGTGCTTGATTGGTACTTTCCTGCAGAAATATTTTCCTCCCAGTGCTAGACATGCTATTTTGCAGGAACTTTTTGATTTTAAACAAGGAGAAAAAGAGGTATTGTCCGAATCTTGGGCAAGGTTTTGTGCTTTGATTCATGCACAGGCTGGAAGTCCATTACCTAAGAATGAGCTTCTTGATATATTTTATAATGGACTAACTGAAGAATCTAGGACATACCTAGATAGTTGTGCTGATTGTGTTTTCAGGAATAGGACTCCTAAGGAAGCTGAGGAATTAATGGCTAAAATAAGCAAGAATTATGAAGATTGGACTCCTCCTAAACAAGCTATACCTAAAGTAATTGTACCTGAACCATCTATTCCTGTGCCTATTCCAACATCAAAGAAGAGGGGAGTTATTGCATTAAATGATGAAGTGATGAAGGAAGCTAAGAAATGTCTTAAGGAGAAGGGAATTAAAGCTGCAGATGTCAAAAATTTACCTCCTATAGAAGAATTATGTAAGCCTATTCCCTACTCACCCACTATTGAGGTACACTCTCTCCAACACTTTGATGAAGGTGATATCCCTTACTCTAAACCTCCTGATCAATGCTTAGAAGAATTTGATATCTTTATTGTTAAGCAAGATAACTTTAATAAAAGGGTGCAAAATCATCTAATGGAAAACACTAGAGCTATTATTGAGTTGAAAGATATTGTGGAAAGAACCTCTAATGATGTTAAAATGATTGTTAAACACTTTCAAATGGTTCAAACTCAAATAGATCAACTCGTTAAAGTGCAAAACGACTTGCTAGTTAATGCTGCTAAAGAAAAACATGCTTATGAAATTAGAACTAGAAGTGGTGCTGCTACCCAGGATCCTCTATATCCTGAGGGGCATCCCAAAAGAATTGAGCAGGATTCTCAACAAGTTGAAAATAGTGGTTCTACTCGTAAGAAAAGGAAAAAGAAACATAAAACTGTTGTAGAACCCTCTGAACCTGCTATAGATCCTAATAGTATATCTATCTCTGATGCTGAAACTGAAAGTGGTAATGAAGAAAATGTTGTTCCTAATGAAGAAAAAGTTGAAGAAGAACCTGAAAACCACACTAAGAATACTAAATACACCAAATAAGATTTTATTGCTAAGAAACATGGTAGTGAAAGAGAACCTTGGGTCCAAAAACCTATGCCTTTCCCTGATAAGAAACACAAGTCAAAGGAAGATGAACACTATAATAAGTTTTGTGAGTGGATGAAGCCTTTATTCTTGCAAATTCCTTTGACTGATGCTATTAAATTGCCTCCTTACTCAAAGTATATGAAGGACATTGTCTTGAATAAAAGGAAGATCCCTAATGAAGAAATTTCTACTTTGCTTGCTAATTATTCCTTCAATGGTAAGGTTCCTAAGAAACTTGGAGACCTGATTCCAACTATCCCTTGCTCTATTAAGAACAGTTATGTTAGAACGCTTTGTGATTTGGGAGCTGGAGTTAGTGTTATGCCTTTCTCTCTCTATAAGAGGCTTCAACTTGAAAAATTAATACCAACTGATATATCTTTGCAAATGGCTAATAAATCTACCACCATTCCTGTGGGTATATGTGAGGATGTACCTGTTTAGGTGTCTCACAATTGCTTGATATTAACTGATTTTGTTGTGCTTGAAATGCCCGAAGATGATAATATGTCTATTATTCTTGGGAGACCTTTTCTTAATACTGTAGGAGATGTTATTGATTGTAATCAAGGAAAGGTGACCTTCAATGTTAATGACAAGGAACATACTATCTATTTCCCCAAGAAGATTGAAATGACTTATGGTTTGAATTCAATTGAACATGTTGAAGGCATTCAAGTTGGAGAAATATATTGTCCCATACCAAGAGAAAAATTTGAAACTATTATGATTGGGACCATTGCTATCAAAGTTGAGGTAACATAATCATTAGTGGAGTACAAAGTTTTGTCTCATATGCAATTGTTTTGGTAACAAGACCTGATCAACCTTGTTAACAAAAGGATTCCATTGAGCAAAACAATGTTTTCATTATGATTATCTCCGTTTATTTCTATCCTTTGCATTTTAGTTTTTGCTTTCGTTTAGTTTTCTTTTTGTTGTTAGTTGCTTGCATGTTAGAAATTCTGTAGTTCTAGCCTTGTTTTGTCCTTGCATCATGTTTCCAAAAATAAAAAAATCTGTCTGTCAGAAAAATCATTCTTCTATTTCTGAAAAATGCCCAAAAATAAAGTGTCTCGAAAAATTCCAAAAAAATCATATTAAATTTTTACGTGAAAAAAGGGGCAGAGGAGTACCTGGGAGGTACCAAGGGGCCCACCAGGAAGGCACACCACATGGTGGCGCGACCAGCCTTGGGTGGCGCCATGCCCTGGTGTAGGCCACCCCTGGCCACCCCACTAACTCTCTCACCTGCCACTTTCTTCTCTCTCCCGAGTAAGCTCCAGTTCATAGCTCAAAATCGCATTATTGCTGTGCTTGCTCTCGATTTTTTCGATCTCCTTGCTCAACCCATCTTTCTTGCTGAAATTTGGAGCATTTGTTCCCTGGTATGTGACTCCTCCCCTTGTCCAAGTAGATTTGTGTTTAGTGGATTATATGTTGAGTATTTTGCTATTGTAGGTGACTGGTTATGAGAGCTTGTAAGCTTGTTTGATGCTTAGAGATATAGTTTTGATGCATGTTTAGGCCTCTTGCAAGTCCCTATGAGTAGAATCCTTCTTTATATTTACTTTGCAATCACTTGTTTGATAGGTGTTTAAATTTCAGAGTAGAAGATGAGTGAACACCACCTAAACCAACATGAGCTTTGGGTACTTGAGGTCATGAAGGTCCACCGGGAGGAGGAAGTTTTTCCTTCCATTTATCCATGCTCTGAGTTCATGAGAGCTGCATGAATTCTACAAGATTTCCACACTTTGGTTTCTAATGCAGGGTTAGAGCACTTTTTGGAAGACGAACCTTGTCAATTTGTGAAGCTAACCATGTCTGTGGTGCAGGACTTCCAATTTAGTCACTCTTTGCCTAACCCCATGGTCCATTACAAAATTTACAATATAGCTGTCGACCTTTCTCTTGATGATTTTTGTGCAGCTATTAAGGTACCTCAATGGGGATCATGTAGAAAGATTAAGGAGAGACCTGAACCACTCATGGATTTATCTGAAATTTGCCAAGGGAGTAGCTTCTCGAAGGAGAATGGAAAAATCCGTAACATTCATCTTCCCTCCATTCGCTACTTTGCCTACTTTATTGCCAAGTGTGTTCTTGCTAGGAAAACTGCCAATAAGATATCTTCGTTTGATCTAGCATTTATCTATGCTGCTCTTAAACGAGATAGGTCTTACAACTTAGGTGCTTTGATAGCTTTCCGTCTTGCTGCTAACCGTGAGAAAGGTGGAATTTGTGGAGGCCTCATTGCTTCTCGTTTACTAGCATTGCATGGTTTAGTGCCTCATCATCTAGACCTACGGTTTCCCATAGAGAGGCTTGATCTTAATTCCTTGATTCAACATAAATTTGTTTCCTCGTGGGCTAGTATGAGTGAGTTATCTTATGAAATAACCTTTCTCAAAGCTGGTTGGAGAAAGAGCAAGTTTGAGAGTGTTGTTCTTTTGCCTGCACCTGTTTTGTTTAACCTTGATAACAGGGAACGATGGTCCCTCACTGAGGAGGAGCTTGACACGTACTTGGAAGAGCTCTCCCAACAGGAGCAGGACACTAGAAGAGAGGTCACGGATGATTCGTCCAGCCCTCGAATGAGGGAGAGTCTTCATATCAGCAACCCGCTTATGATTGGGGAGCTTCTTCTTCTTCTCATGGGCCCAGCTACGACCATTCTTACCAAGATCCACCCGCTTGGAACCCCTATTCGTACATGGATTGATACCCACTTAGGCCAAAAGCCTAAGCTTGAGGGGAGGTACGCTGACACCGCACTCATCTCCATATCATGTTGCGTCGGTACTTTGTATATTCATGTTTTCGTTCTCTTTTTAGTTTTCATTCTTCTTTGCTTTTGCTTTCTAAAAACACAAAAAGACCAAAAATATTTCTGTTTTTTCTCTTTGGTTTGCTTCTTCTTTTTGCCTTGGTTTGCTTTTCCCTTTTTGCTTTGTTTGAACTATTCGAAAAACCCAAAAAGATTTTGCTTTGCTTGTTTTTCCCTTTTTATTCTTGTTTAAAAATCGAAAACACCAAAAATATTTGTCGTTCTTCTTTGGTTTTTGCGAGTTTGCTACAGGTTCAATGATCCTTAGTGGATATTGGTTTCATTTTATTATTCAAGCCACACAAGTGAAGAGCAATAATGAGGATCAATGACAACTTGAGGCGTGGTAAGAGGCTGGTAACGAACTCTATTTTTTTTCATTTTTGTACATATACTCATCACTGTGGGCTTGCTTAGTCCGTTCAAGTAGGGTGTATGTTATCTTTGGATGCTTAGTAGTTCTTGCTTTCTTATGATTAGCTCCAGCTCGCTAATAGTTTGTAGCATGTCTTATGAATGTTTGCTTGCATATGCTCTATTCATAAATTGGTATGACACCATGGTATCCTCCTCTGAATGTTTCATTTGAATTGACTTGGCACATGCTCACGCATGCACATGACTGTAATAATCAGTTAAGCCTCGATGGATTATTTTGCCTTGAGGATCTTGAATCACTTTCATGATTAGTCTTGTTTTGTTGCAAGCATGATAATGATAGTTATTGCTCTCTCGTTTGTCGCTCCCTTACTATTGCTAGCCTTCACTTACACTGAGTGTTTTACTCATGTTTCCAACTCCCTTAAACCAAATATTGCCAAAGTGTCCACCATACCTACCTATTAGCATCATTTGCTACTTCCGTGCATATTCAATATGCCTTGTTTTCTTCCGAATAAAATGTTTGCTTGTTATGAGAAAATTAGTTAGTAAAGCTCTCACGAACTTGATGGCACACTTTATTTCCTGCACTTAGTAAACCTGAACCATTGTGAACTCTCCATGAAAGTTATATGCTTGCAAATTATAGGCTGGGGATTAGCAGAACCGTGCTGTCATGGGGAACACTTTCAACACTTGTGAATATATACCCAGTTGATACCTTGCTCTTTTGTTTGCGGATGTCATCGGTGTGAAATAAAAGGGGAGCTTGTAAGTCCATGGAGTTATGTATGTGTGTTAGAGAAACGCCTGGGCCGCTGATCTAATCCATGCTGACATGGTGGAAACCTGCAGCGTAACCATAATGATATCTATGAAGCATTCTTCTTAAAAAAAGAGAGAGATAGCTATTGAGAAAAAGAAAAAAAAGAGTTTTATGAAAAGAGGAAAGAGAGAAAAAAAGCACCATTTTCCCATGGTAAATAAGAAGATTGCTGAGATACTCATTGTGCCTTGCCTTGTCATTTTGATATGGGGATTCTTCCGTATCATCGGGCAAGGGGTACCCCGTTGGCGGTTCTTAATGATACGCACATACTTACGATGACAAGAACTTACCGGTAACTAAAGTTGAGTAGCATGAGGAGCGGCCCTCGTACTCAAGGGACTTGGGATTCTCAGTTTATAGTCCGTCAAGCATATAACTCAGATTGGACCTCACTTTCACCTTAACCACATTAAAGATGCTTATGACAGGGGCAATGAGAGCTCAAAGCTAACGAGTACCATACTTTCAACATTTGGAAGCCTTTCAAATTATTCAAAACCTTTTCTTCTACTTGTTGAGTCTCCACTTATTCTTTGAGCACCTTCTTAAGAGCATAGTTGTCATTCTTTGTGTTTGCTCCATTACTTGATTATTTGTGTTATGACTTTGATGCTTGTATCCTTGATATCTTTACTTCTAGTCATCACTTGAACTTCAGAGGTGCCTTGATATTCATAATCAAAGGGCAAGCAAGATACCACTCTATCATACCTTTTTATGAGCATTGTAATGTTGCTTATATTTGTGCTCCATGCTACTTATTATTCTTGAGTTGGAATCTCTTCATAGCTTGTAATGACTATTAAGTAGACTCAGCTGCATACTCTTTATTATGAACTGTCTAAGTAGTTGATCACAGTGCTGAGAATATTTACATCATATGAAGCAAATGTGTTCGTGAAAGTTCTTTTATCGCACTCAGTTTTCAACTGAATTGCTTGAGGACAAGCAATAAGCTAAGCTTGGGGGAGTTGATACGTCCAAAACGTATCTACTTTCCCGAACACTTTTGCTATTGTTTCTCCTCTAAACTTGTGTGATTTGGATGCAACTAATGCGGACTGACGTTGTTTTCAGCAGAATTGCCTTGGTGTCTACTTTTTGTGTAGAAAACCAACTATCAGGAAAAATCCTGGAAAATATGCCAAAAATCCTATTTCACCCGAAGACTCCAGGAGCCAGAATACGAGACGGAGAAGAGCCAGGGGGTGGCCACACCACCTGGTGGCACGGGCCAGGCCAGGCCGCGCCAGGGGTGGTGTGGGCCCCCAGGCACCCCCTCGGCCTCTCTCTTCGCCTATAAGGAGCCTTCTGACCTAAAAACTTCGGGGGGTTGGACGTTTTTCCAGAAGGAGTTCCGCTCCACCACCACCACCAGATTCCATGAAACAGCACCAGAAACTCCGTTCTGATACCCTGCCGGGACGGGGAATTGGAGGAGATCATCGCCATCATCATCACCATCGCTTCTCCCTCGACCATCCATGTTTCCCCCATCTATGAGTGAGTAATCCCCCGCTGTAGGCTATGGGGATGGTAGGGATTGGGTGAGATCATTCATGTAATGGCATCATATTGTTAGGGCATGGTGCCTAGTATCTTTTATTAGTGCTTTATGACTTTGTTGCGACTTGTTGTGCTTAATGCTTGTCACTAGGGCCCGAGTGCCCTGATTTCAGATCTGAACATGTTATCGATTCATTATGATAGTATTGTTTTTGGTCTTATCTACAAGTTGTATACACACGTTGTTGTCCGGAACCTATGGCCCTGAAGTGACAGAAATCGGGATAACCGGAAGGGAATGGCTTTGATGTGAGGATCACATGTGTTCACGGAGTGTTAATGCTTTGCTCCGGTGCTCTATTAAAAGGAGCACCTTAATTGCCAGTAGTTCCCTAGAGGCCCCTTGCAAACGGGTGGCGGGGACAAAAGATGTTGTGCAAGTTCTCATTGCGAGCACGTATGACTATATATGGAACACATGCCTAGGATTGTCTAGTACTTGGATGTTTTATCCTATTTATCTGCAATTGCCCTATGTTCTGATTGCTATGTGAATTGTCTTGTCCATGCAACGCCCGTCCATCCATCCCTATGCCTACCGCTTTTCGAATCCCATTCTTTGCTTTTGTTACTACTGTCTTTGCTTTACTACTTACATTTGCTATTCCTACTACAAAACTATTGCTCTTGATAAACTGCTGTGAGCAAGATTGTTTCAGTGTGCTGAATTGACAACTCAGTTGTTAAGGCTTATAAATATTCTTTGGCTCCCCTTGTGTCGAATCAATAAATTGGGTTTCACTTTCCTCGAAAATACTGCGATACACCCCCTATACTTGTGGGTCATCAGAACGCTGCCTCTCCATATGCCATCGGGATTAGTTATAAATCTGAATAATTGTTATTTGGTGCATGCACTGAGCATGAACATTGTATCCGGATCGTGTTTGATGCAAAGTGGTTATTCCTTTAAATCTGAAAACAATGGTTGTTCGATTTATAAGAATGATATCTTTTATGGTCATGCACCTGTGTTGAATGGTTTATTTCTATTGGATCTCGATTGTAGTATTACGCATATTCATAATGTTGATACTAAAAGGATTAAACTTGATAATGATATATCTACATATATGTGGCACTGCCGTCTAGGTCATATTGGCGTTAAACGCATGAAGAAACTCCATTCTGATGGACTTTTGGAATCACTTGATTTTGAATCATTTGATACATGTGAGCCATGCCTTATGGGCAAGATGACTAGAACGCTGTTTTCCGGTTCAATGGAACGGGCGATAGGTTTATTGGAAATCATACATACTAATGTATGTGGACCAATGAGTGTGTCGGCGCGAGGTGGATATCGTTATTTTGTTACTTTCACGGATGATTTGAGTAGATACGGGTATATCTATGATGAAACACAAGTTTGAAACCTTTGAAAAGTTCAAAGAATTTCAGAATGAAGTGGAAAATCATCGTAACAGAAAGTTCAAATTTTTGCGGTCCGACCGTGGAGGTGAGTATCTAAGTTACGAGTTTAGCACACACATGAAAGAGTGTGGAATAGTTTCATAACTCACGACTGCTGAAACACCACAACGTAATGGTGTGTAGGAACGTCGTAATCGTACTTTATTGGATATGGTTCGATCTATGATGTCTCTGACTGACTTGCCACTATCATTTTGGGGTTATGCACTAGAAACCGCTACATTCACTTTAAATCAGACACCATCTAAATTCGTTGAAACGACACCATATGAATTATGATTTGGAAACAAACCTAAGCTGTCATTTCTTAAAGTTTGGGGATGCGATGTTTATGTGAAGAAACTTCAGCCAGATAAACTCGAACTCAAAGCGGAAAAATGCGTCTTCATAGGATACCCTAAGGAAACGATTGTGTATACCTTCTATCACAGATCCGAGGGCAAGGTTTTTGTTGCCAAGAATGGATCCTTTCTTGAGAAGGAGTTTCTCGCGAAAGGTGTGAGTAGTCGAAAGGTAGAACTCGAAGAGGTTATTGAACCTTCTCTTCATGAAATGGCGAGTAGCGCAGCACCGGAAATTGTTTCGGAGTTGACTTCACCTAATGAAGAGAGAGCTAATGATATTTATCATGAAACTCCGAAAGAGGACACTACCGAACCTCGCAGGTCAAGTAGGACACTTGCATCTCCTGAACTGTACGGCAATCCTGTTGTGAATTTCATGGTTGATGAAATGGATGACCCTGCGACATATGAAGAAGCGGTGATGAGCCCGGATTCCAACAAATGGCTAGAAGCCATGAAATCTGAGATGGAATCCATGTACGAAAACCAGGTTTGGACCTTGGTGGACTTACCTCACGATCGAAAGGCCGTTGAGAATAAATGGATTTTAAAAATAAAAACTGATGCTGATGGTAATGTGACCATCTATAAGGCTCGACTTGTCGCAAAGGGTTTTTGACAAATTCAAGGAGTTGTTTACGATGAGACATTCTCTCCCGTAGCGATGCTTAAGTCGGTTAGGATTATGTTAGCAATTGCTGCATATTTCGATTATGAAATATGGCAGATGGATGTCAAAATTGCGTTCCTCAATGGTAATATTGAAGAAGAGTTGTATATGATACAACCTAAGGGTTTTGTCAATCCTAAGGATGCTGATAAGGTATGCAAACTTCAGCGATCCATCTATGGACTAAAGCAAGCATCCCGGAGTTGGAATCTCCGCTTTGATGAGGTGATCAAAGAGTTTGGATTTGTCCAAACTTATGGAAGACCTTGTTGAAGCGTCATACATATTAGGCATTAAAATCTATAGAGATAGATCAAGGCGCCTAATTGGGCTATCGCAGAATACATACCTTGATAAGATATTAAAGAAGTTTAATATGGACGGAAGTAAGAAGGGGTTCTTACCTATGTTGCAAGGCAAGACATTGAGCAAGACTCAAAGTCTGGCTACAGTGGATGAAAAGAGAGATAATGGATAAGATCCCCTATGCCTCGGCCATAGGCTCTATAATATATGCCATGCTATGTACAAGACTGGATGTGGCACATGCTATTAGTTTGACTAGTAGGTACCAATCTGATCCAGGTTCGGAACACTGGATAGCAGTCAAGAATATCCTTAAGTACTTGAGAAGAACTAGGGATATGTTTCTTATATACGGAGGTGAAGAAGAGCTAGTCGCTAAGTGTTATGTCGATGCGAGTTTTGACACCGATCCGGATGACTCTAAGTCTCAATCCTGATACGTAATTCTCTTGAACGGAGTAGCAGTTAGTTGGAGGAGTTCCAAATAACCTGTGGTGGCTGGATCAACGACGGAGGCGGAATATGTTGCTGCTTCGGAAGCGGCGCAGGAAGCGGTTTGGATGAAAGAGTTCATAACGGAACTAGGTGTGGTTCCTAGTGCATTGGACCCAATGGTGATCTATTGTGACAACAATGGAGCCATAGCCAACGCCAAGGAACCGAGGTCTCACAAGAATTCCAAGCATATTAAGCGCCGATTTCACTCCATCCGCGAGCATGTCAAGGATGGAGATATAAAGATTTGTAAAGTACACACAGATCTAAATGTAGCAGATCTGTTGACTAAAGTTCTCCCTAGGGCAAAACATGATCAACACCAGAACTCCATGGGTGTTATATTTATCACTATGTGAACTAGATTATTGTCTCTAGTGCAAGTGGGAGACTGAAGGAAATATGCCCTGAGAGGCAATAATAAAGTTTTTATTATGTATTCCTTGTATATGATAGATGTTTATTTTGCATGCTGTAATTGTATTGATCAGAAACGTCAATACATGTGTGTTTAATAAACAAAAAGGGTTCCTAGGTATGTCTCTCTTATAGACTAGCTTGTTGATTAACAAGATGATCAAGGTTTCCTGATCATAGATATTGGATGTTGTTAATAACAAGGTCACATCATTTGTGAAATGATGTGATGAACATTCATCCAAGTATAGCATTACGATCAAGTCATTATGTTTATATTGCTATAACATCATACGAAGTAATCTTTATCCTTAGACCATGAGATCATGTTAATTGCTAACACCAAAAGAGTATCTTGATAACATCAAACATCACACCATAACAGGGTGACTATAAAGATGGGTTCCGTGCTATGAAGGTGTTATGTTGAGGCTCATGGATCACGAGTGGAATTTGTCAATCCCGATGACGGATAGATATACTCTGGGCCCTCTCAGTGATATCACATTAAGATAGCTTGCAAGCAAGTGATGTGATCACTAGAATGTTATATCACGGGAACGAGAAAAGAGTGCATGTCGGTAACGAGATCAAACTAGGTATTTGGATACCGATGATCGAATCTCGGACATGTTTTCTATCATGAGACAAAGGGATTAAGTTACTAGCGTTAATGGTTCTCACGATCACAGAAGTCATCGGTGAATGTGTAGGAGTCAGTATGGATCTCCAGGTCCCGCTTCTGATTACTAATCTGAGAGGAGTCTCAATCATGTCTGCATTATTCGTGAACCGTAGGGTGACACACTTAAGAGTTACTGGACACCATTTTGGAGCACATATGTTTCAGACGAAAGGATTGCAAAGCGCAGGAATTGTTTCGATAGAAACTAGAATTGTTTCGGGTGAAATTGCAGAAAGTGGTTCTACATGTGATATTGAAATGTTGCAAGGGGTTTCATGTGAATGTTTGTTAATTAAAGTAATTAAAAAAATTCTGAATAAATTTAATAAAAAGAGTTTTATTAAATGAGAGAGCATTAAACTTAGAGAATTTTAATGCATTTAAAGTGGAGACTTTAAAAGGAAATGTGAAGAGGCATTTTAATGTGGAGGGGTTACCACCACATGAATGGGGGAGGTGAGGGGTCACCCCCCATGAGGCACCGGCCATGGGGAGGATCACCCCCTCCTCTTATAAAAGGCCCCCTCTTCCTCCTTCTTCCTCACACCTCCTCGTGAAGGATCTCTCTCGCCCTCTAGAATTATTCCCCCATGGTCTCGGATTAGCGAGATACATGTTCCCGGTGGCATTTCGTCTGGAAGGAGTTGCTGCTTCCGCTGCATCGCTGGAGCGAGGAGGTGGAGGTTGTCCGGTGGCTTGAACGTGTGTGCGAGGACGGATTGGTTGTTGATTTGCGATGCTCGAAATTCCACACGATCTTGAGATCGGCAAGTGTACGACTACATCAACCACGAGTTCCTACTCGTTAACAAAACTCGTTGTCTTCGAGGGTAAGTTCTCCATGGATGTATGTCCACCCGTTGCTCTGTATCTAGTAGATAGATCTTGGCGTATAGTTCTCATCGTAGGAATTTTTTTGTTTTCTATGCTGTGGACCCAACACTCAAGTAGGACAACAAGCTGTCACAACAAATCAATATTAGCAATGGAAAACCGAGATCTCGGATTTCCAAAGAAACTCTAGATGCAAGGGTCCCTCAAGTGAATGAGGAGGCAATTCATATCGCTTCGGTGATGATGTAGATTAATGCCTTCTCCTTCAATTCTCCAAATATCAAGACCTTCAGGTCGTTGAATGGAGAGATCGTGTGATTTTAGTGGCTCACGAAATTTTGTTCTTGAGTGGAATCGAGCAACCCTAGGTTGAAGATGGGGAGGGTGATACGTTGCTAACGTATCCATAATTTTTGATGTTCCATGCTTGGTTTTTATATACTTTCTTATGTTTTTTCCACGCTTTGGAGTACTTTTTATACACTTTCTTGGACTAACCTATTAACAAGATGCCATAGTGTCAGCTGCCTATTTTCTGCTGTTTTTGGTTCTAGGAAAGTCAGAAAATGAATATTCTTAGAATTGGACGGGACAAAAGCCAAAGTCAGTTTTTCACCGAGGGGGACATGGAGCCAGAGTACGAGACAGAGAGGGCGGAGGCCACCACACCACTGGCCAGCACGGCCAAGCTGCCCGCCAGGTGGTGTGGTCGCCTAGGGCACCCCCTCGGCCTCCCCTTTCGCCTATAAGATGCCTCTAATACAGAAACCCTAAGTACCCGATCAAAATTCCACGAAAGAGTCTGTAGCCGCCGTCGTCTCCATCCCTAGATCGAGAGGGATCTGAATATCTTCCCGACACCCTGCCGGAGGGGAGAATTCACCCTGGAGGCCTTCTTCATCACCATGCAAGCCTCCGGTGTGATGCGTGAGTAGTTCATCCTTGGACTACGGATCCATGTAGTAGCTATATGGTTGGTTATTCTCCTTTGTGCTACCATGTTTAGATCTTGTGAGCTCCGTTCATGATCAAGATCATCTATTTGTAATCCTACATGTTGTGTTTGTGGAGATCCGATGGATATTGAGATGCTATTTCAGATTGATTGTTGATTCTATTATGTCTTTGTTATTTTTGATCTTGCATGCTCTCCGTTGTTAGTAGATATCTTGGCCGAGTAGATGCTAGCAACTCCAAGAGGGAGTATTTATGCTCGATAGTGGGTTCATGCCTCTAGTAATATGGGGAAGTGACAGAAATCTCTAAGGTACTAGATGTGCTATTGCTACTAGGGAGAAACCAACAATCCTTTGCTCATAGAACAATCGTATTGTTTACTTTACACGCAATGTGTAACGCAATTATCTGTTGCTTGCAACTAATACTGGAGGGGGTTCGGATTATAACCTGAAGGTGGATTATTAGTCATAGATGCAGTTGGATTACGGTCTATGTATAATATTGTAATTCCCAATCAAATCTCATAGGAGTCAAGATGATTAGTATATGCATGTATGCTTTCTCGATGTTTGTCAATTTCCCCGCTGTAATTTTTTCACCCAACATGTCATCTATCTTAAGGAGAACCACCACTAGTGAACTATGGACCCCGGTACTTTCTTTTACCATCAATCTACAACTATTTACTGCTTTCTGTTTACTTTCTACAAGCTCAATACGTTTAATCCTTTGCTTTCAGCAAAACCGGTGAGATTGACAACCTCACTGTAAGTTGGGGGAAAAGTTATGTGGTTGTGTTGTGCAGGATTCCAAGTTGGCAACAACACCTTGGAGGTGTTTCCTTGCTCCTACTGGTTCGATAACCTTGGTTTCATAACTGAGGGAAAACTTGCTGTTGTGCTAATCATACCTTCCTCTTGGGGTTCCCCAACGAGCTCGATATATTTTGGGCCATCAAGCTCTTTTTCTGGCGCCGTTGCCAGGGAGTCAAGGATACCTTCACAAGGGGAGTCTCTCATAACCAATCTCTTTACTTTGTTATTTTTGTTTTTCTTAGTTTATTTTTGCTTTGTTTGCTTGTTTCTTTATCAAAAACACACACAAATTAGTTTTACTAGTTTGCTTTCTTTATTAAAAACACAAAAAATGACTACTCTTAAAAACACTAAGTTGTGTGACTTCACTAGCACAACCAACAATGATTTCATGTGCACACCTATTGCTCCACATGTTCCTGAAGCTACTTTCTTTGAAATTAAACCTCCTCTACTCAATCTTGTTATGAGAGAACAATTTTCTGGTATTGGTAATGAAGATGCTGCTACTCATCTAAATAACTTTGTTGAACTTTGTGAGATGCAAAAGCATAGGGATATAGATGGGGATTTTATTAAGCTTAAATTGTTTCCTTTCTCTTTGAGAGGAAAAGCTAAAGAATGGTTGCAATCCTTAACTAGAGATAGTATTGATTCTTGGACTAATGCAAAGATGCTTTCATTGGAAAATACTATCCTCCTGCTAAGATTATATCTATGAGAAGTTAAATAATGAAGTTTAAACAATCTAGTAATGAACATGTTTCTCAAGCTTGGGAAAGAATGAAATCTTTGGTAAAGAATTATCCCACTCATGGACTAACTGCTTGGATGATTATCCAAACCTTTTATGCAAGATTGAACTATTCTTCAAGAAATCTATTGGATTTTGCTGCTGGAGGTACCTTTATGACCATTACTTTGGGTGCTGGAACAAAGCTTCTGGATAATATGATGGTTAACTATTTTGAATGGCACACTGAAAGAGCTCCACAAGGTAAGAAGGTAAATTTTGTTGAAGAAACCTCCTCCTTAAGTGATAAAATTGATGTTATTATGTCTATGCTTGTTAATGGGAAAGCTCATATTGATCCAAATCATGTTCCCTTAGCCTCTTTGGTTGCTCAAGAAGAGCAAGTTGATGTGAACTTTATAAGAAATAATAACTTTAGCAACAATGCCTACAGGAATAATTTTGGTAATAATAACTATAGGCCATATCCTCCCAACAATGGTAATGCTTATGGAAATTCCTACAACAATAATAGGAGTGCTCCCTCTGAACTCGAAGTTATGCTTAAAGATTTTATTAGAAACAAACTGCTTTCAATAAAACTATTGAGGAAAAACTCTCTAATGCTGAAAGAAATATAGCATCATTTGCTGAAGCACAATCTTCTTTGAATAAAATGGCTGCTAAACCTGAAACTATTGATAATCCCTTTGCTGCTACTAATGCCATACAAGTTAGAATTGATGAAAATGTTAGACTATTAGCTGAATTGCATGCTAAGTGGGAAAGAGAAGATGAAATTGCTAGAAACATTAGTGTTTCTACTATCACTACCACTAGTGTTGAATCTAGTAATAGCTCTATTACTTTAGATAATAATTATGATTTTGATCTTGATGGTTGCAATATCTCTGAAGTAATTAAGTTCCTACAAAAGCTTGCTAAAAGTCATAATGCTAGTGCTATGAATATGGCCTTTACAAAACACATTACTGATGCTCTCATAAAAATTAAAGAAGAAAAGATGAAACATAAAGCTTCTATTCCTATAAAACAAGAAGATGGTTGGGAACCCATCATCAATATGAAAGTGAATGATTTTGATCTTAAGGCTTTATGTGATCTTGATAGTAGTGTTTCTATTATGCCTAGAAAGATTTATGATCTGCTTGATTTGCCACCATTGGAAGATTGTTATTTGAATGTCCCACTTGATGATAATGCTAAAAAGAAACTCATGGGGAGTATTAATGATGTTCTTATTATGGTTAACAATGCTTATGTCCCCATTGATTTCTATGTTTTGGATGTTGAATGCAATGTTTCTTGTCCTATTACTTTGGGAAGACCTTTTCTTGGAATTGTTGGTGCCATTATTGATATGAAAGAAGGCACCATTAAATATCAACTCCCACTCAATAAAGGTATAGAACACTTCCCTAAGAAGAGAGAGAAGATTTCTTTTGCCTCTCCTATGAAACCAAATTTTCTCTTAATGCTTCTTCATTTGAAAACACTTGATTATTTTTCTTGCTTCTTATGCCTAACTTAAAGGCGTTAAAGAAAAGTACTTATTGGGAGATAACCCAAAAGTTTTAGATGAGTCTTGGAAGTTATTACCTCTGTAATAACCGCTCCTTATCCTTTTTATTTGCTTTTTGTGCCAAGGGTAACCTCTAATGAGAGAGAAGTAATGCTTGGGAAAGTTGCTGTCCCAAAATAGATTTTTGTGCTTCACCGTAAAAATTCGTGTAAAATCGCTATACGTAATTTTGAGGCGTGAATTTTTGTTCTTCTGCCCCAGGTTGTTATCTAACTTTTGTTAGTTCAACACTTTTTTAAGTGAGCAATAGAAGGTCTTCGAAAAAATTGGTTTCTATCTGCTGGTCTGTTTTGACAGATTTCTGCCATTATTTGCATTTGCTTCTTGTTGGTTCCTTTTTGGGTTTTCTTTGGGGAATTGATCTTTTTGAGGGAAGTGCTATAGTAGAATGTGTTTTAATGAAAGTTTTATTTGTGTTGAAACTGAACCCAAAGACTTATTATCTTGAGTGCACTAATGTTGCTAATAAAGATTGTGTGAAGGAAAAAATTCAGGTGTATAGAGAGAATGATGTAATGAGATGAAGAATGGAGTAAAGCTCAAGCTTTGGGATACCACCCCATGTCACCCCAAGAAATATTCAGAGGTACAAGCGTCAAAGCTTGGGGATTCCCAAGGCATCCCCTTCTTCATCAATAAAAATCCTAGGTTTCTTCCAAACACTTCATTTTTATTGTTTCATGCATAGTTGTGTTGTTCTTGGAGCGTCTTTGTTTTTCTTTTTTTGGTTTTCATTTGCTTGTTTTTCTTAGTTTGCTGAATAAATTGGTTGGACCCCCTCTTTCATGCATTGGTTTTCAAATAGTTTGGTTTGGATTGGAAAAGAGTAGGAAAGTTCATGCTTAAGTGGTAAAGAGAGCTTGTTTTTGACTGTGGCCTATGCTTTGTCATGCCATGCTTGATATTGTTTTGGCTTTATGCTTAGTGATCTTTGATGTAGCATGACATGATATAAACAATTGAGATTTCTTAATGTGCCTTGGAAGAATCATGTGCTGTTTTAGCATATTAAAGCATAGTATTGTGGTATTCTCCTTTGATGCTTTATTTGGGTTAACTTGGCGCATGCTCACACCATGTTATGACTATCCCAAGTCACCATAATCCTTTATGATCCTTTAGTTTTCGACTTGTAATATCACTTTATGCTTTGGTTAATGATGTTTTGTCACTTTGCATGATTATGGCCATTATTGCTCTCTTAGTTGGTCGCTCCCAGTCTTTTGCTAGCCTCCATAACCAAGTGTGAGTTCCACTCATGCATCCAACTCCTAAAACCAAGTTATTCCAAAGAGTCCACCATACCTACCTATTAGCATTTGCTATTCCAATTATATTTATTTTATCTGCCTTCTGAATTAAACTTGTTATGTGAAAATTAGGATTAAAGCTCTCACGAACTTGATGGCACACTTTACTTTCTTGCATTTAATAAACTTGAACCATTGTGTCCATCTTTGTTGCGTATATGCTTGCGCTTTATAAGTTGAAGTTTGCAGAACCATGTATCATGGGGAACGCTTTCAACATTGCACTTGTACATTGTACCCCATTGATATCATGTTCTTTTGCTTATGGATCCCGGTGGTGTGAAATAAAAGGGGAACTTGTAAGATCATGGAGTTTGTATGTGTGTTAGAGAAACGTCTGGGCCGCTAGCCTAAGCCATGCCTAATCATGGTGGAAACTTGCAGCATAACCATAATGAAGCCATGCCTATGAAGCATCCTCAATAAAAACCTATGCAAATAGCAAATAAAAAGATCACTGAGATGCTCATTGTCTGCTTGCCTTGTCATTTTGATTTTGGGATAGCTCCTGTATCATGTGCAAGGGGTACCCCGTTGGTGGTTCTCTATGATACATATGTACTTACAATGATAATAGCTTACTTGTGACTGAAGTTGAGTAGCATGAGGTTCGGTCTTCGTAAGTAAGGGGCATGAGATTTCGGCTTATAACTTGTCAAGCATATCCTCTTAGTTGTGTCACTTTAATCACCTAAAGATGCTTATGATAGGGGCAATGAGAGTTCAAAGCTAATAAGTACCATAATTTTTGGAAGCTCTTTATGAAACTTGAATCCCTACTTCCTTCTATGAAGGCCTTTCTTTTACTTTTATGTTGAGTCTCCACCTTCTATCTTTATGCACCTATTTTGCGAGCATAGTGGCCATTCTTAGTTCTATGTGCATTGTCCCAAGACTTGTTGATTGATGCATAACTTTGATATTGCTTGTTCTTAAACTATTTGTATCTAGTCACCCTTATGAACTTTGAAGGTGTCCTATGCATTTATGTTTCCTACTCTATGAGGGACAAGCTGAATGCCACTATGCTATGTTTTCTTTATGTGGAACAAACAAACGTCTTGCAAAGCATTGTTATTCATGAATCTTTTATTTGTGCCTTTTCATGTTGCAACATAGTTGCTATGTCTTATTGTTAGAACTTTATCTTTCATGCTATGTTGAAGTACTATGATCCCAGCTATCAATGTTTTACAAATACTTTGATCAAGTTTATGATGGTGCATGTCACCTCAAAAATTATTCTTTCTTTTTATCACTTACCTACTCGAGGACGAGCAGGAGTTAAGCTTGGGGATGTTGATACGTTGCTAACGTATCCATGATTTTTGATGTTCCATGCTTGGTTTTTATCTACTTTCTTATGTTTTGTCCACACTTTGGAGTAATTTTTATACACTTTCTTGGACTAACCTATTAACAAGATGCCATAGTGCCAGCTGCATGTTTTCTACTGTTTTTGGTTCCAGGAAAGTCAGAAAATGAATATTCTCGGAATTGGACAGGACAAAAGCCAAAGTCAGTTTTTCACCGAGGAGGACACAGAGCCAGAATACGAGACGGAGAGGGGCTACAGGGCTGCCACACCACCTGGCCACGCGGCCAGTCCTGGCCTGTGTTAGGGGGTGGTGTGGACGCCTAGGGCAACCCCTCGGCCTTCCCTTTCGCCTATAATATGCCTCCGATACAGAAACCCTAAGTACCTGATCGAAATTCCACAAAAGAATCTGTAGCCACCGTCATCTCCATCCCTAGATCGGGAGGGATCTGAAGCTCTTCCCGGCACCCTGCCGGAGGGGAGAATTCACCCTGGAGGCCTTCTTCATCACCATGCAAGCCTCCGGTGTGATGCGTGAGTAGTTCATCCTTGGACTACGGTTCCATGTAGTAGCTAGATGATTGGTTCTTCTCTTTTGTGCTACCATGTTTAGATCTTGTGAGCTCCCTTCATGATCAAGATCATCTATTTGTAATCCTACATGTTGTGTTTGCGGGGATCTGATGGATATTGAGATGCTATTTCAGATTGATTGTTGATTCTATCATGTCTTTGTTATTTGTGATCTTGCATGCTCTCCGTTGTTAGTAGATATCTTGGACGAGTAGATGCTAGCAACTCCAAGAGGGAGTATTTATGCTCGATAGTGGGTTCATGCCTCTAGTAATCTGGGGAAGTGACAGAAATCTCTAAGGTACTAGATGTGTTGTTGCTACTAGGGAGAAAACAGCAATCCTTTGTTCATAGAACAATCGTATTTTTTACTTTACACGCAATGCGTAATGCAATTATCTGTTGCTTGCAATACTAGAGGGGGTTCAGATGATAACCTGAAGGTGGATTATTAGTCATATATGCAGTTGGATTACGGTATATGTATAATGTTGTAATGCCCAATCAAATCTCATAGGAGTCAAGATGATTAGTATATGCATGTATGCTTTCTCGATGTTTGTCAATTGCCCCGCTGTAATTTGTTCACCCAACATGTCATCTATCTTAAGGAGAACCACCACTAGTGAACTATGGACCCTGATCCTTTCTTTTACCATCAATCTACAACTGTTTACTACTTTCTGTTTACTTTCTTCCACACAATACGTTTAATCCTTTGTTTTTAGCAAAACCGGTGAGATTGACAACCTCACTGTAAGTTGGGGGGAAAGTTCTATGGTTGTGTTGTGTAGGATTCCAAGTTGGCAACAACACCTTGGAGGTGTTTCCTTACTCCTACTGGTTCGATAATCTTGGTTTCATAACTGAGGGAAAACTTGCTGTTGTGCTGATCATACCTTCCTCTTGGGGTTCCCCAACGAGCTCGATATATTTTGGACCATCAGAGGGGTATTTGTACCCCTCCAGAATAGGAGCCGCTTGGAGTTGTAGGGGGCACATAATCCGGCACAAGTGGGGGCCAGATAATCTGGCCTAGGCAAAAATCTGGCCTAGAGCAAAAACTCTGGCACGAATCTCTACAAGCAATGCCTCTGGTCCTTAGCGAAATTTCCAAGGAAGGGGCGGATTATCCTACTAGGGCAAAAACTCTGGCCCTGGCCAAAAATCTGAGGCAAATATTCGCACCCATATCAGAGAGCCACGTTGTCTGGTCCTTAGTCTGTTCTGGGGAGGGGCGGATTATCCGGGCCTAGCTGGGGCCGGATTATCTAGCCTAGGAAAACATCCGGCCCAGAGCCAAAAATCTGGCCAAATCTACCCCCATCTGAGAGTCGCGCTGCTGGTCCTTAGCCAAACTCGCCAGGGTTAGATAAACCAACCCTAGCATGGGGAGGATAATCCGGCCTAGCAAGCTTGTTCTTGCTAAATTTGAGCAGGGGATCTTTTCCATTCTTTTATATCTGCAGAACTCAACACACATTCAGAATATCCATGGCTTTAAGATCTAACACACAAAACACTAGGGATCAATAAATGCTCCTTCAATTTCCTCTTTTTGGTGTTAGATAACAATGCTAGGATTTGCAATAGAGCACTAATTTAAACAACAATAATCTCAAAATCTAAAGAGACTCCCCTAAATGTGTGCATATAAGTAATTTGTTGTGGAATACAAATGCACAACATATAGGTTCGAAATTTCTTTATTAAATGGATACTAGGAACAGGTTGCAAGTAACCAAGAGACATCATAAAGTAAAGGTTGCTACTAGAGATAAAGATCATACCATCCTACCATCCATAATATAGTCTCAACTATAGATAGTTAAATCCATATGTCTCATAAGATAAATCTGATAAATCCATTTGTGTCTCACAAACATACTTAAGCATAGTCTCAACAACACACATATCAAATAGACATAAATGGTTCAACACTAGATAAAAGGACACAAGCATAGATTGAAAATGCAAATAAGAGGGAAAATGTTGCTTGTGCCTGACCCATGCAAATCCCTCGAACTCCTAATAGAACTACTTCTCCCCCTTTGGCATCAAAACGCCAAAAAGGGGAAAAGAGCGATGCTAGCGTACCTAGAACATCACTCGGACTCCTCGTACTCCTCAGAGGTGTCCTCATCCTCATCATCATCAACAGTAGGAGGTGGAGACGCTCTCGCCGGGGCTGGAAATAGGTGCCTCTCCATGTCACCATAGTTGATCCTTGAGGTGTTCCCCTGACTGTATGAAGTGGGAGCTGATTCCTGAGGAGGGTTACCATGAGCCCCATAGACATGGTGAAGAATGAGCTACTGAGTATGAGCCATGTCATGGCACTGACGGTAAGCCTGATACTGACCCTTATGAGTGTCCACTCCCAGGGAAAGGATGTTGTACTCAAACCAAGTAAGCTTCTTGACCTCTTTAGTAATGGTCGGAGTTGGAGGCTTCCTCCCACGCACTACAAGAATCTAGGCGGTTCATGACAATCTGATATGGTCGTGGATGAGGGTAAAAATGTCGTAGATGGCCATCCGCGACGTATTCTGCGATGGAAAAAATAGGTCATGGACCTCACGTCATAATTGAATCCGTGACATTTTTTTTATCTAAAAATGTCACGGGCCGCCCGTGACGTTCCTCCAATTTGGTCGCGACAAACTAGACTGGCCCGGCCCAGGCCCGGTCTTTCATGACATTTTTATTTCATCATGAACGATGCCACATGGCAGACGACACCGCGAGCTGTCGTCAGCGACGTTTGCTGACGCCATTGTTGCTGTCTGTGATGTCATCCCTATCGGGATGTTTATTTTTTGTCATGACTTGATTCTGTAATCGCCGCTTCCTTATCTCATCACGTCATCTATGACGTCATGCTAGCCGTGACGAATTTCGTTTCGTCGCTTCCTGTCGCTGACAGGTAGACACGTGATCCATTCAAATGGTAACACGTGGGTCAATTGCAGGACAAGACGAGGACCAATCAGCGCCAGACACATATCGTCTAGAAGAAATGATGATGTAATAAGTCTCGTGATGTTACTAACCATGACGGAAATATTTCGTAAAGAAACACTCAAGATGTTTATAGGATTACAATACATAATTTGATAGAAAATTCTAGGACAAATGTTTCACTCTCGAGAAATGAATACCAGACTCAAATAAGATATAAGAAGGTTTAACTCATGCCAGACACATTTCCACAGATTCACCATATTGCCTATTGTGGTTCGGACATGCAAGCTAACACTTATTGTATTAATGCATTTGCCTCTTTTTGTTTCTTCCTCAGGTCTTTTTTTTCCGCATTGCTTATAGGTCTTCCAAATACTTCAGCCTCTCTGCCTTGCCAGATTCGTTCACCTACTGCAACTCCTCAATGGCACAGTGCAGTTCCACATTACCTACTTTATGAGCCTCGAGTTGAGCTTCTAGCTGAGACTTGGTTGGTTTCGAAGTACTTGCAAAGATGCTGATGTTCTTTAGGACAATTGGCTTTCGCTTGTTCTGAGACAACACAAAGTGCACAACGTCGGTGGAAGGAATTGCTTCATCCTCTATGCCATCTTCTGGAGGATATGACACCAACTTGCTTTCCATGACTGCCTACAAGTTTTAGGAATAGAATAGAATATGAGAAACCTAGCGAGCAAATAATAAGCACATCGTATATGTGAGGGAAGAAAAGGGCATTGAATTTGACGAAGATGGAAAGTATTATGGAGGACTTACAGTTGCTTATTTCATATTGTCAGTCAAGCCATTTTCGAGCAGTTCAATGGAGCCTTCCTCCATGTCGCACAAAACCTCGTAGCTGCAAGCACAGTGGCATGAGGGTACTTGACGAGTTGTCTGTTTTTTTGTTTTTATAGACAAAGCCTAAACAAACAGGGCGCATACAGTTAGTCCAGCTTAAATAATTCAAACATGAGAAGTTTAGTAAACAAGACATGACCTTGTTTCTAGGGTCGGACCAAAAATCGACAAGCCTGCACCACTCCTCATTGCTCATGTGTTCCACAGGAGATATCCTTGTAACTTCATTTGCTGGGAAATTGTCAAAAAACTGTTTCTTCATAGTATGCCGTTGATCTCTTGTGTGCCTCATTAACTCCTTGTTACAAGCAAACTGCACATCAGGTAGAGAGGGGTCCATGACAATCTTTTGCTGAAATAAAACAAAGATTATCAGACTTCACATTAACAACAAAGAAAGAAAGGGATAGCTGAGTGTTATGGAACATACAGAAACTTTGCCATAGAAGTTTGCTCTGACATTCGGCCTCTGCCTGTACTCTTTCCAATGGGGTAAGATAGGCATATGAGTCTTGACTGTTACTGCACACTCAGTGGCAAACTTGGCAGCTATCACTGGTGACACTGGTCTAGTTCTTCCTGGAGGAATGACAAGTTGAAGTCTTTTTGTGGGCATGTTGTCAACACCAACTGAGGATCATCATGTGTAACCGTGTCTCCAGAATGATTATGGACAAATTCATCTACAAGAATATAATGGGTATGAGTTAGTGTTCTACAACAGTAAAATGCAATGAGTATGATTCACACAATATAATGATAATGGGTTAATATAGAGCAAGCAATTTGTTCAACATGTTACCTTCTTGATCCTAGTCAAAACAGTCAAATAACCATCCATCACGTTTCACATCAGGCCCCTCGCCTTGGGTAGTTGAACCCTCATATGCATAGTCCCTTTGGAGAGGTGCACTATCGCTTTGGAGAGGCGCTCGTGCATGGCCAGGCGGGGGCTGGTGCTTTCCCTGGGGACGTGCACAGTCACTTTGGAGAGGCACCCGTGCATGGCCGGGCGGGGGCTGCTGCTTGCCTTGGGGATGTGCCCGCGAATGGTAGGGAGCGGGCTGCTGGCCTAGGGGAGGTTCCCGCGGACACCGGGGGTCTGACTGCTGACCTTGGGGAGGTGTGTGCTCGGCTTGGGTAGCTTCCCAGCCGCCTTGGGCAACTGGTTGCTTCCCCTTGGACCTGGTTTTTCTGGAAGTTTCTGTGCCTGCACCTTGGCCCACCAAGACGCGCTTCCGAGCAGATGCTACACCAGCAGGAGCAAATGATGTCCAGACGGCAGTTGTCTTGTTGCATTTTCTCTTTTGTGGCTAGAAATTCCATTTGTACCAATCAATTAGGGATAATAAAGAAGCAACATATATATGTCAAAATCAGTAAGCAAACAATTCAACACTAACATCATCTAGGTCTCCTTCAGTGATATCTTTCTCCTCTTCAGGATCATAGTCAGATCTAGAGCAGTCATTTCTTGTCTTTTTAGGAGATAATACAGTTGGAGATGCGAAAAGACTTGCAAAGGGCCTAACACCCAGTTGTTGCAAGCGCTCATTGTTTCTCATGATGTTTTTCAGCTGTCCATGGGATGCATTTGAGGATCTAACATTAATAAAGAAATCCAAGTCAGCTACAAATTAAAAAGGCAATTAAAAAATATAACATATGGTGTTGATTGCCCGATAGCAAACATGAGCAGGAAAATGAACCTATTGCCTCTCAAACAAGCAATTTCACAGGCATAAAAAATTAAACACATGAACATCGAGCAGGCTTAAAAGAGCAGAAAATTCACAGGCAAGGATGTTGTTTACTTGCCTGTAGGCGCTACGACCTTTTTCTTTGGGTGCTTCTTGCCGGGAACCTTGCTGTCCTTCCTTGTCGGTGAGGAGGACGACAATCTGGTGTGCCTTGACGGTGTGGTGGACGGTGAGGTGGATAGCGAGGAGACGTGCATTATTGGTGGGGTGGACAGCGAGGTAGCAGACCTTGATGCTGAGGTTCATGGAGATGGGAAGGACCTTGTAGGTGAGGTGGCAGATGGGGAGGACGGCCAGATGGCAGTGCTCGACGGCGAGGTGGCAGATCCGCTTACTCGATGGCTTGGTCGGAAACCGGGAAGGTGAGGACGGGCTAGGGTTTGGGCTAGGTCGACGATTAGATGATTACTAGGGTGGACGGCGTCGGGTGAGGGTACGACGACGGTCGTGCTACGACTGGCGGGCGGCGGCTAGGGCGGGCGTATGAGATTTGGATCTGTCTCCTTTCAGTGAGGGGATAAAGAAGGGTTTTCAATAGATTACGTAAATGCCATCTGCGCCAACGCATTGGTTATGCTATGCGGATGGCCTGAACCGTAATATCAGCACGCGATAGTTTCAGCGCGCGAGAATTTGGGTGCCCAAAATTTTGGATTGGCGGGAGGACCGAACCCAAAATTTTGGATTGGCGGGACGACGGAACCACAAATTATTGGCCGTTGGATGAGTGATGTGTGGCTCAAACAAATCAACATTAGGTTTCAAAAACACGACCAAGATTGCGTCAATCAGGGTTCCTAAGCTAGGTGACCGGTCTTGATAATCTCTTACTGTGTCTTTGTTTTGTACCTAGAAATGATTTATTAAAAATGGGGTGAAGCATCCTGGAGTGTGTGTGGTCATGGGGATCAACAAGGTGTGGTTTTGATAATAACACATGCATTGATCTCTAGGGACTCCATTTATTGTCAAACAACCATGGTGGTCAGAAAGCCCAAAGAGCCCCTGGAATATGCAACTGCCACATGGAGATGGTGAACCAGTGTGACAGAAGCAGTTGCATCACCACACCCAACTGGAGTGTGTGTGTGGTCATGTGGATCATCAAGGTATGGTTTTGAGAATAACACATGCATTGATCTCTAGAGACTCCATTTATTGTCAAACAACCATGGTGGTCAGAAAGCCCAAAGAGCCCCTGGAATATGCAACTACCACATGGAGATGGTGAACCAGTGTGACAGAAGCAGTTGCATCACCACACCTAACTGGAGTGTGTATGTGGTCATGTGGATCATCAAGGTGTGGTTTTGAGAATAACACATGCATTGATCTCTAGAGACTCCATTTATTGTCAAACAACCATGGTGGTCAGAAAGCCCAAAGAGCCCCTGGAATATGCAACTGCCACATGGAGATGGTGAACCAGTGTGACAGAAGCAGTTGCATCACCACACCCTACTGGAGTGTGTGTGTGTCCATGTGGATCATCAAGGTGTGATTTTGAGAATACATAACACATGCATTGATCTCTAGAGACTCCATTTATTGTCAAACAACCGTGGTGGTCAGAAAGCCCAAAGAGCCCCTGGAATATGCAACTGCCACATGGAGATAGTGAACATCACCACACCCAACTGGAGTGTGTGTGTGTGTGGTCATGTGGATCATCAAGGTGTGGTTTTGAGAATAACACATGCATTGATCTCTAGAGACTCCATTTATTGTCAAACAACCATGGTGGTCAGAAAGCCCAAAGAGCCCCTGGAATATGCAACTGCCACATGGAGATGGTGAACCAGTGTGACAGAAGCAGTTGCATCACCACACCCAACTGGAGTGTGTGTGTGGTCATGTGGATCATCAAGGTGTGGTTTTGAGAATAACATATGCATTGATCTCTAGAGACTCCTTGACTTGTCAAACAACCATGGTGGTCAGAAAGCCCAAAGAGTCCCTGGAATATGCAACTGCCACATGGAGATGGTGAACTAGTGTGACAGAAGCAGTTGCATCACCACACCCAACTGGAGTGTGTGTGTGGTCATGTGGAACATCAAGGTGTGGTTTTGAGAATAACACATGCATTGATCTCTAGAGACTCCTTGACGACAGTGTCCTCCTCCTCCTCCTTGATGACAATGTCGACGTTGTCGTCGCCGAGGTAGGTGTCAGAGTGGTTGACGACACCGTCATCGTCGGGCTCGAAAGCGGGGAGGTCGCGGACCTTCCACGGCTAGAACTCGCCGCGGTAGGCGCTCGCATGTCGCACCATGTGTTCGAAGGCAAGGAACTCTTTCCAGAATTCCTTGCTCTGGTAGCCACAATCCCACCGGACGGCCGGTGGGAGCTTGCGGATGCGGCGGCGGATCTCCTCCTCCAGCCCTTTGCTTTCCTTGGGAGCGAGCGACACTGGGACCCGCTCCTAGTTGCGGTGCCAGTCCGTGGGGAGGGAGACATCATGGTGGACGATGCTTGCTCCCTCCCTCCATCGCTGCTCGCACTCCTCCAAGCGGAAGTAGCGGCAATCGCGGCAGGGCTCCTCCTCTACCTGAAGCACGGCGGGGCGATGGGCGTAGTCCTGGGACTGTGGCGGTGGCATGCTGCCCCGAAGGAAGGCCGATATGCAGCCCCTTGCCTGCACCGACCGCTCAAGCCGGATCTGTCCGTCTCGTGGTCGTTCTTGGTCTTCTTCTTCAACTAGCCCGGCGTGTTTCATCGCTGCGTTGGTGGTGGCGGTGATGGGAGGGATGTGTTTGGCGATGGCGATAGGCGGGGAGTGCGGAACCGACAGGGGCAGGGGCCAATTAAGTAGCTCCCGTGCGAGCGAGCGCAGGTTCTCGCGCCTTCGCCATCAATGCCGGCGCAGGAACTCGAACGGTGTCTTGTTAGTCACAGGCTGACGTCCCATTGGTATTGATGGCACGGGAACTCAAATGGCGTCTCGTCAGTCACAGGCTGACGTCCCGATGGTATTGATGGTGAAGGCTGCCACCAGTCAAGTTGCCGCCCAGGCCTCTAAATTGCCCCTGCTCCGTGTCTGAATCGGTGCTGTTGTGCGTCTGAATCGGTGCCGCGCTGACCGGTCGCTGACGGTGGGTCAGTGGCACCCGCGGGATGACACACCCTCATACCGCCCGCGTCCACGCACGACGCATCAGCAACGCAAATTTGGTGTGCCGATGGGTCGAGCTGGGCGCATCGGTTCAGATGGGTCATGCCGCTGGAGAGGCTGCGCACGTTCCACATGTCCGTTCGGGCACGTTCAGACGCGTTCAGACGTGTTGGGGCATGCCTGTGGAGATGCCCTTATCAAATCACATCTATGGGTCAAAAATGTTGTCCCCAAGAACACTAAAAAGAGCCGCCGTAAATATGGTATCGATTTTGTTAAAGGCGTCTTCCTTAGCAGTAGAAAGATTTCCTTCAGATTTGCGAAGAGTGGCGCTATAGCAGTTTATGTTTTCAAATCAGACAACTGCTCTCGTGCGTCATTTCTTATAGTGCATACAATCAAAAGAAGGTGGCATGTTAGCCACGGCTACACCAGTGCAATTTAGTTACCTATGATAATATTTTTGGATTGTTGAAAATATAAGCAATAATCCATATGATTTAATTCGAATAGATAATTGATAAAACATGATCATATAAATAGCAATTAAACAGATCACGCAGACAAATAGAGTAGATGAACGTATTGCATCTAAACAGGATAAACTGATCGCATCAACTCCAAACGGTAGAACAATGAACTCTAGCCAAATCTGAAAGAGAAAGTTCAGAGTCATGTATGGTGCAGCCTAAGCAGCGGAGGCGATAGCAGCAGTAGCCGCAGCGGTAGCAGCAACATTGTCTCCCATGTTGAGGTTGCCAAAAAAGGTCGGTAGCGTCTAGAAAGAAGTCGTCGTTTGGAAACTCATCGTCAGACGACGTCGTGGTTGGCAGTAGTCGAGCTTGAGCGCTCCCAAGAACGTAATCGTGTCTCACCCGTATAGGTTCACAAAAGGCAGGGTTTCAAAGGCCTATTGTCTTGATCCGCGGTGCACGCCACAAGTCGGGATGGAGAAGATGAAGACGGCGGCGCAATGGACTGAAAGGAGATGCGTGTGATGAATTGTAGTCGCGTAGGGTTTGCGTCTCGGTTTATATACCGTCGGTCGGGTAGGTCGTGGGGCGCAACCCCACGTCCGGGGCAACATAGCCCATGATCCAAAAGATCTACTAATTAACGTGTCCATTAATGATATATAATTAATTTTTTCGAACAACAAATCAAAAATCGGCTCGATTCCCGCAACCCACGGCGCGACGAGATGCGGCGTGGTGTCAGAGTAGGAGTGCACGAGAGCTACTTTTGTTCTGACACACTTAGTACTGCTAGAACAGTCTCCTATATAAGATGGTGCAACTCTCTCTCGACTAACAATATAGGCTAAACTTGAGCTCCACTTGCACATCCAAGCATGGATGAGCAATTTTTTTTTTCAAAATTTATATTCACTATGGCCAATAGCTCAACGTGCAAATAACTCAAATTCCTAAAGTAGCTAGCTGCCACCCGCACGTCCGAGCTAGCTAGCCACCATCATGGTCGTGGGCCGATGAGATTTGCAAACAACCTCGCACACCCGATGTGTCGTCTGGAACAACCTGCGTGGCGAGCACCAACAACTGGACGTCGTCCCTTCCTTGATGTGTCCATCCTGAGCATGAAGATGAGTACGGGAGAAAGAAAAAATATCTGTATCTCTATCTTTTCTCTATCTCTACTATCTTCTTTATCTCTACTACTCCGTTCTAAAATAGATGTCTCAGATTTATAAAAAATTAAATAAATCTTTGTACTCTCTCCGATTTAAATTAATTGACTCGGATTTGTCTAGATTCGGATGTATCTATTAATTGACTTGAATTTATCTAGATTCGGATGTATCTAATATTAAAACATGTCTAGATACATCCGAATCTAGACAAATCCGAGTCAATTAATTTAAATCGAAGGGCGTATTAAATAGCGTCTAGATTCATTTAAATTTTGATAAATCTGAGACATCTATTTGGGAACAGAGGGAGTACCTAATCTATACCTAATAATAAAGCACGAAGTGTTTCTCCCGGTCCAATACTTTTTTGGACAAAATTGCCCTCCCACCAAATCACATATTACCCACAACGCCACCCTTAAGTAAAAAAGAGTTTAAGAGCAGATCTATACCCATGAGTCGGCCGCCCGAGCTCATCCCTGCCCAAACCTGAGCGATAGAAAGACCGGGTCCAACTCAATCTAGACACGCACTGCAATCTGGGCCGAAAGCAGAACAGGAAGTGACGATTCTATATCTATACACATCGACGAGAGGAGACATTGAATAGTCCCACATCGTCTCTTTATAACGAATCCGACCAATTTATATATGTCCGTAAGGTGCTGGGAATCAGCAACCAGCCTCAAAATCAAATACATCACCACCGATTGATTAAAGAGAATTAAATCTCTCATGTCCGAGCGAGATAGAGGGGAGAGGATGTTGTGGTGGTAGAGATGGTGGTGGCGATGGTGGGCAGTCCTCGGTCGAGGTTGGGTCAACGGTGTGCATGAACAGAGCGAGGGGATTGAAGAGGAGCGGCGGAGGAGCGTCAGGGCCCTGGCGGCTTAAGCGCGGGCCGGCAGCACGCAGAGGCCGGCGGCCGCTGGCGCAGGAGCTTGAGGGAGGCGAGGAGAGGGGCGGGGGGAGGCGAGCACCGCGCTCTATGGAGGAGGACGCGCAGGCGGACGCTGCAGAGATGGAGGCGAGCCTCCAGGCGTTGGGGAACTGACGAGATGGGCAGGCTTGAGCGTCGATGGAGGGCGTAGAAGAGGGTGACGGCAACGGCGACAAGACGATGGAGAGGTCGCAGGGAGGCGGCCATGGCGGCTTGCAGGGATGGAGGCACATGGAGTAGGAGGTCAACGGGGGCTTGCAAGGATGCAAACATGGAGTAGGACCGGTAGATTTATTTTCAGAGCCTCCAAGAACGACCTGTAGCCACTGTGCCCAAGGCACGGGCATGCACTGTTATGTCGACGCCGGGGAGAGAGGTTGGAAAGAGAGCTTAGAGGAGGTTTTGCCTCAACTCACGTGGTAGAAAAAAAAAAGGAGAACAGGCGGTTCAGAAAAAAATCTAATCCACGAGGTGAAAACGGCTAGGAACTCGTATATGTGCATGCAAAATATTTTTTATCACAATGCAACACACGGGCATTTGTCTTTCATACTACTATAAAAACTTGTTTTTTGTGTTTTCCATACTCATATAACTTTATTGTTTTCTCTTTCCGCCGCAACGCGCGGGCATTTTGCTAGTCTATACCTAATAATAAAGGATGGATTGTTTCTTCCGGTCCAACTCTTTTCTGGACCGGGTTGCCCTTCCGCCATATCGCATATTACCACTAATGCCATCGGTTAGTTAAAAAACGGCGCGCGCGAACGATCAGAACGTGCGGCGCGCGCTAACGATCAGAAGGCGTGGCATTGGTCAAACTCCCACCCGAACGATTGCCGTGAGGACTCCTGCCTGGTCCGCAAGGCACTCGTAGTCACCAAAATTTTCGCGTCTCGTTGCAAGACCCGGCCTAGCTTGTCACGGCCACATGTGACAATGCTATGTTTAATTATGGGCGTTATAAAAAGGTTGGCCCCAAACAAATTCCTACGTCTCACTCGAAGCCCAGAACAGCTGCCTCAAGCCCTCGACGTTACTTGTCCGTCTAGGCCAACATATGCGTACAGGCCAAGTGCACTAGCAGCAAACGAGGACCTTCACGTGGATTTAAGGTTATAGGTACAACGTTTAGTCCCATACTGCTTCTTTAAACCTCGCTCCACTGGTTTATATAGGTTGGAAAATAGCTCAGAGTATCAGCAAGCCAACTTGGTAATCACCAAGCAGCCCACCGTTGATTGGTTTGGATATAATGGTTGCCTAATTATATATGCATGTGCGCCGTGAGCGAGCTAAACGGAATTTGTGTGTGGGCTGGCCTGCTGCTGCTGCACATGGCTGGTTGATTAAAGGAGAGTATTAAGGGGGAATCGTGGGCTACCTTGAAAATGAGTGTACATGTTTAAAAGGAGCGAGCCTTAAGCAGGTATTTGTGGCCTTCACAAGATACATGTATATGGTGCATATAATTAAACGAGGCTTCTCTAAAAAAATGAGTCGTGCACAATTTATAAAGCCATGTTGCTCGTGCGGCCTCCCTCCTCGCTCTCTTTGGAAAAGAAGAATTGATCATGTAGGCTAAGACCATCTTTAATATTGTTTGAATTGTTTCTTCTCGATGATCATGATTCGATAAGACTGTCTAGCCATTTTTTTTATTTAATATTGTGATCTTTTTCTTTCAAGGAACAAGTCAGCACCTGTGGACTGGACTGGAGTGCTTGTAGATCTAAATGTCGTCACGAGGCTGTTCGCGGGACAAAAAGTAGATACGCCGAATACGAGTCGGTCTCCCGCATATTTTCAGGTCCTTTAACATGCGACGGATATGTGTTTGCTCAGAGAAAAGGTATATAAGCATGTTGTTTCCCTTCCACTGCAACGCGTGGGGATTTTGCTAGTAAAAACTAAAAAGAATATCAGGTTCCGTCGTTGTCCGATATTCCGTCAAACCGTGCTGCTTCGTCGCATCAATTTTTTCAGAGCGCCGACACATGGGCCCATCCAAGCCTCAACGCTAATTATTCATGCAAATTACTCTCTCGATGTACAAATGTTGTGGAGCCCGCAGAACATGCGTCGCCGCTACGGACCTAGCTGTCGTCACCGGCACCACCCATCGCCTTCCGCATCACTACTTCCGGCATCGGTCTTGTGCTCGCCGGGACGGACAAGCTCTCCACCGTTTCAGCTCTACTCAGGACTTGCCATGCGCGCCATGGGTCGCTGAGCGGAGGACAAGTTGTGGACGCCGGGATGTCCATGGCGGCCAGCTAGATCAAGGAGGACAGCAAGTCCATACGAGGAGGCGGGACAGTTAGGAGGACGGCACTGCTGGTGGTGGGTGGGCGGCAGCGACGGGGAGACACGGATACGAGTGAGTTCATTCCAGTACGATGCGACCCGGAGAATTACGAACGGTTTCTGGGCCGAACTCTTATCGCGGCCGTCTATTCCCAATCCATCATATTCCCGATAGTTGACCGGGGGACCCTCGCACCATCGTATTCTCATCATTTGACGGTCGTATTCCCTTCCCCTTATACCACGGGTGGGCCTCAGTCTAGTTAGAACGCACCGACTGGGCATATCCGCTCTATCCCCCACCTCGTAGCCGTCTACTCTTGTTCTTCTTCCTGGCTACTCTCCACATCTCAGATCCATGTCTTTCTAGCTATATATTGGTGCTTACCATGAATCTCTCGTATCCACATAGGATTTACTGGTATTATGTCGGTTGATCATGTCTCCATGGTTTGGGTTCGAAGAATCCGATGGAAGAGACTCATCACTCATGCCAGATCTGGATCTATCCGTCCATGGCGACCTAGAATCTCAGGTACTCTACGTAAAACACTTTCACACAAGCTTTGCGTTAAAGATGCTGATAGATCTTGCACCGTCTCAATTCTGGGGTTCATCTTACTGTTAAAAACCATCGGATCCGATGGTATACATGTTTCTCCTTTCTAATAGCTGCCGAAGATCTACTAATCTTCTAGATATCGACAGCTTTTGGAAGTCAAATTATGTTTCCAGCCGTGGTTGTTCCTTTCACATATATTTTCGCATGCATTTATGTTGATTCGCCCCCAATTAGTTTAGTATCTTTTTCCTTCTTGTTTCACAATTATAGCCGGAATCTGTGAAGCAAGCATTAAGTCATGAAAGAAAAATAATCTTCTCATTACCAACATACCTGTGTCCGGCTTTAGTTTACACATTCATAATGACCGATGTCTATATGACATTCATTTTTTATAAATGTCCGATTCGCTGTCCGAGTCATTGCCGATCCATACTTCGTTGGGTTAAAGCCACATAATTCTGTTGCCATAAAGGTGATTTTAGATACACGTTCGTAGATTCCCCATGTCCAGAGTTGCTTGCCCCTGCAAATATAAGAAATTGGGAGACACGGTTGTGGCAATTGGGAGACACGCTAGCTGATGAAAGTTTTAGCTAGATTTTTTTGAAAAAATGTAGTGCCAAAATTGAAGAACACCATATTTCTTCTTCTAATAATGTTTAAATAATTATAAATATACTGAGAATGTTAGAAACGACAGAGAAAGTAGTGAGTACCTGATTCCTAGTTTACCGTGCTGCTAGGCCGAGACCATTGAGACGTGGCTGGCTTGGCTTCTTGATCTTTTGGAGTAAGGTGTTTAATTTAGAACTTTATGCAAACAGGTTGAAATGTGAAATTTCTCATGTTCGTTTCTAAACACACGTCAAAATTTGTTTTATACTGGAAGGCAAAAATAGGTTGAAGTCATTCGTGTTGATGCACCGAACTTTATGCACGCAGTGGTGGTACTTTATCATGCATTCTGAAGAACTCTTCAATAGAACATGTTTAACCATTGGGCCGGTCTTGGGAAAACTATACGACTGTTTAGATGTGTTATGGACTTTCTGAACTGAAATCAAAGAACCACAAGGCTGCGTAATGCTTGTTATACTTGACTTAAAAACATATGTACCTTGAGACACAGTTTCTTCTATCTGATTCATAACAATTTCGCATTACCTCATTGCATATGCTACTTTACATCAACTTATCTGACACTTACCATGCTGCTTTACTATTTTCTATTTTCTGTAATAAAACTACTAAAAATTTTGTTGTTTTTTCTTGAACATGTAGGATCAGAAATGTTCTACCTTCTGACTGAAGGAGAAGAAAGGACTTGATATTTTCGACGCCTCATACCAATAGCTAGCTATAATGTAATGTGATATTGTGTCCTTGGCGAAAAGGGGTAGCATATTATAGCAGCAGATTATAATAATAGCACAAAGAGTAGTTTTCTGTACAGGTGTCTGTCTGTTACTCACAGCCGACTATAGCAGAAGATGATAATAATAGTACAAATAGTAGGCAATTCAGTTTTGCTACAGTAATCACAGACCAAAACATTCAGATGCTATATTATATTACTCCCTCTACCCATATTAGTTGACTTGGATTTGGCTAGATTCAGATGTATCTAGCACTACCTCAATTTTGTGCAATGGGTTTTCAATGTAATGCGCCTGAATGGAATTCTCTGCAGCTGATCTTCTATGTATTACTTGATTGAGATGTGTAAAGTTTATTGAGATGTATAATCAGTTTGGTTCCATGTCTCTGTAATGGATGCCATTACCCAAAGCTACGTCCCATCAAAAGATTGAAAATGATTGTCATGTAGACCAAGTCCCAACCCCACAAGGCTAGACACCATTATTCTCACAAGCAGCTCATGCATTAGAGAGGGAACTTTATAAGTTGAGTAGCAGTCCGTGATGAAGAACTTTAAAAGCACCTTTTGGAAATAACTTACTATAGGGAGACAATTCATAAGAACATTATTATTAATCAAAGATTGGTTGGTCATGAAGATCTTGGAAGAACTTTATAAATTAAGATTGGTCCCTCATGAATATTCTTATCCTTCTTACGTTCAGAATTAGGTTGCATTCTGGGTTTAGTCGAAGTTAAACATTTCAAAGTTTGACCAAATATTTAGCAAAAAATAAAAATATGTACCATGTAAAATTTATAGTATTAGAATCTTCGTAAGTAATATTTTCATAATGTATGCATTTTGAATAATGAATATTGATAGATTTTCCTATATTCTTGATCAAAGTTGACAAAGTCTGACTCTGAAAAATCCTAGAATGCGAAGTAATAAAAGATGGAGGATCTTTAAAATTTGCCATGTGACTGTTTAGTAATCATAAAAATTTCTTAGGCTGCATATGTCAAATTCCACTTGGTGAGAGAGAAGGATTTGATCATGCATCTGGACTGTAATAGAAAAAAATGTTGGTCTAAATTCCCATACGTGTTTTGTAATATTTATTACTATTGGGTTTTCATATACTATTGTTGAGGATTATGAATAGATCAATGGACTTTCCACATAAAAAACAAACGGTCACTGGAATGAACTATTCTGTATCGATTGACAACTGATTAATCCTTTCTCTTCGACATGTGAAATATATGTGTTGCACATTGCAAGAAGCTAGATGGGGGCAGGCTTAAAAAAGTTCTAACTGAAATGTCGCTGAAGCAAGAAGAACATGAAAGAAACCAACCTCTAAATCTAGTCAAACTCATGTCGGGGACAAATTGGGTCCATAGGTGGCTTATGAGTCGCGTGCTCTACCACCATGTTGTATTAGAAGCACGGTCTATCAATACAATGACTACTGAAAACGAGCGACACAAAGCTGCACAAAATAGTCCATGTTGCTCCATAGGCCAAGTTTATAGAATATTCATGTTGGACCAATCTTTAATTTATGAAGTTCTTTGGAGATATTCAGGATGTACCATTCTCTTATTTATAAAGTTCTTATCGATCGGAGGGAAGTAAATTGGCTGGTCTCCTAGTTCTAATTCACAGGATCTCCGATCACATAGACTGGTTTACCACTATCAAAAACTCATATTGTGGGTCTCATACCCATCTCCTTTGATACATTTTTTATCACGTTGCGTGATAGACCCTTTGTGAAGGGATCTGCCAAGTTTTTAAATGTTTGGATACAGTCCAATGCAATAACTCTAGAGTTTCTCATTTTTCTGACAGATTTCAATGTACTCATTACATATCTTGATGACTTCACTATTATCCTTAGAAGTATTTACTTTGAAAATCACAGTTTGATTTATCGCAGTTCATAAGGATTGCGGGTATTGATTTTTCAACCACAGTTAAGTTCATCAAGAGTTCATGAAGCCACTCTGCTTCAACAGTGGATATGTCTAATGTTGTGAGTTCTGCTTCCATAGTTAAATGACAGGTATGAATCGACAATATTGTCACCAAAAATGCTGATCAAGACAACCTTAAAAGTGGTATCAAGTTTTTGAAAGTCCTTTTCCTAAGGAGGATTAAGATCTCCCTCAGGCGTGCCATAGATGATGTTATAGCAGCTCATGGTCTGAAACCAGAGCACCGTCCTCACACACCATCTATTGTAATTGACACCTTCAAACACAGGTGGCTTCATGGATGCAACAAAGCCACTTGGGGAGAATTGCCTATAATAAGGTTTTGGATTGTTGAGTATAAGAGAAATTTACCCAAGATAAACGCTAGATAAAACCACTGTTCAAAAAATAGGCCGAATCAGCGATTAATAGACCGATTAATCGCTACTAGGGACCCGACTGTGTCAATTATCACTAATCGTTTATATTAATTGTTTAGCCCGATTAATAGGTCTGACACTCTGATTACTAGGTATGTTCCCGATTAACCACTACACTTGGTTAAAAAAGTTATAAAATTATTAACACATATCGCCCATCCATCCGCTAGCCCACCCTAATAAAATAGGTTCTGTGAAGCTCCCGCTCAATCCCTGCCCTCCAGGAGCTTGATTTCCGCCATCACCAACCAGTTCCTTGTCGTTCTTGACCAGTTCCCCGTAGTTGCCAACTAGACCTCAGATACAAGAGCTCGAGCGCCTTGAGGATCTCATCCGGTAGTTTAAGGTTGCCTTTAATAGTGTAGATGGTTGAGGTGCAAGAGGATTCATACGTGTTTTAGATGCTAATTTTTGTAGGTTGCACCGATTAATAGTCGAGCGATTAATTCAGTTAATCGTTCGAATTCCAATTAGTCGCTACTCCCAAGCCAACCGAGCAGTTAACGATTACCGATTTCCTTACCATTGGATAAAACATGAATAGAATAATAAAAATAAACTAATCATGTGAATTAGCAAATACAAATTAAGGAAGAAATCCAAGAGGATTGCCAGACATATAACTTGAGATAAGATTAGAACAAGGTCTACAGCAAATCAAAAGGAACGACAAACTATCTGACCAAGATAAACAAGATTAAGGAAGAGGATGTACATCACAGCAGAGGAACTGCCAGTGTTATCGTTGGCACCGTCATCAACCATGTCATCGAGGAAGAGGTTTTTTATGTCGAGGAAGAAGTCATCATTGGAAAAGGCGTCGGCGCCTACGCTATCCGTGAAGGAGTCCGTGATTAAGCCAGTAGTCGCGCCAATAACGCTCCCCAAAAACCTTATCGCTCTTATCCCGTACAGGACTCGAAGTAGCGGGTCTCGCAGGCCTACTGTCCGGGCAAGCGGTGCACGCCGCAAGACGGGATGGGGAAGAACTGGAGACGGTGTACTGAAATGTTTCTGAGGAGAGGAGCACGGGTAGGAAGGCGAAGAGGAAACGAACATGCAACGACCGAAGCCAAACAGCCTCCACGCAGACTGTTCAGATTATTAATCCATTCATGCGCGGCAAAAAGAAAAAGAAGCTCTCGGCTATCTTGCATTCCAGCAACCCGCAGTTAAATGAGACATCCATCTATAAGCTATGTATAATAAAACTAATAATAGCACAATACATGTTGCTCAAGTAGAGCCCTGAAGTGAAGCACGACAACATGGAAATAACCTGGAGGGCTGATCCTTATTCTAATATGGAAGTAAAATTACCCACATGTGGGATTTAACTCCAAACTCTGAATTTCCATAATAATATGTTTGGAAGAATATTTAAAGACCTCAAAGTTTATAGATAAAGAAATATTTAGAAGAAACAATTTGAATTAAACACCGTATATAGACTATAAAATGGTAAAAAGATAGACATAAACAAACCACGTTAAAATTGTGAACCACGCTCACACCCTCCTTGTTGTTGGGGGTGTTCTATATACCAGCAAGTGTAAAAGATGCTAATCCAACCATGACTTCTACTGGTAATGGAAATCTCAATCTGAAATGGGAAATTAATAAATTTAGTCTAGAAGGATAGACTTGAGAACCATTCTAAACTGACAAAACTCGGCATCTTTTTTAATGCCCATACATAATATACATAATTTAAAGGTGTAAATATTGATTTACATAGTTGCAATCACCTACATACCAAGGGAACACACCACGTGAACATATTATTTTTCTCCAACTTTGATGTCCAATAGAGTTCCAAAATCTTTTTCCTCATTTAAAAGAAATACGTCCAACCGAGTTCCAAAAAATTGAAGCCTTTAACAATGGTAAGCAAAAAAGATGTCCAACATATTTCCAAAAGGATGATGCTGAGGAGCGAGGGAAGCAAGATGAGGAGGTGGAGGCGTGAGGAGGAAGTGGATTGGGAGGAAGAAACACAGGGGATTTGTGATAACCCGAATTTTTAGACTATTAATTAATCTAAGTTAGAAAATAATTAGTTAGACTGTTTTGGATTTTATTTCAATGGTGGGAATTAACAGTCTGCATATTATTGATTTGGACATATGTTGGCGTGGATTATAATCTCAAGATCGAGGAAAGCTTCTCATACCTCTCTCATATACCTTGTAAAGTACTCCCTCTATTTTAAAATATAATATGTTTTAGTTTTGTGAAGTAAATGTATCTAGAGTTGTTTTAGTGTGTAGATTTACTCCAAACTTGAATGAACCTACACACTAAAACAAGTCTAGATACATTTCATTCACAAAGCTAAAACATCTTATCTTTTGAAATGGAGGGACTATGTTTTTCTATTAAAATTGATGATACATTATTTGAAATTGAGGTATATGAATCTTGTTGTATATTTATGGCTAATGCGCTAGTGTAGGTATGCGGTGATGGATCCGCTGGAGCCACCGATACGATCGAGCATTTGGTAGAGCTATGATTTTGGAGGAGAACACCGTGAAAACTAATATATATGTTTTTATATATAAAACTTGGTTATACAAAGGTAATCGAATTGTACCGGTCATAGTTCAGGTATGGGACTGGCCGAGTTCTCCGCTAGGGATGACCCTAAAAATGAAACATATCAGTGATGGATCCATAGGAGCGTCTGACATAAGTAAAATCAGGTGTCCGGGTTCTAGTGGGTTGGAGTACCCCTCTACAAAGTGTAAAAGCGTTAATATTAACCCCTATGACTTCGGGTTTGGGAATGCTTACTTTCATGCGTGGCACCATGCGTTTTTAATTTTCTTAATAACTTTATTCACCTATTTTCAAAAAGCAAGTATATTTTACAGTTTATATGACTGTGTGTATGATTGGTTTGCTGAGTACATTTTGTACTCATTCCTTCTACCTAATGTTTTTGGATGCAGTCGATACTAACATGCGGGAGTTGTCATCGTTTCGAGGAATAGGCTGGATTGGTGGGCGGGGAGCGATTTAGAGGATCTATTTGTGTTACTTTGTAAATGTAAAATAATCTTGTAATAAAATTAGTTTGAGCTTATTGATGTCCACTGTGCTGGCTTATAATTGTTCTTTTAGCCTTGTGGGTATATAGGCCTCCCGGTCTATATGCGCGCGGTGGCTGTCATTCTCGCGGGGCCAGTCTCGGGGGGTGACAGGATTGGGGACAAGCAAATGGCGACGGCTAGGGTTTTTGCTGCGTTACTGCCTTTTATATGACGTGGTAGAAAACCAACTCGTATGACCTTGATTATCCAGGAGGCATCATCGGACGGCCACAAATCCAAAAAAACTAGGAGGCTCCATGAGCTTGTACCAATTATACTTTTAGATGCCGGACCATAGAGAAATAGGAGGACCAATTCCACTGCAATTTTGGAACATTCGAGGTTGCAAAAAGTGTATTAGAAGTTCACGAGCAGAAATAGTCATTAAAAAGATCTGACAATACCATTCGTGTTCATAGGTAGATATGCATTCTCACAACATTCTAATTTCGATGACCATAGAGAATCAGAAGGGGCATAGACAGTCAATAGAAGTTACAAGGTATAGAAACCCCAAAATATAGCAGTACGGTTGTACAAGATATTGAAAATTATAAATGTCCTCTTAGGGTTGAAGTCATCAATTACCAAAACCACATATAGGAGCAATGTGTCCTTACAACATTATATCTGAAACACATTGGTCTTTTCCAATATTTGAATTCGTCTCCCGGTTAATTATATCGGTCTTTTCTAATATTCCAAAAAATGATCAAGCTCCAATACATTGGTCTTCTCAGGTATTTAAATTCATCTCACCAAAAAAATGGATTGTTCATCAATATTTTCTAATATTTAAATTGTACTCTCTAGAGATTTTTGAATTATATGGAACCCAACCAATTTTTATGGTTTATAAAAAGGGCACAGACTGAATTCTTACGATTTCACTAGATGATAAGGACTTTCATAAGTGGCTTATGAGTCGCGTGCTCTAGCACCGTGTTGTATTAGAAGCACGGTCTATCAATACAATGACTACTAGAAACGAGCGACACAAAGCTGCACAAAATAGTCCATGTTGCTCCATAGGCCAAGTTTCTAGAATATTCATGTTGGACCAATCTTTAATTTATGAAGTTCTTTGGAGATATTCATGATGTACCATTCTCTTATTTATAAAGTTCTTATCGATCGGAGGGAAGTAAATTGGCTGGTCTCCTAGTTCTAATTCACAGGATCTCCGATCATATAGACTGGTTTACCACTATGAAAAACTCATATTGTAGGTCTCATACCCATCTCCTTCGATACATTTTTTATCACGTTGCGTGATAGACCCTTCGTGAAGGGATCTGCCAAGTTTTTAAATGTTCGGATACAGTCTAATGCAATAACTCTAGAGTTTCTTATTTTCCTGACAGATTTTAATGTACTCATTACATATCTTGATGACTTCACTGTTATCCTTAGAAGTATTTACTTTGAAAATCACAGTTTGATTATTGCAGTTCATAAGGATTGCGGGTATTGATTTTTCAACCACAGTTAAGTTCATCAAGAATTCATGAAGCCACTCTGCTTCAACAGTGGATGTGTCTAATGTTGTGAGTTCTGCTTCCATAGTTAAATGATAGGTATGAATCGACAATATTGTCGCCAAAAATGCTGATCAAGGCAACCTTAAAAGTGGTATCAAGTTTTTGAAAGGCCTCTTCCTAAGGAGGATTAAGATCTCCCTCAGGTGTGCCATAGATGACGTTATAGCAGCTCATGTCTGAAAGCAGAGTACTGCCCTCGCACGCCATCTATTGTAATTGACACCTTCAAAGATAGGTGGCTTCATGGATGCAACAAAGCCACTTGGGGAGAATTGCCTATAATAAGGTTTTTGAATTGTTAAGTATAAGAGAAATTTATCCAAGATAAACGCTAGATAAAACATGAATAGAATAATAAAAATTAAACTAATCATATGAATTAGTAAATACAAATTAAGGAATAAATCCAAGAGGATTGCCAGACATATAACTTGAGATAAGATTATAACAAGGTCTACAGCAAATCAAAAGGAACGACAAACTATCTGACCAAGATAAACAAGATTAAGGAAGAGGATGTACATCACAGCAGAGGAACTACCAGTGTTGTCGTTGGCACCGTCATCAACCATGTCATCGAGAAAAAGGTTTTTGATATCGGGGAAGAAGTCGTCGTTGGGAAAGGCGTCGGCGCCTACGCTATCCGTGAAGGAGTCCGTGATGAAGCCAGTAGTCGCGCCAATAACGCTCCCCAAAATCATTATCGCCCTTATCCCGTACAGGACTCAAAGTAGCGGGGTCTCGGAGGCCTATTGTTCGGGCTAGCGGTGCACTCCGCAAGACGGGATGGGGAAGAACTGGAGACGGTGTACTAAAATGTTTCTGAGGAGAGGAGCACGGGTAGGCAGGCGAAGAGTAAACGAACATGCAACGACCGAAGCCAAACAGCTTCCACGCAGACTGTTCAGATTATTAATCCATTCATGCGCGGCAAAAAGAAAAAGAAGCTCTCGGCTATCTTGCATTCCCGCAACCCGCAGTTAAATGAGACATCCATCTATAAGCTATGTATACTAAAACCAATAATAGCACAATACATGTTGCTCAAGTAGAGCCCTGAAGTGAAGCACGACAACGTGGAAATAACCTGGAGGGCTGATCCTTATTCTAATATGGAAGTAAAATTACCCACATGTGGGATTTAACTCCAAACTCTGAATTTCCATAATAATATGTTTGGAAGAATAATTAAAGACCTCAAAGTTTGTAGATAAAAAAATATTTAGAAGAAACAATTTGAATTAAACACCGTATATAGACTATAAAATGGTAAAAAGATAGACATAAACAAACCACGTTAAAATTGTGAACCACGCTCACACCCTCCTAGTTGTTGGGGGTGTTCTGTATACCAACAAGTGTAAAAGATGCTATTCCAACCATGACTTCTACTGGTAATGGAAATCTCAATCTGAAATGAGAAATTAATAAATTTAGTCTAGAAGGACAGACTCGAGAACCATTCTAAACTGACAAAACTCAACATCTTTTATAATGCCCATACATAATATACATAATTCATAGGTGTAAATATTGATTTACATAGTTGCAATCACCTACATACCAAGGGAACACACCTCGTGAACATATTCTTTTTCTCCAACTTTGATGTCCAATAGAGTTCCAAAATCTTTTGCCTCATTTAAAAGAAATATCTCCAACCGAGTTCCAAAAAATTGAAGCCTTTAACAATGGTAAGCAAAAAAGATGTCCAACATAGTTCCAAAAGGATTATGCCGAGGAGCGAGGGAAGCAAGATGAGGAGGTGGAGGCGTGAGGAGGAAGTGGATTGGGAGGAATAAACACAGGGGATTTGTGATAACCCGAATTTTTAGACTATTAATTAATCTAAGTTAGAAAATAATTAGTTAGACTATTTTGGATTTTATTTCAATGGTGGGAATTATCAGTCTGCATATTATTGATTTGGACATATGTTGGCGTGGATTATAATCTCAAGATCAAGGAAAGTTTCTCATACCTCTCTCATATACCTTGTAAAGTACTCCCTCTATTTCAAAATATAATATGTTTTAGTTTTGTGAAACAAATGTATCTAGACTTGTTTTAGTGTGTAGATTCACTCCAAACTTGAATAAATCTACACACTAAAACAAGTCTAGATATATTTCATTCACAAGGCTAAAACATCTTATATTTTGAAACGGAGGGACTATGTTTTTCTATTAAAATTGATGATACATTATTTGAAATTGCGGTATATGGATCTTGTGGTATATTTATGGCTAATGCGCTAGTGTAGGCATGCGGTGATGGATCCGCTGGAGCCACCGATACGATCGAACATTTAGCAGAGCTATGGTTTTGGAGGAGAACACCGTGAAAACTAATATATATGTTTTTTTATAAATAAAACTTGGTTATACAAAGGTAATCGAATTGTACTGGTCATAGTTCAGGTATGGGACTGGCCGAGTTCTCCGCTAGGGACGACCCTAAAAACGGAACATGTCAGTGATGGATCCGTAGGAGCGGCTGGCATAAGTAAAATCAGGTGTCCGGGTTCTAGTGGGTTAAAGGGCTCTGCTCTTCTAGCGCCTGTGCGGTTCTAGTGGAGGCTGTCGATGTCGGAGTACCCCTCTACAAAGTGTAAAAGCGTTAATATTAACCCCTATGACTCCGGAGTTTGGGAATGCTTACTTTCATGTGTGGCACCATGCGTTTTTAATTTTCTTAATAACTTTATTCACCTATTTTCAAAAAGCAAGTATATTTTACAGTTTATATGACTGTGTGTATGATTGGTTTGCTGAGTACATTTTGTACTCATTCTCTTATTTATAAAGTTCTTATCGATCGGAGGGAAGTAAATTGGCTGGTCTCCTAGTTCTAATTCACAGGATCTCCGATCATATAGACTGGTTTACCACTATGAAAAACTCATATTGTAGGTCTCATACCCATCTCCTTCGATACATTTTTTATCACGTTGCGTGATAGACCCTTCGTGAAGGGATCTGCCAAGTTTTTAAATGTTCGGATACAGTCTAATGCAATAACTCTAGAGTTTCTTATTTTCCTGACAGATTTTAATGTACTCATTACATATCTTGATGACTTCACTGTTATCCTTAGAAGTATTTACTTTGAAAATCACAGTTTGATTATTGCAGTTCATAAGGATTGCGGGTATTGATTTTTCAACCACAGTTAAGTTCATCAAGAATTCATGAAGCCACTCTGCTTCAACAGTGGATGTGTCTAATGTTGTGAGTTCTGCTTCTATAGTTAAATGACATGTATGAATTGACAATATTATCGCCAAAAATGCTGATCAAGGCAACCTTAAAAGTGGTATCAAGTTTTTGAAAGGCCTCTTCCTAAGGAGGATTAAGATCTCCCTCAGGTGTGCCATAGATGACGTTATAGCAGCTCATGTCTGAAACCAGATCATCGCCCTCGCACGCCATCTATTGTAATTGACACCTTCAAACATAGGTGGCTTCATGGATGCAACAAATCCACTTGGGGAGAATTGCCTATAATAAGGTTTTTGGATTGTTGAGTATAAGATAAATTTACCCAAGATAAACGCTAGATAAAACATGAATAGAATAATAAAAATTAAACTAATCATGTGAATTAGTAAATACAAATTAAGTAATAAATCCAAGAGGATTGCCAGACATATAACTTGAGATAAGATTAGAACAAGGTCTACAGCAAATCAAAAGGAACGACAAACTATCTCACCAAGATAAACAAGATTAAGGAAGAGGATGTACATCACAGCAGAGGAACTGCCAGTGTTGTCGTTGGCACCGTCATCAACCATGTCATCGAGGAAGAGGTTTTTGATGTCGGGGAAGAAGTCGTTGTTGGGAAAGGCGTCGGCGCCTACGCTATCCGTGAAGGAGTCCGTGATGAAGCCAGTAGTCGCGCCAATAACGTTCCCCAAAAAACCTTATCGTCCTTATCCCGTACAGGACTCGAAGTAGCGGGGTCTCGGAGGCCTACTGTCCGGGCTAGAGGTGCACGCCGCAAGACGGGATGCGGAAGAACTGGAGGCGGTGTACTGAAATGTTTCTGAGGAGAGGAGCACGGGTAGGCAGGCGAAGAGGAAACGAACATGCAACGACCGAAGCCAAACAGCCTCCACACAGACTGTTCAGATTATTAATCTATTCATGCGTGGCAAAAACAAAAACAAGCTCTCGGCTATCTTGCATTCCAGCAACCCGCACTTAAATGAGACATCCATCTATAAGCTATGTACTCCCTCTGTTTCAAATTACTCCGCACGCACGCTTATCTAGGTGGGCTAGTATTCTCTTATTTTTCGTTCAAAAAATTCCTGAGATTTTTGAAATACCTAGTACACATTTTATACTATCTAGTTCAAAAATTCTATGATTTTTTTGAATAAAAAATAAGAGAATATTAGCCCACCTAGATAATAGTGCGTGCGGAGTAATTTGAAACAGAGGGAGTATAATAAAACTAATAATAGCACAATACATGTTGCTCAAGTAGAGCCCTGAAGTGAAGCACGACAACGTGGAAATAACCTGGAGGGCCGATCCTTATTCTAATATGGAAGTAAAATTACCCACATGTGGGATTTAACTCCAAACTCTGAATTTCCATAATAACATGTTTGGAAGAATAATTAAAGACCTCAAAGTTTGTAGATAAGGAAATATTTAGAAGAAACAATTTGAATTAAACACCATATATAGACTATAAAATGGTAAAAATATAGACATAAACAAACCACGATAAAATTGTGAACCACGCTCACAGCCTCCTTGTTGTTGGGGTGTTCTATATACTAGCAAGTGTAAAAGATGCTAATCCAACCATGACTTCTACTGGTAATGGAAATCTCAATATGAAATGGGAAATTAATAAATTTAGTCTAGAAGGACAGACTTGAGAACCATTCTAAACTGACAAAACTCAGCATCTTTTATAATGCCCATACATAATATACATAATTTATAGGTGTAAATATTGATTTACATAGTTGCAATCACCTACATACCAAGGGAACACACCACGTGAACATATTCTTTTTCTTCAACTTTGATGTCAGTTCCAAAATCTTTTGCCTCATTTAAAAGAAATATCTCCAACCGAGTTCCAAAAACTTGAAGCCTTTAACAATGGTAAGCAAAAAAGATGTCCAACATAGTTCCAAAAGGATGATGCTGAGGAGCGAGGGAAGCAAGATGAGGAGGTGGAGGCGTGAGGAGGAAGTGGATTGGGAGGAAGAAACACATGGGATTTGTGATAACCCGAATTTTTAGACTATTAATTAATCTAAGTTAGAAAATAATTAGTTAGACTGTTTTGGATTTTATTTCAATGGTGGGAATTATCAGTCTGCATATTATTGATTTGGACATATGTTGGCGTGGATTATAATCTCAAGATCAAGGAAAGCTTCTCATACCTCTCTCATATACCTTGTAAAGTACCCCCTCTATTTCAAAGTGTAATATGTTTTAGTTTTGTTAAGCAAATGTATCTAGACTTGTTTTAGTGTGTAGATTCACTCTAAACTTGAATGAACCTACACACTAAAACAAGTCTGGATATATTTCATTCACAAAGCTAAAACATCTTATATTTTGAAACGGAGGGACTATGTTTTTCTATTAAAATTGATGATACATTATTTGGAATTGAGGTATATGAATCTTGTGGTATATTTATGGCTAATGCGCTAGTGTAGGTATGCGGTGATGGATCTGCTGGAGCCACCAATACGATCGAACATTTGGCAGAGCTATGGTTTTGGAGGACAACACCATGAAAACTAATATATATGTTTTTTATAAATAAAACTTGGTTATACAAAAGGTAATCGAATTGTACCGGTCATAGGCCAGGTATGGGACTAGCCGAGTTCTCCGCTAGGGACGACCCTAAAAACGGAACATGTTAGTGATGGATCCGTAGGAGCGGCTAACATAAGTAAATTCAGGTGTCCGGGTTCTAGTGGGTTAAAGGGCTCTGCTCTTCTAGCGCCTGTGTGGTTCTAGTTGAGGCTATCGATGTCGGAGTACCCCTCTACAAAGTGTAAAAGTGTTAATATTAACCCCTATGACTCCGGGGTTTGGGAATGCTTACTTTCATGTGTGGCACCATGCGTTTTTAATTTTCTTAATAACTTTATTCACCTATTTTCAAAAAGCAAGTATATTTTACAGTTTATATGATTGTGTGTATGATTGGTTTGTTGAGTACATTTTGTACTCATTCTTTCTACCTAATGTTTTTGGATGCAGTCGATACTAACATGCGGGAGTTGTCATCGTTTCGAGGAATAGGCTGGATTGGTGGGCGGGGAGCGATTTAGAGGATCTATTTGTGTTACTTTGTAAATGTAAAATAATCTTGTAATAAAATTAGTTTGAGCTTCTTGATGTCCACTGTGCCGGCTTATAATTGTTCTTTTAGCCTTGCGGGTATATAGGCCTCCCGGTCTATATGCGCGCGGCGACTGTCATTCTCGCGGGGCCGGTCTCGGGGGTTGACAGGATTGGGGACAAGCAAATGGCGATGGCTAGGGTTTTCGCTGCGTTACTGCCTTTTATATGACGTGGTAGAAAACCAACTCGTATGACCTTGATTCTCCAGGAGGCATCATCGGACGGCCACAAATCCAAACAAACTAGGAGGCTCCGTGAGCTTGTACCAATTATACTTTTAGATGCCGGACCATAGAGAAATAGGGAGGACCAATTCCACTGCATTTTTGGAACATTTGAGGTTGCAAAAAGTGTATTAGAAGTTCACGGGCAGAAATAGTCATTAAAAAGATCTGACAATACCATTCATGTTCATAGGTAGATATGCATTCTCACAACATTCTAATTTCGATGACCATAGAGAATCAGAAGGGGCATAGACAGTCAATAGAAGTTACAAGGTCTAGAAACCCCAGTCGTACAGGATATTGAAAATTATAAATGTCCTCTTAGGGTTGAAGTCATCAATTACCAAAACCACATATAGGAGCAATGTGTCCTTATAACATTATATATGAAACACATTGGTCTTTTCCAATATTTGAATTCGTCTCCCGGTTAACTATATCGGTCTTTTCTAATATTCAAAAAATGATCAAGCTCCAATACATTGGTCTTCTCAGGTATTTAAATTAATCTCACCAAAAAAATGGATTGTTCATCAATATTTTCCAATATTTAAATTGTACTCTCTAGAGATTTTTGAATTATATGCAACCCAACCAATTTTTATGGTTTATAAAAAGGGCACAGACCGAATTCTTACGATTTCACTAGATGATAAGGACTTTCATAACAAACCAAACTATAATTTATAAAGTTCTTATGAGATATGCACGACGGACCACACTCTAATTTATGTAGTTCCTATGGTCCGTCTACCTTTCACTATCACATAAGATGTCGTGTTAGGAAAATGGGTTAACCTTTTCCAAATCCAAAACATCTATGTTTTGCAATAATTTGATGCTATTGTGCATATATATGTGTGGTGCAAGTTTGGCGTTTTAGGGAAACACCCTTATGTGTATATTTGTCATTTGATATTTATTTGTAGTTAATTACCAAATTGCCCTTTACGGTTTGAGGGAAAATACCATTATGTTAGGCGGCGTTTGGCGGTGGCGACGAATACCCTCACTGGAGTAGTTCACCAGAGTTGGTGCATGAGCCAGATGTGCGACGCCGTGCAAGGACTGCGCTACCCCGATGTGCGTCATCACCTTCCGCTCATGTACGTCGAGGGGTAAGAACCATGGCCTCTGACCTTTGTCCGATCATGGGAAGGCCCTCGCCAAAATTTTATATTCCACCGTGTTGCTTCGAGCGTGTCCCAACACCTAATGAACCGGAAGTCACTTACTTTTTTCAAAGGTGCTTTTGAGATATTTAATAACGGACAACACTTAAACTTGTATATTCTGTGCCACGGTGCATCACAAAGTCCTCTGCGACACCGAACGCCGCCGAATCTAGCCTCACCGGTCGTTCATCTCTAGCAAAGATAGCCACCATGAAGTTGTCTGTGTGGTGGTCGGAAGATCGCCGACCTGATGGCTCGTGCTTCGAGTGGAGATGACGCGGGATCGAGTTCCCCGTTTTTATGCGTCTTTTTCTTTTCTTGATGTGGTTTGCTGTCTCTTTTTCATTATGATGTGGATTTCTATTGTCTTGCTCCTCATTTGAAGATCAGCGGTCCGTCTGCGACATTTTATCAGACTAGTGTTCATTTGTTTAATTCCATCATCGTTTTGTATTAGAAGCATTACCTACTAATACACACAACAAATTAGAGAGTTACTACCTCTGTTCCAAAATGTAAGCCTTTTTAGAGAGTTAAACGAGCTATCTAAAAAGGCTTATATTTTGGAACGGAGATAATATTTTTTTAGTTTCAGTTGAAAATTATGAATTTTTGTATATCAACACGTAGGCTACTGAAAACGCGAGTCCTTAAGCTGTAAAAAAAAAGTACATGTTGTTACTCAGGCCAAATTTTAGGATATTCATAGTGAACCAATCTCTAACCTATAAAGTTCTTTGGAGATGTTCATGGTATACAAATCAAAGTCAATTAATATGGATCGGAGGGAGTAATAGTATTGCTAGTCTATAATATCGTACATTTACAAGTATAGTACTTTATGTCAACCCATATGGTATGTTATAGAGATAATAAAGAGTACTGTATAAGTGAGTGAATAGTACTGGATAGAATCATGAGAACTACCTAAAAAGATGCAAATATCAAGCTTAACAGTTGTTTACCATCCTAGGTTCTATCTGTAAATACATTTGTGTTTCACCAGAGTTCAAAATTAATTTCTTTACCAACACTCATAAATTTGTTCAACCTGATTGCATAATGTTCAAAATTAATCACTGTAATCCAACAGAAGAGGAAATAAAACTGATATCACTCCCTCCAAATTTATAAATCCACGCTGGCAACTTTAGACATATGTATCCAGGTTCTATTTATCAATACCGCCAGCACCTTTCAAATAATCCCAGAAAACAGAGTACCACTTAAATAGATACAGATTTAAAACTTAGCATTTATTTAGTCATATTAGTTCTATTTATAAATACACAGCTGCCTTCCTGCAGGGGTCAAATTTAACATTTTCGAGAATCTATCAGTCAAAGTAGCTAAAAAATGATTCAAACGGTGCGAGGTTGGGCAGAGCAGCTGCAAGATAGCCATGTTGCCCCATGCTTTTAAGTTCCTGTCTATCTTCCTTATGTTTTGCATCCCATACGCCAATGGTCTGTCCATGCAGTTCTTTGTTATTTGCATCTTTATTTTTTTCATCTTGTATGCCAAAAGATCTGTCCAACTCCATACCGGGTTCCAGAGCAACCACAAACTCGGTCTTTCTATGTCCAGGTATCCTTATAGAATAATCCCATGGCGGCTCCTGCCCAAAAAAAAGAAGACGCGAACAATTAAATTTGTCTTGGAGGAGTTACCGCTGGTGGAAAAGCATGATCATTATAACAAAGACAATGTAATGAAGATGCGGGGAGTATCAAGTGAGGATCCAACATTGACAATCTTAATACTTGAATGAAATATACTTCAACCAAAATTAAAATCAATAGATTGTATTACACTTGTAAAGAGTGAATGTATCAAGAACTGATGAAAACAAAAACAACCTAGCGGAGTGTATACGGGGCTTCAGAAAAAATTTCCAGGCCAGGCCCACTTTATGGTGTCCATTCGGGTTAGTTTTATTATCTCAAAACCGAGAACTGACAGTATTTTCCTGTTCCAGGTGTTTTTCGGTGCCTCATAGAGATGCCCTAAACGTCTGATTACCATCAGTTCCATCGACATATTACATACCGTTATGGCACATTTATAGAGTCCTCTTTGGGGATGTCATGACATACCACGATGGAGTTTATAAAGTTCCCAAAACTATTACTCATATATCAGGGTTTTTTTTGAGGGAATTACTCATATATCAGGTTAGTTCTCAGAGGCATTACCTAATGCACTTTAAGCGGTCTCTGTTGAATAACACAGTGTTACTCAGACAAAAACAGATCAATTCATAATCAGATCTTTTCTGAGAACCAACATTGTCTCGCCTAACACGTATAACAACATCTGTTCGTGAGTGTTCTTTAGTAAGTGGTATGGACCCTGCTAGAAGGCAACAGGTCATTTATGAATTTATGAAGTTGGTGTTTAGTAAGGGTTAAGAATGGTTCTACTTGAACGCAACCGTGTATTTATAAATTGATCTATGGTTGGTAATTAACTGTTATGTTTGTGCCCTAGTTGGACAATAGAATTTTCTGCTAAATATGTTGAAGCACTTTTATCAGGGATCATAATATATATGGCTTCTTCATTCAGACCAGACGATAACATCATATGAACATATTAGCCTAACTATACATTCAATATAAATTGATATGTTTGATAAATAATATGTGCCAAGGGTTATGAGTCCAACGACTAGTCTACAGGTCCTAAACTGATTGTCGACTCGGTTGGTCGACTCGTATTTCCTCGACTCAATTGAGTCCAATGACTAGTCCTGCTGTTTGAGTCGATCGACTCAATTTTAGCCGGATAAGTGAGGCTCTCGGGAAGAAAATTGATAACCCTAGCTATTCTAGACTCGCTACATGAAGTTCTAGATTCTTGCATTATTATGTTATATGTAACTTGTGTTCAACTTATCTCAGTTTTAGTTATTAAATCTCCCATCTGGTTGCCATACATGATAGTATTTTGAACTAGCTACTGCCGAAGTACATGTCGACTAGTCTCGACTAGTCTATGAGTCGGTACCCCAGCGACTCGGCTCGATTTATCGACTCGTAATCCTTGATATGTGCATTGAATTTGTTGAATTAATGTGATACACAACATGATCTTATTAACAAAGACTTAGCATATGAAAGTACCAAACATTAACAAAGAACTATACCCATTAGGCTTATCAAAGTGGAGTTTGATGAACATGAACAAGGCCTATACATGTGATTGTGGTGCATTTTCCTCTCCTAAAGTAGCAGAGAATATGAGGTTTGATAACCTTTAATTATGTGCAGTGCAAAAGTAGGCCTTTAATTCTATGCAGGGCAACAATAAACCTTTAATTCTATCATTGTGCTGTGCAGTTGCCAATTCTTGCCCTTCTCTTATCGACATATTAGGTTACTACCAGATCAAACCCACATTTATATAGTCCTCTTTTCGAATGACATGAGGTACTATTCGTGAGTTTATATAGTTCACATAATTAGGACACATACATTAGGCTACTCCTCGGAGGCAATGACTTCTGCACTCTGAGCAGCCTATATTGAAAATCACACTGATATTCAAAAACAATATTAACTCATAATCATATTAATTTTTATGAACCACCGTTGCCTAGCCTAATACTTATAAGAGCAGTTTACCAACATATTAGCCTAACCATCTAATTAGTATAAATTGGCATATAACTGATTAAGCAAGATTTTTTAACATGAACATGACCCTCTGTCTAAACATTTGTTGGACACACATACACTATTCTAGTTCGACAAAATGCATTGCATAGCCATCTGGTTACAGTGTGCTCTTCCATTTTATATTTAGACAAATCAAGTGACCAACCAACTTGAAAAGGAACTGAACAGGGAGGTCCTAACGGGCCAAGCATTTAAACACACGAACACACTGTATACCAACCTCACATTTGCTCGTAGGAATTAGCTACTTCTCTGAACAGATTCCTACAGGACAGATAGCAGCCACAGAGGCAGAGCGATGAGATGCGGTTGAAACCAGAGGGGAACAACATAAGTTAGCCAACATCATACCTCTGCTTCCATGGAACATCGGGGTGCCAGACCGGCGAGTTGCCTCCGCCCATCTCGTCGTGCTTGGAGCTCTCGGCCTCCAATACCTCCGTGATACTCTCTTCCGACCACCCTGAATCAATGGTTCCCTCTGCCAAATTGACCCGGAACGGGTCAGCGATGGGCTTGATTCCTGAGCGTACGGAATGCTGGAATCTCGCTGGCGGCGAATCCTTCAAGTGCCATCGGGAATTCCATGCTGCAGTCGCCCAGAAACTCAGGATCGAGGAGAGCAATTCTGCGCATTCAAAATCAGGTCAGGAAACACAATCAGTTTAGGGAACTGACCTGAGGAGCAGATCGGTGAATCCCTACGGCTCTCCATGGAGAATCATCGGCCTCTCTGCCGGGATCTGGGCGTCGCCGGCAGTAGATCGGAGAAGGCGAGGTAGGACGGCGAGTCTCATCCCCATTCGAACTGATACCCTCGAGCTCGAGCGTGCGGCTCGTGGGCATCTAGTGGAAGGACTGGTCTGGCCTACACGCAGAGCATACGTATTAGAATACGGTATCGCTGCAATAAAAAACCGTATTGCATAAATGGCCGGTCAACCCTGTCAGCTTGTGGGGCCAGCGTCCGAATCTGGATGCAGGCGCATGCGGCCAGGATAGGAGTTCGGCCCAGAAACCGTTCGTAAATGGCATTATCGAGTACCGGCCAGGATAGGATGTTCCTTTTCTCTCCCCAGTTCAATCATTCTCTTCTTTGCCTGCTCCTATCGCTTGGTGTAATATAATGCACTCAAGGTGTTTGATGGATTGCTCACTAGCTGATGTATCAACTTTTGATATAATCATGAAATTTATGGTTCAGTTTTATGGAATCAAAATCTGGCTATGCACAAGAAATATCTTATATTTTGGTGTGCTTCAGGTGTCTCACTCTATTTCCATACAAGCCAATGCTTCAAGTGGGGTTAGTTTGTATAAGTGTTTTAGGTCACCAACCTTGTTGCTAATTGAAAGAGTTGTATTCTTCATTAGCGAAAGTTTCTCCCTTGATTATGATACATGACCAAGTTCTTCTGTTATCTGAATTAATGTGATTCGCATGCTAATGGTGACGAATTAAGATGGGCATGTTCTAGCAATCATTTCCTTACTGCTATCACAAGACCTATGTGTAATTGGCTATTGCCTGGAATGATAAAACCACATATCAGATTGTTAGGCGATTGTTTTACAACATACACGAATGAGAAAATGGTTGACATATGCGTCGTACCAACCGGCATAGATAAAGAGACATATAAACTTGCAGAATTACACACTCGTTCATTTCTTCTCAGTTTCGAGGAAGGCGCCACAGAGGCCATCGACGTCAGCATGTTTAGACTCAGTATATTTGTAGCGCAACCTCCCGCATCAACCATGGCGGAGGCCCCGTGTTGGCTGACGGCAACTTACCTGAATCATCCTACACTGATGGGATGGTAAGCATTATTTTCTTTACATACCATAAATTCATTTTCGTGTACTAGATGCCTAGCAGAAACTGATGACACCTGGGACTGTACTACGACTTAACTGACATTATTTGTATTTTCATTTTATAGTTGGTAGCTGGTCCTTGCTAGGTAAACTTGTTTTAGTTCACCTTTTAGGTAAACTTCTTTTAGGTGAACTTTATTTTATTAGTACTATATGATAATACTCACCTTCTTTGTAAGTTCATTAAGAGGGCCTCATATCCAAATGTCCAGTCGTTGCATGTCTAAGTGTTTAGATGGAAGAAGGAAAATGGATCCTCAATCCTCGTGTTGTAGGGCTTGCTTGGGAAGTAGCTGGATGCCGCCAAGTGCAACAGCCAGACGTCGCCCATCCTTGCGAGATCTTGACATGTTGTTGATAGATCCTTGTTGCTTCTCCACGGACTAGAGATAGCTAAGTTCATCTTTGTAAGTTATGTTCTCTTTATGCTTTTGTTTTGGTATATGTTAGTATCATAATTCATAAGCTGAATTGTTCCATTATGTACACTGGCGACGCCCATGATGGGTATGTGATCCCATATCTTCACCCTCACTGATTTTCTTCTGAATTTTTGGTATCAACAATGGTAGCTATTGGTGCTTCTCTGATACATTAATGATGAGTTTTTATTGCCCATACTCTTGTCCTGCTCTGATATTATTGCTTGCGTGCTGGAATCAAGTACTTGTAGGCTGCGTCAAGATGATTAGGATGAAAAGTAAGATGAGCTTGCTAGCTCTGCAACGCTTATCAGATGCGACACGGAGGTCGCGGCACCTGTACTCATGCCGCTTGGATGCCCAATCGTGGAGTTCCCACTGACCTATCTCAGGATCCCCCTCACGCTGCGCAGGCCAACTTCGGCTCAGATGCAGCCGTTGATTGACCGAATGGCAGGAAAGCTGCCAACACGAAGGCGCTAATCTGCGAAGCCGGGAGGCTGCTTTGGTGAAATCTGTCCTGGGTGCGATGTCCACGCACCAGCTGCTGGTCCTTGCTCCATCGAAGAAAACCTTCCGCGCGATGGAGAGGATTGAGCGTGGCTTCCTTTGGGAGGGCCGGGAGGCCGCCAAGGGTGGCATCACGTCACGTGGAGCGGTGTGCGGCCGACTTCGCTAGGAGGCCTTGGGTGCGACACAGGCCACAAGAGCACCGTTGCGCCTTCACGGCAATGGCTGAGCAAAAGCGACAAAGAATCGAGCATGGAACGGCCTAGATCTGCAGCTCACCCCCAAGGAGCAGGACCTCTTCTTCGCCTCCACCTTCACAGAGCTGGGAGACGGGCGGACAGCGAAATTCTGGGAGGATCGTTGGATCCAAGGGCGGTCCATCCGCGAGATCGCGCCACTACGGTTTGATTGCCCTGCCGCCGCCATAGCGCGTAATGTCAGACGACTCGATAGGAACAGATGGGCGCAGGACATCCAGGTGTTACAGGCATTGCCGAGGTAGGCGACACTGCGGTGTGGCAGCTCATCTCCCCCACTGTCCTATCAACGGAGCCTGATAAGCTCATTTGGAAGTGGACGGCGAGCGGAGAGTACACTGCCAAATCGGCGTACCTCGCCGCCTTCCATGGATCAACCAGCTCGGCGACCTAGAAACTCATCTGGAAAACATGGGCGCCCAACCGCGTCAAATTTTTCCATTGGCTCGCTGATATGGATCGCTGCTGGACTGCGGAGAGACTCACGAGGAGACAGCTACAACACCACCCGTGCTGCCTGCTATGTGACCAGACTATGGAAACAATGCATCACCTCACTATTGGCTGCCCTTTCTCTCGCCAGATTTGGCATGAGACCCTCGCCTGGATGCGCATGACTTGCTCCCCGCCGGCCCACGAGGACTCACTCTTCGAATGGTGGACAAAAGCTAAGAGGAGCATCCCGAAGTCAATGCATCGAGGACTGGCCTCGACGGCGCTTCTTGTCCCCTGGATGATCTGGAAGCATCGTAACGATTGCGTCTTTGATAGAGCACAACCTTCCTTATCGGCGCTGATTGCCAAGATCAAGGACGAGGCGGCAGCTTGGATCCTGGCAGGAGCAAAAGGCCTTAGTGACATAGTGCCAACAACATGGGATGTACACTAGAGCATTCTCCCTGTGTGTGTGTGCCGGGTTAACCTCTTAGGAGGCATGTAATCGAACTCTATCTTTTCAATATATTGAAGCGCAAAGGCTTTTTGCGTTTTCTCAAAAATGTTAAGGTGATTAGGACTTCATGAAGCACAATGGGAAGAATCTCGATGGACGATTATTGGCGTCCAGTGTACTCCTGCTAAAATACATGTCCATGGTATTATATTACTGAAGTAAACTTCAATATGCAAGGTTCCGTGAACTAATAGCAGTGGTAGTTTGTCTTGATTGGCAATTTTATTTGTCTTCACGGTTACATGGATTAGCAATGCAAACTTAAGGACGTCTGATGATTACTTTGCTATTTTTGCTACTTTGTTTCTAATCTTTTGTGTGATATGATGTAATCTGTAGGTGGCATACTTGTTCTGGAAACCGGAAAATCCTGGACATTGTGATCGTCTCTCCCCTAGCTATTCAGGTATGATGACTTCCAGTCTCTAATTTATTTTCTCATAGTACGTACTGAATTTGATGTTTCAATTACAATGTTGTGGCAGGCTATGGCTACAACTCGGCGATGTGTTCATCATGAGTAACTTCAACTTTAATGTGTTCAGATTCTGATAAACTACAATCTTAAACAACTAGATGATGCTTGAAAAACTGGTGAAGTCTTAATTACCTAACAATGTGTACCAAACTTGTCCAAGGATGGATGGTCAAACTCTTGTGAACCTGGAGATTTTCAGAAATAATTTTGATGGTGGCCCATCATGTAGGATTATGCCTTCTACGGTTCTACCCACCTTCTGCTTAAGTTATTTTTGTAGCCTGAATTTTTTCCTAATATATCTAAACATATAGACATAGTAATCTTTGTATACTCTTTACTTTGTTGTAGGTACTTTGTAGGCATCATCATACTGTAGCGCGGGAGCAGCTGGGCCGACGGCCAAGGCCGCAGGTGTTGGACCGATGGACGTGTTAGAATCTTCTTATCCCGAGAGGACAAGATGCCAGGAACCATTGGTGTAGAGTGCCACCTCCGTTTCCTCTCCATCGTGTTCACCGATCCCAACGGTCCAACCTTCTCCAGTCCATAAGCCATGCTTCTCTTTCTTCTCTAGATGGTTTAGTTCAAAATCAGTTTTGTATCTTACAAGATATAGGAAACACAATAACTATGTGCTAAACTAAAATTCGGTATATATTTTATTTATCATTTTGCATTGTTTGCTAGCCCATTTCAACCATTTTGTATATAACAATGTACAGTATAAGAGCTTGTCGGCATAGATTCCATTTTGTAGATAACAATGTACAATATAAGAGCTTGTCGACATAGATTCCATTTTGTATATAACAATGTACAATATAAGAGCTTATCGACATAGATTCTAGATCATATATTTATTCCCTCCTTCTGTTTTAGTGGAAGGTACTTGATCCTGACAATCCATCTCATACTACCTTGTATGACTATGATTCACAGCAATCCTCATGTACGTTCAGTGATGGAATGATCTTGCAATTCTATTTTTTGCACAAATGAGTGACCATGAGAAGTTCATTTGATTTGATTTGATTTTTTTCATCCATTGAAGTGATAGGTTCAATTTTAAGATTGTAAAAGTGGCTGGTGCGGAGCTCCAACACATACTTGTTAGATGGACCATACTCGAGAGGTGAGCGAGATGAAGCCCTCATGAGACTAACACATATTCATTAGGATAGTTAGGAGTTGACGAAGAAGTTTTTGGTACACCTGCTAAAGCACGATGCGAACGTATTTTGAAGAAAACATCAAGAATGTGTACCGGAATACCTTAGCATGTAAAGAGCTATCATGCCTCCGGTGTCCAATTATAGTTTTTCTCTAAACTTAAACACATCAATGTCTTTGAATGCCAACCGTCTTTTCTATACACTTGATTTTTTAAGGGAATTAGTTTTACACGTCTATTGAGAAAAGGAAGTTGCAAGTTGTACGAATTTTATTTGAGGGACACATGTTCTGTGAATTATACGCCTAACGAACAAAAACATGTGTTATCGTTTCATTTCCTAATGTCTCGCCATAATCGGAAACCGAACTGTCGGAAATAAGTTTGAAATCCGAAATCACCGGATGCGAATATCGAATGGATACGGGACATAATACAAACGGACATTATTCGGAATATAATAGTGGCATAATATCTTGATCTCTACACAAAAAGGAACACATAACAGACAAGAAATAGCTCACAACTTTGAGAAATGACAATTGAACAACACATAATTCAACACTTCAACAAGTACATAAGTTCACATAAATAGTTTCACATAGACATTAAGACAATCGCTTGATTAGTATGTAATTTGGGCTGGTTGCATGTATTATATAGACCCTGCATTTTTTGGCCTGATATGAGCAAAGGAAATCGCCAACGCAAAGCACTACTTCGTACATGGGCCCTGGCTTATTATATTTTCAAAAAGTTTTCATATTTTTTTATCCGAAATTTTCTTACCGTTTCTGTTTTCAGAAATAACTCCATCGTTTCCTTTTCTATTTCTGTTTAAAATATTCCGTTTTCATTCTTTTTTCGCAAAATTTTGCTTCCGTTTACCTTTTTAGCACTCCATTTTATTTTACTTCAAAAATGAATAGAAAACTTCCTTACCATTTTCAACTCTAATTGTACTAATATTTACTCGTGCGATCAGAAAATAAATTTGAATGGCCGTGGCAACGCACGGGCATTTAACTAGTATAAGAATCAATTCTACAGTAGCTTAGTGCGGTATGTATTCTGCCATAGCACTCGCGAGACTATAAAACACATTTACAACAACCTTTATATAATGTTTAAGAGGCGTAGTATTAAGGCTGGTCATAGTGGAGAGTAACGTAGAGTAGTACTAGCATGCACTTCATAGTTTGTATTGTTATGCAAAGAGTCATTTATTAGTTTATAGGCTTATTTTATCTTGATATACGTGATATTACAGTAAATAAATATGTTACTCCATATCCCTCTCTTCTCACTAACTAATTGCCACATAAGCATTTTATTGAGTTGTACTCTTAATTACTGCTGAAGTAATCAAATATGTTACTCCATCTCCCTCTCTCCTCGATAACTAATTGCTAAATATGTTCCTCCTGTATAAAAAGTTATAATAGTTTCACTAATTTGAAATTATGGTCTAACTTTTTATTCGTATTACCAAGAGAACATTTGTTTCGAGACTAGCAATAGGGCGCCCTCCACAAAGTGTGCTAGAAGCAGCGCACGTGAAGAGCAGAGCAAGCATCGCGCACGGCTTATCCAGGAGTGATACGTGGCTTCATGCACGTGACCGCATGCGGGGGCATATCCTCGTACCGGCTAGCGCGGCCCAGTGCATAAGTAATGATTGGAATTGATCGTATATGCACACACGCATTTTCGCAACTATTGTCTGGTTTACACTTTTTTTATGTACAAGTGAATTGTGCAAAAAAAAAATACAGTGCCCTAACTAACCTCGGAACAAAAGAAAAATAAAGCAGTGCACCGAAAAGAGAGTCAAAGTAGTGCACCGAAGAGAGTGTATTTTAGAAAAAAAAGCAGTACACAGATAATGCAATATAGTACAGTAAGATAGTGCATAACGTGTAAAGAAGTACAACAGGACTGTGCACTGCCAGCACAACGTGTCGTACCGTGCGATCAAAGACAGTGCACGAGCGGTGCACTATCAGCCCACCGCGCAGTGCACTACGACCGAATGCAGTGCAACACCGTACAACAAGACAGTGTATGGAGCGGTGCACTGCTAGAACATCATGCAGTGCATTGTGATCGAAGGCAGTATAACAGTACAACAAAACAGTGCATGGGCGGCATGCGCCAGACACCGTGCGATGCCGCTGCGATCAAGGCAGTAACACAAGATAACAACAAGGCACGGCAGGCGAATCGCTAAACCACCGCACATTACACTTTAACCGAGGGCGGTGCAAAGCATTACATCAAGGCAGTGCACGGCCAGGACCGCGCAGTGCACTGTGATTGAAGGTAGTGCAATACAGTATAACAAGGCAGTATACGGGTGGTGCACTGTCAGGACAGGCTCAGTGCACTTCAACCGAAGGCAGTGCAAAACAGTACGACAAGGCAGTGCACGGGCGGTGCACTACCAGAACACCGTGTCGTGCATTCCGACCGAAGACACCATGCACTAGAGCAAAAAGGCAGCACAACCTACGCATCAAGGCAGTGCAAGATAAAAGTACGTCGAAACATATCAACAATGGATCTAGTTTTGAAGTTATGAGCGTGACTAGCACGGCTGTGAAAAGGAAATCGATTTGAAAACTCCCATTTAAAAAATATCGCAATTATTGTGTTCAAATCAACAAAAGGAAAAGGAAAAAGACCCGCGATCCTCTCCGCATCCAACACGTGACGCATGGGGGAAAACCGGGACAACGCATGAGGCACTCCGCGCCGGCCACGTAGAGACAACAGCAACGACGCGGCGCGACCTTCCGGGAGGGCGTCATTTTTCAAGTCTTTTCGTTTTGTTCCATCCAGTGTATTTGTGTGAATGTGATTTGTTCCTGGAGCTTATATTTCCCACATGCTAAATTGTTTTTCCTCTTTGAATAATTCTCCTTGTACATGTGATTTGTTCCGCACTCACTGTTATTATTCCATGTATATATTTGTTGTTCCTCGCGTAAATATGATTTGTTTCTTTCTCAATATAATTTTCCATCGGACCGCCATCATGACTTTGTTCTATTCGATGAAATATTCCGTTCCTAATATTTTGTTGTTCCCGGTAGATCCTCTTTGTTCCTTCCGCACTATAATTTTTCATCAAAACATTATCGTATTTTTGTTCCATTCAGCGTAGCTTTTTGTTCCTAGTGTCGATGTGATTAATTTGTTCCTTGGGGCTTCTGTTTCCCAAGTGCTAAAATCTTATTCTTCTTCTCTTGTACTCATGGTTTCACATTTAGTAATTTTTTTCTCATATATGTATTTTTTGTTCCTCTGTACATACGACCCTGTTTCTTCGACACCATAATTTTTCCCGAACAAACGTAGTAATTTTGGTCCATCTAGTTTAATTTTTTTCTCATGTGGATACGATTTGGTTCTGTCTTTGAAGCTTCCATCGGGAAGGAAAATGCAAAACAGCTCTGCACTTAAGTTTCACGGTAGGCTCTAAGCGAAGTTCAAGTTTCACAGTCTCGAAATAGGCTTTCGCGCTGCCTTATAGAATAAAGCCACATCGGCCAAACAGATACAAGGTGGAAGGGAGACCCTTTTTACAAAGCAGATCAAAATAAGCAAGACAACCGCGAAGAACCTAAACTGGCCATCAAAGACAATGAGCCGAGACCGGGATGAGCCAGGGCTCCACGACGACGCCCCCAAGAGGGTAACAACACACCGCGCCGCCGCCGAGACCAACGGTCAAAGGTTTTCACCCGGAGCCCTGTCGCGAGGGAGGTAGCCACATTGGCGTCCCTAGGAGGGTAACGGTATCCGCAGGCATCGCCGCCGATGGTGCCGAAGCACTGAGCTTTCGCCCGGAAAAAACTTCATATCGCTCCCCATCTTCCGCCACGCCCGTTGTCCCCAAGATAAGCCTCTAGCACACGATCTGGGAGCTGCCGAAGCTGAAGCACCACCAACACCAAAGCCTCACACCGCCCTCTCCTCGCCATTCATAGATTCATGGGAACCCCGAGCAATGACCTTACCTTCATCGTGACCGTACTAGTTTGAATTATACAACTGTAGTAGATTAAAGAGTGTAACCGGGAAGCATAGCATGTTATCGACCATGCCAAGGTCACCCCTCCGGTCATGCGAGTTCCGATCGCGGCCGGCCTGAGAGTCTGATTGTGGCATTTATGGCATCTTCACCGGGTTAACCTGGCGTCGAGCAGCGTTAACCTGCACGAGACGTCGCAGGGCGATGCATGGCCTCCTAGTGGCACGACTCATCTAGACCGACGCGTTCGGCTCGATCCATCCGTGCACCAAATTTGGGCAATGGTTGCGTCGGTCCAGATAGCGCGCGCGTCATCCTGTGTCCTCCCGCGAGAGCAGAGGGCCCACTTGTCAGCGACCCAACGACTTGCTTCCACTAGCCATCAATGGAGAGAGGGAGGCTACTCCAAAGTATGGTCGCTCCGCTGCTGGCGCCGCCCGACACATGCCCTCCTGCCGCGACACTTCAATGCTGTCGCTTCGGCCTCCGCACCAGCATCCAATGCCAGCCCTTGTTAACAGGCCACCCGCGCCCATCTTCTTCCACACCATCAACATCTTCGGTGACACCATGTGCCGTCGCTGCTACCACTCCGACTCCGACTCCGACTCCGCCGAGTAGACTGCACTAGACTAGGATGTGTACTCGCCATGTATGTGTTTGGAATGAAATTTACAATGTGAGCATCGGCCATTTGCATTGACAAGTTTTTATTCAAGTATTTTACAAGCCTAAAACAACATTTTATGCACCACCTACGGCGCTAGCGGCGGTAGGCCGGTGAGCCCCTATTCTTTTTCCGAGAGAGCAGTAGATCGCTTTCTGCGTCTACAACTCCTCTATAGCTTGGGCGAGGCAGGCACATACGTACTTGTCGTCGGGATTGACCTGCACCGCTTCCTGGATCTCGTCGCACACGTCTGCGAGCGCAACACGCTGTCGGTGCTCTGACAGAAAGACGCGGTCCATCACCTCACATGAGAAAGGCTCGCCGGTGGTCCTATTGCAGTTGTAGTGAGTGTGCCCTGGTGGTTGAACCTCATTATGTATATCTGCGGGTGCCCCGAAATCGGAGGCGGCAGCATGTCCGGTAACTCCGGTGGGTTCGTCAACACGAGGGCAACGGGTGCTCGGGCTCTTCTACGCGGATGTCGGGGTTGCCACAGAGGACAGTGCGGCGACGCGGATGGCCAAACATGGTGGTTTGTAGTGGTGGTGGCGGGGGCTGGTTGTGCCTACCTCGAGTGGCCTGCTCTTTTTATGGCTACGTCTAGACGCGACGAGAAATGCCTAGAGGAAGCGGGAAGATGTAGGAAAGAAGGTGGGAGGCTGCGGGAACACACCGGCACCGGCGTAGGTAAGGGCCTATTTTCCAAGCGCGGACAGATAGGTTGCGTCGCTGGACGCGATTGACCAGACAGACCAAACCACAATTTAAAAGTGACCGCGGACCGACTCAAATGGACACAACGGTCTGCCATTTGGGTCAGCCCGGTGAAGATGCCCTTAAGTGCTGCAACCCGACCATCTCACATGTCACATCGAGCAGAAGCGCAGACTTGGCATGCGGTGGCCGTCATTTGTCCCTCGCCACAGCCCTGCAGGCAAACCAATCACACATAAACTTGATGGGCCTGATACATCTTAGCCCAATCGACAACGCGTGAGCTCCAGGACTCCGTGTTGTTGCTTGTTAGTAAGTGAGGTGGCAGGTTAAACAACAGCAGATCAGCAGACCGAGATGGCTCAGGTCCTAGAGGCCTAATATGGGTCTCTATGGCCTGGGTAGTTTCAGTTCATTCTATGCATGAAAAAAAGACGACCGGAGAAATGGGCTTTCGGCCTTTAGTCTTACCTTAGTCGTGGTGTCTGGCCTTTTGGCATTTCCAACAAATAGGTAATCAAGGCTTTTCTAACAGGAGATATTGTCCTGCAGAATATCTATTGAGAAACATAACTATATGAGTCTGACTGTTAAACGTCACAGTCCGTAAGAGTTGGTTATTTTTTAATAAACTCATGAAAGGATTTGGAGTATGACGCATAAACTACAAACCACGCGGAAGCCAACGGCCACCCAATATGGGTTTAGGCTTTGTATGAAACTTATGTGCAGAAAACTTATAGTTCAAGACATAGTCCACTATTCAAGCACAAACTAGTGTAGCATGAAGTTTAAAGTGGAAGTTCAATTTAACAATCTCCACTAAACACCAATATACAAACAATGTTCTGGAGCAAAAGTGATGTGATGTACCAATGAGACTTTATGGGGATTGTTGTATTTTGGTGTAGTCTACTATTGGGCTTTTGGCCAATAGACAAATTCTAAAATTCTTTTTGTCCCATTATTTGTGGCAGCTCATGTGTGTGCCATTGGTTCTAAAGTTTAATCCCACATTGTTAATTAAGAGGGAGTTGCACCATCTTATATAGGAGGTTGTTTTAGCACTACTAACTGAGTGAGAAGAGGAGCAGCTCTCGCGCACTCCTACTCCGGCACCACACGAATTCTCGTCACGACGTGTCGCGGGTTGCGGGAATCTCGCTGAGCCGAATTTTATTTTACTGTTTAGGAAAGTTAATTATGAAGCATTAATGTAACAACCTCGGACCCTACGCTCTAAGTTCAAGACTGGATGAACCAAAAGTGGTTAAGGGTTTACAGCAGGGGCCCAGGGCCACCCACGTGTAGGCCCGTCGACCGCCCTAACCACTTCCAAGAACATCGGAACAAGAGAGAGCGGCGTAGGCAACAGGCGAAGAGATCAAATACATACACAAGTGAGTATGTATGCAAGCTACCTTACAACAGTTCTCAGAGCCATACCATCTAAAAGAAATAGAAATATTGCAACGCCATACGGCAAGATCCAAATATCCTAGATAGAGATAATAGTGTAGGATAGCTCCTCATACATCAATCAACAGAGTATCAAGCGGGAAACAAGATCCGAGTACGGATAAGAAGCAAATCGGCATAAGATGCCACATAAATAAGCACATCCTGCCCACAGATCTCACGGATCCCCATCCCCGGAATCTCTACACCGAGTGATCGTTGCCAACATCATCTGTCTCCTCCACCCAATATCCATCTTGCGAATACACCTGTTCATCTGAATCAAACAATTTATCGTGTGAGACCCTAGTTGTACTCAGCAAGTCTTTATGCCTCTAAAGGGGACATATATCTGGGGTGACGCAATTGCAGCAAAAGATAATAACTAACAAGTCTATAGATACTCGCTAACCATCAGCCTAACCAATCATAGGCGGATGTCCGTTAATTAGAAACAACAGTTATAACAGTATAAAGTAACAGATCCATCCTCCTTCTCGCTTACCAACGAGAAAGCGGACGAACAATCCATCTGTTAGCAGTTTTATTAATCATTCCATGAATATTTCACTAATTACTAGTCAGATATTTAGTCAAATTAAAGACGGTACTTTAGTTATACTTGTCTATGATCGAGAAACTGTGCTCCAAGTTGTCCATAACCGCGGACACGGCTTTCAGAAAGATTTACCCTGCAGGGGTGCACAAATAGCAACACACACTTGATCAACCTCGGAAAAACCAAATCAAAACCCAACGAGGCATTCACGACAAAGCGATCACAGGATTCAGAAATAATTCAGGGGGACACCCCATTAAGCTACCCGTAACGAAGTTGGCCGACTCTGAGATAGACCCAAGGTTTGTGTCAATGGCTGTAAACGACTGGGAACCCGAAAGTGTGACTGGGCTTGTCGATACCGTGAAAACATTCCACGATCCAAAACAGTATAGGTGCTCCACGCACAATCATAATTAAAGTAGTAAAACATGGCATAAGTACAGGATAATAATAAATCCCCAAACTACTTTGTGGCCCCAAGAAATAGAAATGAATCAAGCTCTGGCTCAGGGGGGTCCACAGGTCCTCCCGGATGTGGATAGTGCGAATAGTCAAGGAACATGAATCAAGTACTCGGGGTCCTACGGGATACAAGTGAGCATGAAAAACCAAATAACAGATATTGCCCACTGGTGCCTCTTTCATTAGTTATCCCATTACTACTCAGGTTAAGTTGTTTAGGTACCTCGTTATCCATCAGACACTCACATACCCTACACATGATGTTCTACAACTCGCATGGCTCAAACAACTCCTGTAGTAATGAGAGAGGGTATGAAGGAGAAGGGGTCTGGGTTGGATCTCGATCTGGAGGAACCTAGGGTGGTTGGGGTGATAAGGAAGAGAGGAAGAGAGGCACATGGGGAGGGCTGGCTGCCACCTTTTTGCCAAAGCGAGGGGGAGATCGGTAGGGTAGGGTTTTTCTCTCTTCTCTTCTCTCTCTCTCTACTTAGCTAGGGGGTGGGTCACCCAGGTTAGGAGGTTGTGGCCGAGCTGGCTGCCCTTCTTGCAAGGCAAGGCAAGGGGTGTAGGGGTTAGGGGAAAGGTGGTTCGGTTGGAACATGGCTAGGAGGGAAAGGGGTTAGGGTTAGGGTTTTGGGGTAAGAGAGAAAGGATCTTGGTTAAGAGGGAAAACATATACTCCATGTACCATATGCATGCCACATATGCCCACAAAACCAAGAGAGGATGTGCCCTAAGAGGATTGGGTTCACTTGAACAAACTTGAATTTGATTTCCAAAGAAACCAAGCTCCACTCAAATCCAAAGAAAAACCAAAATAAAAAGAAAGACGACCTTGCATGGCCCATGCATAATTAAATAAATGCCCCTCTAGTAGTGAAAACCACTAGACTTTCTCATGGCATTTATATAAGCAAGATCCCAAGAATTTGAATATGTCCCAACAAAGGAAAAGGAAGCTTGTTTACCACATGGACTAAATAAAAGATCATGCATGAATATAAGGTGGCCAAGCTTGTGTGTGTGAACCACTAGGCATAATATGGCCAAAATTATATTTTTACATGAGCATTTATTCAAATTCAAACCATATGTAAGCTTGACAAGGATTCCACCCACATAGCATGCAAAGGTGGCTATATGGCTCTCCATGTATCAATAATGTGAAAACAACATGATGCTTATATGGGAGCATGTGGAATTGTAAGTGGACCTATCCCAACCCACATGAGCTAGAGATAAACCCAAATAAAATGCAAAGCTCACATATAGTTGGATGGTGGAATTATGGGGTGGTGACAAAGAAAGGTGGTGGAGTTAATAAAAGATATGCCCCCAACTCAATTTGGGCATCAAGCATTTATCAAGAACCAAATACAATGTATCAAGAGGCAACTACAATTAATAATGCATATGAGATAAGAACCAAATGAAAAGGTTTTATATGATGCTCAAATGCAATGTGGCATGATGACATGAGCATGATATAGTTATGATGCAACAATTATATGTAGAAAGTAGCATATATATAGACTAGACTAGTAGCATTGCAATTGTTAGACAATTGGGATGCTACAATTAACATACATGTTAATTAGCCAGATCTTTCCGATCGTGGGCTACGTTGACTCGGACGTGGGCTACGCCCCACGACCTATCCGATCGACACTATATAAATTAGGACACAAACTCTACGTGACTACAACTCATCACACTCACCTTATTCTAGTATATTGCACCGCCATCTTGGACTTCTCCATCATGTCTAGCGACATGCACAGCAGATTGGGACAGTAGGCCTCCGAAAACCCGCCTTTTCTGAACCTGCATGGGTGATGGGTGATCAGGTTTTGTGGAGCGCTCAAGCGTGACTACTGGCATCCACAACGTCGTCCGACGTCGAGTTACCGAATGACGATTTCTTCCCCATTGTCACCGACCTCTTCAGCAACCTCAATATGGGCGACAATCATGGGGCTACTGTTGCTGCTACCTCCGCGGGTACTGCTGTTGCCGTTGCTGCACCGTACGTGACAACATTTTCTCTTTCAGATTCTGCTATAGTTCTTTGTTCTAGCGTTTGGAGTAGACATGATTAGTTTATCTTGTTTAGATGCAATCTGTTTATCTACTCTATTAGTTTGCATGATATATTTAATTGTTATTTGTATGATCATGATTTATCAATTCTTTATTCGGATTAAATCGTATGGATTATTGTAATTAATTTTAACAATATTTTGGTCTCAATAAAAATGATAAAATCTGGTAGAATTTGGTGTTTTGAACATTCCCACCGTTCTACTTTAGATATCAAATTTTGACATTTTTATGCGGACCCAAATACTAGGTATTTCGTGTTGAGGCTTTTTCACGGTGGTAGAGCATATTATTTCCTACATCTAGTTTTTTGCTCAAAATTTTTTAGAGCTTCAAAATACAAATTCTCAAAAGTTTAGAGAAAAAGGCTTCATTGCTTCAGAGACCCAAACGTCCACATTTTATTTAAGGGGATCTATGTCAACACCCGGATTTTTAATCTCAGATGCCTGTTATACCATACATCGCAATCCCAGGATTACCATTTTTGTGAGACATAACATATTGGATATCACAGTACATCATCCATTACAAACCATAAATAAGGTCTTACACAAATAAGGATCTCATGATCCAGTCTCAGTACAATCAAGTAGCGGAATAAGTAGCGTAGCGGTGGGGTCCATCTTCAAAGTCATAGGCAATACTGACGATGGAGATAGTCCTAGTTATCATAGCCGTCCTGCTGTCATTCATCTTGGTAATCTCCTTCATAGTCTGGCCATAGAAATAGCCAGGGACAAAAGCCATGAGTACTCTTTAAGTACTCGCAAACTACCACTAACAAGTAGTATAGTTCTAGTATGAATGCTAAATCTAAGTTTATTTATAAAGTTAAGTTTGAAACCTAAGCTGAGTTCAGAAACAAAGAAAGATAAAATAAAGTTTGAAAACACCTAAGTCGAAACTTAGTCATCATAGTCACAACTCTGTTGTGGTCAAGTCATGTCACCATTCATTTCATAAGTTGTTTTGAAAACATCTGACAACGGAACAGTATAGCCACTCCAACTGTCCATAACCACAGACGTGGCTATTCGAATAGTTTGACACTCTGCAGAGGTGGTACACTTTCACCACAAGATTCGATACATCTGTCAGGGATAACCCTAAATCATCATACTTAGTATGCAGATAATCAAACATAACCTTTCCTTTACACACTCTAGTATAAGCACCTCTCCTATGAGCATGGCCTCCCAACCATGACCATCTCTCATCTTGGGCACTGCATAGGTGGACAACATTGAGAGGCAGCCTCAGCTCAAACCTCTCCCGCAAGGGAACTAATACTAATGCATACAAAACTTCCGGCTAAGCCTTACCCAATTCAGATATTGTGGTTGTACGGTAAAATTGGAATGGTATCGCATCCGAACCCAACCATCAGTTTTGTAAAAGGGCTAAGGCTCATGCCTCAACATTTTCATCATCATAAACCATTTGTGTTTCTCAACACATGTCAAAACATCTCAATAGAATGACTCATCATTCCAAGGTTTTCACAATTCATTTTCACCAAGTATTCCCATCTAAAGTGAATCAAGTTTGGTTTTAGTCCAACTACTAGGTTAAGAGTGTTCACTAAGGTGGAATGCTAATCTCAATCTCATTCCATAGAATGACATCTAAGCATACTAGATAGGTCAAGTTTTATACTCTTTATGCTACCTTTAAACAAGTAAAGGACTTTGGTAAAGTAAAGGAAGTAAAGCTTGTAAATAGAACTTGGAGTAGGTATAAGTCAAAAGGTATAACCAAAGCATGCCTAATGCATTTGCTTAGGTTATCTTGCTTGCAAGTTTTAGCTTGCATTGTTAATGATGGCTTGCCTTGGTTAGTGTAGTGGTTGAAATTCTCTTCCTCCTCTTCTTGGTAGAACTCCTCCTCCTCGAAAGCTTGGTCGGTACTATCGTCTATAAATACATACGGAATACACAATCACCAAACAATACTTAACTAGTCTACTTAGCACACTAAGGCACACATTTGATGATTTAGTATCATCATAAACATCACAAGGTTTAATGAACTAGCTTCATTCTTTTTATTTGAGAAAAGTAATTTCTACTCATTGAAATTAACTAAGATTTAATATTCTCCAATTAAAATATGGTATCATGTGGACACATGTCATCACCACATATTCTAACATATGGGAATGTGATTTAAAGGTTGGATCACATTTTAATAAGTTCAAGTTTAATAATTAATGATTTAAAGTGAGTAGAAATGCCTATATAGCATTACTTTGGTACTAGTCCAAATTCACTGCATGCAAACCTTAATATTATTACATATTCAGATAGGTATGGTTAAATGTGATTTTTGAGAGTTGGAATCAACTCAAAATCTATTATGGTTGGTTTTATAAAAATATTTGAATGTGTAAATGCTTTTGTCTTGTTATTTTTACTAGGAGAGATATCTAACTCTAAATAATTTAAATCCAACGGGCTTGGATAGATATTTTCCGTAGCATTCCAGCAAAATTGGAATCACTCAATTTGGATTGGTAAAACTCTCTGAATGGATTTTTGAACTAAGGGATAGAATTGATTTAAGTCTAAAATAGAAAAACCTATATTTTAATTACTGGGTCGCGCGGGAAACTAAATGGGCCGGCCCAGTGACGCTCCGTGGCGCAGAGGGTGACTGACAGGCTGGTCCCGCATGTCAGTGGCACTTAAAACCCGAAACGGTACGGGGCGATCTGGGCGCTAGATTAGAATACGATCTAACGGTCCACGGTCGTCGTCGACGACGGACTCGTCGCCGGCGAGACTGAACCCTAGCACGGTCAGTGGGGGTCTGCTGGGGACGTACCAGGGCTCCAGCTAGTGCGGCGAAGCGGGCAAATGAACTGGACAGTGATGGCGGACTCAGGCGAGGTCGCGGCAGGGGCTGAGGTGGACGAAATCGACTGCAACTTCTCCTCCTCTGCGGCGGCTACCTCCGTGGAATGGCGATGTGTCGCCGAGCGGCTCCCAGAGAGGGAAACGGTCAGTGGAGAGAGGGGAGTGAGATGGTGTGAAGAAATGATGCTGGGGAGGCGTCCTTTTATAGGCTCGACGTCGGGGCGGTGATCTGAGGGGCTACCAGCGTGGGCGGTGGCAATTGGTTGGGGGCTTCTCGCGCTCTGGGAGACAGAGGCGATGCTCGACACGGCTCCCGGTGACTGTGGGTCGAGCGGCGGTGCACGGCCGTGTCTGGTGGGTTGCTGGGTTCAAGGCGGAGCGGCGTGCGCCATTTGGTGTCGAGGCGGGGTCTGTGGCATGCTAGCAGCGATCGCGCTCTGGCGCGCTCTAGCTGCACGCAGAGAGAAAGGGCGGCGCGGCTCTGAGGTGGTCTAGTGGCTAGCAGGGGCCATGGGGTGGACAGGGAGTCGCGGTAGGGTTAGGCGTGCTAGGGGCACGCTGGTTTGGCGCGGAGCGGTCTGGTGCGTGTTGCCCGCGTTGGGCTGGCGGTGACCAAGTTCGGGCGGCGCGCCACTGCTGCTAGTAGTGAACGGGGGGATGGTTGATGGTTTGGTTGGAACAAGGGGAGACAAGGGAGAGTAGAGAGGGCCGAATGGGGGACAAGGGATCAATGTGCAACAGTATTAGTTAGGCCAAAAAATTCCTGCCTGCCAACTGTTCCATCAAATGGCCGCATGAAAGAAACTTTTGAATTTTTGAAAGATTTTTGGTGTAGTGATTCATCTTATGCTTAAGCATCTAGGTTTTTTTGGGATTTGGAAATGGAGTTCAACTGAGTGGTTTTTGAAAAAGTGGTATCTAGACATATGAACTAGATTCAATTTTCAAATGTCATTTAAATTTAGAGTTTGAATGTTTTTGGGAGATCACAAAGTGGGCCTTGGCACATCACTACTTGTAATAGTAAGGGGTGCAAAGATCCACAATTGTCTCTGTTTGGATTTGAGTGCTAGGAATAGCCAAAGTGGGCTAGGTGATTAAAATGGCAAAAGTGACCATTTACCTTATTTAATTCTTTCTGATTTCTTTTTCTTTGGGATTTGCTTGGGGATGATCTAGATGATGTGTAATTCACCTTATAGTCATTTTGCAACCAATAGATCACTCAATCATGTCATTTCAAACAACTCCTATTTTAAATGCACACACATATGAATGCTTAAAGATTTTTAAATAGAAAAGTTTTTGTTAACCCTAAATTGGGTAGATTTGATCTTGATCACTTGGATTAAAGTTTTGGGATGTTACAAACCTCCCCCCCTTAAACAAAATCTCGTCCCAAGATTTAAGAAAGAAAACTATGAACTAAAGAGATCTGGGAACTCAGTCCTAATGTAATCTTCTCGCTCCCAAGTGGCTTCTTCTTCGGTATGGTTGCTCCATTGAATCTTTAGAAACTTGATACTCCTGGTCCTGGTGGTTCTGTAAGCTTCCTCCAAGATAAGGATGGGCACTTCATGATACGTCAGATCCTTGTTGATATCCACAACTCGATGATCTATGTTCTTGAAAACTTCAGTCTTCTCCAGCACTTCTAGGCATTTGCGAAGTAACGAGATATGGAACACATTATGGATGGCTGACATCTCTTCAGGCAGTTCTAGTTGATAAGATACTTCTCCTCGGTGGTTCAGAATCTTGAAGGGTCCGATATATCTGGGGGCTAACTTTCCTTTCAGACTAAAACGTTGGGTTCCCTTCAATGGCGAAACCTTGAGATATACAAAATCTCTGACATTGAAAGTCAGGTCTCTCCTTCTCTTGTCAGCATAACCCTTCTGTCTGGATTGGGCGGTCTTGAGGTGCTCATGGACTTTGTGAACCTTCTCTTCAGCTTCTCGGAGAATGTCGGGTCCAAAAATCTGACTCTCTCCTACTTGTGACCAATTCAAAGGGGTACACCACTTTCTTCTGTATAGAAACTCAAATGGTGCCATTTGCAAACTGGCTTGATAACTGTTGTTGTATGAGAATTCTGCAAAAGGCAGACAATCTTCCCATTTTGATCCATATTCAAGCACACAAGCTCTCAACATATCCTCTAGAATTTGGTTGACTCTTTCAGTCTGTCCATCGGTTTGCGGGTGATAAGCGGTGCTGAAATTCAACTTGGTTCCTAATCCTTCCTAGACTTTCTGCCAAAATCTCGAGGTAAATTGGGTTCCTCGATCCGATACTATGGTCTTGGTGGTTCCATGCAAACTAACAATTCTGGCAATGTACAGTTCTGCTAGCTTTGAACTCTGGTAGGTTGTCTTGACAGGTATAAAATGAGATACCTTGGACTATCTATCAACGATGACCCAGATTGAGTCATTTCCCCTACTAGAAGTAGGCAAACCGGTGATAAGGTCCATTCCGACGGAATCCCATTTCCATTCCGGAATCTGCAGTGGTTGCAACAGTCATGTGGGCCTCTGATGTTCCGCTTTGACTCTTTGACAGATATCACACTTGGCGATGTAGCTTCCGATTTCTATCTTCATCTTGTGCCACCAAAATTGCTCTTTCAAATCTTGATACACCTTTGTTCCTCCAGGGTGGATAGAATAAAGAGTATCATGAGCTTCTTTCATGATAACTTGCTTTAGCTCCAAATCTGCTGGCACATAGATACGGCCTTTGTACCACAGAACTCCTTCTTCGTCTTCATTGAATCCAGGTACCTTTCCTGTACCAATACGATGTTTGATTCCGTCGATATTTTCATTTCCCTTCTCGGCTTCCTTGATTTGGCTAATCAAAGTGGGTTAAAGTTCAATGTTAGCTAAGAATCCTTTGCTAACTAGCTCAGTTCTAAACTACTCCAACTCCTCATACAAACTTGGCTGCTTCTTTTTGATCATGGTGTTTAGCCTACACGGCAATCTGCTAAGGGCACCCGCTACCACATTGGCTTTGCCGGGGTGATAGTGAATGTCAAGGTCATAATCCTTGATTAACTCTATCCATCTCCTTTGCCTCATATTCAGCTCCTTCTGAGTGAAAATATACTTCAAGCTCTTGTGATCTGAGTAAATCTCATAGCGATTACCCATAAGATAATGACGCCATGTCTTCAATGCCAAAACTACGGCTGCTAACTCAAGATCATGGGTGGGGTAATTCTGCTCATGCTGCTTCAGTTGTCAAGACAGATACGCGGTGACTTTGCCTTCTTGCATCAATACACATCCGAGACCAATCTTGGATGCATCACAATACACATCAAATGGCTTCTTGATATCTGGCATGATCAATATTGGGGCTGAAATCAATCTCTTCTTCAGCTCTTGGAAACTTTCTTCACATCTGTCAGTCCATTCAAACTTCTTGTCCTTCTTCAACAATTGGGTCATGGGTCTTGCGATACTCGAAAATCCTTCTACGAACTTGCGGTAATATCCCGCTAATCCGAGAAATGCACGGACTTGGGTTTGAGTGGTTGGGGCTTCCCATTCTTCGACATATTTGATCTTGGCGGGATCAACAGCGACTCCTCCAGCAGACACAATATGTCCTAGGAATCCTACTTCTTTCAGCCAAAACTCACATTTGCTGAACTTGGCATACAACCGATGCTCTCTAAGGGTTTCAAGGATGATTCTCAGATGTTGCTCATGCTCTTCTTCGGACTTGGAGTAGGTAAGGATATCATCGATAAACACAATGACAAACTTATCTAGAAAATTCATAAAGATCTTATTCATGAGGTTCATGAAATAAGCAGGGGCATTGGTTAATCCAAAATACATGACCGTATACTCATATAATCCATAACGAGTAGTAAAGGCGATCTTCGGAATATCCGTTGCACGAATCTTAAGTTGGTGATAACCAGTCCTAAGATCGATCTTAGAGAACACATTTGTTCTAGTCAACTGATCAAATAGATCCTCTATCTTTGGCAAAGGGTACTTGTTCTTGATTGTGACGTCATTCAGCTTCCTGTAATCTGTGCACAAACGGTTGCCTCCATCTTTCTTGTCGAAGAATAACACTGGCGATCTCCATGGTGATGCACTTGGTTGAATCAAGCCTGTTGCTAGCATAGCATCTAGCTGCTTCTTCAATTCCACTAACTCTGAGGGGTTCATACTATAGGGTCTCTGGGCTATGGGTCAGGTTCCGGGGATTAGTCCAATAATGAACTCAATATCCCTATCCGGGGGCATACCGGGAAATTCATCTGGGAATACGTCGGGGTATTCACAGCTACTCTGACTTGGTCAATGGTGGGTAGGGCTAGACTCTTGTTGCACTTGAATTGACGGGGCAAGGTTTCAGATATATGTTCTACTGAGACTCCAGAGCTACTGGTCATGGTGATGGCTTTCTTGGCACAATCAATCAATCCTTTATGCTTTGACATCCAATCCATTCCTAGTACTACTTCCAAACCTTTGGTTCCAAGTACTATTAGATTGGCATAAAAATCTATCCCATGTATTCTGATAGGCACAACTTTGAAAAAAATTCTAGCTTTTGTAGTTGAATCGGGGATTTGAACTATCATAACATGCTTCAGGTTGGTTGGGTGAATCTTACTAGTGCATGCAAATTCTTCGGTGACAAATGAGTGCGATGCTCCAAAATCAAACAACACTCTTGCTAACACTGAGTTGACAGAAAACATACCCAGCACGACATCTGGCGCTTCTTGGGCTTCTTCGGCGTTCATGTGGAAGAGACGACCGTTGCAGTTGTGAGGGTTCCCTGGGGCGAATCTTCTTCCTGGTTGAACACGACGCTGCTGTTGAGCTGGGGCATTCACATTGGCAGTGGCGGCAATCTTCTTGGGGCACTCATTGGAATAGTGACCTTTCACTCCACACTCGAAACAAGTGATCTGAGACTTGTCTTTCGCTGCCACGGGCACATCATTGCTTCCAGTTCTAGGTGTAGTGTTGTTGTTGTTGCTCTTGGGAGGTGCACGGTTGAAATTGTTGGTGTTGCCGGAGTGATTGTTGTTTCCTCCGGACTTCACATTTCCTCCGCTACGGTTGGGGTAGCTTGGGCGAGACATTAGGGGTCGGTTGTTCCTCGGTGCATATCCCATTGAAGGGTTGGGACGGTACTTCTGGTGACTATTGGATCCAGCTTGGTGCATCATACGATGTTTGCGGTTGTCGTTTGCTTGATTAATCTTCCCTTCCATCTGAATGGCAGAGTCGACTAGCTCTTCGAGATCCTGGAAACGGATGTTGACGAGAATAGTCTACATCGCGTCATGTAGTCCGTTCAGGAATCTCTCCTTCTTATTGGCCTCCGTGTTGATCTCATCAGGTGCATACCTGGCTAAGGACAAGAATCTGTCACGGTACTCCACTACAGTCATTCTGCCTTGCTTCAACTCTCTGAATTCATCCCTCATTCTGGTGACTAGACCCTGTGGCACGTGGGTGCGACTGAACTTGATTTTGAAGGCTTCCCATGTCATCACTTGACCACGGTTCATTGTGTGGATGCTGTTCCACCATGCTGTTGCATCTCCTGCCAAATAGTGGGTGGCAAAAAGAACTTTCTCGTTGGCATCCACTCCTGCTACTTCTAAGTTGTTCTCCATTGTCTGCAACCAGTCATCAGCATCTAGTGGGTTCTCTGAAGTACTAAAGATTGGGGGATTTGTATTCTGGAAGTTTTTGAGTTTGGATCCATGATGATCCTGATTTCCATGGTTCTGGTTGTTTTGAGCCATCTGGGCAATCTGATGTAGTGTTGCTAGGTTAGCTTGGCGCTCTACCTTGCTTGCTTCACGGTCTGCAATGAGAGTCTGCAGAATCTGCAACATTGGGTCTTGTAATGAGCTGCTCCCTCCTTGGTTTCCATGAGTCATCTGAAGATTGAGATAGATAAAGGGGTAAGAGGCAAAGTTCAAAGGTTCATCGTTTTGATTTCAAAGCTAAAACTTTGAGTTTGACTCAGGTTTTGCAACTAACTTCCTTTCATTCATTCAAGCAAAGCACACGGTACAAACACACACACACCACAACATCAAGGGAAAACAGATGGTTTTAATAACCACTCTGTAAGCTAAGATACAATGGGACCGATACTTCTCACTCCTACGATAGTGCTCTAGTGCATCTACTCATCATCGATGAAGTCGGAGTCATCATCATCGGTGTAGAAGTCCACGACATCTTCCTCTAGAAATTCATAATCATTGCTAAGATAGGAGTTAATGTCCCCTTGGATATCTTCACCTTCCTCTTCTTCTTCCTTCACGGCAAGCTGCTTCTTGCTCCTTGATGGTCTTCTCGAGATCGGCCACCTTCTTGTGAAGACGGTCGATGGTGCGATCCTTCTTGGCGCGTTGACGGCGTAGAGACTGACGATCCTGGACGAGCAGTGAGAAAGTCTGGGCCTTCTGGGCAGCAATGGCAAGGTTGTTGTTGGCGACCTCTCTAGCATTGGCCAACTCCTTATGTTTGTCGTACAGTGTGAAGTCGAGGTTCTCCACTTGACGCTTCAGTATTGGGTGACTTGGCATCTCTAGCGGCATTCCCATGGAATCACGCCTTGCATAGTGAACAAAGCGGGTTCCTTGGATTAGGTTGACACTGAGGGCACACATACGTGCGAGAGCTTCATGCATTGCCCTGGCTAATCCATCTAGCCAGTTGTTCTCTCTCACGGAGAACTGAATCCTCCCAGATACTGGCGCTTCTATCTTGCCTCGAAGATCAGCAATCACTAGCCATTGTAAATCTCCTCCTAGTGGACCCGAGAGTTGAGCTCCGAGGAATTCCGGATGAGGATGCTCCCAGAACTCAGACAGTGCATCCAAATCCCTATCGAAGATCAGTTGGCCTTTGTTGCCCACCTGGTAGAACTTGCTGTATTGAGCTTCCATCTATAAGAATTTAGGATGAGAAAGTTAGTGAAGTGATCAAGTGTGTCAAGTTTTATGTAGTAATGTAAGAATTTGGAGGAACATGAATTTTTTTGAGAGAAAGAATTCCCAAGGGTAAGAGAGGAAATAGGTTTCATAAATACTCACTTTGGTGTTTGAAACTAAGTTTTTGCTTCTGACGTCCATTCTAACTAGGGTCTCCTCTGGTCAAGATGGCTCTAATACCAACTTGTCAACACCCGGATTTTTAATCCCAGATGCCAGTTATGCCATACATCGCAATCCCAGGATGACCATTTTTGCGAGACATAACATATTGGATATCACAGTACATCATCCATTACAAACCATAAATAAGGTCTGACACAAATAAGGATCTCATGATCCAGTCTCAGTACAATCAAGTAGCGGAATAAATAGCGTAGCGGTGGGGTCCATCTTTAGAGTCACAGGCAATGCTGACGATGGGAGATAGTCCTAGTTATCATAGCCGTCCTGCTGTCTTTCATCTTGGTAATCTCCTTCATAGTCTGGCCATAGGAATAGCCAGGGAAAAAAGCCATGAGTACTCTTTAAGTACTCGCAAACTACCACTAACAAGTAGTATAGTTCGAGTATGAATGCTAACTCTAAGTTTATTTATAAAGTTAAGTTTGAAACCTAAGCTGAGTTCAGAAACAAAGAAAGATAAAATAAAGTTTGAAAACACCTAAGTGGGAACTTAGTCATCATAGTCACAACTCTGTTGTGGTCAAGTCATGTCACCATTCATTTCATAAGTTGTTTTGAAAACATCTGATAACGGAACAGTATGGCCACTCCAACTGTCCATAACCGCAGACGTGGCTATTCGAATAGTTTGACACTCTGCAGAGGTGGTACACTTTCACCACAAGATTCGATACATCTGTCAGGGATAACCCTAAATCATCATACTTAGTATGCAGATAATCAAACATAACCTTTCCGTTACACACTCTAGTATAAGCACCTCTCCTATGAGCATGGCCTCCCAACCATGACCATCTATCATCTTGGGCACTACATAGGTGGACAACATTGAGAGGTAGCCTCAGCTCAAACCTCTCCCGTGAGGGAACTAATACTAATGCATATAAACTTCCGGCTAATCCTTACCCAATTCAGGTATTGTGGTTGTACGGTAAAATTGGAATGGTATCGCATTCGAACCCAACCATCAGTTTTGTAAAAGGGCTAAGGATCATGCCTCAACATTTTCATCGTCGTAAACCATTTGTGTTTCTCAACACATGTCAAAACATCGCAATAGAATGACTCATCATTCCAAGGTTTTCAGAATTCATTTTCACCAAGTATTCCCATCTAAAGTGAATCAAGTTTTGGTTTAGTCCAACTACTAGGTTAAGAGTGTTCACTAAGGTGGAATGCTAATCTCAATATCATGCCATATAATGACATCTAAGCATACTAGATAGGTCAAGTTTTATACTCTTTATGCTACCTTTAAACAAGTAAAGGACTTCGGTAAAGTAAAGGAAGTAAAGCTTGTAAATAGAACTTGGAGTAGGTATAAGTAAAAAGGTATAACCAAAGCATGCCTAATGCATTTGCTTAGGTTATATTGCTTGCAAGGTTTAGCTTGTATTGTTAATGATGGCTTGCCTTGGTTAGTGCAGTGGTTGAAATTCTCTTCCTCCTCTTCTTGGTAGAACTCCTCCTCCTCGAATGCTTGGTCGGTACTATCGTCTATAAATACATACGGAATACACAATCACCAAACAATACTTAACTAGTCTACTTAGCACACTAAGGCACACATTTGATGATCTAGTATCATCACAAACATCACAAGGTTTAATGAACTAGCTTCATTCTTTTTATTTGAGAAAAGTAATTTCTACTCATTGAAATTAACTAAGATTTAATATTCTCCAATTAAAATATGGTATCATGTGGACACATGTCATCACCACATATTCTAACATATGGGAATGTGATTTAAAGGTTGGATCATATTTTAATAAGTTCAAGTTTAATAATTAATGATTTAAAGTGACTAGAAATGCCTATATAGCATTATTTTGGTACTAGTCCAAACTCACTCCATGAAAACCTTAATATTATTACATATTCAGATAGGTATGGTTAAATGTGATTTTTGAGAGTTGGAATCAACTCAAAATCTATTATGGTTGATTTTATAAAAATGTTTGAATGTTTAAATGCTTCTATCTTGTTACTTTTACTAGGAGAGATCTCTAACACTAAATGATTTAAATCCAACGGGATTGGATAGGTATTTTCAGTAGCTTTCAAACAAAATTGGAATCACTCAATTTGGATTGTTAAAACTCTCTAAATGAATTTTTGAACTAAGGGACAGAATTGATTTAAGTCTAAAATAGAAAAGGCTATATTTGAATTACTAGGTCGCGCGGGAAACTAATTGGGCCAGCCCAGTGGTGCTCCGCGGCGCAGAGGGCATCTAACATGCTAGTCCCGCATGTCAGCGGCACTTAAAACCCGAAACGGTATGATGCGATCTGGGCGCTACGATTAGAATATGATTTAACAGTCCACGATCGTCATCAACAACGGACTCATCGCCAACAAGACTGAACCCTAGCGCGGTTAGTGGGGGTCTGCTGGGGACGTACCAGGGCTCCATCTAGTGCGGCGAAGTGGTCAAACAAACTGGACGGCAATGACGGACTCAGGCGAGGTCGCTGCAGGGGCTGAGGTGGACGAAATCGACTTCAACTTCTCCTCCTCTGCAGCGGCTACCTCCGGCAGAATTCCAGCGATGTGCTGCTCGAGCGGCTCCGGCGAGAGAGGGGAAATGGTCAGTGGAGAGAGGGGAGTGAGATGGTGTGAAGAAATGGTGCTGGGGAGGCATCCTTTTATAGGCTCGACGAGGGGACCGACGGGTGTGGGCGGAGCTCGTCGGTGACGGTGATACAGGGGGCTACCGGCATGGGCGAGGTAGGCGGACGGTGGGCGGTCTGCTGGCGGTCCTCTATGGTGTAAGGGCGATGCTAGGTGAGGTGGCAATTGGTCGGGGTCTTCTCGCGGTCTGGGAGACAGAGGCAATGCTCGACGCGGCTCCTGGCGACTGTGGGTCGAGCCGTGGTGCACGATTGTGTCTGGCGGGTTGCTGGGTTCAAGGCGGAGTGGCGTGCGTGATCTGGTGTCGAGGCGGGGTCTGTGGCATGCTGGCAGCGATCACGCTCTGGCACGCTCTGGCTGCACGCAGAGAGAAAGGGCGGCGCGGCTTTGAGGTGGTCCAGTGGCTAGCAGGGGCCGTGGGGTGGACAGGGAGTCACGGTAGGGTTAGGCAGTGCTAGGGGGCATGCTGGTTTGGCGCGGTGCGGTCTGGTGCGTGTTGCTCGCATTTGGCCGGCGGTGACCAAGTTTGGGCGGCGCGCCACTGCTGCTAGCGGTCAAGGGGGGCTGATTGATGGTTTGGTTGGAACAAGGGGAGAAAGGGGAGAGCAGAGAGGGCCGAATGGGGGACAAGGGATCAATGTGCAACCGTATTAGTTAGGCCATAAATTTTCTACCTGCCAACTGTTCGATCAAATGGCCGCATGAAAGAAACTTTTGAATTTTTGAAAGAATTTTGGTGGTGTGATTCATCTTATGCTTAAGCATCTAGGTTTGCTTGGGATTTGGAAATGGAGTTCAATTGAGTGGTTTTTGAAAAAGTGGTATCTAGACATATGAACTAGATTCAATTTTCAAATGTCATTTAAATTTAGAGTTTGAATGTTTTTGGGAGATCACAAAGTGGGCCTTGGCACATCACTACTTGTACTAGAAAGGGGTGCAAAGATCCACAATTGTCTCTGTTTGGATTTGAGTGCTAGGAATAACCAAAGTGGGCTAGGTGATTAAAATGGCAAAAGTGACCATTGATACATTGCAAATGTATCTATAATTTTTGATGTTCCATGCTTGGTTTTATCTACTTTCTTGTGTTTTGTCCATACTTTGGAGTACTTTTCATATGATTTCTTGGACTAACCTATTAACAAGAGCCACAGTGCCAGCTGCCTGTTTTCTACTGTTTTTGGTTCCAGAAAGTCAGAAAATGAATATTCTCGGAATTGGACGGGGCAAAAGCCAAAGTTGCTATTTTACCGGAAGACATCTGGAGCCACAATACGAGACGGAGAAGGGCTGGGGACCGGCCACACCACTGGTCACAAGACCACTCGTCACATGGCCAGTTCGCCCGCCAGGGAGTGCTCTGGCCGACCCTAGCACCCTCTCGGCCTCTCCTTCTACCTATATATTGCCTTCTGGACCAAAACCCTAAGTACCCGATCAAAAATCCACAAAAGAGTCTATAGCCGCCATCATCTTCATCCCTAGATCAGGAGGGATCTGAAGCTCTTCCCGGCACCCTGCCAGAGAGGGAAATTCACCCTAGAGGCCTTCTTCTTCATCATGCAATCCTCCAATGTGATGCGTGAGTAGTTCATCTCTGGACTACGGGTCCATGTAGTAGCTAGATGGCTGGTTCTCCTCCTTTGTGCTTTCATGTTTAGATCTTGTGAGTCTGCTTCATGATCAAGATCATCTATTTGTAATTCTGCATGTTGTGTTTGCGGGGATCCGATGGATATTGAGATGCTATTTCAGATTGATTATTGATTCTATCATGTCTTTGTTATTTGTGATCTTGCATGCTTTCCATTGTTAGTAGCTATCTTGGCCAAGTAGATGCTAGCAACTCCAAGAGTTAGTATTTATGCTCGATAGTGGGTTCATGCCTCTAGTAACTGGGAAGTGATGAAATCACTAAGGTACTAGATGTGGTGTTGCTACTAGGGAGAAAACAACAATCCTTTGTTCATAGAACAATCGTATTGTTTACATTACACGCAATTCGTAAAGCAATAATCTATTGTTTGCAACTTAATACTGGAGGGGGTTCGGATGATAACCTGAAGATGGATTATTAGTTATAGATGTAGTTGGATGACGGTCTATGTATAATGTTTTAATGCCCAATCAAGTCTCAAAGGAGTCAAGATGATTAGTATATGCTTGTATGCTTTCTCGATGTTTGTCAATTGCCCCACTGTAATTTGTTCACCCAACATGTTATCTATCTTAAGGAGAGCCATCTCTAGTGAACTATGGATCCATGTCCTTTCTTTTACATACAATCTACAATCAACTGTTTACTGCTTTGTGTTTACTTTCTGCAAACTATTACTTCCTTCCATTCGATACGTTTAATCCTTTGTTTTCAGCAAAACCGGTGAGATTGACAACCTCATCGCAAGTTGGGGACAGAGTTCTATGGTTGTGTTGTGTAGGTCTCCACGTTGCTACTAGCACCAGTAGTGCGCCCTGCCAAGGCTCAGCTAGCAACACCTTTGGGGTGTTTCCTTGCTCCTACTGGTTTGATAACCTTGGTTTCATAACTGAGGGAAACTTACTTCTATGCTCATCATACCTTCCTCTTGGTGTGCCCCAACGAGCTCATCAATCACGAACCATCAACCATTTGCCTTATGTAATTTTTTTGATTTCTTTTTCTTTGGGATTTGCTTGGGGATGATCTAGATGATGTGTAATTCACCTTAGAGTCATTTCACAATCAATAGATCACTCAATCATGGCATTTCAAACAACTCCTATTTTAAATGCACACACATATGAATGCTTAAAGATTTTTAAATAGCAAAAGTTTTTGTTAAACCTAAATTGGGTAGATTTGATCTTGATCACTTGGATTAAAGTTTTGAGATGTTACAAACCTTCCCCCCTAAACAAAATCTCCTCCTGAGATTTAAGAAAGAAAACTAGGAACTAAAGAGATCTGGGAACTCAGTCCTAATGTAATCTTCTCGCTCCCAAGTGGCTTCTTCTTCGATATGGTTGCTCCATTGAATCTTTAGAAACTTGATACTCCTGGTCCTGGTGGTTCTGTAAGCTTCCTCCAAGATACGGATGGGCACTTCACGATACGTCAGATCCTTGTTGATATCCACAGCTCGATGATCGATGTTCTTGAAAATTTCGGTCTTCTTTAGCACTTCTAGGCATTTGCTAAGTAACGAGATATGGAACACATCGTGGATGGCTGACATCTCTTCAGGCAGTTCTAGTTGATAAGATACTTCTCCTCGGCGGTTCAGAATCTTGAAGGGTCCGATATATCTCGGGGCTAACTTTCCTTTGAGACTAAAACATTGGGTTCCCTTCAATGGCGAAACCTTGAGATATACAAAATCTCTGACATTGAAAGTCAAGTCTCTCCTTCTCTTGTCAGCATAACTCTTCTGTCTGGATTGGGCGGTCTTGAGGTGCTCATGGACTTTGTGAACCTTCTCTTCAGCTTCTCGGAGAATGTCGGGTCCAAAAATCTGACTCTCTCCTACTTGTGACCAATTCAAAGGGGTACAACACTTTCTTCCGTATAGGAACTCAAATGGTGCCATTTGCAAACTGGCTTGATAACTCTTGTTGATGAGAATTCTGCGAAAGGCAGACGATCTTCCCATTTTGATCCATATTCAAGCACACAAGCTCTCAACATATCCTATAGAATTTGGTTGACTCTTTTAGTCTGTCCATCGGTTTGCGGGTGATAAGCGGTGCTGAAATTCAACTTGGTTCCTAATCCTTCCTGGACTTTCTGCCAAAATCTTGAGGTAAATTGGGTTCCTCGATCCGATACTATGGTCTTGGGGGTTCCATGCAAACTAAAAATTCTGTCAAAGTGGGTTGAAGTTCAATGCTAGTTAAGAATCCTTTGCTAACTAGCTCAGTTCTAAACTGCTCCAACTCCTCATACAAACTTGGCTGCTTCTCCTTGATCATGGTGTTTAGCCTACACGGCAATCTGCTAAGGGCATCCGCTACCACATTGGTTTTGCCGGGGTGATAGTGAATGTCAAGGTCATAATCCTTGATTAACTCTATCCATCTCCTTTGCCTCATATTCAGCTCCTTCTGAGTGAAAATATACTTCAAGCTTTTGTGATCTGAGTAAATCTCACAAATGATTACCCATAAGATAATGACGCCATGTCTTCAATGCCAAAACTACTGCTAACTCAAGATCATGGGTGGGTAATTCGCTCATCTTTTCAGCTTGTCGAGACAGATACACGATGACTTTGCCTTCTTGCATCAATACACATCCGAGACCAATCTTGGATGCATCACAATACACATCAAATGGCTTCTTGATATCTGGCATGATCAATATTGGGGCTGAAATCAATCTCTTGTTTAGCTCTTGGAAACTTGCTTCACATTTGTCGGTCCATTCAAACTTCTTGTCCTTCTTCAACAATTGGGCCATGGGTCTTGCGATACTCGAAAATCCTTCTACGAACTTGCGGTAATATCCCGCTAATCCGAGAAATGCACGGACTTGGGTTTGAGTGGTTGGGGCTTCCCATTCTTCAACATCTTTGATCTTGGCGGGATCAACAGCGACTCCTCCAGCAGACACAATATGTCCTAGGAATCCTACTTCTTTTAGCCAAAACTCACATTTGCTAAACTTGGCATACAACCGATGCTCTCTAAGGGTTTCAAGGATGATTCTCAGATGTTGCTCATGCTCTTCTTATGACTTGGAGTAGATAAGGATATCGTCGATAAACACAACGAGAAACTTATCCAAAAAATTCATAAAGATTTTATTCATGAGGTTCATGAAATAAGCAGGGGCATTGGTTAATCCAAAAGACATGACCGTATACTCGTATAATCCATAACGAGTAGTAAAGGCGGTCTTTGGAATATCCATTGCACGAATCTTACGTTGGTGATAACCAGTCCTAAGATCAATCTTAGAGAACACATTTTCTCCAGTCAACTGATCAAATAGATCCTCTATCTTTGGCAAAGGGTACTTGTTCTTGATTGTGACATCATGCAACTTCCTGTAATCTATGCACAGACGGTTGCCTCCATCTTTCTTGTTGATGAATAACACTAGCGATCTCCATGGTGATGCACTTGGTTGAATCAAGCCTGTTGCCAGCATAGCATCCAGCTGCTTCTTCAATTCCACTAACTCTGAGGGGTTCATACTATAGGTTCTCTAGGCTATGGGTCAGGTTCCGGGGATTAGTTCAATAATGAACTCAATATCCCTATCCGGGGGCATACCAGGCAATTCATCTGGGAATACATCGGGGTATTCACATACTACTCTGACTTGGTCAATGGTGGGTAGGGCTAGACTCTTGTTGCACTTGAATTGACAGGGCAAGGTTTCAGATATATGTTCTACTGAGACTCCAGAGCTACTGGTCATGTTGATGGCTTTCTTGGCACAATCAATCAATCCTTTATGCTTTGACATCCAATCCATTCCTAGTACTACTTCCAAACTTTGGTTCCAAGTACTATTAGATTGGCATAAAAATCTATCCCATGTATTCTGATAGGCGCAACTTTGCTAATTTTTCTAGCTTTTGTAGTTGAACCGGGGATTTGAACTATCATAACATGCTTCAGGTTGGTTGGGTGAATCTTACTAGTGCATGCAGATTCTTCGGTGACAAATGAGTGCGATGCTCCAAAATCAAACAACACTCTTGCGAAAACTGAGTTGACAGAAAACATACCTAGCACGACATCTGGCGCTTCTTGGGCTTCTTCGACGTTCATGTGGAAGAGACGGCCGTTGCGGTTGTGAGGGTTCCCTGGGGCGAATCTTCTTCCTGGTTGAACACGACGCTGCTGTTGGCTGGGGCATTAACATTGGCAGTGGCAACAATCTTCTTGGGGCACTCATTGGAATAGTGACATTTCACTCCACACTCGAAACAAGTGATCTGAGACTTGTCTTTCGCTGCCACGGGCACAACATTGCTTCCAGTTATGGGTGCAGTGTTGTTGTTGTTGTTGTTGTTGTTGCTCTTGGGAGGTGCACGGTTTAAATTGTTGGTGTTGCCGGAGTGATTGTTGTTTCCTCCGGACTTCACATTTCCTCCGCTACGGTTGGGGTAGCTTGGGCGAGACATTGAGGGTCAGTTGTTCCTTGGTGCATATCCTGTTGAAGGGTTGGGACGGTACTTTTGGTGACTGTTGGATCCAGCTTGGTGCACCATACGACCTTTGTGGTTGTCGTTTGCTTAATTAATCTTCCCTTCCATCTAAATGGCAGAGTCGACTAGCTCTTCGAGATCCTGGAAACGGATGTTGACGAGAACAGTCTGCATCTCATCATGCAAATTGCTCAGAATCTCTCCTTCTTCTTGGCCTCCGTGTTGATCTCATCAGGTGCATACCTGGCTAAGGACAAGAATTTGTCACGGTACTCCACTACAGTCATTCTGCCTTGCTTCAACTCTCTGAATTCATCCCTCATTCTGGTGACTAGACCCTGTGGCACGTGGGTGCGACTTAACTTGATTTGGAAGGCTTCCCATGTCATCACTTGACCATGGTTCATTGTGCGGATGCTGTTCCACCATGCTCTTGCATCTCCTGCCAAATAGTGGGTGGCAAAAAGAACTTTCTCGTTGGCATCCACTCCTGCTACTTCTAAGTTGTTCTCCATTGTCTGCAACCAGTCATCAGCATCTAGTGGGTTCTCTAAAGTACTAAAGATTGGGGGATTTGTATTCTGGAAGTTTTTGAGTTTGGATCCATGATGATCCTAATTTCCATGGTTCTGGTTGTTGTGAGCCATCTAGGCAATCTGATGCAGTGTTGCTAGGTTAGATTGGTGCTCTGCTCTGCTTGCTTCACGGTCTGCAATGAGAGTCTGCAGAATCTGTAGCATCGGGTCTTGCGATGAGCTGCTCCCTCCTTGGTTTCCACGAGTCATCTGAAGATTGAGGTAGATAAAGGGGTAAGAGGGAAAGTTCTAAGGTTCATGGTTTTGATTTCAAAGCTAAAACTTTGAGTTTGACTCAGGTTTTGCAACTAACTTACTTTCATTCATTCAAGCAAAGCACACGGTACAAACACACACACACCACAACATTAAGGGAAAACAGATGGTTTTAAGAACCATTCTGTAAGCTAAGATACAATGGGACCGATACTTCTCACTCCTACGATAGTTCTCTAGTGCATCTACTCATCATCGATGAAGTCGGAGTCATCCTCGTCGGTGTATAAGTCCACGACATCTTCCTCCAGAAAGTCATCATCATTGCTGAGGTAGGAGTCAATGTCCCCTTGGATATCTTCAACTTCCTCTTGTTCTTCCTTCACGGCAAGCTGTGCTTCTTGCTCCTTGATGGTCTTCTCGAGGACAGCCACCTTCTTGCGAAGACGGTCGATGGTGTGACCCTTCTTGGCGCGTTGACGACGCAGAGACTGACGATCATGGACGAGCAGTGAGAAGGTCTGGGCCTTCTGGGCGGCAATGGCGAGGTTGTTGTTGGCGACCTCTCTAGCATTGTCCAACTCCTTTTGTCTGTTGTACAGTAGGAAGTCGAGGTTCTCCACTTGACGCTTCAGTATTGGGTGACTTGGCATCTCTAGCGGCATTCCCATGGAATCACGCCTTGTATAGTGAACAAAGCGGGTTCCTTGGATTAGGTTGACACTAAGGGCACACATACATGCGAGAGCTTCATGCATTGCCCTGGCTAATCCATCTAGCCAGTTGTTCTCTCTCACGGAAAACTGAATCCTCCCAGATACTAGTGCTTCTATCTTGCCTCGAAGATCAGCAGTCACTAGCCATTGTAAATCTCCTCCTGGTGGACCCGGGAGTTGAGCTCCAAGGAATTCCGAATGAGGACGCTCCAAGAACTCAGACAGTGTATCCAAATCCCTCTCGAAGATCAGTTGGCCTCTGTTGCCCAACTGATAGAACTTGTTGTATTGAGCTTCCATCTATAAGAATTTAGGATGAGAAAGTTAGTGAAGTGATCAAGTGTGTCAAGTTTTATGTAGTAATGTAAGAATTTGGAGGAACATGAATTTTTTTGAGAGAAAGAATTCCCAAGGGTAAGAGAGGAAATAGTTTTCATAAATACTCACTTTGGTTTTTGAAACTAAGTTTTTGCTTCTGACGTCCATTCTAACTAGGGTCTCCTCTAGTCAGGATGGCTCTGATACCAACTTGTCAACACCCGGATTTTTAATCCCAGATGCCTGTTATGCCATACATCGTAATCCCAGGATTACCATTTTTGCAAGACATAACATATTGGATATCACAGTACATCATCCATTACAAACCATAAATAAGGTCTTACACAAATAAGGATCTCATGATCTAGTCTCAGTACAATCAAGTAGCGGAATAAATAGCATAGCGGTGGGGTCCATCTTTAGAGTCACAGGCAATGCTGACGATGGGAGATAGTCCTAGTTATCATAGCCGTCCTGCTATCCTTCATCTTGGTAATCTCCTTCATAGTCTGGCCATAGGAATAGCCAGGGACAAAAGCCATGAGTACTCTTTAAGTACTCGCAAACTACCACTAACAAGTAGTATAGTTCTAGTATGAATGCTAACTCTAAGTTTATTTATAAAGTTAAGTTTGAAACCTAAGCTAAGGTCAGAAACAAAGAAAGATAAAATAAAGTTTGAAAACACCTAAGTGGGAACTTAGTCATCATAGTCACAACTCTGTTGTGGTCAAGTCATGTCACCATTCATTTCATAAGTTGTTTTGAAAACATCTGACAACGGAACAGTATGGCCACTCCAACTGTCCATAACCGTGGACGCGGCTATTCGAATAGTTTGACACTCTGCAGAGGTGGTACACTTTCACCACAAGATTTGATACATCTATCAGGGATAACCCTGAATCATCATACTTAGTATGCAGATAATCAAACATAACCTTTCCTTTACACACTAGTATAAGCACCTCTCCTATGAGCATGGCCTCCCAACCATGACCATCTGTCATCTTGGGCACTACATAGGTGGACAACATTGAGAGGTAGCCTCAGCTCAAACCTCCCCCGCGAGGGAACTAGTACTAATGCATTTAAACTTCCATCTAAGCCTTACCCAATTCAGGTATTGTGGTTGTACGGTAAAATTGGAATGGTATCGCATCCGAACCCAACCATCAGTTTTGTAAAAGGGCTAAGGCTCATGCCTCAACATTTTAATCATCATAAACCATTTCTGTTTCTCAACACATGTCAAAACATCTCAATAGAATGACTCATCATTCCAAGGTTTTCACAATTCATTTTCACCAAGTATTCCCATTCAAAGTGAATCAAGTTTTGGTTTAGTCCAACTACTAGGTTAAGTGTGTTCACTAAGGTGGAATGCTAATCTCAATCTCATGCCATAGAATGACATCTAAGCATACTAGATAGGTCAAGTTTTATACTCTTTATGCTACCTTTAAACAAGTAAAGGACTTTGGTAAAGTAAAGGAAGTAAAGCTTGTAAATAGAACTTGGAGTAGGTATAAGTTATAAGGTATAACCAAAGCATGCCTAATGCATTTGCTTAGGTTATCTTGCTTGCAAGGTTTAGCTTGCATTATTAATGATGGCTTGCCTTGGTTAGTGCAGTGGTTGAAATTCTCTTCCTCCTCTTCTTGGTAGAACTCCTCCTCCTTGAAAGCTTGGTCGGTACTACCGTCTATAAATACATACGAAATACACAATCACCAAACAATACTTAACTAGTCTACTTAGCACACTAAGGCACACATTTGATGATCTAGTATCATCACAAACATCACAAGGTTTAATGAACTAGCTTCATTCTTTTTATTTGAGAAAAGTAATTTCTACTCATTGAAATTAACTAAGATTTAATATTCTCCAATTAAAATATGGGATCATGTGGACACATGTCATCACCACATATTATAACATATGGGAATGTGATTTAAAGGTTGGATCACATTTTAATAAGTTCAAGTTTAATAATTAGTGATTTAAAGTGACTAGAAATGCCTATATAGAATTATTTTGGTACTAGTCCAAAGTCACTGCATGCAAACCTTAATATTATTACATATTCAGATAGGTATGGTTAAATGTGATTTTTGAGAGTTGGAATCAACTCAAAATCTATTATGGTTGATTTTATAAAAATGTTTGAATGTGTAAATGCTTATGTCTTGTTATTTTTACTAGGAGAGATCTCTAACTCTAAATGATTTAAATCCAACGGGCTTGGATAGATATTTTCAGTAGCTTTCCAACAAAATTGGAATCAATCAATTTGGATTGGTAAAACTCTCTGAATGGATTTTTGAACTAAGAGACATAATTGATTTAAGTCTAAAATAGAAAAACCTATATTTGAATTACTGGGTCGCACGGAAAACTAAATGGGCCGGCCCAGTGGCGCTCCGCGGCGTAGAGGGCGACTGACAGGCTAGTCCCGCATGTCAGCGGCACTTAAAACCCGAAACGGTACGGGGCGATCTAGGCGCTACGATTAGAATACGATCTAACGGTCCAGTTTCGCGTCGACAGCGGACTTCGTGGCGAGGACCGAACTCCTAGCGCGTCGGTGGGGGTCTGCTGGGGACGTACCAGGGCTCCAGCTAGTGCGGCAAAGCGGGCAAACGAACTGGACGGCGACGACGGACTCAGGCGAGGTCGTGGCAGGGGCTGAGGTGGACAAAATCGATCGCTTCTCTCCTCCTCTCAGCGCTACCTCCGTGGAATTCGCGATGTGCCGCCGAGCTTCGCGAGAGAGGGGAAACGGTCAGTAGAGAGAGGGGAGTGAGATGGTGTGAAGAAATGGTGCTGGAGAGGCTTCCTTTTATAGGCTCGACGAGGGGACCGACGGGTGTGGGCGGAGATCGTCGGTGATGGCGATACAGGGGGCTACCAGCGTGGGCGAGGTAGGCTGACGGTGGGCGGTCTGCTGGCGGTCCTCTACGGCATAATGGCGACGCTAGGGGCGGTGGCAATTGGTCGGGGGCTTCTCGCGCTCTGGGAGACAGAGGCGATGCTCGACGCGGCTCCCGGTGACTGTGGGTCGAGCGGCGGTGCACGGCCATGTCTAGCGGGTTGCTGGGTTCAAGGCGGAGCAGCATGCAAGATTTGGTGTTGAGGCGGGGTCTGTGGCGTGCTGGCGGCGATCGCGCTCTGGCGCGCTCTAGCTGCACGAAGAGAGAAAGGGCGGCGCGGCTCTGATGTGGTCCAGTGGCTAGCAGGGGCCATGGGGTGGACAGGGAGTCGTGGTAGGGTTGGGCGGTGCTAGGGGCACGCTAGTTTGGCGCGGCGCGGTCTGGTGCGTGTTGCCCGCGTTTGGCCGACGGTGACCAAGTTTGGGCGAGGCACCACTGCTGCTAGCGGTCAAGGGGGGCTGGTTGATGGTTTGGTTGGAACAAGGGGAGACGGGGGAGAGCAGAGAGGGCCGAATGGGGGACAAGGGATCAATGTGCAACAGTATTAGTTAGGCCAGAAATTGTCTGCCTGCCAACTGTTCCATCAAATGGCCGCATGAAAGAAACTTTTGAATTTTTAAAAGATTTTTGGTGGAGTGATTCATCTTATGCTTAAGCATCTAGGTTTGCTTGGGATTTGGAAATGGAGTTCAATTGAGTGGTTTTTGAAAAAGTGGTATCTAGACATATGAACTAGATTCAATTTTCAAATGTCATTTAAATTTAGAGTTTGAATGTTTTTGGGAGATCAAAAAGTGGGCCTTGGCACATCACTACTTGTACTAGCAAGGGGTGCAAAGATCCACAATTGTCTCTGTTTGGATTTGAGTGCTAGGAATAGCCAAAGTGGGCAAGGTGATTAAAATGGCAAAAGTGACCATTTGCCTTATTTAATTCTTTTTTATTTCTTTTTCTTTGGGATTTGCTTGGGGATGATCTAGATGATGTGTAATTCACCTTAGAGTCATTTTACAACCAATAGATCACTCAATCATGGCATTTCAAACAACTCCTATTTTAAATGCACACACATATGAATGCTTAAAAAAATTTAAATAGAAAACGTTTTTGTTAACCCTAAATTGGATAGGTTTGATCTTGATCACTTGGATTAAAGTTTTTTGGATGTTACAATCTATCATCTAGAAAAACCAAAAGCTGACAAAATAAGACATACTAGAAGGGCCTTGCGCACTTTGCTGCGCCCGTCTCTTGTTGTTTGTCATTGTTCAGATAGATCATTATATTCAGTATTACAATGTTACTTTGCAAACACAACGAACTTCTAGATAGAGTAGATCTTCAATAATAGGGCTACAATAGAGAACCATTTCGCTTAACACAGTGGGAAGGACCATCAAAGAGTTTATAGCAGCAACAACGGTATTCAGACCTCGGCGCAAGCTTTTTGATGCTTCACTCCATCCTGGTACCGGCAAAAAAGTAATCTACAAAAATGTTTAATGAAAAAGATTATAAACATTAGTTCACTTAGTGTCAGCTATGACTAGGATCCTGCAGTGAATAGATTTTTGGGAGATGTTCCCTTATGTGATGTACCACGCGATCTACAAATGACAATAGTTAGGAGAATTAGGCTAATAGTTAGAAGCATTAGGTGAGCAATCTTCCTAAAGAAAAAATTCATTGTGGAACGCATAGCAAACCTCTTGATTTTCTGGGTTTTGCCTGCACTTGTTGCATTTGCTGAGCCAGACTAATCGACTATCTTTTCCGCAAAAAGCAAAAGTTTTGCGTTTTGATGCATCTATAGAAAAATAGGATTTCGTCGAACTAATCGACTATCTTCTCCAAGTATTTTGTGCATGTGTCCTAATCCTTCAATTCCTGTATTTATCGGGGAAAAAAGTGTCACTGCAATAGGGAGGTCTTCTTGTACAACTGTGCTTGAGGGCGCAGCCGCCAACATGCTCGACACACTATCCGTACATATAGAACTACCTTCGGAGTAGAACTCAGACACCTAAAAAGTCAGTGTTCCTATGGAAAGAGAAACGTGAACAGTCACATCAACAACATAGCTCTGTCCAATAATCGGTAGGAATTTTCAGTTGCATGCTTATCGTGACTCGCAATGCTTTCAAGAAATTTTTAGCAAGATCTCCAAAAATAAGCCATTTCAACCAATGCATTGCTATCAACAGCTATAACAGTCAGTTTCTACCTGAGGGAAAGCCATCACACATCAGATGATTTAAAATGCTTTGCCAGTCTGTAAGAAAATCGTCCAGGACCTAAGGTAACACCTAAATCACTTGATGCTAGATGTCTTATTTTTCACAATTCTCGCTGAAACAACCATATATGCATTTTTTATGCCTCTAGATTCATGTGGGCTTTTCGCTGGGGCCGTTAAAGAGGACTTCGAAACTGAGAGCTATGCCCTCACAGTACCATGCTAACATTTGTAACCAACAGAGGTTCCATTTGGAAAACATGGTGGCGTCAAGTGGGTCTGTCTCCATTAACCTGCAATTATGACCAGCAAGCTCAGCTTCGGTCTCTGTTAGGTGCAGCGGTAAATGAATCAGGGTTGTCATCGAGTATATGATTGGCATTTCATTAGTTTAACATCATCTGATGTCTCCCACATGAAAAAATATCATCTCACATAACAAATACTACTCCCTCGGTTCCAAAAAGGATGTCGGAAGTTTATCTAAATTTATATGTATCTAGTCACTATAGTGTATAGATACATCCAAATTTAGACAAATCTCCGACATCCTTTTTGGAATGGAGGGAGTACAAAATTTGTGGTTTGTTCTGCAGAAGAAACGGAAAAGTGGTAAATCCTTAATCATCCAATCATGTGATGCCCGGCAACAAAAATACAGCTAACAAAAAATTCAGCATAAACCATCAGTCCATCCGATGAGCTATCATTTAGGCGAATAATGTAGCAGGCCAGCGCATCCTCTACCCCAAATCTGACGTTCCAAAACATGTATTTGTCCAATGAGCTATCATTTAGCCAAATAACGTAGCAGGCCAGCGCATCCTCGACCCCAAATCCGACGTTCCAAAACATGTATCCGTCCAATGAGCTATCATTTAGCCAAATAACGTAGCAGGCCAGCGCATCCTCGGGCCCAAAACTGACGTTCCAAAACAGAGATTGGAGTAATAAAAGGTTCATGCTTTTACCAGCCCATAGAAGTACATTGGTGTAACGCAACATTGGTGTAAGGCAGTCCCCCTTTCCAAATGCTTCCTTTCCTTGTGCCTTCACATCAGCAATTCGTTGTTAGACACAAAGTATGTCCTTAACACATTGCAATGGTTAGTTACATGCATGAACAACGGATGACAGGTTCCAATAGCATGTCAGATGTTCCAGCTAACAGGCAAAATATGTACCAAAAAATACAGTTTGACGAACATAAGATTGCATGAGTTATGTATATGGGAAGTTCAACTCTAGAATATTCTCATATGATATCCAAATGCGTAAAAAAAGAGCTTTGTATAACACACCATAACTGAGCCACTCTGATCCTTACAATAGCAAAAACAATATGGACACACAGTGACTGAGCCACTCTGATCCTTACAATAGCAAAAACAATAAGATGTTGATGGTCATTCTATTTTCTTTGAATCCACGTAATCATGCATATTCCATTCCCTCGAAGCAAAACCACCTGCCCCAAGTACAACCAAGGGATTCTACAATAGAGTGGAACACATCCAATATGACAATCTAAGTTTATGTCTATCTAATGCATTCTCATTTAAAAGGGCATTTTATCGTTCTCACAGAAGTCCTCTTTCTCCTCCAATAACAAAGTGTTCACTGGACACTCCATTTTGCCGAAGTGTTCATGGCATGCGTCGAAAGAGTCTAGGACAACCCTCCAATCTCTTTTTTCTTCTTCCATCCTCACAAATGTATTCATTTTTCTCTATTGACCATTTTTTATCTTTGACAATGCTCAGATAAAACACCGCAATCTTGGTGACTGAACAGAAAAACTAAAAAGTAATACATATCTCCGTCATTTGGTAATTCTCAGGTACAAAAACCAATGGATTATATATCTTCAAATCAAGAATAATTTATTACCGATGATAAAGATATTTGCCTCTCCTTCAGTTGAAGGCATCCCATCAACAATGAAAAAGCAACAAAAAATGGAAAAAACATCCATACAGAGAGATTTAGTGGGGTAATGAACATGCAATGTTTCATTTTTTCCCTTTGGGCTGGGAAAAATAAATGAAGTTTGTCAGCAAAAACAGAGTATAATTCAAGTATTAGACCATTATGAGTCATTAATGAAACTTGTAAATAAGGAGAACCAAGGTAAGAACCTAAATCGATGTGCTGTTGTAAACGAAGAGCCTAAGAGGAGACGTATTGAATATTACAACAGCTAAGGACATAAGACAAAATGATTTGTCCAGAAGCTTAACAAAATTGTGTTCTTGAGAAGATTAAATCAATGTTTTATTAATCGCCATTCCTAGATAATAAACATGTCAATATAAGAGCTCATTGCAAAGAATGAACCAACCCTGAATTCAACCAGTTGCAATCTGGAAGATATGCATGTTGCGCTATTGCCAATATTGTGGAAGATTAAGAGACTGAACTACAGTCGACCTTTATCATCTACCAATGGCGCCAACATTCTACTTCTAGAACAACTAACCAACAAAGTACAACAAATATATATATCTTTCTTGAGTCATCCAATTTCATGATTGCATCTACCCTGTAAACAACGTACTTCCATTTTATTATGATTTATGAGTTTATAAAAAATTTAACTATACATAACCCAATAAAGCAAATTTTAATCTTTCTCTACAATATATATACTTCTATACCACAAGGGAATAGACCAGTTGAGCGCCTACTTGTATAGAACCAACTTTCCGTTCAGTATGTATTTTCTCATGTCTTAACTAAGAGTTGAGGCAGTGTCACACATGTGAGTGACAAAAAAGTCCATTAGGAAAAAAACCATGCGCAAAGCTCATTATGCAAGAAAATAGCTATAACTATAGTGCGTAGGACATTGATCTTAGCAAAAGCAACTACCTGAACTAACTATGACCTTTACAGAAGGAACATCCACTTAGCTCATTGTGCTGCAAATACCTATAACAACAGTATGCAGGCCATCGGTGTACTGTACTTCCGTAGAGAACTGACCCCTATGAATAACTTTGGAAAAAACCACTCTGTTTTCCAATTCGTCCTGCATCCATCAACATTACTTGGTAAGAAAATATTAATCCATTTAGAAATTGTTTATCTCAGGTAGAAGCGTCTAAGAGGTATATCAGTTTCTAAACTTGGATTGATGCAATATAAAAATAGAGAAGATGGTCATTATCGACTGAATTGGAGAAAAAATTGTGAAAAACTCTCACATCCTAAAGTAAATGTGAGCATAACATCCTGAAGCCTCTCAGATTCAATGCACTTGTGTATCAAACCATGAACATTCGATATTTGTTCAGATTACACGGAAGTAGTAATAGAAGAAAACACTCAATACATATCAACTAAATTTAAGAAATCTATATATGTCAGTAATTTCAGTACTACATCCGACCCAAATTAGTTGACTCACATTTTTCTAGATACGAATGTATCTATACATGTTTTAGTGCTAGATACATCCGAATTTAAACAAATCTGAGTCAATTAATTTGGGTCCGAGAGAGTACCATAAGTGCTCAGCAGGGATAGGTAGCATTTAACTAAAAATACACTGTGGTGAATTACATAATAAAAATGTTCACTAACAAATGACCTATAAAGAAAGATCTACAATAAGATGATGCAGAGCATGCCTATAACATGACATAGTTAGTCTGTCACATATAGCCATGAAAAGGGAGCAATGACCATAGCACAAGAAGCCATAGCACAATACAAACAAATAAAGCAATTTATTCTATAAATAACGAAAGACTGCATGTAAGTTGATTTCTCAATGATGTCAATGTGACTGTCGGTGTTGGTAACAAACCCTTCTGCACGATTCTCTCGAAATTGGTTTTGGTACACTTCCTCTTCCATTTAGAGTGCAAAGCCACCTCTTCTGGCAGAGAACCTTCAGTATATGAGAAACCTTCACCCTCTATAATTTTATAATGCAACTAATAAGTGACTACAATATGAGAAAGAGCTTTTCATATATTTAACTGGTCGGATTCCTAAATAGATAGTGCTCCTATCCCATTACAATCACCATACATTTATTTTTTTAGCTATGGTTGTGTTTCATTATCATCACCATTGATGGAATTTTTCTTATCAAAGGGGTCCATTCCATCTAATATCATAGAAAAACTCTGTCTTATGAGCTGCATTCTATATTAAATAAAGATCTCGAAGAAATGTCATGTAACTGACCTTGGTCTTGTTGTCTTCCTACTTATGTACCAAGAAACATCTGACACTGGTTCTGAACCTCTAGGTGTCATTTCAGTTGTACTAACAGGAATAGCAGGTGCAAATTCAGTACCTCGTGTTGTCATGTCAGCGGCTTCGTTTTCAGTCGTTGAGGTTGAACTGACCACATGTCGAGGCATCTAAAAATCATACATAAATCACTTAGAACTCAAAAGAATATATATAACTCTTTCTAATTCAATCAAACAAGCATAAAGACCATAATGCACAATTGTACTCACATCAGTGCCATCTAAAATTCTAAGACCAAGTGCAAATAAAAATAGGATACCTTAAATGTTCCAGGGTTCTTTATTTTCTAATACGTGTCTTAAGTCTAAATTGGACTACTGCATTTTAAATTCAATAAAAAGAAAATAATCATTAGGTCTGTTATTGCTGAGTTTAAGAGAATGGTCTGCTGCATAGGGTTATGGTGTATCATAGTCTTCTAAATACGTCTAAATAAGTTTTTTGGAAGGCACGGGTAAGTGGCTTTTTTTGTTGAAACATGTTTACTACTTTTCAAGAGACAAAAACTTGCTAGCATGAAACAGATTACAAATCTCATATGCCGGGAGGGTGTCTACCATGAATCTCAAATAACTATAAGGGTTGTAATTCCAGTACTTGAAAGGAAGTTCATGCTAGGAAACATTTAATCAAATACTAAACAGATAAGTTTGCACTTTTCTCATCATATTGGACATCACAGGTATGCAGACTTAGGCGTCTCTATATCAAGGAGTAGGAATCTCAGTAACTGAAACCACCAAATGATTGATATGAGAAATATTAGAAGAAGGGCTGCACTGTACAGTTGAAATATTCAAGAAGGGCTGCAGACCTGAAGTGTGCACTGTACTGTTGAAATCTGCCAATTCCAGTTTCCAACACAAAGGAATTATTTCCCCTTGGTCAAAAACCAAAATCCTAGAAGGTCAATATTAAGACCACAAGAACTAAATAATATGGAGTAACCTTTATCTGTCAAGGAAGTATAGTTTAATTACGAAGGAATAATACTATGGTATCTAAATGCTAGTACGTACTCCCAGAGCATGGATTCCGTCATGGCAAAAATGAACCAACCGACATGTATACATCGCAGTATAAATGGTGCAGCCAAAAAATAATTAACTGAAAATGAAGATTAAATAACCGATTGCTCACCTTGTCCTTCCCCTCCTTCTCAAAAAAGCCGCATCACTCCCACTCCTCTCCATCGCAAGCATCTACTCCTCTCGGTTGTGGCCCATAGAAACCGGCGGGAGGCACGACCATAAGACGAAGGACAGGGAGGCGGAAGATTAATGTTGTGGCTGTGGGATGTTGTTGTCTAGCGGCGTATCCAAGTTGGCGTCGTGGGGGAGGCGGCGTCACAGGTAGGACCAGCGGGCGGGGCGCCAGTAGGAGCGTGACCGCCATGGCTGCTTCACCGGAGGAAGAGAGAGGGCGCCGCGAGATAGGAGTACGCGAAGGGGATACTAGAGAGATTTCCAATGAGAACGAGGACATATGGTTACAAACCGCCTTAGAGTCGATCTAGGAACCGCCTTGCAATCGCGTTGACCATAAGTCGTGGCAACTCATAGAGTATTTCGCTAGCGGGAGAGTCGCTGGAAACATTTTTTTTGTCAAACGCTCAGTAGCAAAAACCAGTACGATATGTCGACGCATGAGAGCTCACTAGTTCCAGGAGCTTAGACCTCCTTTAAGATATCTAAGATGCACTATTTATAAAAATATCTCAAATCTAAACTATCAAACACATCTTCCCCGTACGTGCAAGGAAGCTAGGTTTTAAAACAAGAACCCTTCTATCTCCTCCTCTAGAACCCTAGCCATCTGTCTCCTCTAGTACCTCCATCCGATCGAGTCCCCCCTCCTTCGTCCAGCCTTGCCGGCGTCAGGAGGGTGGGAAACCTGAACTAATGGTGGACTTCCTTAATAAAAAATAGGTTTTAGCAGTTTAGTGTCGGATTTAGTGGTCATCTTCTTGTCCTTTGTGCTGATGAAGATGATAACTTCTTTAATAAGTGTTCTTCGCCCCTTCGTTCGGCGATGTGAGTTCCTTCCCGGCGTCAATGGTGGTTTTGAAAGATCAAATTTCTTTAGGTATGGTCTTTCAGATCTTACTTCACCGGATCGATCTTAGATGATTTTTTATGGTTGTCGCGAGGAGGTTTTTCCTCCTAAAATCTATCATGGTTGCTACGTCCTCGAAAATGGCATTTCGTATTCTCGGCTCCCCAGCGGCGTCGACCAAGCTGTTTCATTCGTCTTCCCCGAAATACTGGTGTTGATTCTCTTGCCAATGTTGGTTGATTAATCTAATGGCTACATGTGTGCACATAGCCTTGGTATTGTGGCTCAAAAAATTATGGGAGAATCCTCATTGGTATTTGCAGGTCTATTGTTTGGTGTCTTTTCCATGTGGCTACCTTTAGAAAACTAAAAGATTGTGTTATGGGAGAAGAAAGCGTTTGAAGTCCTTGATGCTTTGCTAGTTTCTTTTAGACTTTATTTTGTAATTGCTAAAGACAATTCATGTATATTTGCCATGTTACGATAAATAAATGAACTGAGTACGATATACTATACCCACAGTCTTTCTTTTACTTTTCTTCTCTCGCAAAGGATTTACTTGTGAGCCTCGATTACCTCTTTTTTGACAATCATATTTGAATATATATAGACAGTAGTTAGCATATAGATTCATCCAAATTTTGATAAATTGTATGACATCTTTTTTTAGGACAGAGGGGTATCATTTATTACTTCTGCTGTTTTGATAGAAAAAAAAGGCAAAGTTCAATATCTTTCACCCTTGGTTAGACAGTAGGCTCGAGACGAGACCAACTTTAACTTAATGAAGCCACATCGATAGAGTACACAGGTCTTACAAACACACATAAGATTAGGGAAGACAACACTCCCCACCACATAACAACCACAAGGCACACGAGTAGGTCTAAGGCACAAGAGTCCCAACTCACACCTAAAACGACACACACCTGGATACATGGAGAATAAGGTGTCACCCACCCCTAGTACAGGGAATCCCAAATGGTACCATGAAGCTAGTGAATCCTCCTGGTTATCAACTCTACCGCTCCCGGTCCTGACTCCTAGCCACTGGCCTCCATGCATGAATGAGGTCATTTTATATAAAACGTCAGCCGGCTGAGTCAGAAAAGTCCCCTCGATGGAGAACTTGTTCCTAGTGGTCCACAGGAACCAAAGCAGAGCCACGCAGCAAATCCAGAGGACATCCTTAGGTTGCCCCGTCTAGGTCTGCATAAATCAAAAAACATCCGAGAAGGACTTTGGGTTCCACGTGCAGGAGAGCAGTTCCCTAACTTCATTCCACATGAACGCCGCAAGGGTGCAAGAGAAGAAAATGTGGTCCGCATCCTAGTACTCCCCGCAAAGCACACAACAGCCATTGGATGAACCCTTTCTATGTTGATATTAACATTGGTCGGCAGCCTATTGCGGGTGAGTTGCCAGAGGAAAATCCGAATCTTCAGTGGCACCTTGATGAGCCAGATGTCAGTGAAGTGTTTCCTTGGGGTGCCCCAACACATTTTGCGGTATAGGGACCAGACATAGAACCGCCCTGACGGTTCAAGAGCCTAGCTGATCATGTCCTTCTCTTCCCCCTATTGTACGCCCTCTAGTTCCCTCGGGAAGTTAGTACAGGCGACCCGGTCTGAGATGTCCAAAGTGCGCCGAAAATATGCACGCCAGCCCCCTGCTGTACGCATCTAGGCCACCGACGCCTCTGGCCTGCAGAGATTGCTCAACACAATTGAAATGGATCGTATGGGCGCCTAGAGGGGGGTGAATAGGTGCTACACCAATTTTTAGTTCTTTTTTAATTTTAGGCTTAACACAATGGTAAATTCTCTAGATATGCAACTACAATAAATTTCCCTATATGTAAACCTAACTACTAAGCAAGTAAAGGCGGAGAGACTGGAACGAGGTAACCGTACTGGAGCACGCGAAGACACGAGATTTGTTTTCGTGCAGTTCCTTTCTTGTTAAGGGAAGTACGTCTGCATTGGAGGGGTGGGTGGTACTAAGACCACCACGCCACAATAGGCCTCACCCTGTTCTCCGATGGATCTCTCCACCAAAGGCCTGATCCACCTTCCACTATTTGGCACCCTTATAGACGGGAACCGGTGCCTTTACAACTCTAACAGAGCACACGTCCACAACTGAATTAGAGGCTCCCATGATGACAACAAGCTACCACAATAACATGTTAATCAATAACCGAAATTGAGATCTAGAGATTTGCAAGAAACACTAGATCAAGAATCCTCCAAGTGAATGGAGGGGAAGTGAAGATCTTGATGGATGCCAATGTAGATCAAAGTCTTCTCCTTCGATTCCCCAAATCCTGGAGCCTTTGAGTGGTTGAAGATGGACATTGCGCTTGAATCGATATGAACTGGGTAGAGCTTTTTCGCATGATCCAAAAGATCTGAAATGGGGATCTGAGGGGCTATTTACAACCCCACTAGAAAAGGTGTCGTTGGACGATTTGGGGGCCGGATTATTTGGCCTAAGTGGGGGCCGGATTATCCGACCGGGGCAAACATCCAGCCCTAGCTTGGAGCTTCCGGACTAAAATTCCGGCCCCTCCCTGCATGACGCGCCTTGGTTGCCTTTGCCAGAAATCCATAGTGATAAATCCATAAAGATGAATACGTAGTCTCATGACACAATATGGACCAACATAGTTTCACACAAACAAACCAAATAGCAAAGGAGAGTTCAACGCTAAATGGGCACAAGCAAGAACGGAGAAAAAGATAAAATGCCAAATGTGCTTGTGCCCGACCCAGACAAATCCCCTCGACACCTACTAGAACTACTTCTCCCCCTTTGGCATCGGAACGCCAAAAAGGGAAAAGAGCAATGCTAGCGTCCCAAGTGATCACTCCTCATCCTCATATTCATCCTCATTCTCGTCCTCTTCCTCATCATAGGCACCCTCATCATCATCATACTCCTCATCGTCATCCTCGTCATTAGCGGCTGGTGGAGTAGGCTCTCTCGGAAACAAGTGACGCTCGAGCTCACCATAGTTGGTGCCTGAGATGTTCCACTGAGCATACGGAGTAGGAGCTTCCTTGGTAGGACGAGGGCCTGATTCCCCAGAGACATGGTGGAGAATAAGATGCTGAGTGTGAGCCATGTCATGATGTTGTTGGTACGCCTCATACTTCCCCTTGTGGATGTCAACTCCCATGCAAAGAATGTTGCGCTGGAACCAGTTTAGTTGCTTCACTTCCCTGGAAATAGATGGCACCGGGGGCCTCCTCCCACTCGCCCTAGCATCTCCCATAAAGGACTCGGGAGTTGTAGAGGGGTGAGAGGTCTTCCTAGTCTTGTAGATCTTCTTGACTTTGTGAGAACCATCAATATTATCACCAAAATACTCATGTGGGAGCATATATTTGATGAGCATCATGATGTAGGGAGCATACGGGATAGAGAGCCTATTGTACATAGCATCAGTCATCTCGTGGAAAATGAAATCCATCACATCTAGCTGGTAGCTCACATCAGGGTCTTCAGATGATGTAACCTCATAAGCAACGCCTAGCAGCTGAACAAGGTTACCATGGATGCTATCATTGTTGCCCCCACTCGGAGTGATGCAATCATGGAACATACCAACCAGCTGAGCATATAGTGGAGAGAGACCGGGAACCTTACCAAAAACACCATTGGGACCACATCATGGTGAAAGAATTGTGTCGTTGTTGGGCTTGACAGTAGAGATGATGCGATACCCACAAGATTGATCGTGGCCAGCAAAGGAGTTACCAAGAACCTTAGCAAATGTGTAGAAATCAGACTCCAGATAGTTCTCGCCTGTCATCCACTTCATGGTGCGATGCTCATCCCCACACACCATGAGAGTGGAGAAAAACTGCTTCACCATGAAAAAATCATAAGAACACTGGAGCTCCATGAGATGATGAAGCCTCATCTTCTCAGTCACAACCAAAGCTTCAGCACATTGAGGCATATGGCCAACCTCGGTCAGATCGATAGGACGCATGGGACGAATCTTCAGGCGGTCATAAACATCATCAAAGATAAACTTGTGGTGAGCACACCAAAAGTTAGGGTCTCGAAGCTCCTCATCAATATCAACCTCCACATATAGGTTACACTGACGAATAGCTGAATATGAAACGATGTCCATGTCCTTGTAGTTGACCATAGGCTGCTTACCCTTCTTGGAACTAGCCCGAGACCTCTTGTCCTTCTTAGCACTTTTTGCCATCCTATCAGCTGCTTGTTTTTGCCTCTTCAACTCAACCTCGTCAACAAGAACACCTTCTTCGTTGGGCCTGAAATAGCGAGCACAAGGATGGCGCTTGTACATCTGACAGACCCCACGAGAGCCACCTGTGAAGTTAATGAGGTAGATAGCAAGGTGATAACAACACACACAAGTCCAGGAGGAGTGTTAAAAATAGTAGAGGAGCAACCACAAGGCAATCACATGTCAAACCATAGTCTAAGATTAACTACAACAGGTGCAAACCTTCTAGACCGGATAATCTGGCCAAGCTAGGGGAAGATAATCTGGCCTTGATGCATTTTTGCAGATCATCTCAGATGCATAGTTCAAACATAGATCGGGCAGCGTGGTTTCTAGCCTACAATTTCTAACGAGAAAAAGAGCACAAGAGCAACTTCTAGACCGAGTTCCAACATCAAACAAAAACATCTGTACAAAAGATGAGAGTGGGGAATTTACCCTCATTCATTGGAGGAAGAACTCGGAGGAGAAGGTACCCAGAGAAGTTGCGAAGAGTATCCGGGGGAGGCCCGGAGAATCCGGTGTCCGGAACGGCACCGGGGAGGGCCGGGGAGGCTGGCGGCGGCTGAGAGAGAGGTTGGGGGTCGGGGTAGACTAGCTTCTCTGTTTGAGCCCTTCCACCCAACACCCAACCCTAAGTAGATGAAACCGCCCGAGCCGGATAATCCAGCCACCACCAAGGATGGATAATCTGCCGGGGCGAATAATTCGGCCACCTAGGGGCGGATAATCTAGCCTTCACCAATTATTCTGTTTACATAGAAATTGGGCCAGCATAACCCCTCAAAACCCTCACAAGATAAACAGTGGACTTGTGTTCAAGATAGATGGTTCAAGGTGGGAGAAAGGCTTAGGTTTAGATAACCAAACTGATATGGTACTACACACCAAGAATTTCAAAAACCAAGAGAGTGAAAAGCCAATTGTTGGTGTGTTTTCCATAAGGACACAAGATGGGCAAATAAAAACCAATGAAAGAACCTCAAAGAACCAACTCTTCATAAAGAAGAGGGCAGTGGCCGAAGCCACCATATAGGAGTAGATGGCATGACACCATGAAGATGTATCTCGGGTTCATATCTAATACTCATCAATAAACTCACATATCACAAAATGATATTAAGAGAAATGATTTATCTTACTTTTGGCATTATAGGGGGAGGGTTAGCCCAATAATTAGGACCACACTCCCCCTATATCCATGCTCGCACCTAAACCAAATAAAGGAAGAAATATAAGGGAGTTTGCAAGGGAGATCAAGTCAAGATCCTTGAATCAACGATATTTAGCTCATTCCTCAAGTAGCACAACCTTGCTTCATCAAGTGTCTTCGTGAAAATGTCCGCAAGCTGATTCTTCATGATCACAAATGATATGTTAATATCTCCACGAGCAACATGGTCTCGAATAAAATGATTGTTTGGATCTCGATATGATTAGCCCTTGTGTGCGGCACCGGATTGTAAGCAATTTTAATGGCACTTTCATTGTCACATAAAAGAGGCACTTTGTCACAGTTGACATCGTATTCCTTTTAGCAGCCACATATTCTTCTTTGGCGGTGGAGAGAGATATGCAATTCTGCTTTTTAGAAGACCAACATACCAAATACCTTCCCAAAAACTGACAAGCTCCAGAAGTTGACTTCCTATCATCCTTGTCACCAGCCCAATCAAAATCTGTATAACCACATAAAGAGAAATTAGAGCCCTTGGGATACCATAGACCAAAATTAGGGGAATGGACCAAATATTGGAAGATTCTCTTGACTGCCACCAAGTGGCTTTCTTTAGGAGCCGTGTAACATCCCAATTTCAGCAACCCTGATTATTTGTCAAGAATACAAAAATCAGGGGGAACAAAAACTTTTTCTTGTTAAGTGTTGCGGTGTTTGCTTGTTGTTTGTTTATGCTTATGCATATGAATGTATAACATATGATATACTCCTTACCTCACTATCAATTGACAAAAGCTAGTTAATAAAACTATCTTGGCTTATTTTACATATTCTCAAATGTTCTGGCATTTCAAAAACATGATCCAAGGTGCCTTTGCAAACCTAACTATTTTAGTAGCTTCTATTGACAAAATTATGGAGATCTATAAGATATAATCTCCTTATGTTTTCAATACTGAACTCCAAATACTCTTACCTCTAGTTTTCTCTAAAACCTTTTATAAAGATTTTGATTTCTACTCTTGGTAGAGATACCAAGGACTCTCACCTCATTCAAACTCCAATAATTCAAAATACCCATCCTTACCTCAATCTAGGCTTGATGGTAACCCTAGTAATAGCTTGAGTTGCTTATTAATATGAATTGCCTTGATCTGTTGTCTGAATGGTTTTCTTAGGAATTAGTGTGAGCTACCCTAGGAGCTCATCATCTAGAATATATAAAATCTAAGAGTGTCAACCCTAAGCAAGTTAACCAAGCTGGATCTGATCTCTAGCCACTAGGTGATCATCTAAAACCCTTAACCAGATCAATTCTGAAGTTATCCATTCTAGAAGTTTCCAAGTCAATGAAGACCAATATCAAGCATGGATATATACTACTCAATCTACACTTAAACATCATCCACTTGATGATGATTTGATACCTTGAAACCCATCAAAAACATCCCCACTCATATTCTAGTCAAAAACCCTAAATCTGCTAAATATGACTAAGTCTAGAAATATGATGTCAATATCACATCTTTGGGTCTCCCTCATTTCCACTCCTTCTGCATTTTTGGTAATGCACTTGAACCATCTTGTATAACATCTTAAGGAATACCAAGGAGCACTATTTTCATTGGCTAGATCATCTTTTAACCCACTTGTTCTTGATAGTTTTGCAGGCAAGAAAATAATATTTCCTGCAAATCTTATCAACTAGCCTACTTGGTCAGAAGCTCAACCTCCATCCTACCTTCCCTGGACCAACTCTTGGCATTATTGTGTTCTAATCATAAAGGTATATCAATCCCTACTTCACTTGTTCCAATTGGATCCTTGTGCCGCAAAACCCCCCAAGGTTTTGAAGGATATTTGATACTCTGCTATGACACCCTTATTTTATTCAAAGTTTGAAATCAATTCCTAGAGCACTCAAGCATGATCAAGCTCAACTTCTTGTACAATGGTGATCTACTCAACTTGGTATATCCATCCATGTAGCCCATAACCCAACAGGAGCCTTGAGCCCCAAGATACTACCAAGTTTTGGTGGCATAAAAATAACCTTGCCCAAGATCCTTTATCTCTTGATTTCTTCCCAAATCAAGTTGCATGCCCAAAACCCAAGGTTGAAAAAGGTAGATACAACATGTGGACATAATCTACGTTGAATTTAAAAATTTACCAAGTATTATCCATAATTCTTTTGGCCTAGAAAGAAATAATTTCTTTCTTTTAACTAAAACTCCAAAACTCCTACTATAAAGGAAAGTTTGTTTTCTCCAAAGTACCTTGACAAATAAAAGTAAAATTGAAGCCTACATATCATATCCTATCTTCCCATATCAGAGATAAATAATTTTGAGAAGTTTTATTATTTCTTTTTGCCCTTTCTCTTAATTGGGAGAAACAAGAAATAATTGCTTAAAATACTTATCCATCTCAATAAATTCCAAGAAAATTCTCCAATGAGTTATATGGTATTTAAGACCAGTTCACACAAAAAACAAAACTTGTACAATACAAAAATATCAAATGAGCTTCTAGAAACTACTTCTGGACTTTTTGAATAAATGGACTTAAGTGGACAAAAACTCCCTTAAAAAATCTCAAATAATTCTAGGAGGGATACCTTGACTGTATCTACCCACTAGTACCACTCCCTCATTTTATAAAGACTACATCTATGTACTTCCTTCATAACCCTTGATTTGACCAATTATGCAAACTAATCAAAATTCACTAATCAAACCACCTCCAACCATCATCAAAGCTTGACCAGCACATCTCTCCAGCACCCATCACACCCCCGTGTGCCACAGTAGAATCACTGTAGCAAAACCCCATCCCCTTGTCCTCATATGCTTGGAAAGAGAGGAACATGACCATTTAACAAAAGATTGGTATTAAAGTGAGCAGCAGCACCCCACTCACCCTCTGCCCTTCTGCATGACCATGGACCCATCACCCAAGATCTCCATCGCCCATAGCAACCAATGGGAATCCCATGGACTAATACTAGCTCCTCCATAGGCCATGTCCACCATGAACCTCCCCATTGCCTTTAAATGGACCAGAGGCCCTCCACCCCACTCCTTCTCCCTCATTTCTTCCCCCTGGCCTCCAGGGCACCTTCCCTTGAGCTCCCACTCTCTCCCTCCTCGCTCTCAAACGATGAAAAGGGAGAAAACACCCTCCCGGGTATGCAAGAAAGCACCACCATGCGAGCGACTCAGGCCACTCCGACCCACCCCACTACTTCTAGTACACCCTTCCACCTCCCCTGTAACCTCTCGCTACTCCTCCTTCCCTTTGAAGCTTGGGAGGAGAGAGGAATCTCCTCTCGGTGTTCATCATGCATGCAAGTTTGAAGGTCAATCCGAACCTCCCCTCTCCTTATCCTTGCATGCATGTGTTCTTGTCAAGCAGATCTATCAATCCATGCCCCTCTTTTGGCCTAGGAACTCTTCTAGCGAGCTCCCCATCCATCGCCAGCAAGGCTCTCTTGGCCGTTCCCTCACGAGACCCCTCCCGAGGACGAAGCTACCCATGCCGCCAATCCCTGCAGTTGTCATCGCGCACCGCCTCTCCTCCACCACTCCCTGGCTGCCGCCAAGCCCCCAGTGAGCCTCCTCGCGCCTCCCTACCATCCCTAGGGTTCCTGCCCTATTTCTCCGGTCAAGGTGAAGATGACGCCCAGGGGCTGTCGATCTTCACTTGATCGGGCGGCCCTCGTCTCACCGTACCCCTTCAGCGCCGGGCGTCGCTGACCGCCAGGTCCCACGTGGCAGGATTCGAATCCCGGCTTCCGCGCATGGTGACGTGTGGTGTGGTCTGAATCCCCTTAGCCGGCCCATCTCCGCTATAGAGCCAGCCCATGATCCACTTTTCTTTTATTAATTGTTTTAGATCTCGAATTTTCAAGTCAGTTTAAATACAAAACAAAATGACAAATGCCATATTATTCACATAGAAAAATTGACACATGTAGCCACATGTTTTTCCTAACATTCAGAGAAAACCCTGGTCCAAAAATAGTTCCCCTTTAATTCTGAGAATTTATCTACCAAACAAAGTCATATCCAATAAATAAATTTCCTAGGGTTTTCCTTAGGTCCAAATTGAATGAAACAAAGCTCCTCTGGTAGCTAATTGATATGCCTATCATGTGGCATTATCCTCATGCTATTTGGAACTAGGGTTCCACTGTAGAAAAAATGACAAATTCCACTCAGTTATGACTTTATAAAATTCCCTAGGCCGAACCATAGAATTTTTTGTGTTCATTCCAAATCTCAATGATGTGGTACCTCAATACCTATCATAAAACAGGAGTTCATGAATTTTTGAGCCCCTAAATATTTTTATTAAATTAAATACTTCTGTATGTGGTATTATCACTAGATAAATTATTCCAGAAGCTTAGAAACTCCAACATGAGTGATTAAAATTTCTACAGAAAGGTATTGGAGATACCTAGCTTGTTACTTTGGAATCATATCAAAAGCTTCTGTAGAATTAACCTGGTAAAAAAGACAAAATAGCTACAGTACTGACTTTGGGAATTTCCTGAGGGCATTCTGATAAATATTTTGACATGATTCAAACTCTCAGTGAATAAGTACATCAAACCCTACACAACCACCCAAGTAAATATTTTTTGGACCTACAGAACATTTCTAGTGAATTATTCCCTAAAACTAGAGTTTTAATCACTATAAAATGCATAGTAAATCAATGGAAATTGATAAAATAGTGAAACCACTTTTGTTGGTTTCATTTTATCAATACCTAGATCATGATATCATTTTTGCATACTGATATCATACAGAACTTGACCTTGGATTAAAACCCCTTAAGTAGGTAGTTTGGCCTCTATAATCTTAATAGTAATTCCACAAATGCAACTAAAATGAAATCATTTACCTTAGTCCAATTTGTTCAAAACCTAATGAAGTGATTAATATGTGGTATGTTTGTTTGATGTACGGTAATGGTGATTGTATGCCTTTTGTTGATTGTGCCCTTTATTTGCTTGCATGTGGTCCATAATAACGATAGATGCGATTATATCGGAGACCAGAAGAAGATGGTTATTATTATTGGTTATTATGGTATTCTAAGAGGAAGTCCAGGGACATATATGCCATATTGCTGATCTTCAGGCCAGCCACCTTCTTGCTCATAAGCCTTGTCCTTTTGTTTTACTTATGCATGTTTTACTTACTGTTTTATGAAAACTGCATTGTTTTATTATATGATAATCTATACCTGGTAGTGGCTTGGATCCTCCAAACCATTACACTTTTGTACTATTAAGTACAACTGCCCCTTAATGACACCTAATGGTCCCTAGTATGATAGTTGGTGTATAACACCATACCCCTTTGGAGACCCCGTTTTAGCCAAAGCAAAACTATAGGATGGGAAGAACCCCGAAAAAGTTTTACAAAATGTTTATGGCAAAACCTTGGTGAGGTTTGACATAACAAAAGAAGTTTGAGAAAAGAAAAGGCTTTTGTTTTACAAAATGCTGAAGGAAAGATGGAGGAAAAAGGTTTACAAAAATGCACCCGGTTCTTTGCAGTTTTGCTAGAACAATTAACCCGTGCAACCACATTACTCTGGAATGGGACAGAGCTGGACTTGAAGTTTGCTACTCTGGTGTGGGAATTCTCATAACTACTTATAAGGGATCATATCCCTCTAATTCCGGGCTTGCCTTTACAAAAAGGGTCAACAATTAGACAGTCACCTAGAGGAAGGAGGATCACCCATGCGAGTGACCGAGCAATACTATGAGCCTCTCATTGAAAGTGCCCACTCTGGAGGAGTCGGAATGCGCTCCGGTTGGTCTATGGCCTCGACGTACTAGTGTTGAGAGGAATAACTCATAGGGTAGGGCCTATACTAGAGTGGCATTCGGAGAGTCTTGATCGGTTACTCGACCCACGATCAGTGAGGATCAGGGCAGGGTACTCGGTTAGTGTGGGTAAAGTGTACAACCTCGCAGAGTGTAAATCTATTCGAATAGCCGTGTCAACGGTCATGGACGGTTGGAAAGGTTGCTGTAGAGTGGTGCTGGTTTTGATTTCAAAAAGGACTTCAGAAAAGCAAAGGCTTTGGAAATGATTTGACCATGGGATGGTCGGAAAGGAAGGAAAGGAGTTTGGTCATGAGATGACCGGAAGGAAGAAACAAATGGGTGACCCAGTCCTAGTATTTTCCTAAACTCTTTTAAAAGGTTTCCAAATTGTTTTACAAAAGTTTTCAACAAAGATATGTAGATGCTATATCTACAAGAGAAACTATTTGAGAAAAGAACCTCTCTTGGAGCCCCTACTACCACAACCATATTGCATATCCTCTTGTTATTATCATTCTCTTAAGGTGGTTTGCAAGTACATTCAAAGTACTCACTGGCATTGTCCCTAGCTATTAACTTGGTCAGATATCAAGAAGAAGGTGACTTTGACGACTATGCGAGCTAGCACATTCTCCTAGTCAGCTGCCTGTAGGTTAAGGCATGGCTCGGGCTCTATGCTTGATGAAGTTCTGCTGATGTTTATTGATGTAGCCATAATGGCATGTAAGGTACGACGTGTTTCCTCTGAAGTAATGGATGTTTACTTTGATACTTGTCGGTTCTGTGCCACGACTTACTGATCATGGGATTGTGGTGTATGCATAACAAGGATTCTCGAAAGATTAATCTAGGGGCCCCACGAGCCGCTTGATACCTTGCACACACACCTACAATCAACACAATATCGGGTCTAAATGCGTAGAGGTAAAGAAGAGAGCCGATGTAACATCCCAAAACTTTAATCCAAGGTTATTAAGATCCAAATCATCAAAATTAGGGTTAACAAAAACTTTTCCAAATCAAATTATTAAAGCATTCATATGTGTGTGCATTTAAAATAGGAGTTGATTTGAATTGCCATGATTAAGTGATCCATTGCTTGTAAAATGATTCCTAGGTGAAATAAACATCATCTAAATCATTCCCAAACAAATCCCAAAGAAAAACAACTCAAAATGAATAAAAGAAGTGAATGGTCATTTGTGCCATTTTAATCAACATGCCTATTTTGGCTATTCCTAGTACTCAAAAACTAACAAAAACAATTGTAGATCTTTGCACCCCTTGCTAGTACACATAATGATGTACCAAGGCCCACTTTGTGATCTGCCAAAAACATTCAAACACTAATTTTAAATGGCATTTGTAAATTGAATCTATTTCATATGGGAAGATCCCACTATTTCAAAAACCACTCAAATGAGCTCAAATTCCAAAACCCAAGCACCCACAGAGTCTCAAGATTAATACTAGCACACCCACAAAAAATCTTTTCAAAATTCAAAACTAATTTTCTTGCAGCCATTTTTACAAACACATGGCAGGCAGGGTTTACACTCTAAACATAGCTCACTGTTTTGTACAGGGTTTTGCACCCAATTGTCCTCAAAACACTCCCTCTGTCTCCACTTGATCCAACCAGGCCAATTGCACCCCATCCCCTACCCCCTAGTGGCATTGCCATGCCATGCCGAGCACCATGCTTGTCGGCCGACCATGCCATCGCTGCAGCAGACCATCCCCCTCTCTCTCGCCATGTCTACGAGCTAGCCCGGACCTCACCGCCACCCTCTGTCCCCTCCCCAAGCATAGCCGAGCCATGGACTACGCACAGAGCGTCGTGCCCAGTGTGTCTGCGCCATGCTGAGCACGCGCCAGAGCCCCGCGCCCAACACGCGTGCACACGCCGCCCCTCGACCGCAGCCCGCGCCCACCGCGTCGCCACGACCCCAGGAACACCGCCGACATGCCCGTTCGCCGCCATATGCACCACAACCACCGCTCGCCGTTGAGACCGACGCCTCTGCCGCTCAGAGTGTGTGCACCGTCCGACCAAATGCCACCGTCCCTAAGCCCGCATTTACTCCGTAGAGCACCGCCAGGAGACCAGCCACCATCCCCTACCTCGAACCACGCCGCTAGCACGTTGTGCAACCCTCGCCGGAGCCGCCCGCCCATCACTCTCGGTCGCGACGTCGTCCTATAAATAGAGGCCACCCCCAGCCCCATTCTGCAGACCACTCACCTCCCCTCACCTCACTGGTCCTTCCCCACCTCTAGCTGAAGTAGCGCGAGCACTTGCTCGCCGGAATTTGGCCGGAGGAGCCCGCAGCAGAGGAGGAGAAGGCGACGTCTATTTCTTCCACCCCCGGAGCTGCCTCAACCACCCCTGAGCTTGCCGTCGTCTACCAGTCCGTTTGCCCGCCTCGCCATTGTTGCTGGAGCCCTGGTATGCCCCTTGAGCACCCCCATCGAGCCGCTAGGGTTAGAATTCGCCGGCGACCAGTTCGTCGTCGACGACGATCCCCAGCCGTTGATCCCCGTTCTAATCCAACGACCCACATCACCCCGTACCGCTTCGCGCATTATGAGCCGCTGACCGGTGGACCCCCTGTTAGCTGTGCCCCACGCCGCGTAGTGCCACTGGGCCGGTCCGTTAGCTTTCCGCGCGACCCATTTAGTTTGAATTAGGATTTTTCTATTTTAGTTTAAACCTAGTTCCGTCCCCTAGTTTGAAATTCAATTCAGAGAGATTTACAAATCCAAAGGGAGTGATTCCAATTTTGTTAGAAATCTACTGAAAAGATCTACCCAAGCCCGTTGGATTTGATTCAATTAGAGTTATAGATCTCTCCTAGTAAAAATAATAAGACAGAAGCTTTTGCACATTCAAACATTTTTATAAAATCAACCATGATAGATTTTGAGTTGATTCCAACTCTCAAAAATCACATTTCACCATACCTATCAGAATATGTAATAATATTAAGGTTTACATGCTGTGACTTTGGACTAGTACCAAAATAATGCTATATAGGCATTTCTAGTCACTTTAAATCATTAAATAATGAACTTAAACCAAAGTAATTAAGAACCAACCATTAAATCACATTCCCACATGTTAGAATATGTGGTGAGGACATGTGTCCACATGATCCCATATTTTAAGTGGTGAATAATAAATCTTAGATATTTTCAATGAGTAGAAATTACTTTTCTAAAATAAAAAGGATGAAACTATTGAAATAAACTTGTGATGCTTGTGATGATAATAGATCATCCAATGTGTGCATTAGAGTGCTAAGTAGACTAGTTAAGCATTGTTTCGTGATTGTGTACTCCGTATGTATTTATAGACGATAGTACCGACCAAGCTTTCGAGGAGGAGGAGTGCTACCAAGAAGAGGAGGAAGAAAACTTCAACCACTACACCAACCAAGGAAAGCTAACACTTGCAAGTATTATACTAGCAAGCCACCCTTAACAATGCAAGCTAATCCTTGCAATCTAGATAACCGAAGCAAAGACATTAGACATGCTTAGTTATACCACTTTGACTATTACTACCCCAAGTATTACTTTCCAAGCTTTACTTCTTTTACTTTTACCAAAGCCCTTTACTTGTTTTGAAGGTAGCATAAAGAGTATAAAACTTGACCTATTTAGATAACTTTATATGTCATTCTATGGCATGAGATTGATCCCATCTTTCCACCTTAGTGAGCACTCTTAACTTAGTAGTTTAGAGTAGATAAAAACTTGAGTCACTTTAGATGGGAACACTTGGTGAAAATGAATTGTGAAAACCTTGGAATGATGAGTCATTCTATTGAGATGTTTTGACATGTGTTGAGAAACACAAATGGTTTATGATGGTGAAAATGTTGAGGCATGAGCCTTAACCCTTTATTAAAACTGATGGTTGGATTCGAATGCGATACCATTCCAAATTTATCGTACAACCACAATACCTGAATTGGGTAAGGCTTCACCGGAAATTTATATGCATTAGTATTAGTTCCCTCGCGGGAGAGGTCTAAGCTGAAGCTACCTCTCAATGTTGTCCACCTATGCAGTGCCCAAGATGACAGATGGTCATGGTTGGGAGGCCATGCTCATAGGAGAGGTGCTTATACTAGGGTGTGTAAAGGAAAGGTTATGTTTGATTATCTGCATACTAAGTATGATGATTCAGGGTTATCCCTGATAGATGTATCGAATCTTGTGGTGAAAGTGTACCACCTCTACAGAGTGTCAAACTATTCGAATAGTCGCGTCCGCGGTTATGGACAGTTGGAATGGCCATACTATTTCGTTGTCAGATGTTTTCAAAATTACTTATGAAATGAATGATGAATCTTGACTTGACCACAACAGGGTTGTGTTTATGACAATAGCTTCCCAACTTAAGTGATTCTAGAACTTTATTTTATCTTTCTTTGCTTCAGAACTCAGCTTAGGTTTCAAACTTAACCTTATAGTTAAACATAGAGTTAGCACTTTAACTTAGAACTATACTACTTGTTAGTGGTAGTTTGCGAGTACTTAAAGAGTACTCATGGCTTTTGTCCCTGGCTATTCTCATGGCCAGACTATGAAGGAGACTACCAAGATGATGGCCACCAGGACGACTATGATAACTAGGACTATCTGCCTTTGTCAGCATTGCCTGTGCCCCTGAAGATGGACCCCACCGCTACGCTTATCTTTTATTCCGCTGCTTGTTGTATTAAGACTGGATCATGAGATCCTTATTTGTGTAAGACCTTATGTATGGTTTGTAATGGATGATGTACTGTGATATCCAATCTGTTATGTCTCGCAAAAATGGTAATCCTGGGATTGCTATGAATGACATAACAGGCATCTGGGATTAAAAATCTGGGTGTTGACAGCCGATCATGGATCGGTATACCTTTTGGTCCACATCTTTACCATTGGGATTTAATTCAAGGTGACACTTCATTTGCATCAGGGTAGTAACACCATTAAGATTGGTCATCTTGAATCTCTTGAGCATGTCTTGTATGTATTTTTCTTGATTAATAAAAGTCCCTTCTCAGAGTTGCTTGATTTGAAAACCAAGAAAGAACCTCAACTCTCCCATCATAGACATCTCAAACCTGTCAGTCATAAGCTTTGGAAATTCATCGTTCAAAGCTTGGTTAGTAGAGCTAAAAATAATGTGATCAACATAGAGTTGGCATACGAAAAGCTCCCCATTAAACTTCTTAGTAAAAATAGTGGGGTCAATCTGCCCAACTTCAAAACCCTGGTCTAACAATAACTCTTTAAGATGATCATACCACGCACGTGGGGGCTTGTTTAAGGCCATAGAGCATCTTATCCAGTTTATAGACGTGGTTAGGAAATTTGGGGTCCTCGAAGCCCGGGGATTGCTTTACATAGACCAACTCATGTAATGGACCATTAAGAAAGGCACTTTTAACATCCATTTGTTTTAATTTAAAGTTATGATGAGCTTCATAAGCAAGGAGGATATGGATGGACTCAAGGTGAGCCACTTGGGAAAATCCTTGTGCCACAAGTCTTGCCTTGTTCCTCACAACAATTCCATTCTCATCTTGCTTATTCTTGAAGATCCACTTTGTGCCGATAACATTGCGGCACCCTTTAGGCTTCTCAACGAGCTTCTAGACTTTGTTGTGCTCAAAATTGTTGAGCTCTACATGCATAGCCACAACCCAGTCCGAATCTTCAAGAGCTTCAAAAACCTTCTTGAGTTCAACCATAGATATATGTGCTTGATGGTCGCTGAATTTTGCAAGTTCACTCCTAGTGGACACTTGTCTCCTTAGATCACCCACCACTTTATCAAGTGTGTGACCTCTAAGTTCAAGATTCCTTTCAGCTCGAGCCTTATGACTAATTTAAATTTCTTCATTGTTCCTTGGAGGGATAAATTTATCATCTTGCTCATCATCTTGACTATTAGCTTGTTCAGCAGATTCTTCAGTGCTGCCAGTTGGAGATGAAGCATGCCCTTGATCTTGATTAGCACCCATAACAGGAGGGTGTTGTTCTCAACTTCCAAGGCCGGATAATCCGGCCGAAGGAGAGGCCAGATAATATGGTCTGGGAGTTTCAGCAACATTTTTGTCATTCTTGGGTGGTGAAGGTGATGCTGGGCCAGATAATCTAGCCTCCCTAGCCGGATAATCCGGCCTGGGACTTCCGGCTTGATGATCTTCAGAAGATTGTTGTGTCGGTGCAATGGTTGGTTCAACAGGTGGGTTTGTTTGATCTTGTGTAGATGAGGGCTCTACTTGAGTAGAGCATTGTCCTTCCTGATCTGCCACAAGTGGTTCCTCAACGGGGCGGTAGAATTCCACACCCATTCTTCTTATGGATTCTTGGGATATTTCAACATCTGTATCACAAACATCAACTTGCCCCACATGGGAGTCGTCATTCTCTTTGAACACCACACTACAAGATTCCACAACAATCCCAGTGGTCTTGTTGTAGACTCTATAAGTGTGGGATTCAGCACCGTAACCAATGAAAATACCTTCTAAAGCATTAGACTCGAATTTAGATAAAGGAACTCCATTAATGAGAAAGAAACACTTATAACCAAATATCCGGAAGTATGAAATGTTTGGCTTATTACTGGTAAGTATTGATACATTGCAAATGTATCTATAATTTTTGATGTTCCATGCTTGGTTTTATCCACTTTCTTGTGTTTTGTTCCAACTTTGAGTACATTTCATATGATTTCTTGGACTAACCTATTAATAAGAGCCATAGTGCCAGCTGCCTATTTTCTGCTGTTTTTGGTTCCAGGAAAGTCAGAAAATGAATATTCTCGGAATTGGACGGGACAAAAGCCAAAGTGCCTATTTTTCCGGAAGACTCACGGAGCCAGAATACGAGATGGAGGAGGGCCAGGGCCTGGCCACACACCCCCCAGGCGCGGGTCACCCCAGGTCGCACCAGGGCATGGTGTGGGCCCCCCTGGCACCCCCTCGGTCTCCCCTCTCGCCTATAAGAGCCTGCCGATACCAAAACCCTAAATAGTCAATCAGAAATCTACGAAAAGTTCCGCAACACCGCCGCCACCGAAGGGGAGATTCGAGGGACAGAAAGTCTCTGTTCAAGACTGCCGGACGGGAAGTGCCCCCGGAGCCATCTCCATCGATCTCCACCGCCATCTCCATCACCATTGCTGATTCCCATGATGAGGAGGGAGTAGTTCTCTCTCGAGGCTAAGGGTTCTACCGGTAGCGATGTGTTCATCTCTCTCTATGCATGATCATATTGTGATCATGAGCTTTGTAATCAAGTAGATCTACCTTGCTACTCAAGTGCTTTAATAGATCTCTGCTCTCCCCATGTGTGTGAAAGTGACAGCATGCACACCATGGTGGCACTTAGGCTAGAGATTACAAATACTTGTTATGAGTTATATTTGGAGTTGGATGTCTTTATGAAATTGTGGTGTTTGTTGGACTCATCTAGTGCTCAAGGTGATAGTGTGGGGTTTTCTAGATGGGAAAGAAGAACTTTGAGGTGTGTTGTTATAGCCCTACCATCGATTAGAGTGTTCAATCGGAGAGTAGTTAAGAGTAGTATCATAAAGAGAATATATTTATATGAGAGTGTTCACTAGTGAAAGTATGATCCCTAGGCCTTGTTTCTAAGCATTGATACACCGTTTGCTACTAGATCTGTTACTTGTTTGCTTGCTTCCATCTTTATTTCAGTTTTACTTTAGTCTTTTCCACGCCATCAAGCTATTTTCTATCACCATTACCACTTGTATTTCACTATCTCTTCGCCGAACTAGTGCACCTATACACCTGACAAGTGTATTTGGTGTGTTGGGGACACAAGAGACTTCTTGTATCTTGATTGCAGGGTTGCTTGAGAGAGGATACCTTTGACCACTTCCTCCCTGAGTTCGATAAACCTTGGGTGATCCACTTAAAGGAAAACTTGCTGCTGTTCTACAAACCTCTGCACTTGGAGGCCCAACAACTGTCTACAAGAATAGAAGTGCGTAGACATCAAGCTATTTTCTGGCGCCGTTGCCGGGGAGGTAAGGTAAAAGGTATTCACACCGGAGGATTAAATAAGAAGAACCTCCCATGGCAAACGCCTATTTTCTGGCGCTGTTGCCGGGGAGGTCAGGTAAAAGGTATTCACACCGGAGGATTAAAGAAGAAGAACCTCCTACGGCAAACGCCTATTTTTTCAAGGCATTGCCGGGAGGTATAGAAAGGTACTCACATCCTCCGGTGTGAGTGCTCGAAGTTATTTCCTTTAGATTCTGCAATTTTGTCTTTTTGTTTCTTGTTTTCACTAGTTAGGCTTAATGGAAAACAACAACAAAATTAGAGAGCTTTATAGTATTTATCTTGAGTTAGGACATGAAGTGTTTGAAGAGAAAATTAAAAAACCTATGGAACTTTATTTGCACGCTAATAGCAATGTTGTTAGTATGAATTCTTTGGACACCATTGTTGCTAATGCTATGGAAAAGTCTAAGCTTGGGGAAGCTAGTTTTTATGAAAATGATCTTTTTAGTTCCCCAGCTTTGGAAGATAGCTATTCTATTGCTTATGATGATACCAAACCTCCAATATATGATGATTATAATGATGAGTATGATATTTTAAGTCCACCTACTATGGAGGAGAAAATTAATTATGATTACAATATGCCTCCTACGTTTGATGATTATGGTGATAAGAATAATAATGATAGCTATTTTATTGAATTTTCTCCCACTACAATCAATAAGAATGACTATGTTCATGTGGAGAGTATTAATTATTTTATGCATGTGGCTCATGATAAGAATGTTTTATGTGATAGTTATATTGTTAGTTTTATTCATGATGCTACTGAAAGTTATTATGAGAGAGGGAAACATGGTTTTATGTATCTCAACAATATTAAGTTTCCCCTCTTTATGTTGAAAGTCTTGAAGTTGCACTTGTTTTGCTTTACTATGCTTATTGCTTTGTGCTTTCATGAGTTGTTTCTTTACAAGATTCCTATGCATAGGAAGTGGGTTAGACTTAAATGTGTTTTGAATTTGCTTCTTGATGCTTTCTTTTACTTCAAGTCATATTTCTTATGTGAGCATCTTCTCAAACTATCATGCCTAACTTAAAGGCGTTAAAGAAAAGTACTTATTGGGAGATAACCCAAAAGTTTTAGATGAGTCTTGGAAGTTATTAATTCGGTAATAACCGCTTCTTATCCTTTTTATTTGCTTTTTGTGCCAAGAGTAACCTCTAATGAGAGAGAAGTAATGATTGGGAAAGTTGCTATCCCGAAACAGATTTCTGTGCTTCACCATAAAAATTCATGTAAAATCTCTGTACGTCCTTTTGAGGCATGAATTTTTGTGCTTCTGCCCCAGGTTGTTATATAACTTTCGTTAGTTCAACACTTTTTGATTTGAGCAACAGAAGGTCTTCGAAAAAATTCGTCTTTACCTGCTGGTCTGTTTTGACAGATTTCTGCCATTTTCTGCATTTGCTTCTTGTGGGTTCCTTTTTGAGTTCTTTTGGGGAATTGAGCTTTTTAAGGGAAGTGCTGCAGTAGCTAGTGTTCTAATGGAAGTTTATTTGGTGTTAGAACTGAACCTTGAGACTTATTTATCTTGAGTGCACTAATGTTGCTAATGAGATTGTGTGAAGTTTTGTATGAAGGAAAATTTTAGGTGTATGGAAGGAATGAGTAATGAGATGAAGGATGGACTAAAGCTCAAGCTTGGGGATGCCACGCGTGTCACCCCAAGAAATATCAAAGAAGTACAAGCATCAAAGCTTGGGGATGGCCAAGTCATCCCCTTCTTCATCAATAAAAATCCCAGGTTTCTTCCAAACACTTCATTTTTATTGTTTCATGCACAGTTGTGTTGTTCTTGGAGCGTTTTATTTTTCGTTTTCGTTTTGGTTTTTGTTTGCTTTTGTTTTCTTAGTTTTATGAATAAATTGGTTGGGCCCCCTCTTTCATACATTGGTTTTCAAATAGTTTGGTTTGGTTTGGAAAAGAGTACGAAAGTTCATGCTTATGTGGTAAAAAGAGCTCGTTTTTGACTGTGGCCTATGCTTTGTCATGCCATGCTTGATATTGTTTTGGATTTATGCTTAGTATTCTTTTCTGAGCATGACTTGTTATAAACAATTGAGATTGCTTAATGTGCCTTGGATGAATCATGCGTTGTTTTAGCATATTAAAGCATAGTATAGTGGTATTCTCCTTTGATGCTTTATTTGGGTTGACTTGGCGCATGCTCACACCATGTTATGACTATCTCAAGTCACCATAGCCTTTATGATCCTTTAGTTTTCAACTTGTAGTATCACTTTATGCTTTGATCAATGATGTTTTGTCGCTCTGCATGATTATGGCCATTATTGCTCTCTTAGTTTGTCGCTCCCAGTTTTTTGCTAGCCTCCACAACCAAGTATGAGTTCCACTCATGCATCCAACTCTTTAAACCAAGTTATTCCAAAGAGTCCACCATACCTACCTACTAGATTATGCTATTCCAAGTATATTCATGCTTTTGTTTACCTTCCAAATTAAACTTGTTATGAGAAAATTAGTGATTAAAGCTCTCACGAACTTGATGGCACACTTTACTTTTCTTGCCCTTAATAAACTTGAACCATTATGTCGTCTATGTTGTATATGCTTGCACTTATTTGTTGGGAATTAGTAGAACCATGCTATCATGGGGAACGCTTTCAACATTGCACTTGGTACTTGTACCTAGTTGATATCATGCTCTTTTGTATATGGATGTCGTCGGTGTAAAATGAAAGGGGAGCTTGTAAGTCCATGGAGTTATGTATATGTGTTAGAGAAACGCCTGGGCTGCTGGTCTAATCCATGATGACATGGTGGAAACCTGCAGCGTAACCATAATGAGCTGTCTATGAAGCATTCTTCTTATAAAAAACGAGTCCTGTATTGAGAAAAAAGAGAAAAGAGAAAAAAAGAGATTATGAAAAGAGTAAAGAGAGAAAAAAGCACCATATTCCCATGGTAAATAAGAAGATTGCTGAGATGCTCGTTGTCTGCTTGCCTTGTCATTTTGATATGGGGATTCTTCCGTATCATCGGGCAAGGGGTACCCCGTTGGCGGTTCTCTATGATACACATGTACTTACAATGACAAGAACTTACCGGTGACTAAACTTGAGTAGCATGAGGAGCGGCCCTCGTATACAAGGGACATGAGATTTCTGACTTATACTTCGTCAAGCATGTACACCATAGTTTGTTCACTTTAACCTTAATCACTTCAAGATGCTTATGATAGGGGCAATGAGAGCTGAAAGCTATAAGTACCATAATTTTTGGAAGCTCTTTATGAGACTTGAATCCCTACTTCCTTTTACAAAAGGCCTTTCTTTCACCATTATATTGAGTCTCCACCTTCTATCTTTATGCACCTACTTTGAGAGCATAGTGTCCATTCTTAGTTCTATGTGCATTGTCCCAAGACTTGTTGATTGATGCATACTTTGATATTGCTTGTTTTAAACTATTTGTATCTAGTCACTCTTATGAACTTTGATGGTGTCCTATGCATTTATACTTGCTACTCTATGAGGGACAAGCCGAATACTATTATGCTATGTTTTCTTTATGTGAAACAAACAAACGTCTTGCAAAGCATTGTTATTCATGAATCATTTGTTTGTGCCTTTTCATGTTGCATCATAGTTTCTTTGTCTTATTGCTAGAACTTTGTCTTTCATGCTATGTTGAAGTACTATGATCCCAGCTATCAATGTTTTACAAATACTTTGATCAAGTTTATGATGGTGCATGTCACCTCAAAAATTATTCTTTCTTTTTATCACTTACGTACTCGAGGAAGAGCAGGAGTTAAGCTTGCGGATGTTGATACATTGCAAATGTATCCATAATTTTTTATGTTCCATGCTTGGTTTTATCCACTTTCTTGTGTTTTGTTCCAACTTTGAGTACTTTTCATATGATTTCTTGGACTAACCTATTAAGAAGAGCCACAGTGCCAGCTGCCTGTTTTCTGCAGTTTTTGGTTCCAGGAAAGTCAGAAAATAAATATTCTCGGAATTGGACGGGACAAAAGCCAAAGTGCCTATTTTTCCGTCAGACTCACGGAGCCAGAATATGAGACGGAGGAGGGGCAGGGCCTGGCCACACCCCCCAGGCGCGGGTCACCCCAGGCCGCGCCAGAGCATGGTGTGGGCCCCCCTGGCACCCCCTCGGTCTCCCCTCTCGCCTATAAGAGCCTCCTGATACCAAAACCCTAAATAGTCAATCAGAAATCCACGAAAAGTTCCGCAGTGCCGCCGCCATCGTAGGGGAGATTCGGGGGACAAAAAGTCTCTGTTCCGGCACCCTGTCGGGACGGGGAAGTGCCCCCGGAGTCATCTCCATCGATCTCCACCGCCATCTCCATCACCATTGCTGATTCCCATGATGAGGAGGGAGTAGTTCTCTCTCGAGGCTAAGGGTTCTACCGGTAGCAATGTGTTCATCTCTCTCTCTCTCTCTATGCATGACCATATTGTGATCATGAGCTTTGTAATCAAGTAGATCTACCTTGCTACTCAAGTGCTTTAATAGATCTCTGCTCTCCCCATGTGTGTGAAAGTGACAGCGTGCACACCATGGTGGCACTTAGGCTAGAGATTACAAATACTTGTTATGAGTTATATTTGGAGTTGGATGTCTTTACAAAATTGTGGTGTTTGTTGGACTCATCTAGTGCTCAAGGTGACAGTGTGGGGTTTTCTAGATGGGAAATATGAACTTTAAGGTGTGCTGTTATAGCCCTACCATCGATTAGAGTGTTCAACCGGAGAGTAGTTAAGAGTAGTATCATAAAGAGAATATATTTATATGAGAGTGTTCACTAGTGAAAGTATGATCCCTAGGCCTTGTTTCTAAGCATTGATACACCGTTTGCTACTGCAGTATTAAGAAAAGGTCATTAACATTGAAGGTCACCTTTTCTTGATTACAATTAATAACAGCTCCTGCATTATTAAGAAAAGGTCTCCCAAGAATAATAGACATATTATCATCTTCAGGCATTTCAAGCACAATAAAATCAGTTAATATCAAGAAATTGTGAGCCACCTGAACAGGTACATCCTCACATATACCCACAGGAATAGTGGTAGATTTATCAGCCATTTGCAAAGATATATCAGTTGGTATCAATTTTTCAAGCCGAAGCTTCTTATAGAGAGAGAAAGGCATAACACTAACTCCAGCTCCCAAATCACACAAAGCAGTTCTAACATAACTGTTCTTAATAGAGCAAGGGGTAGTTGGAATCCCTGGGTCTCCAAGTTTCTTAGGAACCTTATCATTGAAGGAATAATTAGCAAGCAAAGTAGAAATTTCTTCATTAGGGATCTTCCTTTTATTCGAGACAATGTCCTTCATATACTTTGAGTAAGGAGGCAATTTAATAGCATCAGTCAAAGGAATTTGCAAGAATAAAGGCTTCATCCACTCACAAAACTTATTATAGTGTTCATCTTCCTTTGACTTGTGTTTCTTATCAGGGAAAGCCATAGGTTTTTGGACCCAAGGTTCTCTTTCACTACCATGTTTCTTAGCAATAAAATCTTCTTTGGTGTATTTAATATTCTTAGTGTGGTTTTCAGGTTCTTCTTCAACTTTTTCTTCATTAGGAACAACATTTTCTTCATTACCACTTTTAGTTTCAGCATCAGAGATAGATATTCTATTAGGATCTATAGCAGGTTCAGAGGGTTCTACAACAGTTTTATGTTTCTTTTTCCTTTTCTTACGAGTAGAACCACCATTTTCAGCTTGTTGAGAATCCTGCTCAATTCTTTTGGGATGCCCCTTAGGATATAGAGGATCCTGGGTAGCAGCACCACTTCTAGTTCTAATTTCATAAGCATGTTTTTCTTTAGCAGCATTAACTAGCAAGTCGTTTTGCACTTTAACAAGTTGATCCATTTGAGTTTGAACCATTTGAAAGTGTTTAACAATCATTTTAACATCATTAGAGGTTCTTTCCACAATATCTTTTAATTCAACAATAGCTCTAGTGTTTTCCATTAGATGATTTTGCACCCTTTTATTAAAGTTATCCTGCTTAACAATAAAGATATCAAATTCTTCTAAGCATTGATCAGGAGGTTTAAAGTAAGGGATATCACCTTCATCAAAGTGTTGGAGAGAGTGTACCTCAATAGTGGATGAGTAGGGAATAGGCTTACATAATTCTGTTGGAGATATGCCCAAGAGGCAATAATAAAAGTGGTTATTATTATATCTTTGTGTTTATGATGAATGTTTGCATCCCATGCTGTAATTGTATTATAAGGAAACACTAATACATGTGTGTTTTGTAAACATAAAAGAGTCCCTAGTAAGCCTCTTGTTGAACTAGCTTGTTGATTAATTGATGATCATGGTTTCCTGATCATGGACATTGGATGTCATTAATAACAAGGTTATATCATTAGGAGAATGATGTAATGGACACACACACCCATAGTAAGCGTAGCATTAGATCAAGTCATTAAGTTCGCAGTGCTATAAGCTTTCAATACATAGTAACCTAATCCTTCGACCATGAGGTTGTGTTAATCACCATCACCGGATGAGTACTTTGATGACATCAAACACCACTTCGTAACTCGGTGGTTATAAAGGTATCATTGGGTATTCTGAAAGTATGTGTTGAAGCGCATGGACCAAGATTGGGATTTGTCCATCCATATGACGGATAGATATGCTCTGGGCCCTCTCGGTGGAATGTCATCTAGTTAGCTTGCAAGCATGTGACTAGGTCACAAGGGATGGCATAACACGGAACGAGTAAAGAGTACTTATCAGTAACAAGGTAGAACTAGGTATGGAGATACCGATGATCAAACCTTGGATGAGTAGAGTATCGCGTGACAAAGGGAATTGGTTTTCGTATGTTAATGGTTCTATCGATCACGAAGTCATCGTTGAGTATGTGGGAGCCGTTATGGATCTCTAGATCCCGCTGATGGTTATTGATCGGAGAGGTGTCTTCATCATGTCTGCATATTCACGAACCGTAGGGTGACACACTTAAGGTTCGAAGTTGTTTTAAGTAGATATTGAATGTGCGTTGGATACCGAATGTTGTTCGGAGTCTCGGATTGGATTCGGGACATCACGAGGAGATCCGGAATTGTCCGGAGAATAAGATTCATATAATGGGGATCATTTTCTAAGTTAGGAAATGTTCCAGAGGGTTTGTATGGGGATTCTAGAAGGTTTCGGAATGTTCCGGAAGGTTCTAGAAGATATCTTGGAGTTTATTTGAAAACCGAGATAAGAGAAGATATCTTGGAGTTTATTTGAAAACCGAGATAAGAGAAGATATCTTGGAGTTTATTTGAAAACCGAGATAAGATAAGATAAGGGGAGTTTAAAGGGGAAACTTGGGGGGGAAGGACTCTCCCCCCAAGCTCCCTAGTGCGCCTCCTCTATATAGAGGGGTGGAGGCGCCACCCCTCCTTGCCCCTTCCCACTCCAAACCCTAGCCGCCTCTCTCTTCCTCCTTCCATCTGCTCCGGCTTAGGCGAAGCCCTACAGAGTTCTCTACTCCACCACCACCACGCCGTCGTGCTGCTGGGATTGCGTGGAGAAGATCTACTACCTCCGCTGCTCATTTGGAACAGGGAGAGGAAGGTGCCGACTCACGCGTGTGACCGTCATGAGCGCTGCCGAACGCGGCCGGAAGGATCGTACTCGATCTTGAGATCGGCAAGTGATCGACTACATCATCCATGAGATCTAATCTCGTTAACGCTTCGGTTCTCTGAGGTTAGTACCGATCTATCTCGTTGCTCATGTCTAGTAGATTAGATCTTGGCTTTTATCTAGATTAGATCTGGGTTTTGTTCGTTCTTGCGGTAGAAATTTTTTGTTTTCCATGCTACGAACCCATCAGTGGTATCAGAGCCTTGTCTATGCGTAGATCTGTTGCACGAGTAGAACACAATGGTGTTGTGGGCATTGGTGCTCGTGCCGTCTTTTGTTGTGTGTACTTTGCATCTTGCTGTATGGTGGGATGAAGCGGCTCGGGCTAACATTACATGTCATCGCACATGAGACTTGCTCCACGCTTGACGTGCAACTTGCTTTGCACAAGTGGCTTTGCGGGTGTCTGTCTCTCCCATCATAGTATAGATCAAATCTACACTTTGCACTTGATAGCACTTGTATCAACGTTGTGGTTCAGTTTCGTAGGTAAGATTCGTTCTTATTCGAAAGCCCCAAACCACGTAAAACTTGCAAAGAAAATTAGAGGCGTCTAACTTGTTTTTGCAGGGGTTTTGTGATGTGATATGGCCATCATGTGATTGTGATTATATTTGATGTATGCAATGATCCTTGTTGTAATATGGCAACCGGCAGGAGCCTAATGGTTGTCTTTAATTCTGTTAAGACCTGCGTGTCTATTCATCTTGTAATAGCTTTATTCCAAGTAGTTGTAATAGTTGCTTGTGATGATGGACAACCATGAAGCAGCGCCACTGACCTTGACGCAATGCGGGTGATGATGGAGATCATGTTCGTGCTTTGGAGATGGAGATCAAAGGCACAAGAAGAAAGGGCCATTTCATATCACACTAATTATGAATTGCCTGTGATGTTAATCCTTTATGCATCTTGTATTGCTTAGATCGCGACGGTAGCATTATAAGATGATCCCTCTCACTAAATATCAAGTAATAAAAGTGTTCGTCCTTAGTTGGCACCGTTGCTAAGACTCGTCGTTTCAAAGCATCTCGTGATGATCGGGTGTGATAGATTCTACGTGTGCATACAACGGGTGCAAGCTAGATTTGCACATGCGGAAACTAAGGTTAATCTTGACGAGCCTAGCATGTACAGACATGGTCTCGGAACACGGAATACCGAAAGGTAGAGCACGAGTCATATGAATGATATGATGAACATGAAGATTGTTCGCCGATGAAACTACATCTTCTCTCGTGAAGATCGGACTTGGTGTAGTGGACTTGGTTTGTGTAATCACTGAAACAATGTGAGGGATGTTGTTTTTGAGTGGGAGTTCACCTAGTTAATTTAAGAATTAAAATTGAACTCAATTTATCATAAACTTAGTCTAAACTACTTGCAAATTTGTTGTAGATTATGGCGAACCTCTCCATCAATTTCAATGCGTTCCTAGAGAAAGAAAAACTTAAGAACAATGGAAGCAACTTCACGGACTGGCTCGTGGTCCAAGATTGTCCTCAGGGCTGGTCAGATGACCTATGTGCTCGATGCACCGCTAGGTGACCCACCTGCAGAAGATGCCACCGATGACGTAAAAAATGTTTACGCCACTCGGAAAAATCATTACTCCACAATTTAGTGTGCCATCCTGTACGGTTTGGAAACGGAGCTTCAGAAGCGCTTTGAGCACCACGACCCATTTGAGATCATTAAGGAGCTCAAGCTCATTTTTGAGACTCACGCGGCCGTGGAGAGCTATGAGGCCTCCGAAAAGTTCTTTACCTTCAAGATGGAAGAGGGAAGCTCCGTCAGCGAGCACGTGCTCACCATGTCTGGGCACGCAAACAAGCTCCAAGAGTTGGGGATAACGATTCCTAATGAGTTAGGGATTCACCGTGTCCTCCAATCACTGCCACCGAGTTATAAGAACTTTGTGATGAACTACAATATGCACTGCATGAACAAGACGTTGCCTGAACTATCGTCCATGCTGAAAACCGCTGAAGTGGAGATCAAGAAGGAGCACCAAGTGTTGATGGTCAATAAGACCACCAATTTCAAGAAACAGGGCAAGCCTAAGAACAAGGGCAACTTCAAGAAGGACGGCAAGAAAGCTGCCGCACCTGCTAAGAAGCCCAAGGCTGGTCCTAAGCCTGAAACTGAATGCTTCTCGCAAGGGTGCTGGTCATCGGAAGAATCGCCCCAAGTACCGGCAGATTCAAGAACGGCAACATCAAGAAGAAAGGTATATTCGATATACATGTTATTGATGTGTATCTTACTAGTAATCGTAGTAGTGCCTGGGTATTTGATACTGGTTCGGTTGCTCATATTTGTAACTCGAAACAGGAGCTGCGGAATAAACGAAGACTGGCGAGAGACGAGGTGACGATGCGTGTTGGAAATGGCTCCAAGGTTGATGTGATCGCCGTCGGCACGCTCCCTCTACATCTACCTTCCGGATTAGTTTTAAATTTGAATAATTGTTATTTGGTGCCTGCGTTAAGCATGAACATTATATCTGGATCTTGTTTATTGTGAGACGGTTACTCTTTTAAGTCCGAGAATAAAGGTTGTTCGATTTATATGAGTAATATCTTTTATGGTAATGCACCTGAGATGAATGGTTTATTCTTACTGAATCTCGATAGTAGTGATACACATGTTCACAACATAGATGCTAAACGAACAAAATTGAATGATAATTCTACATACATGTAATCGCTGTCGTCTTGGTCACATTGGAGTGAAGCGTATGAAGAAACTCCATTCTGATGGACTTCTTGAATCACTTGATTTTGAATCACTTGAAAGATGCGAAGCATGTCTAATGGGAAAAATGACTAAGACTCCATTCTCTGGAATAATGGAGCGAGCTATAGACTTATTGGAAATAATACATACCGATGTGTGCGGTCCAATGAGTGTAGCATCGCGTGGTGGATATCATTATATTCTCACTTTCACGGATGACTTAAGTAGATATGGGTATGTCTACTTTATGAAACATAAGTCCGAAACTTTCGAGAAGTTTAAGGAATTTCAAAGTGAAGTGGAAAATCATCGTAACAAGAAGATTAAGTTTCTGCGTCCTGACCGTGGAGGTGAATATCTAAGTTATGAGTTTGGCATGCATTTAAAGAAATGTGGAATACTTTCGCAGTTGACACCGCCGGGAACACCACAGCGTAATGGTGTGTCCGAACGTCGTAATCGAACTCTCTTAGATATGGTTCGGTCTATGATGTCTCTTACAGATTTACCGCTATCGTTTTGGGGCTAAGCATTAGAGACAGCCGCATTCACTTTAAATAGGGCACCATCTAAATCTGTTGAAATGACACCGTACGAATTATGGTTTGGTAAGAAACCTAAGTTGTCGTTCCTTAAAGTTTGGGGTTGCGAAGCGTATGTAAAGAAGTTACAACCTGATAAGCTAGAACCCAAAGCGGAGAAATGCGTCTTCATAGGATACCCTAAAGAAACAATTGGGTATACCTTCTATCAAAGATCCGAAGGCAAAGTTTTCGTTAAGAATGGATCCTTTCTTGAGAAGGAGTTTCTCTCGAAAGAAGTATTTGGAAGGAAAGTAGAACTCGAGGTTATTGAACCTTCTCTCGGGGTTGAGAGTAGCGCAGACGGAAGATGTTTTCGCGTCGCCGCACCAACTGGAGAGGAAGCTAATGATGGTGATCATGAAACTTCGAACGAAGTTACTACTGAACCTCGCAGGTCAACGAGGGTTCGTACCACTCCTGAGTGGTATGACTCTGCATTGAACGTCATGTTGGTGGACAACACTGATGACCCTGCGACGTATGAAGAAGCTATGGTGAGCCCAGATTCCGACAAATGGCTAGAAGCCATGAAATCCAAAATGGGATCCATGTACGAAAACCAAGTATGGACTTTGGTGGACTTACCGGATGGCCGTAAGGCTGTCGAGAACAAATGGATTTTCAAAAGAAAAATAGATGCTGATGGTAATGTTAATGTCTATAAAGCTCGACTTGTCGTGAAAGGGTTCCGACAAATTCAAGGTGTTGACTATGATGAGACTTTCTCACCAGTAGCGAAGCTAGATTTTGTTAGCAATTGCTGCATATTTCGACTATGAGATATGGCAGATGGATGTCAAAACGGCGTTCCTTAATGGTGACATTGAGGAAGAGTTGTACATGGTACAACCCAAGGGTTTTGTCGATCCTAGTGATGCTGACAAGGTATGCAAACTTCAGCGCTCCATTTATGGTGAAGCAAGCATCCTGAGTTGGAATCAACGTTTTGATAAAGTAATCAAAAATTTTGGTTTTATACAAACTTATGGAGAAGCTTGTATTTACAAGAAAGTGAGTGGGAGCTCTGTAGCATTCCTAGTACTATATGTAGATGACATATTGTTGATTGGGAATGATATAGAACTTCTTAATAGCGTCAAAGCCTATTTGAATAATAGTTTTTCAATGAAGGATCTTGGCTAAGGCATATATTCTAGGCATCAAGATTTATAGAGATAGATCAAGACGCTCGCTAGCGCTTTCAAAGTACATACCTAGACAAAGTTCTAAAGAAGTTTAGAATGGAAGAGAGCAAGAAAGGGTTCGTGCCCATGTTGTCAGGTAAGACCTTGAGTAAGACTCAAAGTCCAACTACGGCAGAAGATAGAGAGAAGATGAATAATGTTCCCTATGCCTCAGCCATAGGTTCTATCATGTATGCCATGTTGTGTACAAGACGGATATAGCACATCGTTAGTTTGACTAGCAGATATCAAAGTGATCTGGAATGGAGCCTTTGGATAGCGTCAAGAATATCCTAGTACCGAATAGGACTAAGGATATGGTTCTTTCTTATGGAGGTGATGAACGACTTGTTGTAGCAGTTACCGATGCTAGTTGGAACACCGATCCGGATGACTCAAGTCACAGTCGGATACGTATTTATTTTGAATGGTGCTGCAGTGAGCTGGAGGTGCCAAAGCGTTGTGGCGAAATCTTCAACTGAATCGGAATACATAGCTGCTTCGAAGGCTGCACAAGAAGCCATATGGATGAAGGAGTTCATTACTGAACTTGGCGTGGTTCCTAGTGTGTTGGACCCGATGGCCATCTACTGTGACAACACAGGTGCCATAGCTAATGCACAGGAGCCAAGGTCACATAGCTGAAGCACATCAAGCTACGTTTCCATGCTATTCGCAGTATGTAGAGATGGTGACATAAAGATTTGCAAAGTACACACGATCTGAATGTGGCGATCCGCTGACTAAACCTCTCCCTAGAGCAAAGCATGACCAACACCAGAACGCCATGGGTGTTAGGTATATTACCATGTAATCTAGATTATTGACTCTAGTGCAAGTGGGAGACTGTTGGAGATATGCCCAAGAGGCAATAATAAAAGTGGTTATTATTATATCTTTGTGTTTATGATGAATGTTTGCATCCCATGCTGTAATTGTATTATAAGGAAACACTAATACATGTGTGTTTTGTAAACATAAAAGAGTCCCTAGTAAGCCTCTTGTTGAACTAGCTTGTTGATTAATTGATGATCATGGTTTCCTGATCATGGACATTGGATGTCATTAATAACAAGGTTATATCATTAGGAGAATGATGTAATGGACACACACACCCATAGTAAGCGTAGCATTAGATCAAGTCATTAAGTTCGCAGTGCTATAAGCTTTCAATACATAGTAACCTAATCCTTTGACCATGAGGTTGTGTTAATCACCATCACCGGATGAGTACTTTGATGACATCAAACACCACTTAGAATCGGGTGGTTATAAAGGTATCATTGGGTATTCGAAAGTATGTGTTGAAGCGCATGGACCAAGATTGGGATTTGTCCATCCATATGACGGATAGATATGCTCTGGGCCCTCTCGGTGGAATGTCATCTAGTTATCTTGCAAGCATGTGACTAGGTCACAAGGGATGGCATAACACGGAATGAGTAAAGAGTACTTATCAGTAACAAGGTAGAACTAGGTATGGAGATACCGATGATCAAACCTTGGATGAGTAGAGTATCGCGTGACAAAGGGAATTGGTTTTCGTATGTTAATGGTTCTATCGATCACGAAGTCATCGTTGAGTATGTGGGAGCCGTTATGGATCTCCAGATCCCGCTGATGGTTATTGATCGGAGGTGTCTTCATCATGTCTCAGATATTCACGAACCGTAGGGTGACACACTTAAGGTTCGAAGTTGTTTTAAGTAGATATTGAATGTGCGTTGGAGACCGAATGTTGTTCGGAGTCTCGGATTGGATTCGGGACATCACGAGGAGATCCGAAATTGTCCGGAGAATAAGATTCATATAATGGGGATCATTTTCTAAGTTAGGAAATGTTCCAGAGGGTTTGTATGGGGATTCTAGAAGGTTTCGGAATGTTCCGGAAGGTTCTAGAAGATATCTTGGAGTTTATTTGAAAACCGAGATAAGAGAAGATATCTTGGAGTTTATTTGAAAACCGAGATAAGAGAAGATATCTTGGAGTTTATTTGAAAACCAAGATAAGATAAGATAAGATAAGATAAGATAAGATAAGATAAGGGGAGTTTAAAGGGGAAACTTGGGGGGGAAGGACTCTCCCCCCAAGCTCCCTAGTGCGCCTCCCTCCCTCTCTATATAGAGGGGTGGGCGCCACCTCCTGCCCCTTCCCACTCCAAACCCTAGCCGCCTCTCTTCCTCCTTCCATCTGCCCGGCTTAGGCGAAGCCTCACAGAGTTCTCTACTCCACCACCACCACGCCGTCGTGCTGGGATTGCGTGGAAGATCTACTACCTCCTGCTCACTGGAACGGGAGAGGAAGGTCGCTTTGACTCGCACGTGTGATCGTCTGCAGAAGTGCACTTAACGCGCTTGAAGGATCGTCTACTCGATCTTGAGATCGGCAAGTGATCGACTACATCATCCACGAGATCTAATCTCGTTAACGCTTTCGGTTCTACGAGGGTTAGTACCGATCTATCTCGTTGCTCATGTCTAGTAGATTAGGTCTTGGCTTTTATCTAGATTAGATCTGGGTTTTGTTCGTTCTTGCGGTAGAAATTTTTTGTTTTCCATGCTACGAACCCATCAAATTCTTCTATAGGAGGTAAATTCTTGACATCTGCAGCTTTAATTCCCTTCTCCTTAAGACATTTCTTAGCTTCCTTCATCACTTCATCATTTAATTCAATAACTCCCCTCTTCTTTGATGTTGGAATAGGCACTGGAATAGATGGTTCAGGTACAATTACTTCAGGTATAGCTTGTTTAGGAGGAGTCCAATCTTCATAATTCTTGCTTATTTTAGCCATTAATTCCTCAGCTTCCTTTGGAGTCCTATTCCTGAAAACACAATCAGCACAACTATCTAGGTATGTCCTAGATTCCTCGGTTAGTCCATTATAAAATATATCAAGAAGCTCATTCTTAGGTAAAGGACTTCCAGCTTGTGCATGAATCAAAGCACAAAACATTGCCCAAGATTCGGGCAATACCTCTTTTTCTTCCTGTTTAAAATCAAAAACTTCCTGCAAAATAGCATGTCTAGCACTGGGAGGAAAATATTTCTGCGGGAAAGTACTAATCAAGCACTCAGGGTTATCAATAGATCCAGGAGTTAAATCTTAGCTTCTCCTTTCAGTGAAAAGGGAAAAATCTTAGCAACAAAGTAAATACGCATCTTAATATCATCAGAAAACAAGCCACTCATGGTAGAAAGTTCATTCATATGTGCTACCGCACTTTCATTCTTAGTCCCACAAAAAGGTTCTTTCTCGACAATAGCTATGTAAGATAGATTGACAGAGAAATCATAATCTTCATCTATAATGTTTATGGGAGAAGCAGCAAACTTAGCAGCAGGATATAATTTCGGTATAATAGTACGCCTCTCAAGGAGACTCTTAGCAGCGCTCCTATCATGGGTGTTCTTACATTCTTTAATAAACTCATCGGTCATCTCAACATAACCATCTTCAATATCGTAACTCTCACTAGACTCAGGTGAGCTAACATGTGTGGTAGTGTCTTCATTAGGAGTTTCGGTATTTCTAGCTATAGTTCTAGCAATTGTAGCATCTAGGAAAGGACCTAATGAACCACTCTTTTCGAGCACAGTAGAAGCAACATCATAAGCATCAGAAGTTTCAGATTCAGCAGTAGTAGCAGTGTGTGTAGCATGTGTATGTGGTGGTGTAAGGAACTTACTCAAAATAGACGGTGAATCAAGAGCAGGAGAGGTGTTCAGAACCGTACCTCTTCTTGTAGTGGATGGTAAAATAGGAACCTTGCCATCACGAGACTTACCCATGATGGATGGATAGCAGCGAACAATAGAGAATCCAAGTGAACTTGATAAATAAAGCTATGCTCCCCGGCAACGGCGCCAGAAAATAGTCTTGATGACCCACAAGTATAGGGGGTGTATCGTAGTATTTTCGAGGGAAGTGAAACCCAATTTATTGATTCAACACAAGGGGAGCCAAAGAATATTTATAAGCCTTAACAACTGAGTTGTCAATTCATCTCCACCTAGAAACAATCTTGCTCACAGCAGTTTATCAGTAGCAACAGTTTTGTAGTAGGAATAGTAAAGTAACAGCAGTAGTAAAGCAAAGACAGTAGTAATAAAAGTAGTAAACAGTGGGATTTGAGTGCGGTAGGCATAGGGATGGATGGACGGGCGTTGCATGGACAAGACAATTCACATAGCAATCAGAACATAGGGCAATTGCAGATAAATAAGATAAAGCATCCAAGTACTAGACAATCCTAGGCATGTGTTCCATATATAGTCATACGTGCTCGCAATGAGAACTTGCACAACATCTTTTGTCATGTCAGCCCGTTTGCAGCAGGGCCTCTAGGGAACTACTGGCAATTAAGGTGCTCCTTTTAATAGAGCACCGGAGCAAAGCATTAACACTCCATGAACACATGTGATCCTCACATCAAAGCCATTCCCTTCCGGTTATCCCGATTTCTGTCACTTCGGGGCCATAGGTTCCGGACAACAACGTGTGTATACAACTTGTAGATAAGACCAAGAACAATACTATCATAATGAATCAATAACATGTTCAGATCTGAAATCATGGCACTCGGGCCCTAGTGACAAGCATTAAGCACAACAAGTCACAACAAAGTCATAAAGCACTAATAAAAGATACTAGGCACCATGCCCTAACAATCTGATGCCATTACATGAACGATCTCATCCAATCCCTACCATCCCCATAGCCTACAGCGGGGGATTACTCACTCATAGATGGGGGAAACATGGATGGTCGATGGAGAAGCGATGATGATGATGATGGCGATGATCTCCTCCAATTCCCCGTCCCGGCAGGGTGCCAGAACGAAGTTTCTAGTGCTGTTTCGTGGAATCTGGTGGTGGCGGTAGAGCGGAACTCCTTTTGGAAAAACATCGAACCCCCCAAAGTTTTTAGGTCAGAAGGCTCCTTATAGGCAAAGAGAGAGGCCGAGGGGGTGACTAGGAGGCCCACACCACCCCTGGCGCGGCCTGGCCTGGCCCGCGCCACCAGGTGGTGTGGCCATCCCTGGCTCTTCTCTGTCTCGTATTCTGGCTCCTGGAGTCTTCGGGTGAAATAGGATTTTTGGCATATTTTCCGGGATTTTTCCTGATAGTTGTTTTTTTGCACAAAAAGTAGACACCAAGGCAATTCTGCTGAAAACAGCGTCAGTCCGCATTAGTTGCATCCAAATCACACAAGTTTAGAGGAGAAACAATAGAAAAGGTGTTCAGGAAAGTAGATACGTTTTGGACGTATCAGGGAGGATTGGTGCTCTAGATAGCGCACAAGGATTGCGCCCAAGTTGAGTGAAAAGTTGCAGTTGTTGTAAGCCGTTTTTGCAAGGACTAAGATGTCCTCCTCATTGAGTCTCGTGAACTCATTTCATGCCTGCAAAGTGTTAGGAATAACATAGAACAAATAGCGAATTGCAGGATATTGAATATTGTTCCCCTTGCTTACTCTAGAAGTAAAACTTATTCCATTATAATATTGTTCCGGGGAAGGGTCTAAGCCAGTAAAGGATGCGCGTAAGTCATTATCATTATTGTTTGGAAAATTAAAACATGCTCACCATTCATTTAGTGATAAAGCATAATTATTGTTCATAAGTCAGAAAGAAATCATGTCCTCTCCATTCCATGCTTTAACGGTGATTTGCAAAGAGCTTAGAAATTCAAGAGTTAATCGGCGATAAGTAGGCACATCATTCAATACAAAGTTTTGCAGGCTAACCCTATTGCAAAGTAAATTGAAGTCATTAGAAATACCGAGTTGATTCAATATAATGGGGCAAGCCCACTTGGTTGCCTTCACTTCTCGGTTCTTGATCATGTTGAAGCGATCACGTTGGGGATCATCCTTGAACCGTATCCCCATGCGTTCTTAAGTGGCAGACCAAGAAGCACTAGTGGTGGCACGAGCACGAGTTTCGCTCCTTGTGTTCATCATCTAAAATAACAAGGAAAGATAAAATAAAACTTTCTGATCCAACAATAATAAGCATAACATATTCCTCATCATAGCACACTATAGAATCCCCTCAAAGTAATAATCTAGGCAAGAGACTCATGGTAATTGTTCATAGTAGGTCTCACCCTAGATTGATAATGACAACAGATCAAAGATGAATTTGCAAAAAGTAATTAGAGGATCGGAGGATAAACATACTGTAGATCACTTGTGTGCGAGGAAATTGAACGAAATTGAGTAGAGATAAAGATCTTTTGAGGTTTTGAGAGAGTTTGGAGGCAGAAGAGAGAAAAAGGATTGAAGTTTTGCGGTTGGAGGTACCTCCCGTGGCGATTTTGTGGTCAGACGCAACTATACAGGCAAACTATATGGCCTGAACAAATGTGTTCCTGTCGTATAGTTGGCCTGCTATCAAAACTTTAGGGTTTCCACCTGGCCGCACAGTTATACGACCAGAACTATACGGCTGAAACAATTTGTTCCTGCCGTATAGTTGGTCGTCAAACCTTCTGTGCTTGGAAATAAATTGTACGAAAGCATCGATATCTATACGACCGGAACTATACGGCCAGAATTTTTATTCCCACTATATAGTTGGTCGTTAAACCTTCAGTACTTATGAAAGAAAAATTGTCGATGGCAAAAATATCTATATAGCCGGAACTATACGGCCATAATTTTTATTCCCGCCGTATAGTTTATCGTTAAACCTTCTGTAGACATAAAAAATATTTTTTCTTCAAGAATTATTTCTTATCCTGAAACTTAGTGAAACACCTTGTTTTTGATAGAAAAATTACAATAAATATTGTCGACCAACATCAGCATGTATGATATATTACAAATGTATCCATAATTTTTGATGTCCCATGCTTGGTTTTATCCACTTTCTTGTGTTTTGTCCACACTTTGGAGTACTTTTCATATGATTTCTTGGACTAACCTATTAACAAGAGCCACAGTGCCAGCTGCCTGTTTTCTGCTGTTTTTGGTTCCAGGAAAGTCAGAAAATGAATATTCTCGGAATTGGACGGGACAAAAGCCAAAGTGCCTATTTTCCGGAAGTCATTAGATGCCAGATTACGACGGAGGACCTGGGGCCACCACACCACCTGGCCATGGGCCAGGCTGGCCTGTAGAGTGGTGTGGCTAGCCCAGCACCCCTAGGCCTCCTTCCCTTTATATATTGCCCTCGGGACGAAAACCCTAAGTATCCGATCAAAAATCCACGAAAGAGTCTATAGCCACCGTCATCTCCATCCCTAGATCGGGAGGGATCTAAAGCTCTTCCCGGCACCCTGCCGGAGAGGGGAATTCACCCTGGAGGCCTTCTTCATCACCATGCAAGCCTCCGGTGCGATGTGTGAGTAGTTCATCCTTGGACTACGGATCCATGTAGTAGCTAGATGGCTGGTTCTCCTCCTTTGTGCTTTCATGTCTAGATCTTGTGAGCTCCGTTCATGATCAAGATCACCTATTTGTAATTCTGCATGTTGTGTTTGCGGGGATCCGATGGATATTGAGATGCTATATCAGATTGATTATTGATTCTATCATGTCTTTGTTATTTGTGATCTTGCATGCTTTCTGTTTTAGTAGCTATCTTGGCCAAGTACATGCTAGCAACTCCAAGAGTTAGTATTTATGCTCGATAGTGGGTTCATGCCTCTGGTAATCTGGGGAAGTGAAAGAAATCTCTAAGGTACTATATGTGATGTTGCTACTAGGGAGGAAACAACAATCTTTTGTTCATAGAACAATCGTATTGTTTACATTGCATGCAATTCGTAAAGCAATAATCTGTTGCTTGCAACTTAATACTAGAGGGGGTTCGGATGATAACCTGAAGGTGGATTATTAGTCATAGATGCAGTTGGATGGCGGTCTATGTATAATGTTGTAATGCCCAATCAAGTTCCAAAGGAGTCAAGATGATTAGCATATGCATGTATTGCTTTCTCGATATTTGTCAATTGCCCCGCTGTAATTTGTTCACCCAGCATGTTATCTATCTTAAGGAGAGCCACCTCTAGTGAACTATGGATATCGGTCCTTTCTTTTACATACAATCTACAATCTGTTTACTGCTTTGTGTTTAATTTCTGCAAACTTTTACTTCCTTCCATTCGATATGTTTAATCCTTTGTTTTCGGCAAAACACGGTGAGATTGACAACCTCATCGCAAGTTGGGGACAAAGTTCTGTGGTTGTGTTGTGAAGGTCTCCACGTTGCTACTAGCACCGGTAGTGCGCCCTGCCAAGGCTCAGCTAGCAACACCTTTGGGGTGTTTCCTTGCTCCTACTGGTTCGATTAAACCTTGGTTTCATAACTGAGGGAAACTTGCTATTGTGCTCATCATACCTTCCTCTTGGGGTTCCCAACAAGCTCTACATCAACACCAAGCCATCAATGTATTAAGCAGGATTTTTAGTACTACCAAACTTCTTCTCCTTAACTAGAGCTTTCTAGCACTCTTTTTAAACATAAAACTTAAAACTAAACTTAAAAACTTTACTCAAACCTTTATTTCACATGGGTTGCCTCCCATGCAGCTTTCTTTTATGGTAAATAGCTTGACCTTGATGTTGCACACTTAGGCCAGGTGAGTGGAACACCCACTCCAAAGTAGTTGGCCTTTAAAGTGATGGCCTCCTTTTCTTCATGCTTGGATTTCTTCTTCCTAGGAAAATGAATAACAAAAGGATCCCACGAAGGCAATTGAAGCTTCATGTTCCCTTCATGTAGATTAATCAAAGCCTTAATAGTTGTGAAAAATAGACAGCCTAATATAATAGGAGCAGTAGCATCTTCTGGCATGTCAACAATAACAAAATCAATAAGAGCAGGACAACCTTTAATGTATACTAAAGTGTTTTCTTTAATCCCTACAGCTTGTGTGTAGGTAGAATCTGCAAGATGTAATTTTAACTCGGTGATTTCAAAATAGCCAAGATTTAACTTATTAAAAACACTTTTTGGAATTATTGAAATGCTTGCACCTAGATCACAAAGTGCAGCTATCTCATTTATCCCAATATTAATCTTAATAGTAGGCTCAAATGTATCATCAAGCTTAACAGGTAATTTTTCAACAATTTTCTTATACTCTTCTTCAAGCTCACGTACCTTTATTGCTACCTGATTAACAAAGTGTTGATACATAGCTTCATCATTTCCTTCACTCACCAGAATCTTGATGTTGATCCTTTTTACAAGATCTTCAACAGTGTAACTTGGTGAAGGAGCATTGTTATAATCAAGTTCTTCAGGCTCCTCCCTTTGGATTCTCATCATCTTGAGGTCTTCAATAGGATTGGGCTCAGCTTTACCTACAAATTTAGCTAGAATGAGAGTTTGACTCTTGGTTATCTTACCTAGTTGTGCCTCAACAATCCTCGTTCTTTCTTAGAGGGCCTACAAATCATTCCTCAAACTTACAGCTTGGTTAGATAATTTACCAAGCATAGCATCATGGTTCTCCATTATTTTAACAAGGATATTGTTTTGCTCATTTTGTGAGTCTATAAAGGACTTAAGTGTTTCTTGGAGACTACCATTACTTGTTCCCATATTATTATTAGAGTTACCTGCAGGACTAGAATAGTGTTTCTGAAAATTAGGATTATAATTCTTCTTCCAAGTAGGATTATAATCATTACGAGCTATGAAGTATATTTTTTCAATATTTGTTTGTGGGATAGATCTTACCTGGTTTCCTTACCTTTTACAGCTAATATGATCTCATCCAACTTAGCATTGAGTTCTTTATTTTCTTGTGGTGAGACGGAGTTCACCTTCTTCGTGTTTGATCTATCCACATGCCATTGGGCATGGTTGTCTTGCATATTGTCTAGCAGCTGCTTTGCTTCAGTAATGTGTTTACCCATAAATGTTCCTCTAGCTGCAGTATCAAGCATAGACTTAGACACAACGTTAAGAGCATTATAAAATAAATGGAGAATTAACCAATCTTCCATCCCATGACTAGGACAGTTTCTCATGCATTCTTTCATCCTCTCCCATGCAAGCTCTAGTGGCTCACACTCTTCCTGTCTAAAACCAGTAATATTAGATCTTAGTTGCATAGTCTTTGCAGGTGGGAAAAATTTAGTCATAAATAAAGAAGTACACTCCACCCATGATGTAATAGTATTTCTAGGCAAAGATAGCAACCATTATTTTGCCCTTCCTCCAAGAGAGAAAGGAAATAAGCGCAATTTGACCGCATCGGGGTCAACATCTTTTATGCGCATCATATCACATATTTCATTGAAAGTATTCAAGTGCATACATGCGTCCTCAACAGTAGAGCCTCCAAATTGATTCTGTTGAACCAAACTTAAATAATGGGACTTAATTTCATAATCTTCAGCAGCAATTGTTGTCTGAGTAATAGGAGTACGCAAATAATCATTGTTGGGAGTTGCAAACTCTCCAAGATTCTTTTCAGCCATATTCCCTATGTTTTTGGGTTTTCTTAAACAAAGACTTATGATAGTAAAAACAAGAATTTAAAGACTAACTAATTTTTTTGTTTTTAAATAAAGATTGAAAGCAAAACTAACAAAATTAAAAACAAGAATTAAAACTAGCAAGGTTCCTACTAACCTCACCAGGGTAGCTATTGCTTTCCCACCAGCGGCGCTAGAAAAAGGGTTGATACCTTTGATCCAGATTACGGATGTAGTGTAGCTCTTTTTCCCTAGTAGACCTAGGTTTATTGAATCCTCGGGATGTAGAAGCGTAGTAAAGTTACTTTAACGAACCTTCGGGAGTTTTAGAATTCCTTTTGTGTTTATACCAGACCAAGAGTTTGTTGTCTTTTGTTGTTGTCGATGATGGAGAGAGAGGGCCTAGGGTGTTCAGTTTCACCTATAGCTGTGCAAAACATCTGATCGGAATAAAAGATAATAATAAAGTATGCATGTAATTGTTTAGAGCAAGATAAATTATATGTGGGCAGTGCATCTATAATTCCTATTGCCTCCACAACCGCTTATAGCAATAACCTACTAGTCTCATCCATAAAAGAAACAGAACTAATGATATGCATAGTGACGTCACCGTTGACCCAAGTAAATCCCTCACATACAGCCATACTACCCCTTCTGTCACTTGGGTTCCCAACCTGTAGATTAGTCATTACTCATACTCCCTATACCTAGCTCAATCCTCGAGGTCTTGGGTACCTGACAAGTTCTTAGATTGAGGCAAGAGAGGATACAATAACCATCATGTCATACAAACTAATACATGATCCCATCTATGATAAATAGCATGCACAAAAGCTACATGGCTAGGCCGAAGCCTTTAGCCCAAGGAGAATTACTTACACATAGAGATGAAATCAACGATCATAAACATTGCAATGGAAATCATGAGATTGATAGCAAATAGTCTTACAATGTCACCAATCGAAGATGAGATCTACTATTACAAGTGGTGGAATATGGCTATGGCGATGGAGAAGGGTTTCGATATTATATCTAAGTCTATTCCTTCGGAGGATCTTCGGTGTTGTGGATGGAGATCTAGAGGCGACTGGTAATCGAAAAGAGGGCTCTGTTTCTCGTCGCCTGAGGCCTCTTTATATAGGGGTCCCTTCATGAAAGTTGTTCTGTTTGACCTAGCGGTGTCGATGGCAACTATACAACCGGAACTATACGTCCATAATTTTATTCCCGCCGTATAGTTGCTCATTAAAGCGTCTGTCTCCACTTCGTGACTCCTAGTTTCTTCGGGTTGTTGGAAATCTCATATCTTTGACTTTAATGTTGTGATTCCCATCATCAAACGTCATTATCTGTGCAGGAAAAAATGGAAAGAAAGGATTGCATACCCCTTTGATCATTAGGCATTAGTGGCAGGGTTTAGAGAGATATTTCATAAAAAATATGAATAATATCCAGTTTAAATGTGGATGTATATGGCTATATTTCAGAGCCATCAGAGGACCAAAGAGATCCACATGAAGAAGCTCTAAGATCCTCTTTGACGATATGATAGTCTTTCTTTGAGGGGGAGAGTCGTGCATCTTTCCTTCAACACAAGCCCTGCAAAAACGATCTTTGGAAAAGGAAACATTATCTTTTAGTCCAAGGATGCGGCCACCCTTGTGAAGACTTTGCAAAGTTCTCATGTTGACGTGGGCTAGGCAGTGATGCCACAACCAGCCCGCATCAGCCTTTCTGAATAAGCACATCGGACCTGCAGTGGTTTTCCTCGAAAAGTCCACCACATACAAGTCATTTTTGATATACCCAACAAAAGAGACATTGAGAGACTTGCTCCAAAGGAGTACCATCTTACCAAGGGCAAGAACAGAAAGTAAATTATAACCAAGAGTCTCATCAAGCATGATGTCCACAAGAGAAATGTCGTGGGCGACCACAACCTTCCCAAGACCCAATACCTTAGACTTGGACTTATCACCATAGGAGATGGTAATTTGATCATGATTAGGCCTCATCTCCGTGATAATCTCTTTTCTTCCAGTCATATGACTTGTGCATCCACTATCAAGTACCCATGTCGACCCACCGGAACCATATCCATACAAGAAAATTACTTCTTGGTTTTAGGTACCCATTTTTCAATGGGTCCTCTCATGTTAGTGATACCTTCGATCCGAATTACGGATGTAGTATAGCCCTTTTTCCCTAGTAGACCTAGGTTTATCGAATCCTCGGGAAGCAGAAGCGTAGTGAAGTTACTTTAACGGACCTTCGGGAGTTTTGGAATTCCATTTGTGTTTTTATCGGACCAAGAGTTTGCTGTCTTTTGTTGTTGTCGATGATGGAGAGAGAGGGCCTAGGGTGTTCGGTTTCACCTATATCTGTGCAAAACATCTGATGGGAATAAAAGATAGAAATAAAGTATGCATGTAATTGTTAGAGCAAGATAAATTATATGTGGGCAGTGCATCCATAATTGCTATTGCCTCCGCAACCGCTTATAGCAATAACCTACTAGTCTCATCTATAGAACAAAGTGAAGGGTTCCGTAGCAAAAAACAAAAAAATTCTATCTACTCGAACACTAATACCAGGATCTATACTATGTAGACATAAGTAATGGAGAAGGAATACAGTATTCATACCTTTGCAGAGAGAGGCACGCCTTACGCAGGAAGGCGTATATTGATGAAGACGAGCAGCACCCCAAGTGTGGTGCCTCCGAAGTTCGTCACACGTCCGGTGTAGTGGACGTCTACCGGGCCCCGATCCAGCCGAGCAGCGGAAGAAGTAGATGCCAGATCGCCGATCACACGACGGTAGTGTGAAGGTGGAGAACTCAACCATGAGGTCCTCCCCAATATTACGGGGAAGTCCTTAGTAGAAGAGAGAGAGAATGAGAGGAATGAGGTTTCTTCCAAGGGGAGGGGGCCCCTTTATATAGTAGAAGGGGGCGCACCACCCAGGGGCCAGGCGGTGTGGGACTAATGCCCATACCCGCCAGCCACCATGGGGCAGCCGCCGGCCCTAGGTGGGCCCCACTCGGGTGGCCCACTAGCCCTAGGCCGGCTGGCCCCCACCCCCTAGGCGCCTTGCCCACTTGGGCCTCCCTTCGGGTGAGGCCCATTAGCAATATAGTGCCTTCACAAATAAAATAAAATATATATTTAATATTAATTCTCCAATTAACATTCAAATACACATATTATATTATTCCTTCACTCTGGAACATCTTCTGGACCCCTTCCGATCTCCATCGGATGTTACCAAAACTATTCCGGTTTCTCTTTTCTCTATTTCTCATACGATACCTCATCTACCCTAAGCGTCCCCACCCTTAAGCGTGACATCCTTCGGTTCGGAAACACTCCGGACATGATAGAGATCACTCTCATATCAATGATCAATAGAGGGACCTGGATGGCCATGTGACCTCATGCTTTCATTTAATACAATCGCCAACCGTGAGATAGTCGTTCCCCATTCCCTTTGTCATACGATACCTAACTCATCTGAGACTTGATCTTCGGCATCTTTATACCTTAGTTCGATCTTGTTGCTGATGAACTTGTTTTCTCGTTCTCATGTCGTTGCATTTTGTGACCTAGTCACATGCTTGCAAGCTTCATTAATGCAACGTCACCGAGATGGCCACATGTATCTGTCCGTTACATGGACTAGACAAATCCTGGTCTTGATATGTACTCCTCTACGCATTCCTTCGTAAAAACCTGAGTGACACCTTTTGATCACCATGTTACGAGATGATTCTTGATAACCATCTAAGCTTCTTCCGAATGGTGATTTGCATTACCTCATCAAAGGATCAGTTGCAGGTTCTCTCGTGTTTTATCATCAATGGTGAACTTTGTAACTAGATCTCATTAGGATATAACGGTCAGATGTTTGTCTATCATGTTATTTAACTAATAACATGACCTCATTGTTAGTTGGCATAAATGCCCATGGTCTTGAAACATAGACCATCCTCATGACCAATGAACTAGTTCACTAGAGGTAACTAGAGACACGGTTTGTTTACATACCACACGTGTATTAACATTTCATATTAACACAGTTATAGCACAGTATGAAACCTATTATGAACATACAGGAGGTATATCAAATAATACACTTTATTATTTGCCTCTAGGGCATAACTCCTTCAGTCTTCCACTTGCACTAGAGTATATACAAAACTAGTTTACAATAGGCAGGAACCTAACACCAATGGAATCTCGGTGTTGTTCGTGCTTGTCATGTTGGAGAGTTTTAGTCAAAGGATCTGCTACATTCAGTTCCGTATCTACTTTGCAAATCTTGACTTCACCTTCACAACTATCACGGATGACGTGAAATCTAAGTTTGATGTGTTTGGTTGTGGAATGAGTTCTTGGTTCCCTTGCATTTGCAATAGCTCCCGTGTTATCACAATAGATTGTCACGGGGTCTTGTGCATTGGGAAAACTCCTAGTTCGATGATGAAATTCCTTAGCCAAACAGCTTCATTTGTCGTGATCACCGCAAAGAATGTATTCAGACTCCATTGAAGATTGTGCCTCCACCGCGCTTCTTGCTCTTCCAGCTACCGCCCACCATTCACCAAGAAAACAAATCCTGTTTGAGACTTAGAGTCATCACGATCGAGTTCCAGCATCTATGTAACCTGTTACGCTCAGAGCTTCATCATTTCTCCATAGATTAGAACATGTCCTTGTTCTTCTCAGATACTTTAGGATATTTTTCAGCTGTCCAAAGGATCCGTCCTGGATTACTCTAATATCGCTCGTCAAACTAAGATCCAATGCCACATCAGGTCGGTACTAAGCATTGCATACATGATAGATCCTATTGCGTACATAGGGACATCAGACATCTTCTCTCTATCATTGTCCATTACAGGACATTGAGTCACACTCAAGTTGCAATTCTTCATCATAGGTGTAAAACCCCTCTTGGTGTTTTCCATTTTGAATCTCTTCAAAATCTTATCTATGTAAGTACTCTGACTTAATGCTATTAGGTGCCTTGATCTATCTCTATAGATCTTGATTCCTAATATGTATGCAGCTTCACCTAGATCCTTCATGGAAAATTGGTTGCTAAAATACGCTTTCACGCTATTCATAAGATCCACATCGTTTCCCATGAGTAATATGTCATCCACATATACTACTAAGAAAACTACCGAGCTCCCACCCGCTTTCTTGTAAACACAGAACTCTTGTTGGTTTTGGATAAATCCAAAACTCTTGATCACTTGATCAAAACGTTGGTTCTAGCTCCGAGATGCTTGCTTCAACCCATAAATGGACCATTGTAGCTTGCATACCTTTCCAGCATCCTTAGGATCAACAAAACCCTCTGGTTGCATCATATACAACTCTTCATCAATGTGACCATTGAGGAATGCGGTCTTGACATCCATCTGCCATATTTCATAGTCAAAATGTGCAGCAATTGCTATTAAAATCCTGACAAATTTTAAGCATCACTACGGAGAGTAAGTCTCGTAGTCAACTCCTTGAATTTGTCGAAACCCTTTATGCATAAGTCGAGCTTTGTGAATGGTTACATTACCATTCGCATCTGTCTTTTTCTTAAAGATCCATTTATTTTCCATAGCCTTGCGACCCTCTAGAAGATCCACCAAGGTCCAAACTTGGTTTTCATGCATGGATCCTATTTCGGATTTCATGGATTCTAGCCAATTCTCGGAGTCAGCACTATCCATAGCTTCTTTGTAGTTTGCAGGTTCTTCCTGATCATCTAAGATGACAGACATTACAAGGCTACTGTACCAATCTGGAGTGGCACGAACCCTTGTAGACCTACGAACCTCAGGAGTCTCGATGGCATTGTTTTGATCAGCATCAATGGGCTCTTCCTCCATGTTGGAGAGCGGTTTTGGAACAGTTTCCGTTGCGCTACTCGGAATACGGAGAGAATGGTCAACAATTTCATCTAACTCTATTTTCCTTCCACTCACTCCTCTTGCAAGAAACTCTTTCTCAAGAAAGGTGCCAGTTTTTGCGACAAACGTTTTGCCTTCGGCTTGGTTATAGAAGGTATATCCAATGGTTTCCCTTGGATATCCTACAAAGATACATTTTTCTGACTTGGGTTCGAGTTTGTCAGGCTGCAGTTTCTTAACATATGCCTCACATCCCCAAACTTTTAGAAAAGACAACTTTGGCTTCTGCCCATACCATATCTCATATGGTGTTGTCTCCACGGATTTAGATGGTGCTCGGTTTAAAATAAAAGTGGCGGTTTCTAACGCATATCCCCAAAAAGACACAGACAAATCAGTTAAATACATCATGGACCGTACACTATCCAATAGGGTCCGGTTACGGTGTTCTGACACACCATTACGCTGTGGTGTTCCGGCTGGCGTAAGCTGTGGGATGATCCCACAGTCCTTCAAGTGCATGTTAAACTCATAACTCAAATACTCGCCTCCCTGATCTGATCGAAGGTGCTTGATTTTCTTGTTAAGTTGATTCTCTACCTCTTTCTGAAATTCCTTGAACTTTTCAAAGGTTTCAGACTTGTGCTTCATCAAGTAGATATATCCATATCTGCTCAAGTCGTCAGTAAAGGTAACAAAGTAACGATAACCATTGCGAGTTGAGAGACTCATTGGTCCACATACATCTGTATGTATGATCCCAAGTAGGTCTACAGCTCTCTCTACTATGCCGGAGAATGGTGTCCTGGTCATCTTGCCCATGAGGCATGGCTCACATGTATCAAGGGATTCGAAATCCAATGATCCAAGAAGCCCTTCAGAATGAAGCTTCTTCACGCGCTTTATGCCAATATGACCAAGACGGCAATGCCATATGTACATGGAATTGTCATCACTGTGCTTACAACGTTTAGCATCAACACTATGGATGTGTGTATCACAATCAAGATTAAGTAAGAATAAACCATCACATACAGGAGCATGAACATAGAAAACATCATTCATATAAATTGAACAACCATTTGTTCCTGATTTAAACGAATAACGGTCTTGCAACAAGCAAGACCCACTCACAATATTCATACTCAGTGTGGGTACATAATAGCATTTATTCAAAACCAATAATAATCCTGACGGTGAAGCGAAGATGCGAGTGCCGGCCATCACTTCGACTCTCGAACCATTGCCGACGCGCATCGTCACCTCGTCCTTCCTCAGGCGCCTCCTACTCTGTAGATCCTGCTAAGAGTTACAAATGTGAGCAACAGATCCGGTATCAAATACCTAGGTGTTACTCCTGGCGCTAGTAAGGAATACATCAATAAAATGTATATCATATATACCTTTGTCTGGAATGGCTATCTTGCCAGCTCGCTTGTCTTCAAGGTACTTGGGGCAGTTGCGTTTCCAGTGCCCATCCCCTTTGCAGTAGAAGCACGAAGTGCCGGGCTTAGGGCCAGGCTTGGCAGCTTTTGAGGTGGTGGGAACAAGCTTGCCATCCCTCTTAGGCTTGTTTCCCTTGACTTTTCCCTTTTGCCCCGGTTTCTTAAAGTTGGTGGTCTTGTTGACCATCAGCACCGTGTGTTCCTTCTTGATTTCAACCTCAGCAGTTTTGAGCATGGCGAACACCTCAGCAAGGGTCTTAGTCATCCCTTGCATGTTGTAGTTCATCACAAAACCCTTATAGCTAGGAGGCAGCGAATGCAACACCCTATCTATAGCGAGTTCCTCCGGGATTTTGCAATCCAGGGCGTTTAAGCGTTTAACGTAGCCAGACATTTTGACCACGTGCTCACTAATACTGTTGTGCTCTTCCATTTTAGCAGAGAAGAAGAGCTCGGAAGCATCATACCTCTCTACACGAGCTTGTGGAGCAAAGACAGCCTTGAGATCCTCAATGATCTCAAAAGCATTCATCTTCTCAAAACGCTTTTGAAGCTTCGGCTCCATGGCATAGAGCATTCCGCTCTGGATGAGGGAGAAATCATCCGCCTTGGACTGCCAGACATTCTTTTCGTCCTTAGAGGCGGAATCTGCAGGCTTAGCCGGAAGCTTAGCCTCGATGACATAAGTCAACTTGTAAGGGACTAGGAGGATCCTAAGATTGCGGAACCATGCGGTGAAGTTGGTTCCATCAGTTTTCAGCTTGTCCTTCTCGAGGAAAGTGCTAAGGTTAAAGGTGGGTGGGTGAGACATCTACAAAGGAATTTGCAAAGTATTTAGACTATGTTCATAATAATGAGTTCAAATTTGAATAAAGGAACTCCCACTTAAACGAACATCCCTCTACTCGTTTAGTGATCACATGATCCCTATCCCCTGCACCTCCCCCGGTCATCATGGCCATCAGTGCAGTATCAAAGGTGGACATTCCCTAATGTTGATCACATCAACTATGTGATTCATGCTCGACTTTTCAGTCTCTTGTATTCCGAGGCCATGTCTGTACATGCTAGGCTCGCCAGTTCTAACTAGTGTGTATTCGCAGTGCAACATGGCTTACACCCACTGTATGCGAACGTAGATATGTCTGACACCCAGGCCTGTCACCCTAGATCGCCTCATACCGAAGAACTTTCTTGGTGGTGCACACACAAGGGGAATACGATAACTGGAATACTATGAGGGATTATCTTATTATGCTACCGTCTAGTAAGTATACCAGCACAATAATTAATACTTCTAAAGTGAAGTGTTATGACATGGTTATAGCTTTGTGATCATTATCAATAGCTTCAATGAGAGTTTCACAAACTTGTCATCGCCATGTTATAATACTTGCCCCTATGCAATAACAAAGATAGACGCTTCTACATTGACTATTGCATGTTTTACGCGGCTTTAGGGCTTTCGTAGTAGAACCCTTTCCCACCTACGAACGTCGAGCCACAACATGGATTCAATGATTGCCGTTCTTCTTCACTTTTCAGGGCCCTCTAATGTCAATGCCATATCAACTACTGTAGAGAGACAGACACTCCCCTAAGCCACTTTGATTTGTGGACCAGTCTCGTGAATCACCACGTGAGGTTGGTTGGGGGCTGCTTCATCAAACAGTGCCGCAATATGAACAATAACACTAAAGAGGGTAGCAACTAGAGAATCAATGCCCACATATTGCTATGTGTTCTATCCGTACGACATGTCTACCCATAGACCCTCTCTGATACCACTAAAGGGTTCTGCAGTAGAAAATAAAAAATTCTATCTACTCGAACACTAATACCAGGATCTATACTATGTAGACATAAGTAACGGAGAAGGAATACAATATTCATACCTTTGCAGAGAGAGGCACGCCTTACGCAGGAAGGCGTATATTGATGAAGACGAGCAGCACCCCAAGTGTGGTGCCTCCGAAGTTTGTCACACGTCCGGTGTAGTGGACGTCTACCGGGCCCCGATCCAGCTAAGCAGCGGAAGAAGTAGATGCCGGATCGCCGATCACACGACGGTAGTGTGAAGGTGGAGAACTCAACCACGAGGTCCTCCTCAATATTACGGGGAAGTCCTCAGCAGAAGAGAGAGAGAATGAGAGGAATGGGGTTTCTTCCAAGGGGAGGGGGGCCCCTTTATATAGTAGAAGGGGGGCGCACCACCCAGGGGCCAGGCGGTGTGGGACTAATGCCCACACCCGCCGGCCACCATGGGGCAGCCGCCGGCCCTAGGTGGGCCCCACTCGGGTGGCCCACTAGCCCTAGGTCGGCTGGCCCCCACCCCCTAGGCGCCTTGCCCACTTGGGCCTCCCTTCGGGTGAGGCCCATTAGCAATATAGTGCCTTCACAAATAAAATAAAATATATATTTAATATTAATTCTCCAATTAACATTCAAATACACATATTATATTATTCCTTCACTCTGGAACATCTTCCGGACCCCTTCCGATCTCCATCGGATGTTACCAAAACTATTCCGGTTTCTCTTTTCTCTATTTCTCATACGATACCTCATCTACCCTAAGCGTCCCCACCCTTAAGCGTGACATCTTTCGGTTCGGAAACACTCCAGACATGATAGAGATCACTCTCATATCAATGATCAACAGAGGTACCTGGATGGCCATGTGACCCCCGTGCGTTTCACGAATACAATCGCTCGAACCGTGAGATAGTCGTTCCCCATTCCCTTTGTCATACGATACCTAACTCATCTGAGACTTGATCTTCGGCATCTTTATACCTTAGTTCGATCTTGTTGCTGATGAACTTGTTTTCTCGTTCTCATGTCGTTGCATTTTGTGACCTAGTCACATGCTTGCAAGCTTCATTAATGCAACGTCACCGAGATGGCCACATGTATCTGTCCGTTACATGGACTAGACAAATCCTGGTCTTGATATGTACTCCTCTACGCATTCCTTCAGAAAACCTGAGTGACACCTTTTTGATCACCATGTTACGAGATGATTCTTGATAACCATCTAAGCTTCTTCCAGAATGGTGATTTGCATTACCTCACAGTCAAAGGATCAGGTTGCGAGGTTCTCTGTGTTTTATCATCAATGGTGAACTTTGTAACTAGATCTCATTAGGATATAACGGTCAGATGTTTGTCTATCATGTTATTTAACTAATAACATGACCTCATTGTTAGTTGGCATAAATGCCCATGGTCTTGAAACATAGACCATCCTCATGACCAATGAACTAGTTCACTAGAGGTAACTAGAGACACGGTTTGTTTACATACCACACGTGTATTAACATTTCATATTAACACAGTTATAGCACAGTATGAAACCTATTATGAACATACAGGAGGTATATCAAATAATACACTTTATTATTTGCCTCTAGGGCATAACTCCTTCAGAAAGAGAACTAATGATATGCATAGTGAAGTCACCGTTGATCCAAGTAAGCCCCTCACATACAACCGTACTACCCTTTCTGTCACTAGGGTTCCCAACCTGTAGATTAGTCATTACTCATACTCCCTATACCTAGCTCAATCCTCGGGGTCTTGGGTACCTGACAAGTCCTTCGATTGAGGCAAGAGAGGATACAATAATCATCATGTCATACAAACTAATACATGATCCCATCTATGATAAATAACATGCACAAAAAGCTACATGGCTAGGCCGAAGCCCTTAGCCCAGGGAGAGTTACTCACACATAGAGATGAGATGAAAGATCATAAACATTGTAGTAAAAATCATGAGATTGATAGCAAATAGTCTTACAATGTTGCCAATCGAAGAAGAGATCTACTATTACAAGTGGTGGAATATGGCTATGGTGGTGGAGAGATTAGATCTAAGTCTATTCCTCTAGTGGCTCGTCGGTGTTGTGGATGGAGATCTAGGGGTGGCTGATGGTTTCTGTGAGTGCTTGTTTCTCATCGCCCGAGGCCTATTTATATAGGGGTCCCTTCATGAAAGTTGTTCTGTTTGACCTAGCGGCGTTGATGGCAACTATACGACTAGAATTTTATTCTGATTGTATAGTTGGTCGTTTAAGCGTCTGCCTTTGATCCACGACTCCTCGTTTCTTCTGGTTGTTGGAAATCTCATATATTTGACTTTAATGTGGTGATTCCCATCATAAAATGTCATTATCTGCACAGGAAAAAATAGAAAGAAAGGATTGCATACCCCTTTGAATATTAGGCATTAGTGGCAGGGTTTAGAGAGATATTTCATAAAAAATGTGAATAATATCTAGTTTAAGTGTGGACGTAGATGGCTATATTTCAGAGCCATCAACCTCGCCAAGCTTAAACTTGATCGTCCCAGAGTAAGAAAACCAAAATCAAAAAGGAACTCAGCATTTAAACTAAAATAACGAGATGATGATCTTACTCATGATTGATAGTCTCATGTTTCCTCCACGTCATAAATCTGAAAAACTTCAGCATAGACAGAGTAATGGCAAGCATATCATACGGGTTTTATGCATCCTTATAGCGCAGCAAAATTATTGTTAACATGGATGATTCAAATGACTAAACTTTATTTCATGTCATGTAATCAACTCATAGGCTTGCCTTTGAACAATAAAGTATAATGATGTAAATTGAGAGTGTGAGAGTTGTCATGAAAAGCATATACACTAGAGTATCTCAATTCTTACACATCAATAAATCAAGACCTTTCAAGCACTACTTTTGTATTCATTGTCCTTTAAGAATTTCAGTTTTTGAGTAATTGAGAGCATGCCAAAAAAATTGTTTTAGTTTATCGGGCTGTGATGGACACTCGTGGCATCACTAAGGTTTTTGTTCCTTTTGCATAATGATTACTCATGATAGCCAGAGGACTGATTCCATCATGAACACAGCTACCCAGGTGTGCCAAGAATCTTATCCACTATAGCATTGCTGCTTCCTCCATGAAGATCGCCCGTAGGCTAGTGGAGTTGTTGGCATCCCATGAAGTTTGACACGCGTAAAGCTATATCATTTTTATGATTAACAAGTCAAACTTCGACATGCTCACAAAAACCGCTAAACATTAATTTAATCGAACAAATCCTTTTAAAGAGAGTTATCAGGTCAATCAACATTTTCAGTGGTGTTGAGTGTCTCTAGAAATAAGCCTTCAAGACTAACACTACAACACCCAAGCCTTCAATTGTGAGACATTTTCTTATTACAATTGTTTAGCAATTTTTAGGCAAGACTTGGTTAATTACGAGAGCTGGAACAAAACATACCCAACTAAATACCCATGCAAACGAAAATCTTACTACAATAAAAAGACTCACTCCACCAGTATAATATCTCAACATTTACTACTAACTAGCATGGGTTTGTCAAACTTCAAAAGCAGGGAGTCATAAGGCATACCTCTCATGTTTGGTTCCACTTCTCTCTTCCTTTTTAATTTGTTTCTTGGAAACTCGAAGTCGATCACTCTCCTGCAAATACATAAGAACCTCGAGGCGGAAAGAAAAGAAAGAGGGAAAATAAAGAAAAATGGATAAATCTTTTTGTTATTTTTTTAGAGAGAGAATTTAAAGAATAGAAAATTGGCGACAAAGCTCGGCTAGAAAATCTCGAAAGCAAATAGAAATAACTAAAGGTAAAGTGTTAGGGAGACCAACACGAGTGCTTATAAACTCAAATTAAAAACACAACCTCAAAATAAATAAATAAAAATGAACGCCAAATAAAGATACATGAGGAAACTTCCCCAAGCTTAGGCTTTTGCAAGCCCTTCAAATCATTGTGGTGGCGGGAAAAGTAAGAACTCTAGTTCACAAATTGACTTGAGAGGTTACTAATTGATTCTCGGAGGTTTAGAGAGCGGCTATGCATCCTCTCCACAGTCCCTCCAAGTTCTTGGAAGTCTTGGTATGTAGCGAACCGGGTTGATGGCTGCTCCTCTTGATGAGGAACTTTTTGCTCCTCTTCTTGGTCCTCATCCTCATCCGGAATCTCCTCCTCGGGTTGGTGTTGCTCAATCTGCAAGTCATATAGCAAACATCCTTCCTCGATAGAGAAAAGACCATTAGGCATAGGAGCGAGGTAGATACGCCCAGCTCCAACAATATGCAGGTAATAAACACCACCTATCCTAGTGAGCATTCCACAAGCTTTTAAAGTAGAGAAACCAACATGTCGCTCACCTAGCACAGGTTTCAACTCACCAAGGTTGATGCCTAGGGCATTGGCAAGAATGGTGATGACGCCTCCACCTATGATTGGTCCTTGGCTTTAGGAGGATTGGTGCTCCAAGTAGCGCACAAGGATTGCGCCCAAGTTGAGTGACAAGTTGTAGTCGATGTAAGCAGCCTTTGCAAGGACTAAGATGTTCTCCTCATTGAGTCTTGTGAACTCATTACGTGCCTACAAGGTGTTAGCAATAACATAGAACAAATAACGAATTGCAGGATGTTGAATATTCTTATCCTTGCTTACTCTAGTAGTGACACTAATTCCATTATAATATTGTTTAGGGGAAGGATTTAAGCTAGTAAAGGATGCGCGTAAGGCATTAGCATCATTGTTTGGGAAATTAAAACATGCGCATCATTCATCTAGTGTTAAAGTGTAGTTGTTGTTCATAAGTCGAAAGAAATCGTGTCCTCTCCTTGCCATAGTTTAACTTGATTTGCAACAAACTTAGGAATTCAATGGTTAACCAGCGATAAGTAGGCACATCATTGTACACAAAGTTTTGCAGGCAAGCTCTATTGCAAAGTAAATTGAAGTCATCAGAAATATCGAGTTGGTTCAATATAATGGGGCAATCCCACTTGCTGGCCTTCACTTTGCGGTTCTTGATCTTGTTGAAGTGTTCGCGTTAGAGCTCATTCCTGAACCATATCCCCATGCGTTCTTGAGTGACAGCCCGAGAAGCGCTAGCGGTGGCACGAGCACGAGTTTGGCTCCTTGTGTTCATCATCTAAAACAATAAAGGAAGACAAAAACACTTTTTGATCCAACAATAATAAGTATAACATATTCCTCATCATAGCACACTAAACAATCCTCTCCAAATAATAATCTAGGCAAGAGAATCATGGCAATTAGTTCATAGTAGGTCTCACCCTAGATTGATAATGACAATAGATCGAAAATGAATTTGCAAAAAGTAATTGGAGGATCGAAGGAGAAACATACCGTAGATCACTTGTGTGCGAGGAAATTGAACGAAATTGAGTAGAGGTGAAGATCTCTTGAGGTTTTGAGAGAGTTTGGAGGTAGAAGAGAGAAAAAGGATTGAAGTTTTGGAGTTGGAGGTACCTTCCCGTGCGACTTTGTGGTGGGACGCAACTATACGGACGCAGCTATACGGCCGGAACTATACGGCCGGAACAATATGTTCTCGCCATATAGTTGGTCATCAAACCGTCTGTACCTGAGAAAGAATTTGTACAAAGGCATCGATATATATATACGACCGGAGCTATATGGCCCGAATATTTTATTCCCGTCGTATAGTTGGTCGTTAAACATTCAGCACTTTTGAAAGAAAAATTGTCGATGGCACAAATATATGTACGACCGGAATTTTTAATCCCGCTGGATAGTTGGTCATTAAACTCTCCGTGTCCATCAAAAAATTTCCGTGTCTTCATGAATTACTTCTTATACTGACACTTAGTGAAATACCTTGTTTTTGATAGAAAGTTGATAGTTAAAATTATCGACCAACAACAGCATGTATAAAGCAGAATTTTAAGTACTACCGAACTTCTTCTCCTTAAATGGAGTTTTCTAGCACTCTTTATTAAACATAAACTTAAACTAAGACTTAAAACTTAACTCAAACCTTTATTTCATATGGGTTGCCTCCGATGGAGCGCTCTTTTATGGTCAATAGCTTGACCTTGATGTTACTCACTTGGGCTAGATGAGTGGAACACCCACTCCAAAGTAGTTGGCCTTCAAAGTGATGGCGTCCTTCTCATCACGTTTGGCTTTCTTTTTCCTGGAGAAATAGATAACAAAAGGATCCCACGAAAGCAATTGCAGCTTCACGTTCCCTTCATGGAGATTAATTAAAGCCTTTATAGTTCTTAAGAAAGGATGGCCTAGTATAATAGGAGCAATAGCATCTTCAGGCATGTCAATAATAACAAAGTCAATTAGAGCATGACAGCCTTTAATGTAAACCAAAGTGTTCTCCTTAATTCCTATAGCTTGTTTATAGGTAGAATCTACAAGGTGTAGTTTTAGTTTGGTGATTTCGAAAGAGCCAGGATTTAACTTGTTTAAAGGACTCTTTGGGATTGTTGAGACGCTTGCACCTAGATCACAAAGTGCAGCTATCTCATTGGTCCCAATCTTAATTTTAATCGTGGGCTCAAATATATCATATAGTTTAATAGGTAATTTTTCAGCGATTTTCTTGTATTCCTCTTCAAGCTCACGTACCTTAATCGCTGCCTGATCAACAAAGTGTTGATACATGGCTTCATAGTTACCTTCACTTACCAGAATCTTAACGTTGATCCTTTTTACGAGATCTTGAATGGTGTAGCTTGATACATTGCAAACGTATCCATAATTTTTGATGTTCCATGCTTGGTTTTATCTACTTTCTTATGTTTTGTCCACACTTTGGACTACTTTTCATATGATTTCTTGGACTAACCTATTAACAAGAGCCACAGTGCCAGTTGCCTGTTTTCTGCTGTTTTTGGTTCCAGAAAGTTAGAAAATGAATATTCTCGGAATTGGACCGGACAAAAGCCAAAGTCGTTATTTTCCTGGAAGATTCACGGAGCCAGAAGGAGATACGAAGGGGGGCCACAGGGTGGCCAAACCACCCCTAGGCGCGGGTCCCCCAGGCCGCGCCAGGGCATGGTGTGGGCCCCCTGGCCGCCCACCGACCTTGCCTCTTCACCTATATATCTCCCCCGATGCAAAAACCCTAAATCGTGAAACCTCCAGCCACGAAAAGTTCCGTAGTGCCGCCGCCACCGAAGGGGAGATTCAGGGGACAGAAAGTCTTTGTTCCGGCACCCTGCCGGGATGGGAAAGTGCCCCCGGAGCCATCTCCATCGATCTCCACCACCATCTCCATTGCCTTTGCTGATTCCCATGACAAGGAGGGAGTAGTTCTCTCTCGAGGCTAAGGGTTCTACGGTAGCTATGTGTTCATATTTCTCTCTATGCATGATCTTATTGAGATCACGAGCTTGTAATCTATAGATCTACCTTGCTACTCAAGTGCTTTAATAGATCTCTGCTCTCCCCATGTGTGTGAAGTTGACAGTGTGCACACCATGGTGGCACTTAGGCTAGAGATCTCAAATACTTGTTATGAGTTATATTTGGAGTTGGATGTCTTTATGAAATTGTGGTGTTTGTTTGAACCATCTAGTACTCAAGGTGACAGTGTGGGGTTATCTTGATGGGAAAGATGAACTTTGAGGTGTGATGTTATAGCCCTACCAACGATTAGAGTGTCCAACCGGAGAGTAGTTCAGCGTAGTATCATAAAGAAGAATATATTTATATGAGAGTGTTCACTAGTGAAAGTATGATCCCTAGGCCTTGTTTCTAAGCACTGAAACACCGTTTGCTTCTGGATCTATTACATGTTTGCTTGGTTCTATCTTTATTTCAGTTTTACTTTAGTCTTTTCCACGCCATCAAGCTATTTTCTATCATCGTTGTCTTTTATCTATACCGCTTGTATTTCACAATCTCTTCGCCGAACTAGTGCACCTATACACCTAACAAGCGTATTGGGTGTGTTGGGGACACAAGAGACTTCTTGTATCTTGATTGCAGGGTTGCTTGAGAGAGAATACCTTTGACCACTTCCTCCTTGAGTTCGATAAACCTTGGGTAATCCACTTAAGGGAAAACTTGCTGCTGTTTGATGACCCACAAGTATAGGGGTTGTATCGCAGTAGTTTTGAGGGAAGTGAAACCCAATTTATTGATTCGACACAAGGGGAGCCAAAGAATATTTATCAGCCTTAACAACTGAGTTGTCAATTCAGCTGCACCTGGAAACAATCTTGCTCACAGCAGTTTATTAGTAGCAATAGTTTTGTAGTAGGAACAGTAAAGTAACAGCAATAGTAAAGCAAAGACAGTAGTAACAAAAGCAGTAATAGTGGGATTCGAGTGCGGTAGGCATAGGGATGGATGGACGGGCGTTGCATGGATAAGACAATTCACATAGCAATCAGAACATAGGGCAATTGCAGATAAATAAGATAAAGCATCCAAGTACTAGACAATCCTAGGCATGTGTTCCATATATAGTCATACGTGCTCGCAATGAGAACTTGCACAACATCTTTTGTCCTGCCAGCCCGTTTGCAGTGGGGCCTCTAGGGAACTACAGGCAATTAAGGTGCTCCTTTTAATAGAGCACCGGAGCAAAGCATTAACACTCCGTGAACACATGTGATCCTCACATCAAAGCCATTCCCTTCCGGTTATCCCGATTTTTGTCACTTCGGGGCCATAGGTTTCGGACAACAACGTGTGTATACAACTTGTAGATAAGACCAAAAACAATACTATCATAATGAATCAATAACATGTTCAGATCGGGAATCATGGCACTCGGGCCCTAGTGACAAGCATTAAGCACAACAAGTCGCAACAAAGTCATAAATCACTAATAAAAGATACTAGGCACCAGGCCCTAACAATCTGATGCCATTACATGAACGATCTCATCCAATCCCTACCATCCCCATATCCTACAGCGCGGGATTACTCACTCATAGATGGGGGAAACATGGATGGTCGATGGAGAAGTCATGGTGATGATGGTGGCGATGATCTCCTCCAATTCCCCGTCCCGACAGGGTGCCAGAACGGAGTTTCTGGTGCTGTTTCATGGAATCTGGTGGTGGCGACGGAGCGGAACTCCTTCTGGAAAAACATCGACCACCCCGAAGTTTTTAGGTCAGAAGGCTCCTTATAGGCAAACAGAGAGGCCGAGGGGGTGCCTGGGGCCCACCACCTCGGGCGCGACTGGCTCGCGCCACTGTGTGGTGTGGCCACCCCTGGCTCTTCTCCGTCTCGTATTCTTGCTCCTGGAGTCTTCGGGTGAAATAGGATTTTGGCATATTTTCCGGAATTTTTCCTGATAGTTGGTTTTCTGTACAAAAAGTAGACACCAAGGCAATTCTGCTAAAAACAGCGTCAGTCCGCATTAGTTGCATCCAAATCACACAAGTTTAGAGGAGAAATAATAGAAAAAGTGTTCGGGAAAGTAGATACGTTTTGGACGTATCAACTCCCCCCAAGCTTAGCTTATTGCTTGTCCTCAAGCAATTCAGTTGAAAACTGAGTGCGATAAAAGAACTTTCACGAACACATTTGCTTCATATGATGTAAATATTCTCAGCAATGTGATCAACTACAGTTCATAATAAAGAGTATGCAACTGAGTCTACTTAATAGTCATTACAACCTATGAAGAGATTCCAACTCAAGAATAATAAGTAGCATGAAGCACAAACATAAGCAACATTACAATGCTCATAAAAAGGTATGATAGAGTGGTATCTCGCTTGCCCTTTGATTATGAATATCAAGGCACCTCTGAAGTTCAAGTGATGACTAGAAGTAAAGATATCAAGGATACAAGCATCAAAGTCATAACACAAATAATCAACTAATGGAGCAAACACAAAGAATGACAACTATGCTCTCAAGAAGGTGCTCAAAGAATAAGTGGAGACTCAACAAGTAGAAGAAAAGGTTTTGAATAATTTGAAAGGCTTCCAAATGCTGAAAGTATGGTACTCGTTAGCTTTGAGCTCTCATTGCCCCTGTCATAAGCATATTTAATGTGGTTAAGGTGAAAGTGAGGTCCAATCTGAGTTATATGCTTGACAGACTATAAACTAAGAATCCCAAGTCCCTTGAGTACGAGGGCCGCTCCTCATGCTACTCAACTTTAGTTACCGGTAAGTTCTTGTCATCGTAAGTATGTGTGTATCATTGAGAACCGCCAACGGGGTACCCCTTGCCCGATGATACGGGAGAATCCCCATATCAAAATGACAAGGCAAGCAGACAATGAGTATCTCAGCAATTTCTTATTTACCATGGGAAAATGGTGCTTTTTTCTCTCTTTCCTCTTTTCATAAAACTCTTTCTTTTTTTTTCTTTTTCTCAATAGCTATCTCTCTTTTTTTAAGAAGAATGCTTCATAGATATCATTATGGTTACGCTGCAGGTTTCCACCATGTCAGCATGGATTAGACCAGCGGCCCAGGCGTTTCTCTAACACACATACATAACTCCATGGACTTACAAGCTCCCCTTTTATTTCACACGGACGACATCCGCAAACAAAAGAGCAAGGTATCAAATGGGTATATATTTACAAGTGTTGAAAGCGTTCCCCGTGACAGCACGGTTCTGCTAATCCCTAGCCTATAATTTGCAAGCATATAACTTTCATGGAGAGTTCACAATGGTTCAGGTTTATTAAGTGCAGGAAATAAAGTGTGCCATCAAGTTCGTGAGAGCTTTACTAACTAATTTTCTCATAACAAGCAAACATTTTATTCGGAAGAAAACAAGGCATATTGAATATGCACGGAAGTAGCAAATGATGCTAATAGGTAGGTATGGTGGACACTTTGGCAATATTTGGTTTAAGGGAGTTGGAAACATGAGTAAAACACTCAGTGTAAGTGAAGGCTAGCAATAGTAAGGGAGCGACAAACGAGAGAGCAATAGCTGTCATTATCATGCTTGCAACAAAACAGGACTAATCATGGCATGAAAGTGATTCAAGATCCTCAAGGCAAAATAATTCATCGAGGCTTAACTGATTATTACAGTCATGTGCATGCGTGAGCATGTGCCAAGTCAATTCAAATGAAACATTTAGAGGAGGATACCACGGTGTCATACCAATTTATGAATAGAGCAATGCAAGCAAACATTCATAAGACATGCTACAAACTATTAGCGAGCTGGATCTAATCATAAGAAAGTAAGAACTAATAAGCATCCAAAGATAACATACACCCTACTTGAACGGACTAAGCAAGCCCACAACGATGAGTATATGTACAAAAATAAAAACAAATAGAGTTTGTTACCAGCCTCTTACCACGCCTCAAGTTGTCATTGATCCTCATTATTGCTCTTCACTTGTGTGGCTTGAATAATAAAAAGAAACCAATATCCACTGAGGACTGCCGAACCCTGTAGCAAACTCGCAAAAACCAAAGAAGAACGACAAATATTTTTGGTGATTTCGATTTTTAAACAAGAACAAAAAGGGAAAAACAAGCAAAGCAAAATCTTTTTGGGTTTTTCGAATAGTTCAAACAAAGCAAAAAGGGAAAAGCAAACCAAGGCAAAAAGAAGAAGCAAACCAAAGAGAAACAACAGAAATATTTTTGGTCTTTTTGTGTTTTTAGAAAGCAAAAGCAAAGAAGAACGAAAACTAAAAAGAGAACGGAAACATGAATATACAAAGTACCGACGCAACATGATATGGAGATGAGTGCGGTGTCGGCGTACCTCCCCCCAAGCTTAGGCTTTTGGCCTAAGTGGGTATCAATCCCAAGCTGGCCAGGATGAAGTGTCACCCTGGTACGACGAAGAGGTCCCCTCATCCTGGTGCAAACTCGAGTACGTCCCTCCGTAATGCGCAGAGTAATCATAGGAGGGCACATCCTCCTGGTGCTTCTCGTGGAAACCCAGCAAGCGAAGCTGCTCGTCCACCTCCTCCTTGGAGCGTGACCATGGTCTCCTATGAACACTAAACAAAGCAGGTTGTCGCAAAAGGATCTCCCTTTCATCCCCGTCAGTGAAAAGCATCCTATATACTAGACTGTCCAAATCAGAAGTAGCAGTGACAAAGTGATGAGCTTTCATAGCAACAAGGTCAAGCCTCTGTGGTGCCAGCATAGCATCATAGGGATCTACTGAAAGACCTAATGCATTGACTATACGCGAGGCAATGATGCCCCCATAGATAAGCCCCCTAGCAGCTAAGTGGCGAGCAATAAGCGAGCCAAGATTGTACCGAGTGTCATTGTTAAGCGCAGCAGCAAGGAATGCTAAATGATAGTTGGAGATATTACTTGTGTTCTCCCTACCAAGTAAACTAGTAGCAAGATAATATGCAAAGTATCTAAGAGCAGGGAGTTGGATATTTCTTATCTTTCCGTGCTGCGCCACACAGTCATCATCATTGGCCACCCCTCGGTAAAGCTCCAACAAATCAGCGGGTCGCCCTTGAATTTTCTTCACGGTCCCTGTCATACGCACACCTACAATACTGCAAAAGCTCTCCAAAGGCATGGTGAAGGGCAGATCATAGATTTTAAAAGAGATAGTAGACTGATAGGGTGTGTTAGTAAACATGAAGCTCTCAACAAAAGTTTTGGTGAGCATAGCGTATTGCGCACTCTCATCTTGCATATATGAGGTCAAACCAACTCTCTCAATCAGTAGCAAGAAATCATCAAGAATACCTGCAGCTTGTAAGAAAATAAAACAAGGAAAAGAGGATGGGTGAGCATCCCCATCATCCCTTTCACTGCCAATACGAGTTGCAATGAGATCTTCATTGTATGATGGCCTAGCTTGAGAGGCTGTTCTTGAGGGCCTCGACCTCCTAGGTGCATCACTCTCAAATATCTCTCCAAAAGTATGGTTGTTCATGCTTGGTATTCTGAAATTTAAACACCTATTAAACAAGTGATTGCAAAGTAAATATAATGAAGGATTCTACTCATAGGGACTTGCAAGAGGCCTAAACATGCATCAAAACTATATCTCTAAGCATCAAACAAGCTTACAAGCTCTCATAACCAGTCACCTACAGCAGCAAAATACTCAACATATAAACCACTAAACACAAATCTACTTGGACAAGGGGAGGAGTCACATACCAGGGAACAAATGCTCCAAATTTCAGCAAGAAAGATGGGCTGAGCAAGGAGATCGAAAAAATCGAGAGCAAGCACAGCAAGAACACGATTTTGAGCTATGAACTGGAGCTTACTCGGGAGAGAGAAGAAAGTGGCAGGTGAGAGAGTTAGTGGGGGGCCAGGGGTGGCCCACACCAGGGCATGGCGCCACCCAAGGCTGGTCGCGCCACCATGTGGTGTGCCTGCCTGGTGGGACCCCCTGGTACCTCCCAGGTACTCCTCTGCCCCTTTTTTCATGTAAAAATTTAATATGAATTTTCTAGAATTTTTCGAGACACTTTATTTTTGGGCATTTTTCAGAAATAGAAGAAAAAAAAATCTGACAGACAGATTTTTTTCTTTTTTGGAAACATGATGCAAGGACAAAACAAGGCTAGATCTACAGAAGTTCTAACATGCAAGCAACTAACAACAAAAAGAAAACTAAACGAAAGCAAAAACTAAAATGCAAAGGATAGAAATAAATGGAGATAATCATAATGAAAACATTGTTTTGCTCAATGGAATCCTTTTGTTAACAAGGTTGATCAGGTCTTATTACCAAAACAATTGCATAGACAAAACTTTGTACTCCACTAATGATTATGTTACCTCAACTTTGATAGCAATGGTACCAATCATAATAGTTTCAAATTTTTCTCTTGGTATGGGACAATATATTTCTCCAACTTGAATGCCTTCAACATGTTCAATTGAATTCAAACCATAGGTCCTTTCAATCTTCTTGGGGAAATAGACAGTATGTTCCTTGTCATTAACATTGAAGGTCACCTTTCCTTGATTACAATTAATAACAGCTCCTGCAGTATTAAGAAAAGGTCCCCCAAGAATAATAGACATATTATCATCTTCGGGCATTTCAAGCACAACAAAATCAGTTAATATCAAGCAATTGTGAGCCACCTGAACAGGTACATCCTCACATATACCCACAGGAATGGTGGTAGATTTATCAGCCATTTGCAAAGATATATCAGTTGGTATTAATTTTTCCAGTTGAAGCCTCTTATAGAGAGAGAAAGGCATAACACTAACTCCAGCTCCCAAATCACACAAAGCAGTTCTAACATAACTGTTCTTAATAGAGCAAGGGATAGTTGGAATCACAGGTCTCCAAGTTTCTTAGGAACCTTACCATTGAAGGAATAATTAGCAAGCAAAGTAGAAATTTCTTCATTAGGGATCTTCCTTTTATTCGAGACAATGTCCTTCATATACTTTGAGTAAGGAGGCAATTTAATAGCATCAGTCAAAGGAATTTGCAAGAATAAAGGCTTCATCCACTCACAAAACTTATTATAGTGTTCATCTTCCTTTGACTTGTGTTTCTTATCAGGGAAAGGCATAGGTTTTTGGACCCAAGGTTCTCTTTCACTACCATGTTTCTTAGCAATAAAATCTTCTTTGGTGTATTTAGTATTCTTAGTGTGGTTTTCAGGTTCTTCTTCAACTTTTTATTCATTAGGAACAACATTTTCTTCATTACCACTTTCAGTTTCAGCATCAGAGATAGATATACTATTAGGACCTATAGCAGGTTCAGAGGGTTCTACAACAGTTTTATGTTTCTTTTTCCTTTTCTTACAAGTAGAACCACTATTTTCAACTTGTTGAGAATCCTGCTCAATTCTTTTGGGATGCCCCTCAGAATATAGAGGATCCTGGGTAGCAGCATCACTTCTAGTTCTAATTTCATAAGCATGTTTTTCTTTAGCAGCATTAACTAGCAAGTCGTTTTGCACTTTAACGAGTTGATCTATTTGAGTTTGAACCATTTGAAAGTGTTTAACAATCATTTTAACATCATTAGAGGTTCTTTCCACAATATCTTTCCACAATATCTTTCATCAAAGTGTTGGAGATAGTGTACCTCAATAGTGGGTGAGTAGGGAATAGGATTACATAATTCTTCTATAGGAGGTAAATTCTTGACATCTGCAGCTTTAATTCCCTTCTCCTTAAGACATTTCTTAGCTTCCTTCATCACTTCATCATTTAATTCAATAACTCCCCTCTTCTTTGATGTTGGAATAGGCACAGGAATAGATGGTTCAGGTACAATTACTTCAGGTATAGCTTGTTTAGGAGGAGTCCAATCTTCATAATTCTTGCTTATTTTAGCCATTAATTCCTCAGCTTCCTTAGGAGTCCTATTCCTGAAAACACAATCAGCACAACTATCTAGGTATGTCCTAGATTCCTCGGTTAGTCCATTATAAAATATATCAAGAATCTCATTCTTAGGTAATGGACTTCTAGCATGTGCATGAATCAAAGCACAAAACCTTGCCCAAGATTCGGGCAATACCTCTTTTTCTCCTTGTTTAAAATCAAAAAGTTCCTACAAAATAGCATGTCTAGCACTGGGAGGAAAATATTTCTGCAGGAAAGTACCAATCAAGCACTCAGGGCTATTAATAGATCCAGGAGGTAAATTACTAAACCAAGTTTTAGCTTCTCCTTTCAGTGAAAAAGGGAAAATCTTAGCAACAAAGTAAGTACGCATCTTAATATGATCAGAAAACAAGCCACTCATGGTAGAAAGTTCATTCATATGTGCTACCGCATTTTCATTCTTAGTCCCACAAAAAGGTTCTTTCTCGACAATAGCTATGTAAGATAGATCGAGAGAGAAATCATAATCTTCATCTATAATGTTTATGGGAGAAGCAACAAACTTAGCATGAGGAGACAATTTGGGTCTAATAGTACGCCTCTCAAGGAGACCTCTAATAATGAATCAATAACATGTTCAGATCTGAAATCATGGCACTCGGGCCCTAGTGACAAGCATTAAGCACAACAAGTTGCAACAAAGTCATAAAGCACTAATAAAAGATACTAGGCACCATGCCCTAACAATCTGATGCCATTACATGAACGATCTCATCCAATCCCTATCATCCCCATAGCTTACAGCGGGGGATTACTCACTCATAGATGGGGGAAACATGGATGGTTAATGGAGAAGCGATGGTGATGATGATGGCGATGATCTCCTCCAATTCCCCGTCCCGATAGGGTGCCAGAACGGAGTTTCTGGTGCTGTTTCGTGGAATCTGGTGGTGGCAGTGGAGCAGAACTCCTTCTGGAAAAACGTCGAACCCCCCGAAGTTTTTAGGTCAAAAGGCTCCTTATAGGCGAAGAGAGAGGCCGAGGGGGTGCCTGGTGGGCCCACACCACCCCCTGGCGCGGCCTGGCCTGGCCCGCGCCACTAGGTGGTGTGGCCACCCCCTGGCTCTTCTCCGTCTCGTATTCTGGCTCCTGGAGTCTTCGGGTGAAATAGGATTTTTGGCATATTTTCCGGGATTTTTCCTGATAGTTGGTTTTCTGCACAAAAAGTAGACACCAAGGCAATTCTGCTAAAAACAGCGTCAGTCCGCATTAGTTGCATCCAAATCACACAAGTTTAGAGGAGAAACAATAGCAAAAGTGTTCGGAAAAGTAGATACGTTTTGGACGTATCACTGTTCTACAAACCTCTGCACTTGGAGGCCTAACAACTGTCTACAAGAATAGAAGTGCGTAGACATCAAGCTATTTTCTGGCGTCGTTGCTGGGGAGGTAAGGTAAAAGGTACTCACATCCTCCGGTGTGAGTGCTCGAAGTTACTTCCTTTAGATTCTGCAATTTTGTCTTTTTGTGTCCTTTTTTCACTAGTTAGGCTTAATGGAAAACAACAATAAAATTAGAGAGCTTTATAGTATTTATCTTGAGTTAGGACATGAAGTGTTTGAAGAGAAAATTAAAAAACCCATGGAAATTTATTTGCATGCTAATAGCAATGTTGTTAGTATGGATTCTTTGGACACAATTATTGCTAATGCTATGGAAAAGTCTAAGCTTGGGGAAGCTAGTTTTTATGAAAATTATCTTTTTAGTTCCCCAACTTTTGAAGATAGCTATTCTATTGCTTATGATGATACCAAACCTCCAATATATGATGATTACAATGATGAATATGATATTTTAAGTCCACCTACTATTGAGGAGAAAGTTAATTATGACTATAATATGCCTCCTATATTTGATGAGTATGGTGATGAGAATAATAATGATAGCTATTTTGTTGAATTTGCTCCCACTACAATTAATAAGAATGACTATGCTTATGTGGAGAGTAATAATTATTATATGTATGTGGATCATGATAAGAATGTTTTACGTTATAGTTATATTTTTAATTTTATTCATGGTGCTACTGAAAGTTATTATGACAGAGGGAAACATGGTTTTATGTATCTCAACAGCATTAACTTTCCCCTCTTTATGTTGAAAGTCTTGAAGTTGCACTTGTTTTGCTTTCCTATGCTTGTTGCTTTGTGCTTTCATGACTTGTTTCTTTACAAGATTCCTATGCATAGGAAGTGAGTTAGACTTAAATGTGTTTTGAATTTGCTTCTTGATGCTCTCTTTTACTTCAATTCATATTTCCTATATGAGCATCTTCTCAAACTATCATGCCTAACATAAAGGCGTTAAAGAAAAGTACTTATTGGGAGATAACCCAAAAGTTTTAGATGAGTCTTGGAAGTTATTACTTCAGTAATAACCGCTCCTTATCCTTTTTATTTGCTTTTTGTGCCAAGAGTAACCTCTAATTAGAAAGAAGTAATGATTGGGAAAGTTGCTGCCCTGAAACAGATTTCTGTGCTTCACCGTAAAAATTCGTGTAAAATCTTGAACGTCCTTTTGAGGTGTGAATTTTTGTGCTTCTGCCCCAGGTGTTATCTAACTTTCATTAGTTCAACACTTTTTGATTTCAGTAACAGAAGATCTTCGAAAAAATTCGTCTTTACCTGCTGGTCTGTTTTGACAGATTTCTGCCATTTTCTGCATTTGCTTCTTGTTGGTTCCTTTTTGAGTTCTTTTGGGGAATTATGCTTTTTGAGGGAAGTGCTACAGTAGCTAGTGTTTTAGTGGAAGTTTTATTGGTATTAGAACTGAACCTTAAGACTTATTATCTTGAGTGCACTAATGTTGCTAATAAAGATTATGTAAAGTTTTGTATGAAGAAAAATTTCAGGTGTATGGAAGGAATGAGTAATGAAATGAAGGATGGACTAAAGCTTAAGCTTGGGGATGCCACACGTGTCACCCCAAGAAATATCCAAGAAGTACAAGCGTCAAAGCTTGGGGATGCCCAAGGCATCCCTCTCTTCATCAATAAAAATCCCAGGTTTCTTCCAAACACTTCATTTTTATTGTTTCATGCACAGTTGTGTTGTTCTTGGAGCATCTTCTTTTTCGTTTTCATTTTGGTTTTTTGTTTGATTTGTTTGCTTAGTTTGATGAATAAATTGGTTGGACCCCCTCTTTCATACATTGGTTTTCAAATAGTTTGGTTTGGTTTGGAAAAGAGTGGGAAAGTTCATGCTTAAGTGGTAAAGAGAGCTTGTTTTTGACTGTGGCCTATGCTTTGGCATGCCATGCTTGATATTGTTTTGGCTTTATGCTTAGTATTCTTTGATGTAGCATGACTTGTTATAAACAATTGAGATTGCTTGTGCCTTGGATGAATCATGTGTTGTTTTAGCATATTAAAGCATAGTATTGTGGTATTCTCCTTTGATGCTTTATTTGGGTTGACTTGGCACATGCTCACACCATGTTATGACTATCCCAAGTCACCATAGCCTTTATGATCCTTTAGTTTTCAACTTGTAGTATCACTTTATGCTTTGATCAATGATGTTTTGTCGCTTTGCATGATTATGGCCATTATTGCTATCTTAGTTGGTCGCTCCCAGTTTTTTGCTAGCCTCCATAACCAAGTATGAGTTCCACTTATGCATCCAACTCCTAATAAAACCAAGTTATTCCAAAGAGTCCACCATATCTACCTATTAGCATTTGCTATTCCAAGTATATTCATGTTTTCATCTACCTTCCGAATTAAACTTGTTATGAGAAAACTAGTGATTAAAGCTCTCACGAAATTGATGGCACACTTTACTTTTCTTGCCCTTAATAAACTTGAACCATTGTGTTGTCTATGTTGTATATGCTTGCACTTATTTGTTGGGGATTAGCAGAACCATGCTGTCATGGGGAACGCTTTCAAGATTGCACTGTACTTTGTACCTAGTTGATATCATGCTCTTTTGTCTATGGATGTCATTGGTGTGAAATGAAAGGGGAGCTTGTAAGTCCATGGAGTTATGTATATGTGTTAGAGAAAGCACTTTGGGCATTGGTCTAATCCATGCTGTCATGGTGGAAACCTGCAGCGTAACCATAATGAGTTGTCTATGAAGCATTCTTCTTATAAAAAAAAGAGTCAGATAAAGAGGAAAGAGAGAAAAAAGCACCATATTCCCATGGTAAATAAGAAGATTGTTGAGATGCTCGTTGTCTGCTTGCCTTGTCATTTTGATATGGGGATTCTTCCGTATCATCGGGCAAGGGGTACCTCGTTGGCGGTTCTCTATGATACACATGTACTTACTATGACAAGAACTTACCGGTGACTAAACTTGAGTAGCATGAGGAGCGGCCCTCGTATGCCAAGGACTGGTCAAAAGAGAGGAGAGACCTTGTGTATAGAATCCACTCATTCCAAATGCCCCACCTCTATCAAATTGGTATTCATCTCGAAGGAAAATAAGAGAGTTTTGTTTTGCTTCAAGGGACATGATATTTCCAACTTATACTTTGTCAAGCATATACTTCATAGTTTGTTCACTTTAACCTTAATCACCTTAAAGATGCTTATGATAGGGGCAATGGCAGCTGAAAGCTAGTAAGTACCATAATTTTTGGAAGATCTTTATGAAACTTGAATCCCTACTTCCTTTTATGAAGGCCCTTTCTTTTACTTTTATGTTGAGTCTCCACCTTCTATCTTTATGCACCTACTTTGAGAGCATAGTGGCCATTCTTAGTTCTATGTGCATTGTCCCAAGACTTGTTGATTGATGCATAGCTTTGATATTGCTTGCTTTAAACTATTTGTATCTAGACACTCTTATGAACTTTGAAGGTGTCCTATGCATTTATGTTTGCTACTCTATGAGGGACAAGCTGAATACTACTATGCTATGTTTTCTTTATGTGAAACAAACAAACGTCTTGCAAAGCATTGTTATTCATTAATCTTTTTCTTGTGCCTTTTCATGTTGCAACATAGTTTTTTTGTCTTATTGCTAGACCTTTGTCTTTCATGTTATGATTGATGTACTATGATCCCAGCTTTGAATATTTTACAAATACTTTAATCAAGTTTATGATGGTGCATGTCACCTCAAAAATTATTCTTTCTTTTTATCACTTACCTACTCGAGGACGAGCAGGAGTTAAGCTTGGGGATGTTGATACATTGCAAACGTACCTATAATTTTTTATGTTCCATGCTTGGTTTTATCCATTTTCTTGTGTTTTGTCCACACTTTGGAGTACTTTTCATATGATTTCTTGGACTAACCTATTAACAAGAGCCACAATGCCAGTTGCATGTTTTCTGCTGTTTTTGGTTCCAGAAAGTCAGAAAATGAATATTCTCGGAATTGGACTGGACAAAAGCCAAAGTCGTTATTTTCCCAGAAGATTCACGGAGCCAGAAGGAGAGACGAAGGGGGGCCACAGGGTGGCCAAACCACCCCTAGGCGCGGGTCCCCCCAGGCCACGCCGAGGCATGGTGTGGGCCCCCTGGCCGCCCACCGACCTTGCCTCTTCGCCTATATATCTCCCCCGATGCAAAAACCCTAAATCGTGAAGCCTCTAGCCACGAAAAGTTCCGCAGCGCCGCCGCCACCGAAGGGGATATTCGGGGGACAGAAAGTCTCTATTCCGGCACCCTGCCGGGACAGGGAAGTGCCCCTAGAGCCATCTCCATCGATCTCCACCACAATCTCCATCGCCGTTGCTGATTCCCATGATGAGGAGGGAGTAGTTCTCTCTCGAGGCTAAGGGTTCTATCGGTAGCTATGTGTTGATCTCTCTCTCTATGCATGATCTTATTGAGATCATGAGCTTGTAATCTATAGATCTACCTTGCTACTCAAGCGCTTTAATAGATCTTTGCTCTCCCCATGTGTGTGAAGTTGACAGTGTGCACACCATCGTGGCACTTAGGCTAGAGATCTGAATACTTGTTATGAGTTATATTTGGAGTTGGATGTCTTTATGAAATTGTGGTGTTTGTTTGAACCATATAGTACTCAAGGTGACAGTGTGGGGTTATCTTGATGGGAAAGATGAACTTTGAGGTGTGCTATTATAGCCCTACCAACGATTAGAGTGTCGAACCGGAGAGTAGTTCAGTGTTGTTTCATAAACAAGAATATATTTATATGAGAGTGTTCAGTAGTGAAAGTATGATCCCTAGGCCTTGTTTCTAAGCACTGAAACACCGTTTCCTTTTAGATCTATTACATGTTTGCTTGCTTCTATCTTTATTTCAGTTTTACTTTAGTCTTTTCCATGCCATCAAGCTATTTTCTATCACCGTTGTCTTTTATCTATACCACTTGTATTTCACTATCTCTTCACTGAACTAGTGCACCTATACACCTGACAAGTGTATTGGGTGTGTTGGGGACACAAGAGACTTCTTGTATCTTGATTGCGGGGTTGCTTGAGAGGGAATACCTTTGACCACTTCCTCCCTGAGTTCGATAAACCTTGGGTAATCCACTTAAGGGAAAACTTGCTGCTGTTCTACAAACCTCTGCACTTGGAGGCCCAACAACTGTCTACAAGAATAGAAGTGCGTAGACATCATAGCTTGGTGAAGGGGCATTACTATAATCAAGCTCTTTAGGCTCCTCTCATTGGATCCTCATCATTTTGAGTTCTTCAACACGATTGGGCTCATCTTTACGTGCAAATTTAGCTAGAATGAGAGTTTGACTCTCGGTTATCTTACCTAGTTGTGCCTCAACAATCCTCGTCCTTTCTTGGAGGGCCTGCAAATCATTCCTCAAACTTACAGCTTGGTTAGATAATTTACCAAGCATAGCATCATGGTTCTCTCTTATTTTAACAAGAATATTGTTTTGTTCATTTTGTAAGTCTATAAAAGACTTAAGTGTTTCTTCGAGACTACAATTACCAGTTCCCATGTTATTAGAGTTACCTGCAAGATTATAATAATGTTTCTGAAAATTGGGATAATAACTTTTCTTCCAAGGGTTATAATCATTAGAGCTATGAAGTCTATTTCTTCAATATTAGTTTCGGGAATAGCTCTTACCTGGGTTTCCTTACCTTTTATGCCTAATATGAGCTCATCCAACTTAGCATTGAGTTCTTCATTTTCTTGTGGTGAGACGGAGTTCACCTTCTTCGTGTTTGATCTTTCCACATGCCATTGGGCATGGTTGTCTTGCATGTTGTCTAGCAGCTGCTTTGCTTCGATAATATGTTTACCCATAAATGTTCCTCTAGTTGCAGTATCAAGCATAGACTTAGACACATGATTAAGAGCATTATAAAATAAATGGAGAATTAACCAATCTTCCATCCCATGCCGGGGATAGTTTCTTAAGCATTCTTTCATCCTCTCCCATGCAAGCGCTATTGGCTCACGCTCTTCCTGTCTAAAACCATTAATGTTAGATCTTAGTTGCATAGTCTTTGCTGGTGGGAAAATTTTAGTCATAAATAAAGAAGTACATCCCGCCCATGATGTAATAGTATTTTTAGGCAAAGCTAGCAACCATTCTTTTGCTCTTCCTCTAAGAGAGAAAGGAAATAGACGCAATTTGACTATGCGCATCATATCACATATTTCAGTGAAAGTATTCAAGTGCATACCTGCGTCCTCAAAAGCAGAGCCTCCAAATTGATTTTGTCGAACCAAACTTAAGTAATGGGGCTTAATTTCATAGTCATCAGCATAAATTGCTGGCTAAGTAATAGGAGTATGCAAATAATCATTATTGGGAGTGGCAAATTCCCCAAGCTTCTTTTTAGCCATATTTCCTATGTTTTTGGGTTTTCTTAAACAGAAACTTATGATAATAATAAAAACAAGAATTGAAAGACTAACTATTTTTTTTTGGTTTTTTAAGTAAAGACTGAAAGTAAACTAAAAATTAAAAACAAGAATTAAAACTAGCAAGGTTCCTACTAACCTCACCAGGGTATCTATTGCTTCCCCGGCAACGGCACCAAAACAAGGGTTGATACCTTCGATCCGGATTACGGATATAGTATAGCTCTTTTTCCCTAGTAAACCTAGGTTTATCGAATCCTCGGAAAGTAGAAGCGTAGTAAAGTTACTTTAACGGACCTTTGGGAGTTTTGGAATTCCTTTTGTGTTTTTACCAGACCAAGAGTTTGCGTCTTTTTGTTGTTGTCGATGATGGAGAGGGAGGGCCTAGGGCGTTCTGTTTCACCTATAGCTATACAAAACATCTGATGGGAATAAAAGATAGAAATAAAGTATGCATGTAATTGTTAGAGCAAGATAAATTATATGTGGGAAGTGCATCCATAATTTCTTTTGCCTCCGCAACCGCTTATAGCAATAACCTACTAGTCTCATCCATAGAATAAAGAGAACTAATGATATTCATAGTGATGTCACCGTTAATCCCAAGTAAATCTCTCACATTCAGCTATAGTACCCTTTTTGTCACTGGGGTTCCCAACCTATAGATTATCATTACTCATACTCCCTATACCTGGCTCAATCCTCGGGGTATTAGGTACCTGACAAGTCCTTAGATTGAGGCAAGATAGGATACAATAACCATCATGTCATACAAACTAATACATGATCCCATCTATGATAAATAACATGCACAAAAAGCTACATGGCTAGGCTGAAGCCCTTAGCCCAAGGAGAATTACTCACACATAGAGATGAGATCAAAGATCATAAACATTATAGTAGAAATCATGAGATTGATAGCAAATAGTCTTACAATGTCGCCAATCGAAGAAGAGATCTACTATTACAAGTCGTGGAATATGGCTATGGTGGTGGAGAGATTAGATCTAAGTATATTCCTCCAGCGGCTCGTCGGTGTTGTGGATGGAGATCTGGGGGGTGGTTGATGGTTTCTGCGAGCGCCCGTTTCTTGTCGCCCGAGGCCTCTTTATATAGGGGTCCCTTCACAAAAGTTGTTCTGTTTGACCTAGCGGCGTCGATGGCAACTATACTGCCAGAACTATACGTCCAGAATTTTATTCCGGTCATATAGTTGGTCGTCAAAGCATCTGCCTCTGATCCACGACTCCTGGTTTCTTCTGGTTGTTGGAAATCTCGTATCTTTGACTTTAATGTAGTGATTCTCATCATAAAACGTCATGTGGACATAGATGGCTATATTTCAGAGCCATCAGTTATTAACAAGGGTCTTTGGAACCCAAATAGACCAAGCAATGTAATTATCATAAGGACCTACATAACTAGCATAAACATCACCATAATAATCACGAAGTAACTCATAGTGAGGATTATTAGACCCTACAAAACAAACATAATCAGTTTTGTCCTTCGTGATGTTCTTTTTAACGGTTCTTTTCTTTGCTTGAGTATTCTTGGCCTTATTTTTCTTGTTCTTCTTCTTGTTGGTCTTCGGAACATATCCAAGTCCCTCCTTACCATTATTCGTCCTTTGCTTGCTCAAGATCTCATCAAGGACTTCCTTACCTTTGGGCTGAGATGACTTGGCAAGCTCAACTTTCAACCTTGCATTTTCTTCAAGAATGTCTTCATGATTGCATATAGGTGTAGAGGTTCTTGGAACATCATACTTAGTTAGTCGAGTTTATAGATGGTCATGAGACTCATTAAGAGTAGAGTATTCACTCTCCAAAGACTTCTGAGCGATGTCAAGTGTCTCATACTTCTTAGAAAATCTAGCATGAGCAGCCCCAAATTCAACCTTCTCTCTTTTTAGCTTCTTTACCTTAGCAATGGCATGATCCCATCCTTCACAAGTTTGGCCAAGAGTTTGTCATTGGACTCCTCGATTGAATCAGGTCTGTCTTCAAGGGAGGCCCAAATTTCTTCTTCTTCTAGTGCATTTTTCAAATATGCAATTTCCATTGAATCCTCCCTTTCAATTTTGCCCTTTTCTTCAAGGAGTTCTTCCGAGTGAGCAAGTTGACTCATGAGAGCCTCAAAATGCATTTTGCATTCACCTTGAAAGTTAGTTATAAAATAATCCAATGCAATAACTTCTTCCTTAACCTTAAGACTAGTGGCATCATCCATATTGGTATTCATGGTAGTCTTAGGAAAGTAAGTGATGGAAGGTGATACCTCAGAATCTCTTGCCATGAGGCAAGTGACATTCTTGTTGTATATATTCTCATTTGGATAATCGAAGAGTGAAGCGGTTGGTGTAGATGTAGTGGCTATTGCAGCCACCTCTCTTGAACTATCATCACCTTCTTCATCTTCGCTTGTGGATGACTACTCCTCTTGAGCTACCAACACAATAGTTGGTTGTTTCTTGTAAGAGCCATTCTTCTTGAAAAATGGATTCTTGTGAGGAGCCTTTGACTTTTCTTTAAGAATTAGTGTTCCCCCATGGTCTTCTCTACTTTGATAGGGGCATTCAGCTACGAAGTGCATACGGTCACCGCAATTGTAGAAATACCTCGGTTTTGGACCATTTTTGTGGCATCCCGCTAAAATCACTACCAGAAAATCGCTCGTTGTTTCTACTTTGTGCATCATCATGACATCATCATGCATGTTTGTTCATAAAAGTACTTTGCAAAAACCCTATTTTGTTTTCTAATTAGCCCTCCTTTAATTTCAAATCATAAAACCAGGTCTTCCTGGATATTTTATTTGTCTAAAAACTATTTATAAAATATTTTAAAAGTTAAATGAAAATAAAATATTTTCAGTGGGGGAGGCAGCCGCTGGCCAGGCCCAAAAGCCCAGCCCCGCAACCACCTACCACCCTGTTACCAAAACCCTAGCCCCACCCTCTCTTCCGCCAACCACCCACCCAGTCGCCAGGAACCCCACCCCCCCCACACACACGCACACCACGCTCGCATGAGCCAGCCCGACCCTGCGTGCCGCCTAGCCCCACCACGACGCACCACCCCCAACTCGCCTCGCACGTCGCACCACACGCGCGACCTACACCCCGCCCGCACCGACACGTCCATCTCGCCCCGTGCACGCTCCCTCGCACCCGATCCCACGCGGTCAAAGACCCCGGCCCCACCACTCTGCTTCCCCCGTACGCGGCCTTCCACGCAACTCCCTCCCCACCGCGTCGCCCTCTCCCCATGATCCGCTCCCTCGCCTGGATCCTCTCCCCAACCCGAGCGACCGCCTCTGCCCACAGATACCCTCACGCGAGGCCCCGCTCGCCGCCTCGTTCCTCTCACCGTCGAGCTCGCCCCAGCCACCGTCCTTTCCTCATCCCTTGTACTCACCCGCGCAAGGCCGCCTCCGACGACCCCGTGCTACCCCCGTCGCGCCGCCGCCCTATCTAGCTCACCTCGTCGCCTCGCTGCCGCATGCCCCTGCTCGTCCGACCTCGCCGGAGTCTGTCGGCCTCGCCCCGGCTCGGTCCCCGGCAGCAAGTGCACCGTGACCACCGCTGGTCCCCCACCTCGTCGCCGGAGCCCCGTCGCGCAACCGCCCTCCGCCGTGTCGCCTGCACGTCCCCGCGAGCACAGCCTCCCCGCATCGCCGCCACTTGCCTCGCAGGCACCGGGCCTTCACGGAAAAATCCCCACTGCCGCCAGCGTTTCCTCCGGCCGCCCTCCGTCGACCCCGTGTTGCAGGTGCTGGGCCACCTCGATGCCATCTGGTGCATCCTAGACAGCAAGCATGCCGCGGACGCCCGCCCCCTCTATGCTCCAGCGTGCACCGCCATCACGAGCAAGTCCGGGTGCCGCCCGAGCCCGCCCCGCATCACCTCGAGCCCCTGCGCCAGGGTCGCTGGCCTCGAGCGCCCTACTCTGCCGCAGCTCATCGCCGACCTCTTTTCTGTGGGCGATGCCTCCCCGAGCACGCCAGGGAGCTCCTCTTCCTACTACCAAGCTAGACCTGTTCGCGCGCCTTTTCCCAGCTCCTGTTGTTTTGTTGTAGTGTACTAGAGTACGTGCACCGGTGATATGAAGATGGTCTGAAGGGATGTCGTGGTATCGTTCTCGGCTACGTTACCTTGGCTTGGTGTGTGTGAAGATGTTGAGGATGTTGATCGAGGCACCCCGACAGATGAGAACAACAACTCGGCCAAGATCTCCGAGAAGGTATCCGATGAACGCCGACATTGAGTCCAAGTTCGACACCCAGACCCGATGATGCCGAAGACCCCGAGTGCACCTACATGGATCTGATGACCGAAGGTCTTCTACCCGGACGCCAAGATCGCCCACATGGAACCGAAGACCGATCCTGCCGAGCCCGAACCCCCCGTCGAACCCTCGACACCCAAGATCTTCGGACCTTAATGTGTGACCCCTTTTTCCAAGATCTCTATTTTTATAAATGACATATACTTGTTGCATATAAATTGTCATGCTTGTATACATGTCATCTGGTGGGTTGGGTTAAATAGCCGAGTCATCTAATAATTAAATATGGAGTGTTTATGCGGGATATCATCGTCTCATTCCGTACTTCATTTAAATTGGTGTAGCGAACCGATGCCATGTTTCGCCCTGTTAATACAACATTTAAATTGCGGGGTAGTTAAATAACATGAACCACTTAATTAATTGTCGGGACCCCGGTTCCGCTTAATATTGCCTAATTGCATTGTATCTTTGCCATGTCATACATCATACATGCATCATGCCCGATCTTCTGCCGTAGTATTAAATCGTGCATCCGGTGTTTCTTTTAGTGATTTGCTTCTTCGCGGATTAGGCCATTGAGTGGATGCGAGTATCGACAAGTTCTCTGGATGAACCTTCGGTAGTGTTTCCCATGCAAGCATCTCCCCCTTTCTACCTATTTTTCTTTTATAGTCTTTATTTCCTCCTGTTGATCTATTGCTATCTGTATTGCGATGCTTTAGTTTCCGTGCACCATTTATACTTCTTGCAGCCTCTATATTGCCATGGACACATCCTATTGCCTGTTGTTTGATAGATAGTCAGCCTTGCGAGTCGTAGTTGCTTGCTGATGTGTTGCTTCGCGTCGTTATCGTTTCACCGTTGATGGCAAGTTGACACATGATAAATGGTGGAGATGCTTAATGGTGGAGATGATCATGACTTTGAATACAACTATTAAAATGCTAGATATAACTAATGTAGAGGCATCGGTGGGAAATAGATGTTATTTGGTTCTTCCACGCTCACTTGTGTCCCGTAGGACCCCGAGTACTTGATACCTATTCCTTGACTATTCGCACTATCCACATACGGGAGAGTCTATGAATCCCTCATAGTCAGAGCTTGATTCATTTCTTATTTCTTGGGGCCACAAACTAGTTTGGGGCTTTATTACTATCCTGTACTTATGCCATGCTTTACTGCTTTATTTAAGATTGTGCGTGGAGCACCTGTACTGTTTGGGATTGCGGAGTGTTTTTGCGGTATCGACAAGCCCAGTCACACTTTCGGGTTCCCAGTCGTTTACAACCATTGGCGCAAACCTTGGGTCCGTCTCGGAGCCGGCCAACTTCGTTGCGGGTAGCTTAATGGGGTGACCCCCTGAAATAATTTATGAATCCTGTGATTGCTTTGTCGTGAAAGCCTCGTTGGGTTTTGATTTAGTTTTTCCGAGGTTGATCGTGTGTGTGTTGCTATTTGTGCACCCCTGCAGGGTAAATCTTTTTGAAAGCCGTGTCCGCGGTTATGGACGACTTGGAGCACAGTATCTCGATCATAGACAAGCATAACTAAAGTAGTGCTATAAATTTGACTTAATATGTGACTAGTAATCAACTTTACTACAATGGAATGGATAATAAAAGTGCCAACAACTGGTGGAACTGGTGTGTACCGTGTCATGTTATACCTGCCTAGTAAGTATCGCAACTCCAACAGAATGAAATAAAAGTGCCAACAACTGCTAGGTTCGGGATGTCACATGCTAATTGTATCTGACTAGTAAGTACTGCAACTACAACTGAATGGTTAACTAAAACTGCCCACTACTTATGCTATCAGGATGACTCATGCTATCTATATCTGATTAGTAAGTGTTGCAACTATAACGGAATGAGTAAAATTGCCAACTATGTGAGTTCCTTGGTCCGACTTCCTCGTTTGGTCTTGAGGGGGAAATACCAGGATGGGTATGTTTGGTGTTAGTATCAGGTTGGATCCGAGTAGGTCTTTCTTATCCCTCTCTAATAGCCGCCAGTTTTACTGAGTCTCTATAGGTTGTTTAGTGCTTTGCTGCCGCTTCTTGATCCACCATACCTATGTGGCGAGAGCCCAATTCTAGCCTCGCCGTGTCTTGGCCTCGATCGACGCTCCTCTTTTCCTTTGCCCTTTGTCGGCACCTTTTGTTTTAGCAGGTTTCGGCGTCGTTAGCGAGGTTACCCTTCCGCTTGGCTGGGTGGTTATGGACGCCATTGGTTATTCTTCGTGGCTCTTAGCCCAATTTGCATCTTGTCCGTACTCGGACGCTTGATCATTCAAGGTGATTTGGATCTTTGTATTGTATATCTGTATTCTTGACTCATTGAGTCATTGTTGTATATATCTCATACGTGGGTCCCATCGAGGACTGTTGTGTAATGGTATTACTGCTTTCCATCCGCATAAAGTGCTGGTGGCGATCCTTGAATCGTTTCTATGCGGGTTTGGCGGGAAGCGCTAAAACTTGCATAGGGCCGATTCGAGGGTGTTACAATTTTCTTTCCTTCCACTTGACCCATTCTTGCGCTCAAGTTCGGATTTTTCTTTTGCCGGGTCCTTCCAAAAATTTCTTGTGTAGAACGCCATGCACTCACCATGAGCACGCTTGACCTCCTCGGGACAGCTCATGGAGACTATGTCAAAACTCCTATCATCTTCATCTTGCTCAATAACGTTGGCCTTCAACGCAACATTCACACCTTTTTGCATTCCAATTGCTCGGGCACGAGCATCTTCGGCGTTCTTCGCTGCAACTTTGAATGCAGCCATTTCTAGCATGACTTCGTTGGTGATAGTTGTGTCTACCTTGTAAGCTCTTCAAATATGTGGGTGCAAATGGCATGAGAGCACTCACATATTTCCTCTTGATCCACACATCATCAACATGTGTGGCACCATGCTTTCTAAAGGTTGTGGCAATTCCCTTAAGACTTCTATACATGTCTTCCTGGTCCTCACCATCCAACATATAGAAGCCTTCAGCTTCATTTCTTAGAGCATCACACCTATTTATTCTCATGCTCTCATTTCCAATGAATAGGTCGGTGAGGGCATCCCAAGCTTCCTTGGCGGTGTTGAAATGTTCAATGTGTGGAATGTCCTTGGAACCCACACCAAGCTGAATCATGTGTAGAGCGGTTGCGTTGAGTTGAATATCAACGTCTTCTCTTCTTGTCAAGTTTTTGGGATCCCCAACATGGATACCACCTTCAATGATCCTCCATAGCTCAATGGATGAACTGCATACATGAGATTTCAGCAAGAATTGCCACCGATTAAAGGAAGATGAAGTAAGCTTGGGTGGATCACCCCTATTATTTATATGAGAGTGAGGGATTGGTGAATCAGGTGAATATAAGTGAGAAACCTCACTATAGTCCTCCTTACCACTTCCCTTTTTGTAAGAGGAGCCATTATTTTTATCTTCACCTTCCAACTCCTTTTCTTCGGAGTTAGCCTTGGTTTTGTCCTTAGAAATAGGAGTTGTAGCGTCAGTAGTAGATGGAGTAATAACTTTGGGTGGCGAGAGACGTGCTATCATTTCATGCATCTCTTGCATTTGGGTCTCCATGGTTTTAACCAAGGTTGTTTCCAATGCTTTGAGATCATCCATGGTGACATTATCCACGGCCTCACTACCATGTCCCTTAGTACCCATACTCTCTTAGGCGGTAAATCCTGAATAAAGAGCCGATGCTCTGATACCAATTGAAATGGTTCGTATGGGCACCTAGAGGGGGAGAATAGGTGCTACACCAAATTTTTAGTTCTTTTTCAATTTTAGGCTTAACATAACGGTAAATTCTCTAGATATGCAACTATGAGAAATTTCCCTATATGTAAACCTAACTACTAAGCAAGTAAAGTCGGAGAGATTAGAATGAGGTAACCATAGTGGAGCACGCGGAGACACGGGATTTGTTTTACTATAGTTCATTCCTTATTAAGGGAAGTACGTCTGCATTGGAGGGGTGGGTGATACTAAGATCACCACGCCACAATAGGCCTCACCCTGTTCTCCGATGGATCTCGCCACCAAAGGCCTGATCCACCTTACACTATTTGGCACCTTTCTAGGCGGTAACCGGTGCCTTTACAACTCTAATGGGGCACACATCCACAACTGAATTGGAGGCTCCCGTGATGACAACAAGCTTCCACAAGAACACGTTAATCAATAACCGAAATTGAGATCTAGAGATTTCCAAGAAACCCTATATCAAGAATACTCCAAGTGAATGGAGTGAAAGTGAAGATCTTGATGGATGCTGATGTAGATAAAAGACTCCTCCTTCGATTCCCCGAAGCCCAGAGCCATTGAGTGGTTGAAGATGGAGATTGCGCTTGAATCGATATGAACTGGGCAGAGCTTTTTTGCAGGATCCAAGAGATCTTAAATGGGGATTTGAGGGGCTATTTATAGCCCCACTCGAAAAGCTACCGTTGGATGATTTGGGACAATCCGGACTAAAAGTCCGGCCCTTCCCTGCATGACGCGCCTTGGTTTCCTTGCCAAAAATCCTAGAGGGGCAGAATATCCGGCCCCCTGGAGGGGTGGATTATCCGGCCTAGGCGAATGCTCTGGACCTGGCCGGTTAATCCGGGGGGAAATTTCGCCCCTGTACTGCGTGACGCGTCCTGGTGACATTGGCAACGCCCTGGGGTGCGGATTATCTGCCCCCCTAGAGGGGCGGATTATACGGCCTAGGCAAATGCTTTGGCCCTTGCCGGTTAATCCGGGGAGAAACTCCGCCCCTACCGTATGACGCGCCTTGTTGGCTTTGGCGAACTTGGTGGGGCGGATAATCCGCCCCTCAAAACTCTGATTTAGTAGTATTTGGGTGGAAACATTGTTCTGCACACTAAACACATAATTCAATAATCCTTGGCATTGTTATCTAACACACAAAATATTAGGGATCATAAAATGTTCTTTACCAGTCTAACCAGAATGAGGTGGACTCCCTACTGACCACCTCAGGCCTCACCCCCAGGCGGAAAAGGTGTTTTACCTTCTGCAGAACCTTCCAGAACGGCGACCCCTGTGGGTGGTCATCCACCATCATGTCCTTGCTATTGAGATATTTGTTCCTGATAATGTCCGCTGAAAGCCCCTGGTCCCCTGAGTAGAGTTTCTAGATCCACTTGATCACGAGGCTTCGCATTCATAAGCCTTGTATCTAAGATACCCAGGCCCCCCAAGGCCTTAGGCTTACATAGGTTCTCCCATCTAACTCAATGGCATTTCTTCTTGGGGCCATTCGCCTCCCAGAAGAACTAGAAGCACGGCTTGTCCATCTCTTTGTGAATACCTCTCCCAGCAGACACACCCCCATGGCGTGCATCAGGAGGCTCGAAACACACGCATTAATAAGCATAAGACGGGCGGTGAACGACATGAATTTCCCCATCCATGAGTCCGCCCTCTTAGCGACCTTCATCACAAGAGGGCCCCAATCAGCAATCAGCACCCGATCTCTAATCGGTAGGGCAAGGTAAGTGAACGGGAATGCTCCATGTCCGCAGTTTAACATATTTGCGATCCTAAAGGCCTCCTCCCCGGAGGTCCCAAGAACCATGACCTCGCTCTTGTGAAAGTTAATCTTGAGGCCCGACAAACACTTGAAGCGAAGGAGGAGGAACTTGAGGTTGGCAATAACAAAGTCTCCCGGCTCAAACATGATGATGGTATCATCGGCATACTGCAAATGCGACACCCCTCCCTGGACTAGATGCGGGATCAGGCTTGAAACGTGACCGGCGCGGCAGGCAGACTCCAGGATGGCTGCCAGCGCCTCGACCACAAAGTCAAACAGGAGCGGTGAAAGCGGATCCCCTGCCTCAACCCCCGGCCATTACGGAAAAAGTTCTCAACCTCCCGGTTGAGGATTTGTTCGTTTAATACACTTCCCAAGTGGATTGGAGTGGTTTGTAGAGTATTAGGAGGGATTTTGACTTAGTTAGAATTCAATCCCTCTTAATTATCTAAAGGCTTAAGCCTGAAGACATGCACTCGTGCTGAAGCCATCTGCCGCGCACGCTAGGTCGTCCGCCGCTGCTTGTGGGACCCAAGGCGTTTGGTGTCGGTGCTTCTAGGCCAGGGCATTCAGTGCTTCCCACCGCTCCTCTCCTCTCCAACCCCCATCGCCCCACTTCGCTCTTTTCGCCTCTCCACATCGGAGGCCACCGCCATCGCCGCCTCACCAGCCACCACGACGGGAGGTTATGCCCCTGCTCTTCTCGGACCGGATCAGTTTCCGGGTTGCTCTCTCTCCTCACCTCCTCGGTGATTCCCCATCGTGTGTATTAACCTGCGCCGCCCTTCTCCCGCGACCTCCCGGCGCCTCCCTCCTTCTCAATCTCTCACACTAGACCTCCTCCTTCGTGGGATGGGATTATGCGCCGCCGACTGGGGTAGTGCACGCTTGCCGCTAATGGATAACCCGGGGATCAGCGATGGCGAGGAGATGACCGGTTCCATACAGGGTCACCTGGGTCTGTAAGAGGGCGGATGCTGGTGGTGATGGAGATATGATAGGGGAGCCGGAGAGCAGCACACGCCCCCGATCCCTGTGTTCCCCTTGAGCCCCCTATCTTCCACTGACAGGAAGCCAGCGAAGGCGACCACGCCACCTAGCCGCTCTCTGCCCGCGGGATGTGGCCGGGGGAAAGGTACTCACTTGGACGTAGTGTTGCTAGATACATGAAGCATATGGATTTCCCTTTTTATCTATGTAGGTGTTTGGAAGCGAACAACAATTCTTCTTTAATTGACCTTTTCATGTTTCAAGAAATTAACAACAGATACATGTTCTATTTGTCTTCCAATGCTTGTTCAGGATTAGACAGCATGCGTTTTTGTTGCAACACACGGTTTAATTCTGATAATTCGCTCGACTGACTAACTTATGATTCAGGGTCAATGCAAGTTGTATATGGTTTTGCAAGTATTGAGCTAGGGCAGCCGAGCAAGATGGGGGGCAGGTGCAGTAGGCGGTTGTGGACATCTATCTCTGTGATATCAATCTTGCGGCATGGAGTTCTAGGTTTGTGCGTCCGTCTTTGCTTTCTTTGCAATCATTTTCCTCCTTATTTCCTGATTTGTTGTTTGTTCCTGCTGCATCTTCATGTCTTACTACTGTGTTGTTTGGCTCTGCGGTACTCTTCGTTTGCAGGTTTCTTGGGGAGTTGCTGGTGGCTGCTGAATTTGTCCCGTTCTCTACTGTTTTGGCTGCAAGGTTTGTTTTATTAGGATTTTGTTCCGACCTTATTTTGTATTTTTCCGATTGTTGTGATTTAGCTTCTTCTCGTGTGTGATGAGTGATGTTACTGGTAGGTCACGAGTGTTGACAAGAAATAGCGTGGTATGGATTGTTTCGCTCCATGCTATTTTACTCTACTCGGTTGTCTGTGTTCTGTCCTTATTTTGCCGCTCTTGTAGTTATTATCGTGTTCATCATGCAGGCTGCGACATAATTTAAAGTATATATGAGTTACCGGCATCACCCAGTTTTTAAAAGATTAGCACTAATTAGAAACGGTCTCGGACATCTATAAAATATATATGGAATCTAACCTCTTGCGTTGGATTTTCTAATTACAACGTCTTGATCTTCATAGTCTGTGCTTAGTCCATATTGTATTTTTGCATCTTCAACTACAAACTCTTGAAAGATTTGTTACACATTTTTTTCCACAGCTGAGGATTTATAGTTGTGCCAAACATTTGGCAATTTTAAAGACTTTGTTGCTTAGCAAATGGTGTCCCGGCATTGGCAGTGGCCTCATTGTGTTAGGTTGCTTCTTCCAGCACTCATCAATACTTGAGAATCTTACTCCCTAGCTTTCCAAGGTAATATATTTTGTAGATTAATGATAAAGTTAATTACCATCCATGAGCAGATTACAAGTCATCTTGAGAAAAATTAGCTTATCACTGAATCTATTTTTATTTCTATTTTGTATGTATTCTCACACAATATCTAAAAATTAAAGAATTTCTCTATCTTCAGTCATTAATATTCATCTTCAAAACCATAATTAATTCATGGAATTTAGTAGTCAATTCCAGTAAAAAATGTAATTATAATATTGTACTTCCTTTTATCTCAGCACCCTTTTTGTATATATTGTTCCAGTTAGATGGATAATCCATGTTGATATGTACTTTTCATACAGTTAGTTTATTTTCCTCCCTTGCTTACATTTAGCTGTTGTAAAGAAACAATTATAGCTAAGAAAGTAAAAACAAGCATTCAAGTGTACATGTAAACTAAGCGTTCTACTAATTTATTTTGTAAGCTACAGTTTTGCTAAACTGTTCTAGGCTTTCTCCATCCATTTTTGATAAACATATGTGGTGATAGATTCTGATTACAAGAGAATGGAGTTTGTTCTGCATTCAAGTTTAGATTTTAGAGTTCTTCCGGATGCTACTTGTGGGTATTTCTTTAGACTTCAATATAGAAGAACTATGGAAAAAGATCTTGCTATGCAATTTTGCTACACTGCTCAAAAGTGAACCATATTCGACCAACACTAACTCGACAAGACATATGTGTTTTGTCTTTTTTAAAATCAAGAGGTCTTAGTGAATAATGTTTGGTTTATAGTACCATAGAAACTTTCCAATTAGGAATATGTCCTAAAAGGTATGCTCGATGAAATTCAGTGTCTGAAATAGTCAGATTGTGCTCGGCTGATACAAATCATTTTAGTTTGAATGAACCATTTTTTATACATTACCTTTGTAATTTCAAAACGCGAAATTTCTTTCATAAATTGTTTCTGCCTATGAGAGCGAGATCTTCCTGTTGTTAAGCTCCCTATGAAGTTCTATTTAGCTAAGACCATGTATTATGTAAGCTAATGGGTTTTTCAGTCTCGATGATGATCTTTGACACTATACATAATAGGATACATCAAGAGTACCTACTGATATTCTTTCTCTACTGGGCTATACATGATAGGATACATCAAGAGTACTAAAACATTTGAATTATTTAGCACTAAGCTTCCATACCTCTACTAACAATGTCCGTTTTCACTGAGAAATGAGAATATGTGGCAACTAGCTTTGTTTGTATATGACGTTGATCTATACATAACTTGAAGAACTGATAAAAGTATTGACTTGCTTAACTTTACCGGCCTTTGTGTTCTGCTTGCCGCCACTGAAGTACTGAAAGGTACACCAGAACTCATGCAGTAGGATTTCATCTAACTTCTCAGTTTAGGTCCTGCATTTTTCTTCTGCCTTCTAATTTGGGATGCGTTTATTTATTTATTCCGATTGTTGTCTTTTGTAGGCATATTCTTTCCTGCTGATAGTGAAGGATCACTCTGTTACCTAGAGGTTATATTAGTTTGACATGCATTATCTGTTCCTTTTACCATTATTTTTATCGGCATGAGTATTGATAATATTGTGTTTAGAAATGTACAAGATCTGTACAAACAAGGTCATGGAGTTGTGTGTTGTGAAATTTTCATCGGGTTGATGTGCCTGTAAATTCTGTCAGGGCCTATGTAGGTAACCTGATACTGTACATGTGCTTAAGCTACCTGATATTGGACATGTTAAGATAATGTGTTACTGTTAAAAAAATCATTAGATGTTTTCCTGATAAGTGCTTGTACCCTTCAATCTGTATAGTTAATGGCTGCCATAAAACTACAATCTCAAATCGATCAAGATCGTGTGACGATTTGCTGCTATGTAACTTCCAATCTCTCCCTCTTGTAGACTGGGATGACGGGCCTGGATGTCGCTATGAACTTGGGGTGTGCTGCTTATCAAGGTACTGAAGTGTTCTCCATACTTATTAGATGTACCAGCTATTTTTTCAACAATCCACCTCAGCGGAAATTATTATTGTTTTTAATGTTCTACTGTTTGACTACTTACTGCTAGGAAACCTAATTATAAAAGATTGTTGTTATTTTTCCCTGGTATTTTCTCTATGGGTATGGGATTAGTTAATTGGATGACCTATCTGTACAAATATACGAGATCGTTGCATTCATGTTTATATCATAATTATGTACTCTCAGAAGCCTAGAACCCTGATGCTATCCATGTAAAGCTGTAATGATTGTTCACATGGAGACACCAAAAATGAGAAGTTCGACAAGCTCGGCAACTTCAGAAGCTAGCTTTGCTCGGCCAAGGTACATGCAACAGGTGCGGTTGTTTATTCTTTATTACATTGCAACCGAACCACTCAGGTTTATTCTTTGTATTCTGCATAGCTAAATGCCATGATGTTGAGATGTGTCCTCATGTTCTATAGTTGAATAAGTGATATTCCGCAATACTTAGGACTAAAATTATCGAATGAAAATCTGATACATTGGTATTCTATTATTCAAAAAGGACTGACAAACTATTTTGTTGCACTTTCCGGCCAAGTTTGCACGTATACTTTTTCCTCTTTTTATGAACAATGATTCCTTTGTTCTTTTACATACTGAATTATTGTGATTTGAATTCACTGAGAATTCTAGAATAGTGGTCGCTTATTTACAAGATTAACCAAAAATTATATCTCGCGATCATGCTATTGCCCATGAGAATGCCTCATCCGGTCCGGCCCATATTCTATATCAGGCTGTTCAAGACAGAGTTGATATAGAGATACGGATAATCATGCTACGGAGCGCAAGGTGAGGTTCCTCCGGGCTCTATCAAGCGGCAAGCTAGCAAAAAAATAAAATCTGGCATATTTTATCTCAATAATCCAATTTTACTTAACTGCTTGTATGCATGGAATAATCGGATCATGCATAGTAGATGCCGTCCCCTGCACATGCTCTACTTTATTTATTAAATTGGATGAGGGTATGGAAGAGATAAAGACGACGTCCGGGTCAGGACTAAACCACGGAGAAATATACAGTTATATGTAAATAAATTCTAGAGAAACAAATATTTTAGTTCATGAGAAATATAATAAATTGTACTGTACTAGCTTGGTCGTTCACATATATATTCTGGATACGAGTATACTCCTGCACAAGTTTATTATCTATCCGAGGGATTTTGCTTTACTTTCCGGTATAAGTTTACTACTGTATTGATATTGAGGTATTTCTTTCAATATTATACTGTGTCTTAAGCGTGGTTACATGCAAGAGCAATGAGGGCACTTACATATCTGGTATCCCAGGGATTCTCGGCTTTGCTTGTGTTCCCACGGGTCCACCCCATCGGTTGGGTTTATTGTTGGCCGAGAGGAGGGAGGAAGGGACCGAGCATTGCCAGGGATCGAGGAAGGGAGGCTACGGCATTTTGCAACTACCCTACCAGCAGCCGGCTCCTCGACCGCCGCCTGCTACCATGCCTCCCATCTAGTGCGCGCCACCCGTCCTTGCCGAACCCTGGCCGCCCACGACTCCGGACACCGCGTCGCCGACCTCCCCTCCCGGTGAAAGCAACTGTGTCATGTCGATGTTATACCTCTCCTCTCTCTCTCCATTGACCCTTTTCCTCCCCTCCTGATCCAGATCATGGCCTTTCTCCTTCCCATCGCTGGCGGCCAAGGTGGCCGGTGGTGAGAGGGAGGGAGACTGGAGATGTCCATATTGTTTTTTCTCAGGTTTTATAAGAAGATTTCTTACCCCAAGTAGTCCCGATTTGTGTTGTTGGGTTTCCTTCCTCCCCTGTTCTTTTCGATTGTCCATGGAGGCCGAGGTGGAGCCTGTGGGAGGATTCCTGGTCGCCGGATCTTCAGTGTGATTTTCAGCCTTGTATACATGGTGCTTGATCTGAAGTTCTCTCCCTATAGCCCACTTCCTCCTTGATGCCATGGGGGTCGCTAGAACCATGGGAGTGGTTGGCGGGGAGGGCCAGATCGAGGAATGCATGTCATGTTGGTGGACCTCGGTGCTTGGACTCAGCCTGAGGTTAGCGTCATCCTTCGCTGTGTCGTGCTATCCCTAAGCGAGTTGGCCGCAGCTATGGTACATCGAGGTGTCTTGTGTCCGATTGTTGAGCCGACCGAGAAGAGCATTACCAAGCAGAGCAGCAGCGCCGGTGCTACTGAGCTGTAGATCGAGGAGACTAGAGAGGCTACCGTGCCATTGTCCTCCCCCTATGTACCTTGCTTGCACCCCGTGGCAGACTCCCCTATTCCTCTCACCCACAATAGCTACTCCAACGAAACCTGTACATAATCTCAATTTGAACCTCCCTTGCTTTCATAGAAGCTAATCATGTATATGTATGCATGTTGACTTGTCCCACAGTGCAGATATACGACAGCATACCGGATGTACAAGCATTCTTGCTAACAAGAACTGTGAAGTTCAGATGCACAAGCATACCGGATACACTGGACTACTAGAGGGATGTGCTCAAGTGTTCTTACAGATCACAAGTACTTTCATACATCCATTCTTGCTAGCTCCAATTGCTGAATTATCATCGTATCCACTATAATTTTATTCTTTTGTGTCTTATTAATGTGCCGCTCAATGGAAATTACAGTCAAAGAGTAGTATGTATAGAAAAGAAAAGAATACACCTAGATTATAAGAAACCAGAAATAGTGGTTGTTTATAGCTTGGCCTAGCTGTCGTAGCTGAATCCCTAGGTGTCTATTTTCAGCGTAAAAATGATCAAGTATATTGCTTTTGAAATTTTTGTTTCTAAACGGACTTCGAAAGGACCGTGTATTCTATATTTTTATGTGTGACAATGCTATACAGTTAGAAAAAAGCCACTTATATTCTTTAAATTATATCCCTACAGCAGCAGTCACTACTGCCATGGATTAAGACAAACCAATATATACTTTTAGACCAATCTAGCTAGAGTTTGGATTTGATATCTCCTATAGCATTATCTAATAGTTACCCCTCAAAATTGGTCAGTCCTAAGCTACTATGCAAAATTGTGCTCTGTTGTTTCAACAATGGTGTTGCTAACTTGGTATCATGGTCATGTAGAAACCTTTTGACCAAAGTTGCAGTTCGCGATTCAAGAACTATGTCAGAACTTCCGCATGTTTTTATAATATGTTTGCTATAGTTTAGATTTTGTTTGGCAAAGTCTCTATTGTTCATCCTACATAATCTATCCTCCTCGACCTATGCTTATGCATTTGAAACAATTCATCCATGTTCTTTTTTTAGAGGTATACATCAATGTTCGGGGAAATCTCTTCTTTTTTATCCCCTTACTTCCAAAATAGTGAGATACAAGAGAACAAAGTAGACAGGGATATCAAGCAATCTGCAGAGGCCATGGAGACCGGCCTACTAACTGGAGAAAGACCTCAATTCAACACTCAGGGCATGCGAGGAGATACCTGTCGTTTGATCTGAACACAAAGGTTGCGAGTCCATGTTGAGGCGACGTGAAGTCATGGGTATCTCTGATGTTCGAGAAGCGATAGTCGTAGCCATGTGTTGATTCGCAAGATCAAAGTAGTCTATGTTTGTAAATTGGAACAGTAGCGTTTGTAAACATGACCAGAAGCTGCATGTAGCATCGGTGTGAAAAGTTTTTCCTTTAGCTGAGAAAAAACTGTGAAAGTTTCTTCCTTTATCTGCATCGCTCAGTTTCAGAAGTGTCTTGAGGTTGTTCAGATTATCATGAATATTTATACAACCCATATTTTCTGAGGTATTTGCACTGTCCAGTTTTCTCAATATTATATTCTTTCTTCATTCAAGATAAATGGCCATGTTCACAATTTGCTTTCCTTGGTAACGGTATTGGTAATTCACTCATTGGCTCACATTTAATATTTCTAACTCTTTTTCATGAAGATGGACATTAGAAAAGAAGACTACGTTGTTGACACACATAGACACACTAGCTCGATTCAGCATCCTCTGTTACTTATTTTATTGGCTTGCCCTCTTTGGTACGTGTCTGACCTTATATATATTAGCAAGAAGCTTCGGCTGATGTTAATTTGATGCAGAGGGTGAAGGTTAAACATAAGGAGAATGTTCTATTCCCATCTGTTACTGTGGCCTTTAATAGTTAGTTGCCAACTTGCCATATATAAGATTTTTAGTTTTATGGCTTTGGGTTTTGAGAAATCACCAGATAAATGTGTGATGCACGTGACAACTTAGATTTCACCAGTGCAAACAAAGCCTAATCTTCTATTTTGTTTATGGAAGCATTAAAACAAAATAGGAAAAAACTAAACTTTTTACAAAGGACACCAACAAGATAAATACTTAAAACTCCTGCAGTACCATCACACCTATCATACTATGTTGAAACTCGCGTGTCTGTCTAGTACACTTAAAACCCGGTGAACCCACATGCAACCGAACAATGCCTGATAGAAATCGCCGTCTGGCCTCAGGCCTCCCACGACCAGACTCATGGCACTGTGGACCCACCCATGCTCAAAGCCCTTTCACCCTTGATTCCACTCGCGCGCGACGGTGTGATCGATCGTACGTGCAACCGACGGCTTGTGCTGTTGCACCAACGAACCACATGTGCAGACGCCTCGTCACCAACGACAGCAAACTTGTTCAGCTCGCAGCTCGCGACCCGAGCGACGTACGTACGCTGGACAGATCAGTGCCTCGCTGTTGCCGAGTTTGCCGCGTGCTGGCTACAAGATCGAGCCATAACGATCGAGCAAGCACGCTGGTAGTGAATAGATTGACTAATCCCCACGCCTTGCTCGTGATGACTGAGACTCTACATGCGGCGTGGATCGGATCGATGTACTTATGCCATTTAGATCTACTCCCTCCGTTTTAAAATATAAGATGTTTTAGCTTGGTAAAAAGAGTGTATCTAGACTTTTTCTAGTGTCTAAGTTTACTCTAAATCTAAATGAACCTAAACACTAAAAGAGGTCTAGATACACTGTATTCACAGAGTTAAAACACCTTATATTTTGAAACGGAAGGAACACGTACTAGTGTTTCCCGTAAGCAATAGGGAAAAAAATACTGTATGTCTTTCCACTCGATCGAGACACTATACTTGCCGTGATTCAGTCAACGGAACTGAAGAACCAGCGCCCATCAACGAGTTTCCATTCCAAGTGTGGAGTTGTACCAAAAAATGAATTTCAATTCAAATCAAATGTTGCTTGGTCGACATTCAGCTATATGTTTTCTAAAAAAAAAAAAAATTCATGTACACGCCGGGTTCGGTGCCCAACTCGCACGGCTCGCATGGTCCGTATTCCATAGGTAGGTACTACCTCTTCCCCTAGAAAAAGGCGTATAAACTTTTCGTGAATTAGAATAATGTATAAAGTTCAGCCAAAGTTATGGAAAAATATATTATGAATTATGACACTGTGTGGACATAATATGGTAATGCATGTCATGATGTATCTAATGGCATTGATTTGTCACGATAAAATTGATAGTTTTTAAATAAAATTAGTCAAAACTTACATCATTTCACTTTAAGAAAAGTATACATCATTATCTTATAGAACGCTAGAGAAATGAAAACCTCGCTGTCCGTCTAGTTTGAGCTCTAATTGGACCCAAGTTACTAATAGAGGAGTGGGGACCATCCTTTTCATCCTTTGCTTTTTGTAGTTTTTTGTTTGTTTTGTCTCCCTAGCGGCATCAGCGAGTTGGAGGCGACGATGACGTGTTTGCATATGGTCTGTCCTGCCTCTCCCTACCTCGTGGACGTCCGGTTCGGAGTCAACGAAAGGCCCGTGAGAGTTAACATTGTCGGATCTGTTGATTCTCTTCGGATCTCAGCAATTGGTGTGTCTATCAAATGGGATTTTTTTGCCTATGGGGATCTACAGATCGTCAATGAGCTTCATCGACGGTTATTTTTTCTTATTAGTCTCCGGGCGTATGTGGTCCTCTAACCCATTCAGCGACACCCCGTCCACGATGAACAACATTAGGCCGGCTCAGGAGGAGCGTCGTGTCGTCAAAACGGTATGGAGGTTGAAGACGAAGGGCATCTCGAGGATTTCGTTGTAATTTTTGCTGTTCTTTTGGTGCTTTGTACTTTTGTATGTTTTTAATGCCAGGTGCTTTGCGAAAAAATAGAAATTACAGATAGAGCAGATACTAAATAAAGTAGGCCCACGCCTTAGCCGTGGTGAATGAGACACGCTGAGTGCGGCTCGAAGACTCTCTAGCTTGTCTAATTATCTCGTTCAGACCGCTGGAAATGGAGTGACACGGAATGCATTATGGCATTCCATGTTCGTGTCTCGTTCCCTCATTTCGGTGAAAACAGTTGATGATGCATGTAACCCCTGTCAGGGTATGTGCCAGCACTGCCATGTTACCCACCCACCGATGAAAACACGCATGCATGCGCTGCTAATAATCTCTGCCGTACAACGCCATGACTGCTCTGTGCTCTCGATCTTGGCGGTTAGCACGAAGAGGAATGCGCTAGCAGCCAGCGACATTCCACTTGGTCATCTACTATTCCGGATCGAGCGAGCGAGCGAGCCGGCCGGTCTCACGCACAAGCTAGCAAGGTGCCAAAGCTCACCAACTACATGCATCTACACTGACTAGGCAGTACGATCGATGCATGTGTGATACGTACAGCTGATACGTGCCATGTGCTCCCTAGTCCATATCCGGCCGGTATCTCCCGTACTACGTGGCATCGTCTTCCATTACCTGGCCTGGCGCGCTCACATGCGATCGAGCGGGCACGGATGCAGCTAGCTGCACCCTGCAACCTCCACGATCCGAGACCAGGACCACGTGAGCCGAACCCAAACCATGGCGCGATGCGTGGGTGGGTGGATGCCGCCGAACGAGCAGCTGACATGTTAATGGAACAGTGTGTCTGTTGGTACGGATCGAACCTGCTCCATGCTCTGTACTGCTACTATGCATCCGCTTCACCCATCCTCAGGGCCGGCCCTAGGGGTGTGGCATCACAAACTAACTCATGATGATGTTTGTTTGAAAAAAAAAGATTGTTCTCCTTAAGAACTTGATGGACAATAGTAAATGAAGGATGGCCAAAATGTCTACGCCAGTGGAAGAGGATGGTCGGCTGGAACTGAGGACACGTCTTCCATAGTTCCATGGGTAGACGGCTGGGAGCAAACGGATAGATGACGATCATGGGTATGAATGTGCTAACCAATATGCATTATTTCCATACCCGACACACTCGCCGTGTGCACCAGATAGCGGTCATGAATGGAGAGAGTTTCTCCAGCTCCACGTGATGTGATCGGTCGCCCCAATGTCCATATACCAATAGGTATCGATGTCGTAGGACGTTGTTGTAGAATTCTTGTCTCACTATAAGAAGTATACGGTGATACATGATTCTCCATATTGGTCACTGAAAGATCATAGTTTTTAATCTGTGACCTTTCTATGACCAAATATAGTTGGTCAAAAGCTGAGCGTCACTAGTTAAACACCATGATCTTTTCTCTGAATTGGTCATAGACGTCTATGACCAAAATAGATGGTCATAGATTCTATGACCATAATATTTGGTCATAAGCTATGTGCCATGTCCACGTCCGATCCTACATGACCAATCCTACGTGATAAATCTGTGACCAAATCAAATGGTTGTAGATCAGATTCAGCCTAGTCCATTTTGATTCTTTAGACGGGCCAAGCCCAATATTTCTTGCCTATTATATTTTTTGCTTTTCAATTCTTGTGTGCTTCATAGGCCAAGCCAAATAACCTGGCCTTTTTATTTTATAGGTTTGGCTGGATCTGTACGTTGTTCTAGTCAAATTTTGTTGGGGTCGTGGTCTATTTAGAGCCCAATTAGCTTTTTGTCTATCTCGACCATTTAGACAGTAATAAATAACCAATATTACGTAAGCAGAGCCCAAATCACATTGGATTTCATGATGATAACCAAAATTAGTACATCTCTTACAATCATGACTAGTTGACAACATGTTGTAATATAATACAGCTACAAAAATATAACCATATAGTTACGTCACCTAGAAACATAATAAATTATAACTTTGCTGAATACTACTACTCTACACTTCTCCGAGAACGAAATCCTGATCCTTCCTCGTCCTAGAGCTCCTAGAATTCCAAAGTTATTAAACAATGTTATACAGTCAAACATGACAGAAAGAGGACATAAAAAGGATTCTTCTAATATTGCATCATCAAAGTATATTATGTTAATTGTACGCAACACATTACAGAAATAAACTGGACTAAGGTTCAAAACTATCACTTTAAAATGGATATGATCCTAGAACAAATCAGACTGAAGCAATTATTTTCCAACCCAACTAACTATATGAATTACTTCCAAAGCAGAAGCATAACTATAGCAGTACTCCTGATACCATACATGAAGTAGCAAGTTGCAAGGGTATAGATGTTACTGCTCCATGATTCAAATAGGCAAACCAATCATGTTATTTATACGGTCCCAAAAAAACATGAGTATGTTTTAGAATTTAAAACTAGCAGATAGTACATAAACAGGAGTATGTATGTGTGCACTGAATTTAACATAAGCTCTAAATTTAACATGTTGCAGTAGACTATGAGGCACATGCTGCCATACTCTAAAAATATGGAGTACCATATGTACCATATCTTGCACTTATGAGTATTGCTGAAAGTAGGCATTAGTTGAATGAGGAAAAGGTGAATAATGTAAATGCACTAGTAGGAAATTAGGTCATCTAAAATTCATTTGTATCACTGTAAGAAGAATAGTCAATAAGAACAGTATACAACAAGTTTGTACTCTATATTGTTAAGGAGTACATGCAACAAGAGAATCATAAGCGCAATGGTATCAAGAGAAGTAGCAAGAACAAGTACTCATAACAAGAGCAAGATGGTGTACTCAGATGGTCAAGCGAGAAGGAGTATATTGTCCCTCTGCCGGCCTAAGACCTCCATGACGAAATCCCGACAGCTCTGCTACCTCTGCCACCCTCCGTGTCCATCCACGTGCTCCAACACCTCCGAGTCCATCAACGAGTTCGACTAGCACCCCTGTCCACCTTCTCAGCGTCAGGATCACCAGCCTCTCCACCTACGGAATACGTCGAAATCTCAGGAGATTAATTAGAGAATATAAATAGGAGAAGACGTGCATACAGACTTGACTTTATAGGTCCATTAAGCTACAGCAAAAAAATATCACAGCATGACCGGATGAAGCTCCTATTTCTCAATCTTCAAAATATACTATCAAAGCATATATGATAGCAGCCTATAAAGTACTACAGTGATCTGAAGCAATCCTTCAAGCTCATATCAAGCTACTTCAGTGATCAATGCAATCCTGCTTATTACTTACACTAAACTTGACAAGATCTGAAGCATCTCTACACTAAACCTAGGTGCAAGGACCTCCCTCTAGCGGCGACCACGAACTGCGGAGGCTTGATAATCCACAAGTATAGGGGATCGTGTGTAGCCTTTTCGATAAGTAAGAGTGTCGAACCCAATGAGGAGATAAAGGTAGGATAAATATTCTCTCAAGTTCTATCAACCACTGATATAACTCTACGCACACTAAACGTTTGCATTATCTAGGAAATAAAACTAGAGCAACAATACGAGTAATAGAGATAGCTTTGCATGATAATAAATAACAAGAAAGTAAAGCTAGTTGTTGCAGTAATAAAATACACTAAACTAACAGAACTATGAGTGTGAAATAGTGGTGGTAATTGTGGTGGCTTTGTCCAAGTTTAAATAGCGAATAGATCGGGTTCATTATCTTCGATGCAGTTTTCTATGTGGGAGAGGCTAAATATACATGCGCTTCACTACTTGGAATTACATGTACTATATGATTGGATTGTTAGCAAACATCCGTAAGTACTAATCAATGTATCAAGGTTTCCCCAACCATAGCCTTAAGTTTAATGGTCCTCTTACTCCCATACATGCAACGTTCCGGTTCACGTCCTCAGGTTTCTGTCACTCCGGCAGAACTTCCCCTTCCTCTTACACATACTACAAATCCTATGATGTTTAATCCATGCGCGCACAAATATAATAGACACCAAAGGACTGTACCATATCAACATACAACTCTAATGAACCAAAGACGTTCAACCATTCAATCTAAAAACTAAGAAACTATGCAAACATGACATAGATCATAGGATTATAACTTATAGCATCAAACACCATGTTTACATAGGACGGTACAGAGGTGTGTGGGAGGATGAACCACTCATACTAGGAGGATTAGGTGATGAAGATGGCGGTGAAGATTGTGAAGATGGTGAAGAGGGCGGCGGCGGCACGGGGGACTCCTTCCCCGCCGCCGGTATCATGGGGGAGCACCGTCCCTTACCCCCCTAACTTGATGGCTTCTTGGGAGACCTCTCCCATGGAGATGGGATCCATGGGGGAGGCAAAAACGTGTCTTTGGTGGCTGCAAATTCGTGGGTGGAGATGCCCTGGGCGAATTAGGTTTCCTCCCTTTATATAGCTTCTCGGATTCCCGTCACCCCATCTTGGGTTGCAGTAAATCGGGTCTAAAAGGCCCGTCCGGACGTGAAATTTCCAACAACTTTGTAGTTGAAGAGTTTTTCGTTTGACGCCGTATTCGACCCTAAACGTGACCATCTTTAAAAAGAGTTCTGAGATAGATTTCTGGAAAAATCCTAATTTGACTCCAATAAGGTTTCCACTTGTATTCTTGGTAATTCCTACACATCAAAGTGTAAAACAAGAACATTGTGCACTTTTGCAACTATTAGTAGGTTAGTCCAAATAAATCATAAACTTTATACAAAAAGGAGTGTCAAAAGCATATTATTAGCATAAAACCATCAAAAATTATAGATACGTTATGGACGTATCAACATCCCCAAACTTAGTTCCCGCTAGTCCTCGAGTAGGTAAACGATCAAAACAATATAATTTTGAGGTGACACGCAGACAACACAATCTTGATCATCATTATTGTAAAAGTATTGATAACTAGGATTAAGGTACTTTAAACATGAATCATGAAAGATAGAGTTCTAACAATAAGACATAGCAACTATGTTGTAACATGAAAAGGCACAAACAAAAGATTCATGAATAACAATACTTTGTAAGACGTTTGTTTGTTTCACATAAACAAAGCATAATGAGAATGGTATTCAGCTTGTCCCTCATAGAGTAGCAAAACATAAATGCATAGGACACCTTCAAAGTTCATAAGGGTGACTAGCTACAAGTAGTTTAGGAACAAGCAATATCAAAGTTATGCGTTAATCAACATGTCTTGGGACAATGCACATAGAACTAAGAATGACAACTATGCTCTCTTAATTGGTGCATAAAGATAGAAGGTGGAGACTCAATATAAAAGTGGAAGAAAGGCCTTCATAGAAGGAAGCAGGTATTCAAGTCTCATAAAGAGCTTCCAAAAATTATGGTACTTATTAGCTTTCAGCTCTCATTGCCCCTATCATAAGCATCTTGAAGTGATTAAGGTTAAAGTGAACAAACTATGGAGTATATGTTTTACAAAGTATAAGTTGGAAATCTCATGTCCCTTGAATACGAGGGCCGCTCCTCATGCTACTCAAGTTTAGTTACCGGTAAGTTCTTGTCATAGTAAGCACATGTGTATCATAGAGAACCGTCAACGGGGTACCCCTTACCCAATGATACAGAAGAATCCCCATATCAAAATGACAAGGCAAGCAGACAACGAGCATCTCAGCAATCTTCTTATTTACCATGGGAAAATGGTGTTTTTTCTCTCTTTCCTCTTTTCTCATCTTTTTTTTCTTTTTTACCATGGCAAGCAGACAACGACCTGCACAACAAAACCACAGAACTCTGTCCCTAACTTGCGATGAGGTTGTCAATCTCACTGGTTTTGTTGAAAACAAAGGATTAAACGTATCGAATAGAAGGAGGTAATAGTTTGCAGAAAGTAAACACAAAGCAGTAAACAGTTGATTGTAGATTGAAAGTAAAAGAAAAGACCAGGGTCCATAGTTCACTATAGGTGGCTCTCCTTAAGATAGATAACATGCTGGGTGAACAAATCACAGCGGGGCAATTGACAAACATCGAGAAAGCATACAAGCATATACTAATCATCTTGACTCCTTTGAGATTCGATTGGGCATTACAACATTATACATAGACCGCCATCCAACTGCATCTATCACTAATAATCCACCTTCAGGTTATCATCCGAACCCCCTCCAGTATTAAGTTGCAAGCAACGGATAATTGCATTACGAATTGCGTGTAAAGTAAATAATGCGATTGTTCTATGAACAAAGGATTGTTGTTTTCTCCCTAGTAGCAACAACACATCTAGTACCTTAGAGATTTCATCACTTCCCATTACGAGGCATGAACCTACTATCGAGCATAAATACTAACTCTTGGAGTTGCTTGCATCTACTTGGCCAAGATAGCTACTAACAACGGAAAGCATGCAAGATCACAAATAACAAAGACATGATAGAATCAATAATCAATCTAAAATAGCATCTCAATATCCATCGGATCCCATAAACACAACATGCGAATTACAAATAGATGATCTTGATCATGAAGAGCTCACAAGATCTAGACATGATAGCACAAAGGAGGAGAACCAGCCATCTAGCTACTACATGGACCCATAGTCGAGATGAACTACTCACGCATCACACGGAGGCTTGCATGATGATGAAGAAGGCCTGTGGTGAATTCCCTCTCGGCAGGTGCCGGAAGAGCTTCAGATCCCTCTCGATCTAGGGATGGAGATGGCGGTGGCTACAGACTCTTTCGTGGAATTTTTGATCGGGTACGTAGGGTTTCTGTATCGGAGGCAATATATAGGCGGAAGGAGAGGCCGATTGCTGGGGCGGCAGACCACCTCGGCATCGGCCAGGCCTAGCCGCACGGCCAGGTGGTATGGCCGAGCCCTAGCCTATCTCCGTCTCGTATTCTGGCTCCTGATGTCCCTCGGTAAACTAATGACTTTGGCTTTTGTCCTGTCGAATTCCGAGAATATTCATTTTCTGACTCTCCTGGAACCAAAAATAGCAGAAAATAGGCAGCTGGCACTGTGGCTCTTGTTAATAGGTTAGTCCAAGAAATCATATGAAAAGTACTCCAAAGTGTGGACAAAACATAAGAAAGTAGATAAAATCAAGCATGGAACATCAAAAATTATAGATACATTTGCAATGTATCAACATCCCCAAGCTTAACTCCTGCTCGTCCTCGAGTAGGTAAGTGATAACAAGAAAGAATAATTTTTGAGATGACATGCACCATCATAAACTTGATCAAAATATTTGTAAAACATTCAAAGTTGGGATCATAGTACTTCAATCATAACATGAAAGAGAAAGTTCTAGCAATAAGACAAAGAAACTATGATGCAACATGGAAAGGCACAAACAAAAGATTCATGAATAACAATTCTTTTGCAAGACGTTTGTTTGTTTCACATGAAGAAAACATAGCATAGTGGCATTCAGCTTGTCCCTCATAGAGTAGCAAACATAAATGCATAGGACACCTTCAAAGTTCATAAGAGTGACTAGATACAAATAGTTTAAAACAAGCAATATCAAAGCTATGCATCAATCAATAAGTCTTGGGACAATGCACATAGAACTAAGAATGGCCACTATGCTCTCAAAGTAGGTGCGTAAAGATAGAAGGTGGATACTCAACATAAAAGTAAAATAAAGGCCTTCATAGAAGGAAGTAGGGATTCAAGTCTCATAAAGAGCTTCCAAAAATTATGGTACTTAATAGCTTTCAGCTTTCATTGCCCCTCTCATAAGCATCTTCAAATGATTAAGGTTAAAGTGAACAAACTATGGTGTATATGCTTGACGAAGTATAAGTTGGAAATCTCATGTCCCTTGAATATGAGGGTCGCTCCTCATGCTACTCAAGTTCAGTCACCGGTAAGTTCTGGTCATTGTAAGCACATGTGTATCATAGAGAACCGCCAACGAGGTACCCCTTTCCCGATGATACAGAAGAATCCCCATATCAAAATGACAAGGCAAGCATACAACGAGCATCTCAGCAATCTTCTTATTTACCATGGGAATATGGTGCTTTTTGCTCTCTTTCCTCTTTTCATAAACTCTTTTTTTCTTTTTCTTTTTTTCTCAATATGGGACTCTTTTTTTATAAGAAGAATGCTTCATAGACAGCTCATTATGGTTACGCTGCAGGTTCCCACCATGTCAACATGGATTAGACCAGCGGCCCAGGCGTTTCTCTAACACATATACATAACTCCATGGACTTACAAGCTCCCCTTTAATTTCACACCGACGACATCCATAGACAAAAGAGCATGATATCAACTAGGTACAAAGTACAAGTGCAATGTTGAAAGCGTTCCCCATGACAGCATGGTTCTGCTAATCCCCAACAAATAAGTGCAAGCATATACAACATAGACGACACAATGGTTCAAGTTTATTAAGGGCAAGAAAAGTAAAGTGTGTCATCAAGTTCGTGAGAGATTTAATCACTAGTTTTCTCATAACAAGTTTAATTTGGAAGGTAGATAAAAACATGAATATACTTGGAATAGCATATTCTAGTAGGTAGGTATGGTAGACTCTTTGGAATAACTTGGTTTAGGGAGTTGGATGCATGAGTGGAACTCATACTTGGTTGTGGAGGCTAGCAAAAGACTGGGAGCGACAAACTAAGAGAGCAATAATAGCTATAATCATGCAGAGTGACAAAACATCATTGATCAAAGCATAAAGTGATACTACAAGTTGAAAACTAAAGGATCATAAAGGCTATGGTGACTTGAGATAGTCATAACATGGTGTGAGCATGCGCCAAGTCAACCCAAATAAAGCATCAGAGGAGAATACCACAATACTATGCTTTAATATGCTAAAACAACGCATGATTCATCCAAGGCACATTAAACAATCTCAATTGTTTATAACAAGTCATGCTACAGCAAATAATACTAAGCATAAAGCCAAAACAATATCAAGCATGGCATGACAAAGCATAGGCCACAGTCAAAAACGAGCTCTTTTTACCACATAAGCATGAACTTTCCTCTTCTTTTCCAAACCAGACCAAACTATTTGCAAACTAATGTATGAAAGAGGGGGTCCAACCAATTTATTCAGAAAACTAAGCAAACCAAAGCAAACGAAAAACCAAAACAAAAACGAAAAAGAAGACGCTCCAAGAACAACACAACCGTGCATGAAACAATAAAAATGAAGCGTTTGGAAGAAACCTGGGATTTTTATTGATGAAGAAGGGATGCCTTAGGCATCCCCAAGCTTTGATGCTTGTACTTCTTGGATATTTCTTGGGGTGACACGCGTGGCATCCCCAAGCTTGAGCTTTAGTCCATCCTTCATCTTGTTACTCATTCCTTACATACACCTGAATTTTCCTTCATACAAAACTTCACACAATCTTTATTAGCAACATTAGTGCACTCAAGATAAATAAATCTTAAGGTTCAGTTATAACACCAAATAAACTTCCATTAGAACACTAGCTCCTGTAGCACTTCAATCAAAAAGCTCAATTCCCCAAAAGAACTCAAAAAGGAACCAACAAGAAGCAAATGCAGAAAATGGCAGGAATCTGTCAAAACAGACCAGCAGGTAAAGACGAATTTTTTCGAAGACCTTCTGTTGCTCAAATCAAAAAGTGTTGAACTAACGAAAGTTAGATAACAAACCTGGGGCAGAAGCACAAAAATTCACGCCTCAAAAAGACGTTCAAAGATTTTACACGATTTTTTACGGTGAAGCACAAAAATCTGTTTCGGGACAACAACTTTCCCAATCATTACTTCTCTCTCATTAGAGGTTACTCTTGGCACAAAAAGCAAATAAAAAGGATAAGGAGCGGTTATTACTGAAGTAATAACTTCCAAGATTCATCTAAAACTTTTGGGTTATCTCCCAATAAGTACTTTTCTTTAACGCCTTTAAGTTAGGCATAAGAAGCAAGAAAGAATCAAGTGTTCTCAAATGAAGAAGCATTAAAACCAAATTTCTTACCCTTACCTCTCTTACTTTTATTCTTAACCTTGGGGAAAATATGATTGTTTGGTGGAGAAGAAAGGTGCATGGTCCCCTTTCCCACATCTATTATTGTTCCAAGGAGTTCTAATAGGGACCTTCCAAGTGTAATTTGTCCTTTTCCTGCACATTCAATAACAAGATAATCAGTAGAAATCATTTGCCCAAGGATCTTTGTAAACACTCCTTCAGCTATTCCAAGAGGTAATATGGTAGCATTATTAGCAAGAGATATTTCTTTTCCTCCTTCAGTAAGCCCCCAAGTATTCAGAGATTCATAAATATCCTTGGGCATAAGACAAAATTCAGACATGATATCACAGCGGGCTTGAAAAGTTTCAGTGTTTATCTCAATCTTTACTGTAGGGAGCCACTTTGATGGCTCAGAATTTATTGGAACATAATTGTGATGCTCCCTAAGCGTATTATAGCAATCTTTTAAGCTAGTAGTGCTAGTCTCAAGAGTGTTCAACCTAGCAAATATTTTTGCGAAAGAAATATCAGTTTGGCTAGGCAAGTTGTAAGTGAGGATCAATTTCTTTATATCATTAATAGCACCATCCTCATTACATTGGAGGAAATCTCCTCCCACAACAGCATCTAAAGCATATCTATAGCAAAGAGCAATCCCAAGGTAAAAACTGCTAAGGAACAAGCTTTGAGTCATTTTAGGCTCAGTTTTTTCATGTAGATCAAAGATTCTAGAACAAGCTTCCTTAAAACTTTCCTCAATTCCTTGTTTAAAAGTGAAAATCATTTCCTCGGGTGACATAGTGATTGGAGCAAGGCTAGACATAGTGGCAACTAAAGATAGGAACTAATTTTTTGTGTTTTTGAATAAAGAAAGCAAACTAGTAAAACTAATTTTTTTGTGTTTTTGAAAAAGAAACAAGCAAACAAAGCAAAAAGAAACTAAGCAAAACAAAAACAACAAAGTAAAGAGATTGGTTATGAGGGACTCCCCTTGTGAATATGTCCTTGACTCCCAAGACAGCGCTTGGAAAAATGCTTGATGGCTCAATGCACGGCGGCCAGAAAAGTGCTGGTGCGTGGTTGATGTAGAGCTCGTTGGGAACCCCAAGAGGAAGGTATGATGAGCACAGCAGCAAGTTTCCCTTAGTTATGAAACCAAGGTTTAATCGAACTAGTAGGAGCAAGGAAACACCCCAAAGGTGTTACTAGCTAAGCTTTGGCAGGGCGCACTACCGGTGCTAGTAGCAACGTGGAGACCTGCACAACACAACCACATAACTTTGTCCCCAACTTGCGATGAGGTTGTCAATCTCACCATGTTTTGCGGAAAACAAAGGATTAAACATATCGAATGGAAAGAAGTAATAGTTTGCAGAAAGTAAACACAAAGCAGTAAACAGTTTATAGATTGTATGTAAAGAAAAGGACTGGGATCCATAGTTCACTAGAGGTGGCTCTCCTTAAGATAGATAACATGTTGGGTGAACAAATTACAGTGGGGCAATTGACAAACATCGAGAAAGCAATACATGCATATACTAATCATCTTGACTCCTTTGAGACTTGATTGGGCATTACAACATAATACATAGATCGCCATCCAACTGTATCTATGACTAATAATCCACCTTCAGGTTATCATCCGAACCCCCTCCAGTATTAAGTTGCAAGCAACAGATTATTGTTTTACAAACTGCGTGTAAAGTAAACAATACGATTGTTCTATGAACAAAGGATTGTTGTTTTATCCCTAGTAGCAACAGCACATCTAGTACCTTAGAGATTTCTATCACTTCCCCAGATTACCAGAGGCATGAACCCACTATCGAGCATAAATACTAACTCTTGGAGTTGCTAGCATCTACTTGGCCAAAATAGCTACTAACAATAGAAAGCATGCAAGATCACAAATAACAAAGACATGATAGAATCAATAATCAATCTGAAATAGCATCTCAATATCTATCGGATCCCCGCAAACACAACATGCAGAATTACAAATAGATGATCTTGATCATGAACGAAGCTCACAAGATCTAGATATGAAAGCACAAAGGAGGAGAACCAGCCATCTAGCTACTACATGGATCCGTAGTTCAAGGATGAACTACTCACGCATCACACCAGAGGCTTGCATGGTGATGAAGAAGGCCTCCATGGTGAATTCCCCTCTCCGGCAGGGTGCCGGGAAGAGCTTCAGATCCCTCCCAATCTAGGGATGGAGATGACGGCTGCTATAGACTCTTTCATGGATTTTTTGATCGGGCCCTTAGGGTTTTCGTCCCGAGGGCATCTTATAGTCGGAAGGGGAGGCCGAGGGGGTGCTAGGGGCCACCACACCACCCCTGGCGCGGGCCAAGCCTGGTCGCGCGACCAGGTGGTGTGGTCGGCCTCTGGCCCTTCTCCGTCTCGTATTCTGGCACTTGATGACTTTCAGAAAAATAGGCACTTTGGCTTTTGTCCCGTCCAATTCCGAGAATATTCATTTTCTGACTTTCCTGGAACCAAAAATAGCAGAAAACAGACAGTTGGCACTGTGGCTCTTGTTAATAGGTTAGTCCAAGAAATCATATGAAAAGTACTCCAAAGTTGGAACAAAACACAAGAAAGTGGATAAAACCAAGCACGAAACATCAAAAATTATAGATACATTTGCAATGTATCAAGCCACTATATCCATAGGTTACTACATCCAGAGAGGATGTCGTTGTGAATAGAAGGATGGGACCATATGGGTACAACATGAAGGGAGGGTATGTAGATACAATAATGTAACAAGTATCATATGGATCTATGTAACATCATCAAGCATCTGATTTATATAACAGGTATTATAGGCTAACAAGTATCATAAACATTAAAACAAGGCAGATTAATTGCACTTTTTCTCCATATGAACTTTAACAAGGCAGATTAATTGCACAGCAGAATCAAAGTTAAAACAAACGATGAGGCAAGGCGGCAAAATCTTACTTCTATGTGCTATTAGCTGCATCTAAACATTCTGCTTCAGATTACCATAGATTACATCTACAAGAAATTGAGTTTCCTACTCACACAACCTTTGAGAAATCTTCCAGTACAGAACCTTTGAGAAAACGTTCATATGTCATGAACTGGAAATATGGCAGCAGTTACATGCTAGGAGAGACTAGATCAGATCAAAAAATGTGAGTGAAGACTCACCTTTGTCTTGTCGCGCATCAGCTCCACCGTGCTCCCGTACTCCTGTACGTCACCTACAACAGCAACGCCACCCAGAACCAGATCAAACACAGTCCCACAAACAAATCTAATAGATCGTAGATCTTAAGATCCAGGAAGATGACCTCAAGCCCTTCTTCAGTTACAGGGCGGAGGCCCCGTGGTTTTAGATCTGGACCTGGTGGTTATTAGAAGCGCCATGGCGAGCACAAGGACAGATGTAGCCACCGTGACCCGGTGGTGCAGTGGGCGCGTCGATTCCTGTCATGTCTGCGCAAGGAGGAGATTGTCGGTTTCCCTTCACATAAGCATCACATTAGAGGGGGTTGAGGAAGAATGTAGACTGGTGGCTCAAATCGACAACCGCTGTCCTCTGGACCGGGACGTGTAGCGCCATCACCGCTGGGCGTGATGGAAGAGGACCAAGTGGAGAATTAGCCATGATGATTCCTACGGTCGCGAAAGGCGGGGCGATGTGGCATGGAGGTGGGGAGGTGAGCTAGCAGGTGAAGCTGAGAGAGGTAGGCGGCATGCACGCGCCACAAGATTTGGTGCTCATGAGCGCTAGTTGCAACAGAGGAAGAATTTAGTGGCGGCGTCTGCGAGATGAAGAACTGGAGTGGCGGCGTCTGCGAGAGGAAGAACTGGAGTAACTAGGGTTTGGGGGCTGGGTTAGGATCCTACATGGAGTGGCGGCGGTGTCTACATTTGGGGAGTGGAGGCCAAGATGCCATGTCATCGATCTGCACCGAAACTGACCCGGATCACGATCTCGTCCGTCCGTTCTACTCTGATCCAACGGCTCTCCTAACATATCATCTTTATTCAAGGCTCTAAACTAGTGTTACCCATCTATGACCATTTCGTGTTAGGAAATTATGACCATCTTGACATAATTGGTCGTAATTTTTCAAGTTTTGGACCTTCCCAAATTTCTTACGACCAGTTGATTCAGAATGGTCATAGATCTATGACCAAAAAATCCATGGTCGTTAAGAAAAGGTCACTAGTAAGCATATTTCTTGTAGTGTCTTCTCCTAAGTCACGGGCGTTGGTGGCTTGAATTTCCCCTCAAAGAGTTACAAGCACCGGAACACAATATTACTTTGGCACAAATCTGGCACACCGTATTTGGGCCAGCCTTGTATTTGTTGGAGCCACCCCCATTGTCACCATACCTGTGCGGCTGGTTCTCGATGAAGCTCGCACCGGCACGGCCATCTCAATGACCATGCCCACCGCCACCGAAGAAGTTACCGCCACTGCGCATGTTCCCGATGAAGAGGTTGCCTCCACCGTGCCCTACGTTGGACGTGGGGTTATTAGCCAAGACCCCTCCGAACTAGGAGTTGGGTTTTGTGCCTCTAGCCTCCCCTAGCGATCAAAAGATCGCATCAGAATTCGTTCTGCGAGAGCGGGACAATAGGTCTTGTCGTTGCAGCAGAGATGGTGGAAACAAATGGATGATACTCCATGTCCAATCCATTGAGGATTGCGGATATGCGGTCTTCAACCTTTTCCCCGTTACAACCATCTCATCCATGATTTATTTTATCCGGATGAGTAGACGGTCACCATCATCTCACCCTTCTTGGTGTTGGCGAGAAGCCCCCGCAGGTGCATTACCCGTGCCCTCGATTGCAAGGAGTATTCCACAGCATAGACAAACAAGTGATCTCCAAGACCTGCGCAAGTACCTCACGAGACAGTGATGACATACATCAAGTATCCTAGAATATGTTGATCATGGGCAATCCACAAACCATAGGTGGGGTTGGCCACCTTGGTAGTTTAACCCTCGGTTGTTACCTCCATGTCATCTTCTAGCGTCTGGTCCTGCCATTGTGGTAACCCATCAGCTAAGCACCGCGGATCACCGGCAGGACCTGGACCTTCCACATCAGGAAGTTGTCCCGAGTGAGTTTCTCGGTGACTAGATGCTCGATAGAGCCAAAGGTTGAGGAAGATGAGGATATCAAAGCTAGCGACATGGTGATGTGTTTGGCTCTAATAGAGAAAACCACACCAGCGGTCCTAATTGTTTTTGGATACCTTCAGTTTGGTTCTAAATCTTTGAAATTGCACATCTAGGTCATAAATCTTTCGTAACTGATTCATCTGAGGTTCTAAATTGGTTTTACCAACGTTGACCACTGCCATATCGGCACTAGGGCCCAGTAGGCATACCCACTACCATGTATATTTGCAAACAGCCTCCTAGATGTTATTTCTTCCAAATGACGATCCATGTGGATGCAGAACAAAGCGGGCAAAACCAAGTCTGGCCGTGACATCCGCACTGGTGCGGCTCTCCGTGTGTGCTCCGCCGCTCTAGGTTAGATGCCCTCTATGAGCTCGGGCACTGCCTCGTGCAGGCGAACTCCAAGAAGCATACCCTTGGCACCAAGGCAACCGATGACAACGAGTTTTGTCTTTGCTCCCACTCTCCCACATGCGTGACCATGGATAGTCGGCTCCATGACGCCCCCTTACCGTTGTTCTCAATCGCATCGATATCTTGGCTACCCAAGCTCATGTACATGACGGACCGCCCCGGCTGGCCATCGAGTCATGCCATAAGGGACTGATTGAGGGTAGGGACGATGTGCGGCAAGGATGGTGTCTCAGAGGAACACGATCAGTGTGTCACGTGACGGATTGGGGTAGGGCACCATGTTGTGGAGGTCGTGTGCATTACGGCTGTCGTGGCCTCGCACCGGAACCCGAACTTCTCAGCTGCATGTTGTGCCTATGCCCCGTCTCTTCCTCATTGCCACTAGGATAGAACGAAGGAGGTGCTCTACGACAGCTGAATAGCCACGCATTAGCATGACACGCAGGGCATGGCCTCTTGTACTCATGTGCCCTACCCTAAAACGCCGGTAGATTTCCCTGCTTTGCACGCACGAGCCATGAGCATGCAGCTCACGCGGCGGGATGCTCCCCTCCCTGTGCGGCCCGCGTGCTCTAGCTCCGGCGGTATCCTCGGGTGAGACTGCGCAAGCGAGGTGCTCGACACAATGTCCATGAAAAAAAGTCTAATGTGGGGGCTTTTCGCAAATATACATGTTTGGGTGGTGCCAATCGTGGGCCCTATAGTCGGCGTGGCAGTGGTCAAACTTCCACATAGTATGGTTAAAGCGGTCCGAGAAAAATAGAACCTTAGGTGAATCACTTACGAAAAATTTAGGAACTAAATGTGCAATTTTAAACATTTAGAACCAAACTGAAAGTACCAAAAAGAATTAAGACCGCCGGTACGATTTTCTCACTCTGATACCATATAAAAATCGGTTATTCTAATAAAAGGACGTGCACCAGAAACAACTCTCGTCCGGTGCCATGTCATTAGCATCTTAGTTTATAAGGGAGCAAAAGCTAACAACATTATACATGCAAGGAATCTTTTCCAAATCCAAAAATTTTAAATGATTTATCTTCTAAACCGTCGATCCGATTGATGATCCATGTTCACTGTTGGGTTCGTCTCGACGAGTACTTTAAAACAAGATTCCATCTTCATTTCTTTACAAAATATATATTTTTTTCATCACCAGTTGTCAGATTACTGTACTATAGCTACCAGAATGATAGTTAATGGTTACCAACTAAATAATACACCATCACCAGATAATTTTTACATGTTTTCTAATGATAACAATGATTTACATGTACAGAAAGTAGCCACTTGATCCATTCTAAACACGTAAAATAGTGTATTACGATCATATAAGTATTATATTGTTGAGAAAAGAAAGTTCAGAAACCTCTGGTAACCAGTTGATTTTAACCTGATAACCAGTTTCATTGTACCTAGAGACCAAGTGATCATAATCTGGCAAATAAGGGTCAAAAAAATATTGTTAAAACCTATCAACATGAGATCTAATTTCGAAGATCTCAGCGTAACAAAGTCAACCGTGAAAACAAATCTGAATTTCGAATTACGGTTCAAGAGATAAAACATTTTAAAGTTTAGAAACGAAAAGGAATCCAACGTGGCAGGTGGAACACATGATACGACATGTGACTGAAATCGTCGCCGCAAGAATTTGATCAATCTTTCACGGTACAAGTAATAGAGATACCTTGCAAAATCTAGTAATAGCAGCAACAACACAGTCTAGCAGATTAGTTTACGTAAGATGCAAACAAATCCAAACAACAAGCAAGCAAACCCTAAACCTAGAAATTACTTGGACGATCCAAATTGGAATCACGTACAAACTAGAGCAGCTCTCCAATCCACACGCACGACACAAACCCTAGATGAGATTTTTAACTCACACGCACCAAATTGGTCGCCAAAACCATCGTGGCGTTTTCTGTATCTTTAATCACGAATAAAACTTGTCCAACCCTAATACACGACCGAACTGATCCTATATATAGTGCGTGCAAGCACTGACCCAGTTACAATTTAATATTGGACTCCAAACCAGTTGAAAAATTACTCACAACAAAATCCAACTAAACAATCTAGTTGGCCCTTTTATATCTCACAGAGGAAAATACCAAGGAGAGCAGAACTAGTACTCTAGAAACAAAACAGAAGCTGATTTAAATACTACTCGTGCAAGTAGGAACCGAAATACCAACATGCACTAGCGCACTGTCAGCATAGTCTTTGAGACTAAGTTCAAGTCAAATTGATTTGAATTTGACCCACCAGAATATACTTGCACGGTGTTCTAAATATAGGCTTCACCTTATCCTCCGGAATAATTTGTACTTCAGCTGAAATATTGCATGCGTCTTGATCCAACTTTCCACCATTGTCGGCGCGAGCGATAATGCGTCGTCTAGCTGGTATGAGGTACCTTGCAGCCTTAATGGAATTATCAGGAGCAGTAAAGAGTACCTCATCATCCTCCCTCCCTTGAAGGCAAACCGTCCTCGGTTTTGATCTATACCTTGCAGACTTTTTCTTGAACACCTCGACGGTACACTTGATATCCTTTGCTTCTTTGGGGAGAAGAGTATAGAACTCATCCTTATGCATAAATGTGTATATGTTTGTGCGTCCATGGGGAAGTGCGTTGACATGTGTTGCCACGAACGTCCCAATAAAAGATGACAAACATGAAGTGGTAGAACGTCGCACTCCACTTTATCAACATATCCATCGATTGAAAAAGGAACTTTCACTCTATGGGTGACCTTCAACTTGCCCACACCATTGATCCATTGCATATAGTAAGGCTTCGGATGCTCCCATATAGGCAAAGAAAGAGACTCTACCACATCCTTACTAATTATGTTGCTTGCACTACCACCATCAACAATCGGTTTGCACACTTCTCCTTTGATAGTACATGTAGTTTGGAAAATGTTACGTCATTGGCCCGGTTCAACAATAACCTTGTCGTCTCTCTGAACCTTATGCGCCATCAAGCTCGGCACATTAAGTTCATGCCAACAATCCAAAGCATTACCATCATTATTTTCAGTAGCATCCTCTAGTGGAGGCATCTCATCTTTAGATTCCGAAACATATGCACCATCAACAAGCAAAATCTTTTTCTGATTCGGACAAAGGCGCATTTTGTGGCCTCGCCCCCGTACTTATGGCATATAATATTGCTGTGATGAGACGTACTCGATGCAGCTTGTGAAGCCTCCTTTGGTGCAGCAGCTGCCTTGCTATTTTCAATGCTAGTCGACTTATAAGAAGCAGCCGGTTTAGCACTAAACACACCATCATGAGAAGCGCCACGTCATCCATTGTTGTAAGTCGGACGACCCTCAGCAACTTGCTTCTCTAAGACCCAATGTTCAACACATTCTTCTTAATGAAGTAACTCATGTATATCATTATACTGTATCAAATCAACAAAGTCACGGATCTTTTCCTCCAGCCCCTCAAAGAACCAAACCATGGTTGCCTTAGGTGACTCACATACTGCTGTCCGGATGATCAATACTTGCATATCTTTGTAATATTCAGCAACTGATTTTGTACCTTGCACAAGACGACGTAGTTTGCTATGAAGTTGTCGAGTGTAGCAAGCAGGCACAAACATCTCCCTCATGACACGCTTCATGTCAAGCCATGTTGCCGATCTCTCCCCTGTACGGTTTTTATTATCCCACCATACGAGAGCATATTCAGTAAACTCCATAGATGCAACACATACCTTCTTTTCTTCGGAATAATTGTGGCCATCAAAAATCTAATTAATGTGCATCTCCCACTCCAAGTACTTCTCCGGATCAGAACGTCCTGAGAATTCCGGTATGGTTAGCTTTATTCGACCAAGACCGTCGTTATCCCGAGCAGCTTCACCATCTAGGTTGAGCCGCTAGCCAGCACCATGGCGAGCCTCAACACCTTGTCGTGGTCGGCGTTGATGGCCTCCATGAGCATTAGAAAAATTAGAAAGATCATCATCAGAGTGGTCTTGGTTGCGTGCCGGTGAGCGGGACTGTCAGGGTGCCGCATCTGTTGCCTATAGATGCCAAACAACCGTGGTCAACCTATTAAGGCTCTTTGTCACCACTCGCAAACTATCATCCTGTTGGTGATCACTATTCGTCAAGCGCACATTAAGCCTGTCCTCGACACCTGTAATATTTGTAGACAAATCTTTAACTTTTGTGCGAAGTTTTATATTGGAACTTTCGATCGACATCAGCTGGATACGCAGATCTTCAGTTACTTCTGGACCCAAAGAAATTTCTCCTCCGTCTAGATCAGAATCCTCATGCAGCGACATCTTGACACACAAGATCAAATTAGCAATAGCCGAGAAAAAACTTGCTCTGAGTACCAAGATGATACGACGTGTGACTAAAATCGTCGTTGATCGATCTTTCACGGTACAAGTTGTAGCAATACCTTGCAAAATTCAGTAGTAGCAACTAGTATCGGCAACAGCACATGCTAGCAGATTAGTTTACGTAAGATGCAAACAAATCCAAACAACAAGCAAACCCCAAATCTGGGAATTACTTGGACGATCCAAATTGGAATCACGTACAAACTGGAGCAGCTCTCAAATCCACACGCACGGCACAAACCTTAGATGGGATTTTTACCTCACACGCACCAAATTGGTCGCCAAAACCATCGTGGCGTTTTCTGTATCTTTAATCACGAATAAAACTTGTCCAACCCTAATACACGATCGAACTGGTCCCATATATAGTGCATGCAAGCACTAACCCAACTACAATTTAATATTAGACTCCAAACCAGTTGGGAAATTACTCTCGATAAATCCCAACTAAACAATCTAGTTGGCCCTTTTATATCTCACGGAGGAAAATACCAAGGAGAGCAGAACTAGTACTCTAGAAACAAAACAGAAGCTGATTTAAACACTACTCGATGCAAGTAAGAACTAAAATACCAACATGCACTAGCACACTGTCAGCATAGTCTTTGAGACTAAGTTCAAGTCAAATTGATTTGAATTTGACCCACCAGAATATACTTGCATGGTGTTCTAAATGTAGGCTTCACCTCATTCTCCGGAACAATTTGTACTTCAGCTGAAATATTGCATGCGTCTTAATCCAACTTTTCACCATTGTCGACGCGAGCGATAATGCGTCGTCTAGCTGGTATGAGGTACCTTGCAGCCTTAATGGAATTATCAGTAGCAGTAAAGAGTACCTCATCAACACATGCATGCATACATGTCTGAGTTACCATATTAAATATGTGCCCACGAAATGTTAATCTGAGACACGTGCCCTAGATAGCATAGTCCCGTAAAAATAACTTGTCGGAGTTTTAGTCTCAATCTCGGATGCTTGCGTTAAATCGAGTCCAACAAATTTACATAAGAGATTACAACTAGCCCCCCGCTGTCATCCCATGCACATACGTACTCCCTCTGTTTCAAAATATAAAATGTTTTAGTTTTATAAAAAAATGTATCTACTCCACTTTTAAAAATGATCTAGATACACTCTCTTTACAAAGCTAAAACATCTTATATTTTAAAAAAAGAGATTAGTAATACGTTACCCACTTACGAAGCACATGCATGCAATGCTTGCAGCGCTGCTATTCTTTGCCGTGCAATGGCATGATCGCCCTCTCTTGGCGGTTAGGTTGGCAGGGAGAAGGATGGATTTTTTTACAAATATGTCCACCTGTAAAACTGTATCGCCAAAATTACCCTCTGTCAACAGCGTTTGTCAAAAATGTCTTGGCGGAAAGTGGAAAAGGCACCACGTGGTACCTCCCGCCACGAAGTGTGGCGGCGCACATATTTCGCCCTGGTGACAGGCGGGAAGTGCATCCCACCTTAGGGGGTGGCGCGAGGAGCTGGGGCCCACACCAAGAGCAAATCACCATATTACCGTCCCTGCTAAACTCCTAGAATTCACACTATTATTGCGGGAGAATGGCAAGTTAACAACCCAATCAATTTATCGCTCACGTGCATGCGTTGACCAAATCCCAACAATTTCACACGGAAAGGGAAAGAGTAATTAAAGGGGTAGGTGAAACCAAGCGGTTCACAAGAAGAAGGGGGGGCCACGGGATGCTAATTTAATCGGGGCAATTAAACCGAAAATTAAATGCTAATTGAGCCAGCATAGGATGCTAATTAATCGGGGCAATTAAACCGAAAATTAAATTCTAATTGAGCCAGTAGGAAACCGACGCTCTGCTCCGACGTGGGCCCCAGATCCTACCGCCACTCCCATAGGCGGGATGGCCTTCCCGCCTGCGCCCTGGGCGGATTATTCGTGCCGCCACAGTGCATGGCGGAAGGTACCACATGGAGCCTTTCACCTTCTGCTGGGGCATTTTTGACAAACATTATCGATAGAGGGTATTTTTAGTAATACAGTTTTGCAGATGGACATATTTGTAAAACAAATCAGAAGAATGCGGTAGCAGCCACCGGTCACATTTCCCGAGCTGGTCTCACTCTCAAGCGCGCACAAGGAGCCAAAAGTCACCAACGACATCTGCTACACTACGCCCACTCGCTCAGCAAACTCGATGGGGGCAGTGCGATCGATTGATGCGTGATACGTACAGCTGATACGTGACATGCACTCAATAGTCCATATCTGATACCTCCCGTACCACGTGGCGTCGTCTTCCATTACCTGGCGCGAGTCACATGCGAGCGGGCACGGATGCAGCTGCCACTGCTGACATACTCTACCAGATCAAGCGGCGCTGCCTGCCAACCTCCTCGATCGGAGGCTAGGACCACGTGAGCCGGACCCAACCATGGCGCCACGGAGTAGCTGACATGTTAATGGAACAGTGTCTCCGGCCGGTACGGATCGATCGAGTCCCATTCCCTGCAACACTGAAGTACTGTAGTATTAAAACTGGGCATCTACTTCGCCCATGCGGGTGACCTATAGAGTGTCTATGTTGGTGTGTAGTCTGGAGAATTTGTTTTCTATTTTTTTTTAAATACTGGGAAGGGACCGGAAGGTCGATTCTGCATTAAATCAACAGTGGTGGTTACGGAGAAGCCATGAGAGAAGATAAAAATTACACATGGGCTATATATACATGTTGTTACAACAGTTCACGTGTTTTATCTACTACGAACGGATACGTACCTGAGCGGCAGCCCCAGGCGATCGGCAAGAGAAGAGCCAAACCTATCTAGGGTTCTGTCCCCTTGCCGGTGACGTCGCCGATCCGCTCTGTCTCCGGTGATCTTAGGGCCTTGGAGGCGTGGCGGACCATGGCCTCTCGCCGGCTGGAGGTTTCGTTTTTCGTTTAGCCCTTTTTCAGTATCTTTTTCGGGATGTTGAGGCGGCGGCTGCGTCCTGAAGTCAGAATAAGGTCCTCCCCGCCCTATCCTCGCTCCGGTGATCCATCTAGCGCCGGCGGAGGGCGCATGGAGTCATGTGTCCGGCGGATCTGTTGGGATCCGGTCGTTTTCCGTATCCATCGGTGTGGTTTGAGGTTAGTCTCTTCCAATCTACGATTGTCATCTTCGGCGATGGTTGATTCTCTAGTGCGCTGGTCCTATGGGGTCTTAGCACGACGACTTTCCGTCTGTCTACTACAACAAGCTCTACTACGACAAGCTTTGCTCGGCTCCGGTGATGGAGGGGTGAGGACGGCGGCGCGCCTTCGGCTCGTGCTAGTGTATGTAGTCGTCGCTAGGTGGTCCAGTGACTTATTTGTAATTTCTATTACTCGTATGGCTCTTTGTACTGCTGTTGATGGTTATTAATAGATTGGTGAAATTTCGAAAAAAAAATTTACACATGGGCTCTGAAAACTTGCACTATGCAGCATACAAACTATTGCCCAAAAACAATCGGGACCTTGACCGCCTACGATGAAGCGTCGCCGCACCTGGCCACCTCCGCCTGCACCGGGGACTATACCACTTGGGCCTACAGAGGTGTGGAGTGCCAGGACGACGAGGGAGGAACTCTGTGGAGGAAGAAGCTGCTGGGGACTATGCCTAGCCGATCTCGGCCAACCCTATGGCCATGGATAGCGGCCTCCGTCTGGAGCCGCTCGGGAAGTTCAAAGACTGCAGAATCAAGGCCCGCCGCCGCAGGCCTTCCCATCCCCCATCGTAGAGTAGAAGCCCTACCAAGCTCCCCCCGTCCTCCCTCGCCGCCACGGCCGGCCAAGGACAGGAGGAGAAGCAGAGCGCTGCCCATGATGAGGCACAAGCGCTTGTTGAAGAAGAAGATCGCAGAGATCCCTGCCGCCGCCGTCTTCCACCTTAGAAGCAACGCGCAGAGATCCCATGGCACCCGACCAGCGTCGCGCCCAGACGCCAGCACGGTAGAGCTCCGTCGCCAGACCTTATTGGCGGAGATCTCCGTCGCCCTCGCCACCGCCCATGACACCTCCTGCCACCAGAGGAACGCGACGACGATGAGAAGCTTTGGCACACACCAGAGCCGGCCGGCAGGGCCTGGTGCTCTAGTCCCAAACTTACCCACATCAGGGGAAAGCCACCTACCACTACAACCTATATCTAATCCGGCGCATCTCCTTCGCCCTCGCTGGCCGGCAACGCCGCCTCGAGCAGCTCGGGATCTGCCCGGCTCCGCTTCTTCGACTCTCAACAGGAGCTGGGTGGGTGGGAGGGGAAAGGAGAGGTTTATCCGGCGCATGAGATCTTTTTTCTTAACTCGCACAATTTGGTGGACACAAGTTAGCGGTATCACTGCTCACCGGTGACACCGATCCAGACAGTTTGATGGAGAAATCAACAATAATCATAACTTTTGGAGAATGTTTTAGGCCTATATACATTCATTTCACAAAAGATAAACATGTTATATTTCGAAACAGAGAGAGAGTATTACAGGCGTCCATTCACCTAGATGTCCGTGGACAATACACACAACTTCGGCAACGTAGTTGAAACAAGATAAGATTAGGATCGCATGGACAACGGCCAAAAAAAAAAAAAAACTCCCTCGTGTCAAAATAGTATACGAAATTAGAGATAAACTTTTTTAACTCCAAGTCTCTCCCCCTCATGTACTTTTATATATACCTCACGTGGGTGAAGGAAATGAACACACCAAAATATATGTCCAGAAATGTAACTTGGGTTTGTCTATATTCATATGTATCTAAACACCAAAACATGTATAGATACTCCCTCCGTTTTAAAATATTAGATGTTTTAGTTTGTGAAAGAGTGTATCTGGACCCCTTTTAGTGTGTAGGTTCACTTAGATTTGGAGTAAGCCTACACACTAAAAGAGCTCTAGATACACTCTCTTCACAAAACTAAAACATCCTATAGTTTAAAATGGAGTACATGCGAATTTAAACGAACCCAAGTCACTTATTTCTACACGAAGGGGGTACTTCTCAGTTTCAAAATAAGTGTTTAAATTTATCTAGATTCGCACGTATATAGTCACGTTTTTTATTAGATACATGTAAGTGAGACTTCTCGCGCGTGTGCCGCCGCATCGATGTCCGGTTTCTCACGAACTAAGATGTCAACTGGGATCCTACCTTGGTCCCACTTTTATTTTATTTTAAATTTTATAGTGTCTGAAAATCTTAAAATGAACTGGAGGGGAACACTTAGGTGGAATTTCACTCCACACCTATCGCGAACCATGACAGGAGCTGGCCAACTAACAAAATACTCGATCGTCATTAGAGTCGTTGCCGTTTCCAGGCCTCGTTGCCATGTTAGTCTGCAACAAATGTCGGACGTCGATACTCGATCGTCATTAGAGTCGTTGCCGTTTCCAGGCCTCGTTGCCATGTTAGTCTGCAACAAATGTCGGACGTCGATACTCGATACTAAAGCATACCGTACAGTTCTCAACAGTCCTAACCCGCGCGTGGGTGGCATGTAAAACCCTTCGTGTCCGCATATCGATCCTGTGCGCAGAGCATAACCGAACAGAAGCATATGGCTGATGGAGAACAGCTCGCTAGCAGAACGTACTCCTCCTCTTGTTAAGTTCTCAGGCCGGCCTTGGTAGTGAGGCCGTCTCCGACAATAATCCTCTTGTTAAGTTCTCCGGCCGGCCTTGGTAGTGAGGCCGACTCCGGCAATAATCTCGCCGTGTTTGTCCACTCATTCTGGTGGTGTGGTGATGCTTTGCAGGGTTCTCCGGCCGGCCGTGGCGGCGAGGGGAGCGGCTTCTGCAGGGCGCCATCTACTCCTCCTCGAGGGTGGGGAGAGTCTTTGCTGTTGATTCGAGCAAATCCACTGGCGACCGTCGTTGTCACAGTGATCCGTGGCCAGAAGGGCGGCCAGTTTCGACGCCATGGAAGCGTCTCTTCAACCTCCAGTGTGGAGCCCCCCCCCCTGGAACCTTGGGCCGGAGATCCCCATCTTCTCCTCGCCAAGTGGTGCGTCCCCGGCGGCGTCAAGGTGGCCGACGACCAAGATTCATCGTCGGTGGAGAGGGAAAAGGACATGATCGCGTTTTCTATCCTAGTTTTAGGGTCCTCCTTGTTACAATCGCGACAAGAAGATAACGAAGAACGAAAACGAAAAACACAGATGCAACTCTAACAAAGAGAGGAAAAAACCACGGGCGCCAGCCAGCGAAACTTCACTATATCGAGGAGTGTTTACAAACGTCGGGGATTTCACAGATGCAACTCTTCCAACCGGCGGCTTACAAGGGGTTTATATATCGGTGGAAACCTAGGTCTTCAACGATCCGTACCGTACCGCGGGGGGGCCTCGCTCCACTCGTCAGAAGTTGGCCTATACTTTGTAGAATTTGGATCAACATATAACAAACTCCACCTTGAGACAAATTCCTCCTTGTAGCATGAACAGCAACCATCTCCCTGAACAAACAAAGCAAATACTTTCGGCGCCAGTAGCCACTTGGGCTAATCAGTTAAACCAACTAAGTTCGAGCAAAGCTCAAACTTAGCAACAGGAACAGGTTTAGTCATCATATCAGCAGGATTATCATGAGTGCTGATCTTGCATACCTTTAATTTACCTTGAGCAACAATGTCTCTAACAAAATGGTACTTGACATCAATGTGCTTAGTTCTCTCATGGAACATCGATCTTTGTAAGGTATATGGCACTTTGGTCACAAAAACAAAGTAATGCAAGAATCATCTCCACAAAGCTCAGCAAACAAACCTTTCAACCAAGCAGATTCTTTGCAAGCTTCAATAGCCATGTATTCAGCTTGATAGTAGATTGTGCAACAACAACTGCAATGTAGCCTTCCAGCTAACAAAGACAACCTCCAACATTAAACACATAACCTGTGAGGGATCTTCTCTTATCCAAATCGGCAGCAAAATCTGAATCCACATAGCCAACGGTCCCTCACCGGGTCCCGCCAAACCTCAAACAAGCATTGGAAGTGCCAAGAAGGTACTGAAAACCCAACAGCCTTCCAATGTTCTTTACCAGGATTAGCCATGTATCTACTTATCAAACTCATAGCATATGATAAATCGGGAGAACAAACCATGGCATACATCAAAGAACCAACACACTAGAATATGGCACCTTTGACATGTACTCAAACTCTTCATCAAGAGTAGGACATTGAGAAGCTGACAATTTAAAGTGAGGAGCAATAGGAGTACTAACTGAGTTGGCACCATCCATATTAAAACGATGAAGAACTTTCTTAATGTAACTTTCGACTAAGAAATAACAAACCAGATTTTCTATCTCGGGTAATCTCCATACCTAAGATCTTCTTAGCGACACAAGATCCTTCATCTCAAACTCACTACTTAGGTGTGCCTTCAAAGTAGTGATTTCTTTCATGCCCTTGGCAGCAATTAACATATCATCAACATATAGCAAGTATATAGGTGACCCATCAACAAACTTGATATAAACACAACTATCATATTTAGACCTCTCAAAACCATGTGAGATCATAAATGAATCAAACCTTTTATACCATTGTCTTGGAGATTGCTTTAAGCCATAAAGAGACTTCTTTAATTTGCACACAAAATCCTCTTTACTGTGCACTATGAACCCTTCCGGTTGGTCCATGTATATTTCCTCATCAAGCTCTCCATGCGTAAAAGCAGTCTTGACATCTAACCGCTCAAGCTCAAGATCACATAGCCACAATACTAAAGAAAGTACGAATGGAACTATGCTTCACAATGGAGAGAACACATCATTGTAATCAATACACGGAATCTGGCTGAACCCTTTTGCTACTAACCTTGCCTTGTACCTTGAAGGCTCTTTGGGAGATAGACCTTCCTTTTTCTTGAAGATCCACTTGCAGCGGACCGCCTTCTTTTGTTTAGGCAAGCGCACAACATCCCATGTGCCATTTTTCTCAAGCGATTGCATCTCTTCTTGCATAGCAGATGCCCACTTCTCATGATCAACGGATGCAATGGCTTCATTATATGTAGCAGTTGAGAATCGTTCTCCACTGCTCAAAGACAACTCAAAGCATAATGTACAAGATTACACTCTTCAATTAAACGACGAGGTGGAACTATGTTACGTCTCGGTCTATCAGCGACAATAGATTCCTGTGGCTGCTGCAAAAGCGATAGGTGAGTCTTTGAACAACATCATCATCAATATTTTCCTCATGAGTATCATCAACAACAGCATTATTATCAACAGTTTTCTGGGTGCTCCACACACGAACTACCTCCTCTCCAATAGCAACAGGAGAGGGATCTGATGGCAAGTTGTCATGATACATAACGGATTCATTGAAAACAACGTTCCTACTCAACAAAATCCTTTTTGTTTCAGGGTTCCATAGTTTATATGCCTTAACTCACGAACCATAACCAAGGAATATGCACTTGTGACTCTAGGCTCTAACTTTCCATTATCAACATGAGCATAAGCGGTGCAACCAAAAACTCTCAAGCTGTGAATAATCAGCAGTGAACGACCATACCTCAATAGGAGTTTTCTTCTCAAGTGGAATAGAAGGTGACTGTTGATGAGGTAACTTCTGTTGTGTTGGGCTTCAGCCTGAAACGCCTATGCATACCGCATTAGACAACATACAACGAGCCCTCGAGATGATGGTTACATTCATGCGTTACGCCACGCCATTCTCACGAGGAGTATATGGGATGGTGTGATGCCCGATCATGCCATCTATCGCAAAACTCCTCAAACTCATTAGAACATAATTCCATACCATTGTCAAGACGTAGTACCTTTACCTTCTTCTCGGTCTGTTTTTCAACCATAACTTTCCACTTCTTAAAAGCATCAAAACATCGATTTATGCTTGTAAAATAGGGCCACACCTTTCTTGAGTAATCATCAATAATAGTAAGCATATAATTAGCACCACCAATAGAAGTCTTACGGACGGACCCCATACATCAGCATGCACATAATCTAATATGCCTTTGGTGCTCGACCCTTACTTGTTACAATTGTTACAAGAGAAAGAAGAAGAACGAAAAAAAAAACAAGGAGACAGATTTAACGGGAAAAACCTCTCCAACAAAGAGAGGAAAAACACCGCCAGCCAAATGAACTTCACTATATCGAGGAGTGTTTACAAACGCCGGGGATTTCACAGATGCAACTCTTTTATGCTTACCAAAGATGCAGTGCTCACAGAACTCAAACTTACTCAAGTTGCAACCATCAATCAGCTCTCTCTTGACCAACTCTGCCATGCCTTGTTCGCTCATATGCCCAAGACGCATATGCCATAGATGTGTTTTACCACAATCATCGTAATCATTAGAAGTAACAAAGCAGCAATACCGGGCAAAGTGCTACCTCTAAGAACATATAATTTAGCAGAATTCATATCACCTATCATGTGAATAAGAGAACCTTTTGATACCTTCAGAACTCGATGCCCACCGGCATACTTGTATCCATCAACGTCCATGGTACTCAGGGAGATCAAATTTCTGGCCATGCTTGGTATGTGCTTCACCTCACTCAACGTGCGTGTCACGCCATCATGTGTCCTAATCTTAACAGATCCAACACCAACGATATGGCATGGGTTGTCATTCCCCACACGCACAAAATCTCCGATCTGCAGACTCATATGAATGAACCAATCTTTGTTACAGCAAATATGAAACGAACATGCAGATCAAGTATCCATTCATCATCACGAGAAGCACAAGCAGCAAAAACAGCTAAGCATTCACCATCGAACTATCGAAACAACGAAGCCTTACCATTGCCTTGATCCTTATCTTTGGTTGGTAAGTACCGTTCCTTTTCTCCTTATTCTCAGCTTCCAGCAATCATCAATAACATGATTAGATTTCTTACAATACCTGCAGAACTTGTCCTTTCCTTGGACTTGAACGACCTCTGCGTCTTTGCTCTTATCTCGGTTGCCATGGTTGTTAAATCTCTGCTCGGTCCGCCACGAACCTGCGAGCTTCAGCCTTGGAGGACGCCCATCTCTGCACCATAGATTTCATCTTTTCCCTCTGTTTGAGGGCATCTTGCACTTCATCAAGGGTTATCTTCTCACGGCTCAACAACATTGTATCACGAAAGTGTGTATAAGAACTAGGCGTGAGCATAAGAGTAATAGGGCTAGATCCTCATCATCATATTTTACTTCCATAGATTGCAAATCAGAAATAATCTCTCTAAAAGAGATAAGTGATTCATTACCGATCCACCTTCCCGCAATCTATGCGAGAACAACTTCATCTTCACATGCATCTTTGGTTAGATCCTTTGACATGCGAATCGTTTCAGTTTTTCCCATAGGGCGACAGATTTCATCTCCAATACTTCCGCAAAATATTATTGGACGATGAAGTTGAATCAAAGACAAAGCCTTACGGTCCTTCCGCTTCTCTTCAATGGACCAGGTCTTAGCATCCTTTTCACGAATCCATCCAGCGCTTCATCCAGATCGAAGTTTGGGCGAGAATCACCGCATCTTCACCGCCACAAGGAGAATCTTGTGGTGTAGTCCAATTGTGGTAGATCGAACTTCAATGACGACATGTCATAAACCCTAGATTAGAACACAGGGCTCTGATACCACTTGTTACAATCGCGACAAGAAGATAACGAAGAACGAAAACGAAAAACACAGCAAGGAGACACAGATTTAACGTGGAAAAACCTCTCCAACAAAGAGAGGAAAAAACCACGGGCGCCAGCCAGCGAAACTTCACTATATCGAGGAGTGTTTACAAACGCCGGGGATTTCACAGATGCAACTCTTCCAACCGGCGGCTTACAAGGGGTTTATATATCGGTGGAAACCTAGGTCTTCAACGATCCGTACCGTACCGCGGGGGGGCCTCGCTCCACTCGTCAGAAGTTGGCCTATACTTTGTAGAATTTGGATCGGGCCGAGTGTAACGAGTCTGAAGTTGGCCTATACTTTGTAGAATTTGGATCAACATATAACACTCCTTGCATATGTACAGAGCTGCAATGTAATTTTCTCTTCTATTTTGTGTCCCGTTGTAATTTTCTGTACCCACCGTGTTTAATGAATGGCGGCAACAGGGTCCTTTGTGACCCTCTCTTGTGCAAAAAAAAAAAACTTACTCCATCAGGAGATCGATGTCACCTGACTCCACCAGCTAGCGCCAGGGGTATTCCCTGGTACATGTGAATACCAATGATTTTTTTAACACAAAGCAAAAGAACTATGATTTTAGCAAAATAAAGATAATTTTTATAAAATAAATATCAAGTTAGCCAAATAAATACCAGGTTGCAAATTTCTGAAGCCGCCACTGGCTAGCGCGCACCGGTCGGTCCGACCGACCGTGCGTTTAAGTATGACGCTCAAGCACCTCCTAAATCAAATGCATGGCATTATTCGGGCGGACTAGCTACATAGCCGTGGCCAGTGTTTGTCGCCCTGGATGATCAAACATCATCGCTAAAACTGATCTGTCACCCGATTGATTACTCCAATTGGTTAGCCGCTAGTATATATGAAGGGTAGCTGGCACGAGATCTGGGTTTGACCACGAGTCTCCCTCAGAGAGAAAAAAATATTGCGTACATCTCATTCGTTTCTGGCCAGGTGGCCTTTCCATCGGCGAGGAGCTAGCTTAGCTGTGTAACGAGGCGTTTGTAGGAACGCGATCTCGCAAAAGGCAGGGTCGTTTTATGATGAATCTATCTATCTATCTATCTATCTATCTTTGATGACAGAACTGAACACGGTCGAGTATGCATGCATGTTGACGCTACCTGCTTGGCGGTTTACAAATTGATTAGAAGATCGACATCATGGCATGCTAAAAACATTTGTAATGACGTTGTCTTTTTTGGAACGCGAGAGCGGCAGACAAATTTCAACGAAAGCGGTGTACAAGCAGTCAGTCACACGCCCGCTACAATCCTCAAATCCGTTGGGCGTTGGATTAGCTCGTGACGGGGGCACAAGCAGTCCCTCACTCACACGTCCGCATTACACGTTGGATTCTTCTCCTTTTGGGCTCGTACTCTCTCGGTTCACAATTACCTCGCGTTCTGGGTTTAGTCAAAGTCAAAAAAAATTAAACTTTAACCATATATTTAGAAAAAAATATCAACACTAAAAATATATAATCTATTGTATTAAAATTTTCATAATCTATATTTTTATATTATATGCACCGAAAATAATACATGTCCATATTTTTTCTAAATATATGGTCAAAGTTTGACTTTGACTAAACCTAGAATGCGAGGTAATTGTGAATGGAGGGAGTACATAGATCCCTCTCGCCGCAGAAGATCAAGGGGTTCTGTGGACCGAGACCGTGGCACGGAAAAGGTACGCGTGGCCCACTCGCGCAGGAGTGCTGGACGCAGCCACGTGGCGGGGCCCGTCTCCACGTCTCCTCGTTGTCTCCTGCCCGGCCCGCCTCCAGCTCCAGCGGCCGAATCCCTTCTCCCCTCGGCTCGGCTCGGCTCCACAGCTCAAACCAGGCTCGGACGCACCTACGTGAATACGTGATCGTGAACTACTAGCACCAGTAGCAGTACACTTTTTCACCAGTGTCGTTTTGCCGTTTGAACTTTGTTGTTTTTCCTAAAGCGCGTCGCCGTCACCGCGGGAAGATTTGCAGACCGCAGCCACGCCGCCGGTTCGCACCTGAATAAAGAATCAAGGATCACATGCTAGTATTTGTTCACGTGGTAGTAAGATTTTCGATGTATTCCTACTTGAGACGACGATGAACAAATTGACCGGACAAACTGTTAGGCTTTTCTTGGAGCTGGATGTCAAACTGTTAGGCTTTTCTTGGAGCTGGATGTCGATTTGCTGCGTCGATTCAACAGCCGAGATATTGGAGCAACTATAGATGATCCTTATAACTTAGTTCCCCATAATCACCTACTGAAAGGTTCTCGTAAATTTCTCGAGTCCGTGAAAGAAATGATTTACCAGTGTAATCTATCAAAATAGACTTTCACACCACTTTATTAATAAAGCATTCACCTGGTTCAACGGTACAACTGCTGGCCCTCAGCATAAGCAAGCCAAAAGGAAAAGAGAGAGAAAACAATGGCAACAGCGGCAGAACCACTAATCACAGATTGCCCGCAACCAATATGCCCTCCAAATATGACCTGCCACGCACCTAGAACTACGAAACGTCGCGTAACAAGCAACACCTTCAATATGGTAAGCGATGATGACAATACTGTCGCCCGGTCTGGTCTACGGTTTTTCCCGTATGCGAGGGTAAGTGGGAAAGAGATACACCCGATGCCTTTCAAGAAGGAATGGCAACATCCGCATGTGTCACCCCATCCGTATCGGAAGATCAATAGGGATTTCTCCCAACCCCCAAAAAACCACTACGCTCGGTCTGTAGTCTTCCACCCCGTCGACGCTGCCCACCAACACGCGCCACCACGGTCTTGACTCCACCTTCGTCGTCTCATTGTGAACCGAAGCAATTCCTAGAGGTCAGGACTTAGAAATAATCCGTTCAGAGATCAGCAGTGTTGTAGCTGCGCCGGAGCGATCTGCCTCCACCACTAGCGCGGTAACCGAAAGGATGCGGCGGCATGAGCACACCAGGTGACCATTGGCACCGAAGGGCAGCAACAACACAACCACCTGGAGGGCGTCCTCCACCGCCAAAGGAGGGTGCCGAGTGGACGCGACATCATGGACAAACTGGCCGGGCAGGCCCGGTCGGACTCATGATGGACCCGTAAATTCCCCACCACCGCGCTGCAGCACGTAGGCCATCGCCGCTCCCCTCATCTTCGGCGCCATAGGTCCGGTCCGGCCTAGATCAGGCCAGTAAAGCCTCCAGTGCAACGTTGTAGCACAACAGCTCAATCGCCACCACCTAGTTGAGGTCGCCTCCATTCCATACTCCAGGAAAAACGACCATCCCGCATCTACCGGTCGGCCCGGAGCCAGATCGGGCCCACATCTGGGCTGGTCGGAGTAAGTATCTGATTTGCGTTTGGTCTTTGTCTGTCCAGTTAATGCCAGTGCACCCAACAACCCACTCATTTGTGGTCCATGGTGTTGCCATACTCAGGTGTATGAGAGGTGTCCATTAATGGCGGCTGACGAGCTCCTCACCGCCCAGTAAGGAAAAACACTTAGAGCATCTCCACTCGTTGGCTGTTCTCAGGCCGAAATCCGGACCTAAATAGCACCGGACGGAGGAAGGTTTCGGCCTGGGAATGGCCGATTTCCCACTCGCGTTCCCAGGCCGAGTTCCTAGACGAAGCGAAAAACGATGACAGTTTCAAATTTTCTCGTTCCCGCGGCGAAATCTTGGCCATAGGGTGTTCGGCAGAAATACGCCAAAGTAGTTCGGCCATCAAATTATTATAGAACAAGATAAAATGGGTCGGCGATCAGTCATCGATGGGGGTGATCTCCTCTGGCATGTCCGGTGTGACGGGGATGGGTTCATCGGTGTTCCTGCCGGCCGACTGGTTGGAAAATGTCGAAGCGGAGCTCAGCGAGGGCACGACGGCGGAGGTGTTCGGCGTAGGGCTTGGCGCGCTCTCGGCGTTGTCCTCCTGGAGGATGGCGTTGCGGCGCGCAATGTACCAGGCCTTGACCAGCGAGCTCATCGCCGAGGTGTCTTCACCGTCCATGAGAAACTACAGATCCGTGTTCCTCTTCTTGGCGGTGAACTTCGCTTTGAGGAGATCGAGCTTGCGGTCTTGGTTCTGTAGCAGCTGCGCCAATCTCTGCTCGGCCTTCTCCTCCCTCTTCTTGGTATGGGCCTTCGTGTCGGAGATGCACCTCTCAATGGATTCCTGGATGCGCTCGGCGGGAGGTCCTGTGGCTTTGAGAATCTTCGCCTTCTTCTGGCCGAGCTCTGGCCTTCCTTCGCCGGCAACAGGTGGAGGGGCCGCCGGGTTGTACACGCCGTCCTTCGTCTTGGCGAGGTTGAGCCGATTATCCGCCCATTTCTGGCATTTCTCAATGCCTTCTTCTTCTTCTTCTTCTTCTTCTTCTTGCCTTTGCCTTTGCCCTTCGCTGGAGCCAGGCTAACGCATTCCTCTTCCTCATCGGTCTGGGTCTGCTCGACGAAATCCTGGGACTCGATACCGTGTTCGGCATTGGCCCGGGACTATTCCTGGGTGAAGAAGCCAGCATTGCCGGCCGCAGCGGCCGCCGAGCCTTCGGCGATCATGCCTTGCATGTAGGCTTCATTCGACATTCCGCCGAACATGTTCTGGGCGTCGGCCTCGCCGTGGGTCGCGTGCGACGAGCTTCCGGTGAACGGTAGAGGACCGCGGCACGCTGTCGAAGAGGAGGAGTAGAGGGCGTTGATGTCGATGCTGAATGCCAAAGGAGGGCGTGGTGCGGGGCAGGGGAAGACGATGTTCGGGTTGAATCCGTCGTCGAACTTGGGGGAGGAGGATTACCTCTACCATAGGTTCGCCTGGTTCTCCTGGAACATCGCCGGCGAGATCGGCGAGAACCCGACCGACGAGTATCTGGCCGGCGACGCGACGCTTGGCTGGCTCCCCCAGACGCCGCCGTACTGCACACTAGACGCCACCAATGCCGCTTCCCTCATCGCCTGAGCCTCGACCGCCGATTCCCTCATCGCCTGGGCCTCGGGCGCCGCTCCCCTCATCGCCTGAACTTCGGCGAGCTCCTGCGCCTGCTTGGCCCTTGCCTTCCTATCCCTACGACTCTGTGTAGCGAACTTTCTCGCTGTGGATAGGGCCAACCAGTCGGGGGCGCTCATGCCCCGAGGTTTCGGCGCGGGCGCTCTCAGCTTCCTCACCTTTTTCTCCTTTGATTCGCCGGTGGCGGATCGGGGTTTGGCGAAAGCCTTGGGCGGCATGGCGGGCCGGAGCTCGGCGAACTGGCGGGATGGGGGATTATGGAGGGAAGGCGGGAGAGGAAGAAGAAAAGAGCAGGAACTCGGCCTCCCCTCGCCGACAGGGCTAGCCCACACTCGTTTTCTCTCCATCCGGCGTTCCCAAGCCGTTCCTGGCGCCTCGGGTTCGGCCTGGGAACGCCGGACCAATTTTGGGCCAAATTCGGACGAAACCGGCGTCCTAGGAACGCGACTGGGCGAATTTTCGCCATCCGGACGCAAAATAGGCGCCGGAAACGTCTTCCTAGAAACGCGAGTGGAGATGCTCTTACTCCCTCCGTTTCAAAATATAAGACGTTTTAGCTTTGTAAAAGGAGTGTATCTAGCCCTTTCTAGTGTGTAGATTCATTTATGTTTAGAGTGAACCTACACACTAAAAGGGGTCCAGATACACTCCCTTCACAAAACTAAAACATCTTATTTAGCTTTGTGAATAAAGTGTATCTAGATCTCTTTTAGTGTCTAGGTTCATCTAGGTTTAGAATGAACCTAGAGACTAAAAGGCGTCTAATACATTCCTTTCACAAAACTAAAACATCTTATATTTTGAAACGGGGGAGTATGATTCAGTGTTCACCGTTGGAGATAGCCTAATCATATATGAAAGTGATATTTTGAACGTTGAATTGCTTATATAAAACGTGTAACTCAGGAGTGTCAGGTTTTTTCCCAACCATGCATGCGTTAGAAGCGGCTAATTGTGGTGCGGTGGTTGCAAAATACTATTTAGTATTCGTACTATAATGTACTAATACGAAGAGAATGGGCGGTATGAGTTCCTAAAGACCGTGGTTTTGACCACGTCGTTTGTACAAAACTTCTTCGTAAGTAAGTAGAAAAAAATGCCAAGCTTTTTGTTTGTTTTCATAAAACTGATTACACTTTTTTGTGACGGGAAACTGTTTCTTCAATTTTGCCAAGAAACATAAATTAGAAAATGGCATTCGGTGATAATAAAGGGTGAGATATGACGGATCAATTCTAGGTTAGGGATACACATGGATTGTTGGTTGCTCGATCGATCGAGTGCGAGGTTCCAAGCAACTCCACATTAGTAGTTTCTAGAATAGGAATATTCGAGAGAACATCGCGCATTATCTATGTGAGCGTTTTGTGGTCAGGATTGATTTCAAACTAACGGGTCAATTAATGGTGGTCTCGACAATATCTCGCGCGTGTTGATATCGAAGAGGATTTTGAGGGTATGTGCGCTTTTCCTCTCACTCTCGTCTGCTTGCTATGATCAGCTCGTGCGTCACCAATTTTGTCCTCGCGAGGAGAAATTAGATTACGATGATCGACCCGTTGTCTATCTCTGTCGCTGGATGGAAAGCAACAGGTAAAAACCAAATACTCCTAGTAACAAAAACAAAATCAAATGACTCTGCAACTCATGATGCACACCGACGTTAAAAATATTACGCTGCCATGTTGGCATGCACGGTAAACGCCTATCTATCATGGCATCGACGGTAGACTAGATCAAGGAACGGCGAGGTTCCGAAGGATTAAAAAAGAGGAGGTGGCCTTGCCAGACGCCACTGACTCACTGCCAAGCTGGAAGTACTTACAAGCTAACAACATGCTTCTTCGGATCAGGCACATGCTTGATTAAAGAATGGAGCAAAGAGGATTGGCTACTGGAGCTTTGGTCTTGTGTTAGTCAAAAAGTACAGTTCCGATGCCCTGTAGCTGTAGATACAGCGGCTGCACGCCATAGTAGAACGAATCTTCGACACGTACTTACCTCCGGTTTTACTTGATGCGATAGATGATCCCGCTGATGGCGACATGGTCGGGCGTTAGTCAAAAATAAATTACCCAACCACGTGATTTTGGACTGAAACATTTTTGATAACGACTTTGCGGTATTCTATTTCCAGAGAGAGTAAGCGTCTAGCAAATTAGCTAGTGTGATTTAATCTATCCGATTCTGGATGATCTGAACGCATTTCCACCGAAATGGCAGATACTATATACTACTCCCTCCATCTAGAAATAACTAACTTAAGTTTATCTAGATTCAAATGTATCTAGACGTATTTTAGTGTATAGATATATTCGAAATTAGACAAATTATTTCTAGACGGAGGAAGTGCTTCGTACCGTAATATTCCTCGAGGATTGGGTAATTGCATCCCAAGTTTTTGACGAATAACCATCTATACTCAACCTGTAACCACAACCTAAAGTAAGCGGTGAAAAAAGAGAACTCACAGGATGAAGATATTGTATACGAACGAATTATGTTCAATCTAAAGCTATATGAACCTACATACTAAAAAGGTTTAGATACACTCTTTTTATAAATTTAAAACATCTTATATTTTAAAACAGAAGGAGTACATGCAGTGGCAAGTGCAAACACACATACGTCTCGCTATCTTGATTAACAAAGTCACCGCTCGGATCTCGCTATCGACGAGATCATATTCCACATTTGTATTGCACCTGACCGGCTAGAACAGTTTAAGTATCTAAGGGCATCTCCACCGGTCGACCCAACCAGCCCGGGCGTATCCGAACTTATTCGAGTGGACACGCGCGACGTGCGTGGCGTCGCAGCGGTACGACCCATCCGTGCACCTAATTTGCGTGACCACTGGGTTGGCCCGGACACCGGCTGGCCTAGGGCGTGTCCCCCCTCCCCATCCCACCCCGCGCGCTAGTGGCCCACCCACCAGCGAGAGACACATCAGTGGCGCCGATTCAGACGCAACCGCGACACCGATTCAGACGCAAAGGCCAGCCTGACCGGTGGCACCGATTCAGACACAAACGCGGCAGCCTTCGCCATCAATGTCGATCGGCGCGTCAGCCTATGATTGACAGGACACCGCCTGAGTTCCTGCACCGGCATTGAAGGGCGAAGGCACGAGAACCTCCGCGTGTGCTCTACTTAAACAAGCCCTAGACCTCGTCGGTGCCGCACTCCCCTCTCACCGCGACCTCCCTCCTTGGCACAACCATGGCGAGACCCACTCTGAACTACTACGAGGCGTCCATGTTCGCCCACCATGGCATCCTCGCTCCGCCACACGCGGCGATTCCGGAAGGCTTCGAGCTCGGCCACTACTGGGTCCCGGTGGTGCCGGTTCCGCGCGGTGCCGAGTTGGGATGCCAAATTGAGGAGCGTCGCCTCGAACTCCCGGAGTGGAAGAGGGCCATGCCCCGGTACACGGCTTTGAGCTCCTATTGGGCGAGATTATTCAAGCTGGAGCGCCGGGCGGCGCTTGCCATCTGCCATGAACACCTCCGTGAGGTCCACCCCGACGACCGCAACCGCAAGGGAGGGTGCAATTCTGGGCGGTTTCGGGATGCACCATCTCCTTCGCCATCAATGATGCGCTCCACGTCGGAATCATCGAGATTTCCGACAGCGGCAGCGAGGACGCCGGCGACGGCGTGGCCGAGGAAGACGGAGCAGAGGAGGACAGTGCAGCTGCGGAAGATGGCGACGAAGAGGATAGCGGAAGCGAGATCTTCAATTAGGGTTTCATTTAATATTTAGCTAGGTTTAATTTATAGCTCTTGTGTCTCAAATTTATGCACCGATGTTGTTCTTGTTCACACACCTAATTGTGTGCCTGTCTTAAAATTATGTACCGACAAAGAGGACAACGGACATTTGGGTCGCGCCACTGGGCGCGATCACTCAGACAGGCCGGACCGCGGCCCTAAAGTGACCGCGGGCCGATCCAAATGGACAGAAACGGTTTCGGTCACGTATTTGGGTTGGCCCGGTGGAGATGCCCTAAGACGTGTGCACAGTGGCTGTGTCTAAGGGAAAAGTCAGAGTCATGTCTAAAGGAAGAAATGTCCTCCAATGTTTAGACTCAACTAGTGGGACCACTAGTGGGACCTGGTGAACAGAAGCCCATCTCACTTTTCTACCGAAAGTCAGCTTCTACTCTGGTTGAACAGGAGCAACTGGCAGAACAAAAGTTGGATGAAATAATATGTTAATCAGTTGGAGGTGTGTCTAGCACTAGACCAAAGAATTTTTTTCTTAGCACTTGTTGGATTATTAGGCAGAATTTTCACAATTAAATCCAAAATATAGATCATGAGTATAGCAGCTACGATCATGTTAATGTATTAATCAACACGAGCATCAGCAGTGCATATGCAATAACAGCCATAGTATGATAACATATAGGATCATGGTATACGTACTGATCGGTTGCCGATGAAGTCACTTTAGTAATGTTGGGGAAGGCTGATCGAAGCAGACAGCGGCGAAGACGACGATAGGCAGCACCGCCTGACTTGGATGGAAGACGACCCGTGATGAAAAACTCGAGCAGTCGCACAGAGCGGTTTCCAAAAACCTTATTCGCCCTCTCCTGTACAGGATCGCAAAGGCGAGTGGTTTTGGAGATCTGCTCTCCTGTCCGCCTGTGCACGCCGACAAGCGGGATGGAGTAGACTACAGTGGCAGCACAAACAGAGAGGTTGGGAAAACCCTAGATTGGTTTTCGGTGTGTCCGTGGTGGAAACTGCACATACATTTATATAGAGCGGCTCGGGAAATCCGCACAGGACACGTCGTGGACCAAGCCCACGTTGCGCATGTTCGGGTACACATAGCCCACGATCCTGGAGCGACCCGAATCTACTAACTATTGACAGGTCTCTCAAAACCGCACCAGTTTTTTCAAGCAGCAAAAATAAAGTTCGGCTCGACGCAATTCGGTCGTGTCATGTCGTGACTTGACGGGCGGGCGGTGCGTGCGTGCGAGCGGTGGTAGCATCGGAGGAGGAGCGCGTGTGTAGTTCTCCTCTTCTCACTCACTTTACTAAGTGGTGAACCACTTTATCTTATAAGATGGTGTAACTCTCCTCCAACTTTCCATGTGGGACTAAAATTTAGCTCCCACTCCACTCACATGTGAGAAGTCACCATCTTGGGCCAAATCACACATGGGCTTTGAGATTTAGGGAAAATCTGAAATCACACATGGGCTTATTTAGATTTGCCCATTATTTCTAACAATCCCCCACCAGATTTCAAATACCCATTTGAAGATTTGCCAATCCTCGCTACTTGTTTATATACTAGTGTTTCAGCAGAGACTGTTAAGTTGAACTTTCGCCTAGAATCTTGAGCTACGTCTATCAGCAACTTGAACAATGGACGAACCTTAAATTGCAAGTTTGGTGCCAATAGATTTCACTCAAAATCATAACTAGTACCTGGCTGCCAGTAGACTACCCCGCGAGTTGGAGCATATGCGTCATACTCCCTGGTCTCTTCATGAGTTTATTAGAGACCACCCAAGTCTCATAGACCACGATGTTTACAGTCGAGCTTATATAGGTGTGTTCTTTCAAGAATGCTCTGTAGGACCACATCTTTGCTAGTTATAGCCAACAGAAACACATTAAGTCATATTGCCAACCTGCCTTATAGATCTTGAGAGTTATGCATCTTCACATAGAGAGGGTTACAAAATACTCTCCTCAGTCAAATCACTAGCTTGTTCTTTCCAGATCCTAATTCATGGGATCCCCGATCACATAGGTTGGGTTACCACTATGGTGTGACATCCATGGGTCTCAACCCCATCTCCCTCGATGCATTTTCTGTCACAATTCGTGATAGTCCCTTTGTAAAGGGATCTGCCAGGTTTTTATCTGTTTGAATATACGTAACAGTTATTACTCCAGAGTTTCTCAATTTCCTGACAGATTTCAAACGTTTCTTGACGTGTCTTGATGACTTCACGTTATCCTTAGAATTGTTCACTTTGACAATAACAGTTTGGTTGTCACAATTCAAAAGGATTACTGGCACAGGTTTTTCAACCACAGGCAAGTCCATCAAGAGCTCACGCAGCCATTCTGACTCAACAGTGGCTATGTCTAAAGCAGTAACTTCTGCTTCCATAGTTATGTTGGGTCCACAGCATAGAAACCAAAAAATTTCCTACGGTGTGAACTATACGCCAAGATCTATCTACTAGGTACAAAGCAACGGGTGGATATACATCCCACGAGAACTTACCCTCGAAGACAACGAGTTTTGTTAACGAGTAGGAACTCATGGTTGATGTAGTCGTACACTTGCCGATCTCAAGACCGTGAGGAAGTCCGAGCACCGCAACTCAGCCGCGCATCCGTACTCGCACACACGTTCAAGCCACCGGACAACCTCCACCTCCTCGCTCCAGCGATCCAGCGAAAGCAGCAACTCCTTCCGCATTTAAATGCCACTGAACATGTATCTCGCTAATCCGAGACCATGGGGAATAATTCTAGAGGAGAGAGATCCTTCACAAGGAGGTGTAAGGATGAAGGAGGGAATGGGTGGTTTTATAGGAGGAGGGGTGCCCTCCTCTCCATGGCGGGCGCATGGGGGGTGACCTCACCTCCCCATTCATGTGGTCACCCTCCACATTAAAATGCCTCTTCACATTCCCTTTTAAAGTCTCCACTTTAAATGCATTAAAATTCTCCAAGTTTAATGCTCTCTCATTTAATAAAACTCTTTTATTAAATTTATTCAGAATTTTGTTAATTACTTTAATTAACAAACATTCACATATAGCCCCTTGCAATATTTCAATATCACATGCAGAACCACTTTCTGCAATTTCACCCGAAACAATTTCCGATTTCTATTGAAATAATTCCTGCGCTTCGCAATTCTTTCGTCTCAAACATATGTGTTCCAAAATGGTGTCCGGTAACTCTTAAGTGTGTCACCCTACGGTTCGTGAATAATGCAGACATGATCGAGACCCTTCTCCGATCAATAATCAGCTGAGGACACGAGATCCGCATCACCTCTACTCCTACATTCAACGATGACTTCTGTGATCGTGAGAACCTTTAACGCTTGTAACTAAATCCCTTTGTCTCGCGATATATTACATGTCCGAGATTCGATCATCGGTATCTCCATACCTAGTTTGATCTCGTTACCGACATGCACTCTTTTCTCGTTCCCGTGATATAACATTCTAGTGATCACATCACTTGCTTGCAAGCTATCTCAATGTGATATCACCGAGAGAGTCCAGAGTATATCTATCCGTCATCGGGATTGAAAAATTCCACTCTTGATCCATGAGCCTCAACATAACACCTTCGTAGTACTGAACCCATCTTTATAGTCACCCTGTTACGGTGTGACGTTTGATGTTATCAAGATACTCTTCCGGTGTTAGCAATTAACATGATCTCATGGTCTAAGGATAAAGATTACTTCGTATGATGTTATAGCAATATAAACATAATGACTTGATCGTAATGCTATACTTCGGATGAATGTTCATCACATCATTCCACCAATGGTGTGACCTTGTTATTAACAACATCCAATGTCCATGATCAGGAAACCTTGATCATCTTGTTAATCAACAAGCTAGTCTATAAGAGAGGCATAACTAGGAACCCTTTTTGTTTATTAAACACACATGTATTGATGTTTCCGATCAATACAATTCTAGCATGTAAAATAAACATCTATCATATATAAGGAATACATAATAACAACTTTATTATTGCCTCTCGGGGCATATTTCCTTCAAGTTAACCTCGTCAATATGGTCTGTATACGAGATCTCCATGACACTACGCCACCTCCAAGGGTAAACACATACCCGCTCGTGGCATAGATTTCATCAATGTTAGAGATCCAGTTCGAGTCACTATATCCTTCAAGCACAGCAGGGTGCCCTGAATAGTGAATCTCATAGCTCATTGTACCACATAGATAGAGCATGACCCTTTCAAGTGCATGCCAGTGATCAATACCCGGGTTAGACATGAACCTACTCAACTTGCTCACAGCAAAAGAGATATTGGGTCTTGTAGCGCTTGCTAAGTACATGAGAGAACCAACAATTTGTGAATATTTCAACTGGTCTGTTGGTTCCTTCCTATTCTTTCGCAAAGTTAAACTAACATCATAAGGTGTTGGAGAAGTCTTGCCATCAATAAAGCCAAAATGGCTCAAGACCTTCTCAACATAATGAGATTGTGTTAAACTAATCCCATTCTCGTTCTCAATACGCTTAATGTTCAGAATCACATCAGCCTCTCCCAAATCTTTGATGTCAAAACTCTTTGACATGAAAGCCTTAACTTCATTTATCACATTCATGTTTGTACCAAAGATCAGAATATCATCCATGTACAAACATAATATAACACTATCTCCCCCACCATGGCGATAGTACACATACCTATCAGGCTCATTAATGACAAAGCCAGCAGAATGTAGAGTTCTGTCAAACTTCTCATGCCATTGCTTAGGTGCTTGTTTTAGGCCATATAAATATTTTAACAACTTGCACACCTTTGTTTCTTCACCTTTTACCACAAACCCATTTGGATGATCCATATAGATCTCCTCTTCCAACTCTCCATTAAGCAAAGCTATCTTCACATCCATTTGATGAATGAGAAGACCATAAGAGGGAGCCAGGGACAGTAGTACTCGAATCATGGTCAGTCTAGCGACAGGAAAATAGGTGTCAAAGTAATCTCCGCCTTCTTTCTGTGTGTAGCCCTTTGCTACAAGCCGTGCCATGTACTTATCAATAGTACCATCAGGCCTTAGCTTCTTCTTGAATACCCACTTACAGCCCACAGGTTTACAACCATAGGGATGTTCTGATAATTCCCAAGTTCCATTAGAAACAATCGAGTCCATCTCATTTTGGACAGCTTCTTTCCAATCCTGACTTGGATGGAAGATGACTCGTGATGAAGAACTCGAGCAGTTGTGCAGAGCGCTTCCCAAAAACCTTATTCGCCCTCTCCCGTACAGGATCGCAAAGGCGAGTGGTTTTGGAGATCTTCTCTCTCGTCTGCCGGTGCACACCGACAAGCGGGATGGAGTAGACTACAGTGGCGGTGCAAGCAGAGAGGCTGGCAAAACCCTAGATTGGCTTTCGGTGTGTCCGTGGTGGAAGCCAAACATGCATTTATATAGAACGGCTCGAGAAACCCGCACAGGACACGTCGTGGACCAAGCCCATGTTGCGCATGTTCGGGTCGGTTACAGATAGCCCACGATCCGGGAGCGACCCGAATCTACTAATTGTTGACACGTCTGTTAAAACCACACTAGTTTTCCCAAGCAGCAAAAATAAAGCTCGGCTCGGCGAGATTCCCGCAACCAGCGGCGCGCACGCGTCGTGAAGGGCGGGCGGTGCGGGTGGGCGAGTGGCAGCGTCGGAGGAGGAGCACGCAAGTAGTTCTCCTCTTCTCACTCACTTTACTAAGTGGTGAACCACTCCACCATATAAGATGGTGTAACTCTCCTCCAACTTTCCATGTGGGACTAAACTTTAGCTCCCACTCCACTCACATGTGAGCTGCCACCATCTTGGGCCAAATCACACATGGGCTTTGAGATTTAGGGAAAATCTAAAATCACACATGGGCTTATTTAGATTAGCCCATTATTTCTAACAGCACTATCCACTCCACCGTTTAGACAAATGTCTAAGCTCTCTTAGACTCAGGAATTTCTCCATGTTGCACATGCTCTAAGAGCATATTGGCTAGCATTCCTAGGAGGGTTATCCCATGCCCATTTTTTCATCCGGACGGCGAAAATTCACTTAACCATGTTCCCAGGCGTCTAGTTTTCGTCGGATTTGGCCCATTTTACATCTGGGGTTCCCAGGCTGAACCTGGGGCTGGGAACAGCTCGGGAACCGCATTGGTGGCCCCACCATGTTAGCGTGTGAAACCGAGTCATCATAATCCCGTCGCCTAGGCTACCGAGACGGACCGCCGGGCAGTGACCTCATGTCCCCTCGGCACACACGCCGCCGTAATGGTGCGCCACCGCCGGTATGTCTTCCCGCCATTTCCACTTTTCCCGCCCACGTCGCTACACCCCTCCTGCCTTCGCCACTACACCCCTCCTGCCTTCGCCGCCCTTTCCTCTTTCGGCAATAAATGCCGGTGTTCACCGTCACCCGTAGCACACATATGTCTCCCAGAGCACTCTCCATTTCCCGACCAGCAAATTCCCTCCGCCGACCAAAAAAGCAAATTTCCTCCGTCGAATATGGCCGAGCGCTACCCCGATGACCCTACGGCGCTAACCCAGCGACACTGCAACGGCAAACTGTTGGAGATATGCCCAAGAGGCAATAATAAAGTGGTTATTACTATATCTTTGTGTTTATGATAAATGTTTACATCCCATGCTATAATTGTATTAATAGGAAACACTAACACTTGTGTGTTCTATAAACATAAAAGAGTCCCTAGTAAGCCTCTTGTTGAACTAGCTTGTTGATTAATAGATGATCATGGTTTCCTGATCATGGACATTGGATTTTAGTAATAACGAGATCATATCATTAGGAGAATGATGTGATGGGTACACATCCATAGTAAGCATAGCATATGATCAAGTCATTAAGTTCGTTTTGCTACAAGCTTTCAAATACATAGTAACCTAATCCTTCGACCATGAGATTATGTTAATCACCATCACTGGATGAGTGCTTTGATGACATCAAACGTCACTTCGTAACTAGGTGGTTATAAAGGTGGCATTAGGTATTCTGAAAGTATGTGTTGAGTCACATGGATCAAGAATGGGATTTGTCCATCCTAATGATGGATAGATATACTCTGGGCCCTCATGGTGGAATGTCATCCAATTGGCTTGCAAGCATGTGACTAGGTCACAAGGGATGTCATATCACGGTACGAGTAAAGAGTACTTATCGGTAACGAGGTAGAACTAGGTATGGAGATACCGATGATCGAACCTCGGATAAGTAGAGTGTCGCGCGACAAAGGGAATCAGTGTCAGATGTTAATGGTTCTTTCAATCACGAAGTCATCATTGAATATGTGGGAGCCATTATGGATCTCCAGGTCCCGTTGTTGGTTATTGATCGGAGAGGTGTCTCGATCATGTCTGCATAGTTCGTGAACCGTAGGGTGACACACTTAAGGTTCGATGTTGTTTAAGTAGATATGGAATATGAGTTGGAGACCGAATGTTGTTCGGAGTCACAGATTGGATCCAGGACATCACGAGGAGATCCGAAATGGCCCGGAGAGTAATATTCATATAATGGAAGTCATTTTATGGGGTTCGGAAAAGTTCTAGAGTTTTGTTTGGAGCTTCTAGAAGGGTTCGGAAGGTTCCGGAAGGTTCTACAAAGATAAACTTGAATCCCAAGAAAAGAGGGGATAAGACTTGGGGGGAAGAAAACTTCCCCCTCCACATGTTGGGTTCGCAGCATAGAAAACAAAAAATTTCCTACGATGGGAACTACTAAGTACCAAGATTTATCTATCTAGATACAAGCAACGGGTTGATATACATCCATAGAGAACATACCCTTGAAGAGCGACAAACAATTGTTAACAAAACTAATTTGTGGTTGATGTAGTCATACACTTGCCGATCTCAAGATCATGATGAAGTCCAGCGAGTCCAGCAGGTCCAGCACCCGCAAGTCCATCAGGTCCAGCACCAGCAAGTCCAGCACCACAAAGCAGCGATGCATCCGTGATCGCACACATGTCCAGTACCCCAACAACCTCTGTATCCTCACTCTAGCGATGTAGCAGAAGCAACAACTCCTTTCCAGATAAATCCACCGGGAACATGTATCTCGCTAATCCGAGACCACGGGGAATAATTTCTAGAGGGGGAGAGAGATCCTTCACGAGGAGGTGTGAGATGAGAGGAGGGAGTGGGGGGCCTTTTATAGGGAGAGGGGGCAGCCCCCTCCCATGGCCGACGACCATGGAGGTGCCCCCACCTCTTCTACATTCATTGTGGGTGAAGCTCCCACTCACATAATTAGCCTCCCACTCAAAATTCCACTCACCTCCATTAAATTTCCACCAAATTTAATGCAAGCTCTCATTTAATAAAACTCTTTTATTTATTTCATTCAGAAATTTGTTAATTACTTTAATTAACAAATATTCACATAAAACCCCTACAACATTTCAATATCACATGCAGAACCAGTTTTTGCAATTTCACCCGAAACAATTCCGATTTCCATCGAAATTATTCCAGTGCTTTCTTAAATCTTTATCTGAAACATATTTGATCCAAATGGTGTCGGTATCCCTTAAGTGTGTCACCCTATGGTTTGCGAATAATGCAGACATGATCGAGACCCCTCTCGGATCAATAATCAGCAGCAGGACATGGAGATCTGTACTGACTCCCACATATTCAACAATGACTCTAGTGATCGTGTGAACCTTTAACATTGTAACTAAATCCCTTTGTCTCGCGATATATTACATTACCGTGATTTGATCATCGGTATCTCAATACCTAATTTGATCTCGTTACTGACATGCACTCTTTTCTCGTTCCCGTGATATAACATTCTAGTGATCACATCACTTGCTTGTAAGCTATCTCAGTGTGATATCACCGAGAGGGCCCAGAGTATATCTATCCGTCATCGGGATGGATAAATCCTGCTCTTGATCCATGAGACTCAACATAGCACTTTCAGAGTACCCAAACCCACCTTTATAGTCACCCTGTTACGGTGTGACGTTTGATGTTATCAAAGTACTCTTCTGGTGTTAGAAATTAACATGATCTCATGGTCTAAGGACTAAGATTACTTTGTATGATGTTATAGTAATATAAACACAATGACGTTGATCATAATGCTATACTTCGGATGAATGTTCATCACATCATTCACCATGCCGTGACCTCGTTATTAACAACATCCAATGTCCATGATCACGAAACCTTGATCATCTTGTTAATCAACGAGCTAGTTTATAAGAGAGGCATAACTAGAAACCATTTATTTGTTTATTAAACACACATGTATTAATGTTTCCAATTAATACAATTATAGCATGCAAAATAAACATTTATCATAAACATGGAATAAGATAATAACCACTTTATTATTGTCTCTCGGGCATATTTCCTTCAGTCTCCCACTTGCACTAGAGTCAATAATCTAGTCTGTAAACTTGCGCATTCAACACCTATGGCTTTCTGATGTTGTATATACACGTTTGCTAGTGGTTAACATAATCTCCGGATCTGACACTTTTAGGTCCATGTGTATTTGCATGTCTTTGTGTCTCTACGCATTACTCATTCTCTAATGAGATGGCATTGCATAAATTTACTCCTTTGGTGAGACCTTTAGTTCCTTTGGGTTAAAACATGTTGATATAATTGTTGCACAATATATCTTCATAGTATTAGCCCACTGCAAACCACACCTAGTTTGATAACAAACTACTTAACCAAATTCCCTCCTTTGCTAATATTATAGCAGTCATATACTTAGCCTTTTGTTGTAGTATCCGTCACAATGTATCAACTTTGGAACTCATCCAAATCCATCATGGAACCTCCTTTCCATTACATTGTGCCACCCATAGTTTAAATTGAGATAAATTTAATTTGTATCTTGTGACAAACTAGTAAAAATTTAACACTTTACAATGAACTTCTTTCAACTATTTGTCACTTATACATGATATATTCTTAGTTCTTCCAGAACTCATAGAATATCTTTACTATCGTCCAATGATCATCTTATGAATCATTCTGGTATATGCACATAACATTTAAAGCATAGGAAATATCTGGATATGTACATATCACGGTATTATTGATCAAAATATTCATATGATTTCACACACCAGCTGTCAATTGATGGCTTTGTGTATGGCGCCCAGAAAATTGCTGGTGCGGTGTTGATGTAGAGCTTGTTGGGAACCCCAAGAGGAAGGTATGATGAGCACAGCAGCAAGTTTCCCTCAGTTATGAAACCAAGGTTTAATCGAACCAGTAGGAGCAAGGAAACACCTCAAAGGTGTTACTAGCTGAGCTTTGGCAGCGCGCTCTACCAGTGCTAGTAGCAACGTAGAGACCTGCACAACACAACCACAGAACTTTGTCCCCAACTTGCAATGAGGTTGTCAATCTCACCATGTTTTGCGGTAAACAAAGGATTAAACGTATGGAATCGAAAGAAGTAAAAGTTTGCAGAAAGTAAACACAAGGAAGTAAACAGTTTGTAGATTGAATGTAAAAGACAAGGACCGGGATCCATTATTCACTAGAGGTGCCTCTCCTTAAGATAGATAACATGCTGGGTGAACAAATTACAGCGGGGCAATTGACAAACATCGAGAAAGCAATGAATGCATATACTAAACATATTGACTCCTTTGAGACTTGATTGGGCATTACAACATTATACATAGACCGCCATCCAACTGCATCTATGACTAATAATCCACCTTCAGGTTATCATCCGAACCCCTCCAAAGATTAAATTGCAAGCAATGATTATTGCTTACTTAATCGTGTAAAAGTAAACAATACGATTGTTCTATGAACAAAGGATTGTTGTTTTCTCCTAGTAGCAACAACACATCTAGTACCTTAGAGATTTGTCACTTCCCAGTTACGGAGGCATGAACCCACTATCGAGCATAAATACTAACTCTTGGATTTGCTAGCATCTACTTGGCCAAGATAGCTACTAACAACGGAAAGCATGCAAGATCACAAATAACAAAGACATGATAGAATCAATAATCAATCTGAAATAGCATCTCAATATCCATCGGATCCCTGCAAACACAACATGCAGAATTACAAATAGATGATCTTGATCATGAACGGAGCTCACAAGATCTAGACATGAAAGCACAAAGGAGGAGAACCAGCCATCTAGCTACTACATGGATCCATAGTCCAAGGATGAACTACTCACGCATCACACCGGAGGCTTGCATGGTGATGAAGAAGGCCTCCAGGGTGAATTCCCTCTCCAAATAGGTGCCGGAAGAGCTTCAGATCCTCCCGATCTAGGGATGGAGATGATGGCGTGACTCTGCACTCTTCGTGGATTTCTGATCGGGTACTTAGGGTTTACGTCCCGAGGGCATCTTATAGTTGGAAGGGGAGGCCGAGGCGGTGCCAGGGCTGGCCTCACCACCCCCTGGCGCGGGCCCAGCCTGGCCGCGCAGCTAGGTGGTGTGGCCAGCCTCTGGCCCTTCTCCGTCTCGTATTCTGGCACTTGATGACTTCCAGAAAAATAAGCACTTTGGCTTTTGTCCCGTCCAATTCCGAGAATATTCATTTTCTGACTTTCCTAGAACCAAAAACAGCAGAAAATAGGCAGCTGACACTGTGGCTCTTGTTAATAGGTTAGTCCAAGAAATCATATGAAAAGTACTCCAAAGTTGGAACAAAACACAAGAAAGTGGATAAAACCAAGTATGGAACATCAAAAATTATAGATACATTTGCAATATATCATCAATACACTTGAATCTTGATTTAATCCTTTCCATGCAGCAAGAACCTTTCTTGTCATTTCCATATTGAACTCATTCAATATATCATATATATACGCCTGTCACAACCATATTAATGTTTCAATATATCCATATAGATATTGATATATTTTGGTTTTCCCCAAATCTTTCCTTGAAATCCAATTTTAATGAAATTATTGATCTGTGTCAATAAAAGATACATCATTTCCAATCAACACCATGCCTTCTACATAATGTATTAGAAATATGTCTCAGCGCTCCCACTTAATTTCTTGCAAATGCAAGCATCTTCATCGTCTCCGATGAAATTAAACTCTTTTAACATTTTCATCACGGTGAAGATTCCAACTCCGATATGCTTATTTCAACCATTGAAGTTTGCACACCCTTTTAGCATACTTTGAATCAACAAAACCCTTCGGATCGTGTCATGTATATGATGAGTGCATATTTGCATCTTGTTTTATATTATTATATTGCATTGCGGTTGTAGGATCTTGGTATTTTACAGCGTTCGCGCGCACATTTTATGTCTATTTTCACCAGAATCAAGATAGATGATAGATACAATTGACACAATCCTTGGAGCAGTTGTACTAGGGAGAAAAGGAGTCAAAAACAACGTAAATCGGTTATTTGGGAAATATCAATAACACCAGAAGAAAACCCGAAGCGACCAAGGCATCCAGAGAGTTTAACGACCAACTATACGGCCGGAATACTTTTTCCGGCCATATAGTTGCGGTTGTATAGTTGGTGCCGCCACCGCCTCCTCAAATAGTTTCACCCTGTGCAACTAGATCGGGGAGACGACATACAGAACACCCAGAAATCATCGAAACCTCACCTCCGTAAAGCATATGGAGGGGAAACTTGCCCAAGAGATCCATCTTCGCCCTACGCAGATCTGGGAGGCCAAGGAATCGATCTTCATCTTCATCAACCGCTGCACCACCATCATCTCCATCTATCCCATTTTCACCCATCTATATCTTGTTGTAATTTCCATACTCGTTGTGGATTTATACAAGAACTATTCATTTACAATTGCCATGATGTTGATTGCCTCCATGTCTGAGTAGATCATTAGTTCTTGGGGAGATGGAGAAACCCTAGCATATGATTGAGATAAGATAGAGATTATTATGTTATACATCATTACGTGTATGTGTTAATTGTCTTCATCTTGATGTTGGGAGTTGTGCACCTCCTTAATATTTGCCTCATATGGGGACATGATGAAGGGGATTACTTGTTGGTAGACGGAGGGATGATATCACTTACTATGACTATAAAGCTGTTGTCATTCTTTACGTATTAACTCGGGGAAACAAGGAGAACTCATAAAGCCATGTCCATGCCACGGGAGAAACCCCTTAATAGCAAGATAATACAATTGATGTCGTTTATCTGTCAGCTGTGGTTATGATGGATGATGTGAGTAGTGGTTGCTGCCTATTCGTCCATATATGGAGCTCCTCCCACATACATACAAAACATGAGAATATTTTTATAACAATCTTGATTGCTTAGTCTAAATTGCTAGTGGTGTATCCACCACTCCCTGAGAATGCTTTTTTCCCTATTGCAGTTCCAAGTTCTTTTACATCTGTGATTCTTACTTTCTGCATTAGTTTTTACTTTAATTTAATTGCTTCATTCAATCAAAAACCAAAAAAACAATTCTACTTTTCTTGCATCTCAAAGTTATTCCTTAAGTACTATGTTTAGTTTTAGTTAAAAGCATTTTAGTATTTCACCTACTGCTCCCTATGGGATCGATATCTTTATTTCGAAACTAGCTACAAATGATCTGTGCACTTGCAGTCATCAAGCTATTTTCTGGCGCCATTGCCGGGGAGATGATGTATGGAAGTGCATAGATTGTTTGTAGATAGTTTCGAAGTATAGATATCGATCCCATTGGGAGCCCAAAGGTAAGTGTTTATGAGTGAAGTCTCTATCACACTCATAGTTGTCACAGGTCTTCGAGTGAATTTACTGCAAGTGTGGAAATAAGAAAGAAATTTGGATTAAATTGGATGTATTTAAATAAAACTAAAATGTAAACTTCAGAAATAAAAAGCATAAAAGTAAAGAGCGATTTGATTGTTTGTGGTTTTCTGCAGATGACAAAAAGGCGCGGGGAGATACAGTTCATGGTGATAGTGACTGTGCCAGGTGGACGGATGATAAGTGTAACAATTGTAATCTTATAAGTATATGGGTAGGTGAGCAACTCGTAATTAGCCGGAACTCCTCTTGGTAGATTTCATCCCAACTTCAATAATCCTACTAGCCTATTACCAAAACCATGGCCAAACACTAGACGATTAAGACCCTTCAGGTTGCTTAGCAATTAAGCTCATTGGATCGGACTAATGCAATAAGCATAGTCGTTCCTTGTTATCCTCGAGTCAACTAGTTTTCCATTGATATCCCCGTGTCACTCGGGGGTCGCCGGTCTGCTAGCGAACAAGATCCTATCTGTGTAGAACAAAGCATCATGTTGTCTGGGCCCTTAATTGGACAAGAAGCATTAGGCATCCCACAGATAGTCAAGCACACAAAATATAGTAATTAAAATCAATCACAAACTAATGGAAAATATATGAACGCACATCACATCTCACCAATCCCTTACATCTCCCACGCCCAAGGAACTTACTCACACATGAGAGAAGAAAGCATCATCAATATAATTAAATAAAGGGAGTTCTTCTCGATATTACCATGGAGATCCACAATAAGAATGGAAAAGTAATCCAACACAATTTAAGATAGCAAGAAACAATCTCAAACCCTAATCTTGCAAGGTGAAGATCTCTCTCTCTCTCTCAAATACAAGTAATGGTTATGAGGGTGTGATGGCTAGGAGGTCGAAGATCGTGGCGCGAGATGAAGAAAGTCTTCTCCTCCTTCTCCGGATCTCTTCTTTCTCCTTTCTGGACGGGATGGCGGCTGTTGTGTTATGATTTCGCATCTGGCCTCTTCATGAAAGTTGTCCCTTTTTACAAGACGGAGGCGGCGGCAGCTATATGGCAGGAACTATATGGCCGGAAAAATATTCCCAGCATATAGCAGCTCGTTAAAGCCTCTGTATGCCTCCCTCGATTGCTTCCAAAAAGAGACTTGCTTGTTTTCGCCTGAATATTGTGTTTCTCTTGTTAAAACCTTCTGTTGACATTCAGAACCTGAAACACACATTAAAAACCAAGTTTTCTTTGTTGCCAAAGTATTAGCGTTAGGTAAAGCTAGAAAATGATCAAATCCAGGAGAAAACAATCAATAAAAACCATAAAAAATGTGTCGAATCTCATAGCTATCAACTTCCCCAAGCTTAGATGTTGCTCGCCCTCGAGTGACAAGGAAATAAGGAAGAATAGCAAAGATTCGAGACTGAAATAAAAGAACTTACAAGCTCGAATTGGTGTCAAATTCTTTTCTTCACAATTCCTGCAATCTTAAACATGATCATACAAGTATTCACAAGATTGAACTGAGTCCACTTCCTAACCACGTATATCTTGCTAGCAAATAAATCATATGCCCAAGCAAGTGTCAAAATTTTAGCTAGGAAAGTGAGACAAATTCGTTTGGTGTCTCTCTTTGTTGAGAGATGAAAACTTTTTGCTCTTGTTTCTTTAATCAATCAAGAGTACTCAAGTTGGCACCAAAAACATTCAATTTAAGAACAACTCATCTATTCCCATGTCAAAATTTCAAGACTCTCAAAGCACTTTTTTCCTTTCCTTGCCTTTTGATACGTCCAAAACGTATCTACTTTCCCGAACACTTTTGTTATTATTTTTCCTCTAAACTTGTGTGATTTGGATACAACTAACATGGACTGACGCTATTTTCAGCAGAATTACCTTGGTGTCTAGTTTTTGTGCAGAAAATCAACTATCAGGAAAAATCCCGGAAAATATGCCAAAAATCCTATTTCACCAGAAGACTCACGGATCCAGAAGACGAGACGGAGGAGGGCCACAAGGGGCCCACATCACCTAGCCGCGCGGGCTCGGCCAGGTCGTGCCTGGGGGTTGTGTGGCCGCCTCGTTCACCCCCTCGGCCTCCCTCTTCGCCTATAAGTTTCCTCTTGACCTAAAAACCAAGGGGGGTTCGACATTTTTCAGAAAGAGTTCCGTTGTGCCACCACCACCAAATTCTACGATTCAGAACCAGAAACTCCTTTCTAGCACCCTGCCGGGACGGGGAATTGGAGGAGATCATCGCCATCATCACCACCATCGCTTCTCCATCGACCATCCATGTTTCCCCCATCTATGAGTGAGTAATCCCCCGCTGTAGGCTATGGGGATGGTAGGGATTGGATGAGATTGTTCATGTAATGGCATCAGATTGTTAGGGCATGGTGCCTAGTATCTATTATTAGTGCTTTTTGACTTTGTTGCAACTTGTTATGCTTAATGCTTGTCACTAGGGCCCGAGTGCCATGATTTCAGATCTGAACATGTTATTGATTCATTATGATAGTATTGTTTATGGTCTTACCTGCAAGTTGTATACACATATTGTTGTCCGGAACCAAAGGCCCCGAAGTGACAGCAATCGGGATAACCGGAAGGAATGGCTTTGATGTGAGGATCACATGTGTTCATGGAGTGTTAATGCTTTGCTCCGGTGCTCTATTAAAAGGAGCACCTTAATTGCCAATAGTTCCCTTGAGGCCCCGCTGCAAACGGGCTGGCAGGACAAAAGATGTTGTGCAAGTTCTCATTGCGAGCACGTATGACTATATATGGAACACATGCCTATGATTATTTAGTATTTGGATGCTTTATCTTATTTATCTGCAAATGCCCTATGTCTTAATTGCCATATAAATTGTATTGTCCATGCAACGCCCGTCCATCCATCCCTATGCCTACCCCGCTTTAATCCTACTGTTTACTGCAATTGTTACTACTGTCTTTACTTTTACTACTGCTATTACTTTGCTATTGCTGTTACAAAACTATTGCTACTAATAAACTGTTGTGAGCAAGATTGTTTCCAGGTGCAGCTGAATTGACAACTCAGTTGTTAAGACTTATAAGTATTCTTTGGCTCCCCTTGTGTCGAATCAATAAATTGGGTTTCACTTCCCTCGAAAATACTGCGATACACCCGCTATACTTGTGGGTCATCAAGACTATTTTTTGGCGCTGTTGCCGGGGAGCATAGCTTTATTTATCAAGTTCACTTGGAATCACTATTGTTCGCTGCCATCCATCCATCATGGGTAAGTCTCGTGATGGCAAGGTCCCTATTTTACCATACACTACAAGAAAAGGTACGGTTCTGAACACCTTTGTTGCTCTTGATTCACCATCTGTTATGAGTAAGTTCCTTACACTACCACATACACATGCTACACACACTGCTACTATTGCTGAATCTGAAACTTCTGATACTTATGATGCTGCTTCTACTGTGCTTGATAAGAGTGGTTCATTAGGTCCTTTCCTAGATGCTATGATTGCTAGAACTATAACTAGAAATACTGAAACTCCTAATGAAAACACCACTACACCTATCAGTTCACCTGAGTCTAGAGAGAGCTATGATATTGAAGATAGGTATATAGAGATGACCGGTGAATTTATTAAAGAATGTCAAAACACCCATGATAGGAGTGCTATTAAGAGTCTCCTTGAGAGGCATACTATAAAACCCAAATTGTCTCCTAATGCTAAGTTTGCTGCATCTCCCATAAACATTAAAGATAAGGATTATGATTTATCTCTTGATTTATCTTACATAACTATTGTTGAGAAAGAACCTTTTTGTGGGACTAAGAATGAAAGTGCGGTAGCACATATGACTGAGCTTTCTACCATGAGTGGCTTATTTTCTGATGATATTAAGATGCGCACCTACTTTGTTGCTAAAATTTTCCCTTTTCACTGAAAAAGAAGCTAAAACTTGGTTTAATAATTTACCTCCTGGATCTATTGATAGCTCTGATTGCTTGATTAGTACCTTCCTTCAGAAATATTTTCCACCTAGTGCTAGACATGCTATTTTGCAGGAACTTTTTGCTTTTAAACAGGGAGAGAAAAAGATATTGCATGAATCATGGGCAAGGTTTTGTGCTTTGATTCACGCACAGGCTGGATGTCCATTACCTAAGAATGAGCTTCTTGACATATTTTATAATGGACTAACTAAAGAATCTAGGACATACCTAGATAGCTGTGCTGATTGTGTTTTCAGGAATAGGACTCCCAAGGAAGCTGAGGAATTAATGGCTAAAATAAGCAAGAATTATGAAGACTAGACTCCTCCTGAACCAGCTATACCCGAGACAACTATACCTGAACCAACTATTCCTATGCCTATACCAACATCAAAGAAGAGGGGAGTTATTGAACTAAATGATGAAGTGATGAAGGAAGCCAAGAAATGTCTTAAGGAGAAGGGAATTAAAGCTGCAGATGTCAAGAATTTACCTCCTATAGAAGAACTATGTAAGCCAATCCCCCACTCATCCACTATTGAGGTACACTCTCGCCAACATTTTGATGAAGGTGATATTCCTTACTCTAAACCTCCTGATCAATGCTTAGAAGAATTTGATGTTTTTATTGTTAAGCAAGATAATTTTAATAAAAGGGTGCAAAATCATTTAATGGAAAACTCTAGAGCTATTATTGAGTTAAATGATATTGTGGAAATAACCTCTAATGATGTTAAAATGCTTGTTAAACATTTTAAAATGGTTCAAACTCAAATTGATCAGCTTATTAAGGTACAAAAAGACTTGCTAGTTAATGATGCTAAAGAAAAACATGCTTATGAAATTAGAACTAGAAGTGGTGCAGCTACCCAGGATCCTCTATATCCTGAGGGGCATCCTAAAAGAATTGAGCAGGATTCTCAATAAGCTGAAAATAGTGGTACTACTCCTAAGAAAAGAAAAAAGAAACATAAAACTATTGTAGAACCTTCTGAACCTGCTAAATATCCTAATAGTATATCTGTCTCTGATGCTGAAACTGAAAGTGGTAATGAAGAAAATGATACTCCTGATAAAGAAAAAGTTGAAGAAGACCTGGAAGGCACACTAAGAATACTAAATACACTAAATAAGATTTTGTTGCTAAGAAACATTGTAGTGAAAGAGGGCATTGGGTCCAAAAACCTATGCGTTTCCCTGATAAGAAACACAAGTCAAAGGAAGATGAACACTATAACAAGTTTTGTGAGTGGTATTCTTGCAAATTCCTTCGACTGATGCTATTAAATTGCCTCCTTATTCAAAGTATATGAAGGATATTGTTTCGAATAAAAGGAAGATCCCTAATAAAGAAATTTCTACTTTGCTTGCTAATTATTCCTTTAATGGTAAAGTTCCAAAGAAACTTGGAGACCCAGGGATTCCAACTATTCCATGCTCTATTAAAAATAGTTATGTTAGAACTGCTTTGTGTGATTTGGGAGCAGGAGTTAGTGTTATGCCTTTTTCTCTCTATAAGAGACTTCAACTAGAAAAACTAATACCAACTGATATATCTTTGCAAATGGCTGATAAATCTACTACTATTCCTGTTGGTATATGTGAGGATGTACCTGTTCAAGTGGCTCATAATTGCTTGATATTAACTGGTTTTGTTGTGCTTGAAATGCCTGAAGATGATAATATGTCTATTATTCTTGGGAGACCTTTTATTAATACTGCAGGAGCTGTTATTAATTGTAATCAAGGAAAGATGACTTTTAGTGTTAATGACAAGGAACATATTGTCTATTTCCCCAAGAAGATTGATAGAAATTATGGTTTAAACTCAATTGAACATGCTGAGGGCATTCAAGTTGGAGAAATATATTGTCCCATACCACGAGAAAAACATGAAACTATTATGATTGGGACCATCACTATCAAGGTTGAGGTAACATAATCATTAGTGGAATACAAAGTTTTGTTTCATATAATTTTTTTTGGTAACAAGACTTGATCAACCTTGTTAACAAAGGGATTTTAAATGAATAAAACAATGTTTTCACCATGATTATCTTTGCTTACTTTTATTTTATTTATTTTAGTTTTTGTTTTCGCTTAGTTTACTTTTCTGTTGTTAGTTGCTTGCATTTTAGAGTGTCTTAGAACTTCTGAAGTTTTAGCTTTGTTTTGTCATTGCATCGTTCCAAAAACATCTTTCTGTCGGAAAATCATTCATCAATACCTGAAAATTGCTCAAAAATAAAGTGTCTCGCAAAATTCCAGAAAATTCATATTAAATTTTTACGTGAAAAAAGGGGCAGAGAAGTGCCTGGAGAGTACCAGGGGGGCCCACCAGGCAGGCACACCACCTGGTGGCACGGCTAGCCCAGGGGCACGTCTGGCCATGGTGTGGGCCACCCCTAGCACTCCACTCACTCTCTCACTTCCCTTTGCTTTCTCTCTCCCGAGAAAACACCAGTTCATTGCTCGAAATCATGTTCTTGCTGTTCTTGTCCATGATTTTTCGATCTCCTTGCTCAGCCCATCTTTGCTGCTGGAATTTGGTACATTTGTTCTCCGATATGTGACTCCTCCGCTTGTCCAAGTAGATTTGTGTTTAGTGGTTTATATCTTGAGTATTTTGCTGCTGTAGGTGATAGGTTATGAGAGCTTGTAAGCTTGTTCAATACTTAGGGATATTGTTTTGATGCATGTTTAGGCCTCTTACAAGTCCCTATGAGTAGTTCCCTTCATTATGTATTCACTTTGCAATCACTTATATAATGGATGTTTAAATTTCAGAATATCAAAGATGAACAACCACCCATTTGGAGAAATATTTGAGAGGGACACACCTAGAAGGTCAAGGCCCTCAAGATCGGCATCTCAGTTTAGGCCTTCATACAATGAAGATCTTATTGCACCATGCTTTGGCAATGAAGGAGATGAGGGAGATGCTCACCCATCTACTTTCCCTTGTTTTACCTTTTTGCAAGCTGCAGGGATCCTCGAGGATCTCTTACTACTGGTTCAGAGGGTCGGTTTGGCCACTTACATGCAGGATGAGAGTGAGCAATATGCCGTGCTCACCAAAACTTTTGTTGAGAGTTTCTTTTTCACTAACACCCCTTATCAGTCAACTGTTTCGTTCAGAATTTATAATCACCCTATTACCATGTCATTGGAAAGATTTTGCAGCATTATAGGTATAGGCATGACGAGGACAGTGAAGAAGATCCAAGGTCAACCCGCTGATTTGCTGGAGCTCTATCAAAGTGTTACAAATAATGATGACCGCGCAGATCAGAGCGGGAAGATAAGGAATATTCAACTCCCAGCTCTTAGATATTTTGCTTATTATCTTGCCACTAGCATTCTTGGTAGGGAGAACACTAGTAATATCTCTAATTATCATTTAGCCTTCCTCGGTGCTGCACTTAATAATGATACCAAGTACAATCTTGGCTCTCTCATTGCTCGCCGCCTAGCTGCTAGGGGACCTATTTATGGGGGTATCATTGCCTCACGTATGGTTGTTGCATTAGAACTTTTTGTGGATCCTAATGGCACTGTATTGGCACCACAAAGGCTTGATCTTGTTGCCATGAAAACACATAACTTCATCACTGCTGACTCTGATACGGACAGTTTAGTATACAGTATGTTGTTTACTGACGGAGACGAGAGGGAAATTCCTTTGCCACAATCTACTTTGTTCAGTATTTACAGGAGGCCATGGTCGTGTTCTAAGGAGGAGGTGGATGAGCAGCTCCGCTTGCTTGGTTTCCACGGGCAACACCAAGAGGATGTGCCTTCTTATGACTACTCTGTGCACTATGGTGGGGCGTACTCGAGCTCATATCAAGACGAGGGCACCTCCTCGCCGTACTACGGAGGCGCTCCATCTTGGTATTGATACCCACTTAGGCCAAAAGCCTAAGCTTGGGGGGGGAGGTACACCGACATCACACTCATCTACATATCATGTTTCGTCGGTACTTTGTATATCCATGCTTCGTTATCTTTTTAGTTTTTGTTCTTTCTTTACTTTTGCTTTCTAAAACACAAAATGACCAAAAATATTTTCGTTGTTTCTCTTTATTTGCTTCTTTTTTCCTTGGTTTGCCTTTTCCTTTTTTCTTTGTTTGAACTATTCGAAAAACCCAAAAAGATTTTGCTTTGCTTGTTTTTCATTTTTGTTCTGGCCTTTAAAAATCAAAAAACACCAAAAATATTTGTTCTTCTTCTTTGGTTTTGTGAAGTTCGTTGCAGGGTTCAACAGTCCTCAGTGGAGTTTGGTTTCATGTTATTATTCAAGCCACACAAGTGAAGGGCAATAATGAGGATTAATGACAACTTGAGGTGTGGTAAGAGGCTGGTAATGAACTCTATTTGTTTTCATTTTTATACATATAGTCATCATTGTGGGCGTGCTTAGTCTGTTCATGTAGGGTGTATGTTATTTATGGATGCTTAATAGTTCTTGCTTTCCTATGATTAGCTCCATCTTGCTAATAGTTTGTAGCATGTCGTATGAATGTTTGCTTGCATTGCCCTATTCATAACTTGGTATGACACTGCGGTACCTCCCTCTGATTATTTCACTTGAATTGACTTGGCACATGCTCACGCATGCATATGACTAAAACAATAATCAATTAAGCCTCGGTGAATTATTTTGCCTCAGGTGTCTTGAATCACTTTCATGCCATGATTAAGTCTTGTTTTGTTGCAAGCATGATTATGACAGTTATTGCTCGCTCGTTTGTCGCTCCCTTACTATTGCTAGCCTTCACTTGCACTGAGTATGAGCTCTACTCATGTTTCCAACTCCCCAAAACCAATATTGCCAAAAGTGTCCACCATACCTACCTATTAGCATCATTTGCTAGTCCGAGCATATTCAGTATGCCTTGTTTTCTTCTGAATAAAATGTTTGCTTGTTATGAGAAAGTTAGTTAGTAAAGCTCTCACGAACTTGATGGCACACTTTACTTTCTTGCACTTAATAATCTTGAACCATTGCGTCCATCTTTGTTGCGTATATGCTTGCGCTTTATAAGTTGAAATTAGCAGAACCATGTATCACGGGGAACGCTTTCAACATTGCACTTATTATTCCGTTGATATCATGATTCTTTTGCTTATGGATCCCGGTGGTGTGAAATAAAAGGGAAACTTGTAGGATCATGGAGTTTGTATGTTTGTTAGAGAAACGCTTGGGCCGCTAGCCTAAGCCATGCCTAATCATGGTGGAAACTTGCAGCATAACCATAATGAGCATTCTATGAAGCATCCTCAATAAAGGCCTATGCAAATAGCAAATAAAAAGATTGCTGAGATGCTCATTGTCTGCTTGCCTTGTCATTTTGATTATGGGATAGCTCATGTATCATGTGCAAGGGGTACCCCGTTGGCAGTTCTCTATGATACATATGTACTTACAATGACAAGAGCTTACTTGTGACTAAAGTTGAGTAGCATGAGGTTCGGTACTCGTAAGCAAGGGGCATGAGATTTCAACTTATAACTTGTCAAGCATATCCTCTTAGTTGTGTCCCTTTAACCTTAACCATTTAAAGATGCTTATGATAGGGGCAATGAGAGCTCAAAGCTAATGAGTACCATACTTTCAGCATTTGGAAGCCTTTCAAACTTTTCAAAACCTTTTCATTTCCTTGTTGAGTCACCACTCATTCTATGAGCACTTTCTTGAGAGCATATTTGTCATTCTTAGTGTAATGTGCTTGTCTAAAAACTTGATTAATTATGTCATGACTTTGATGCTTGTATCTCTAATATCTTTACTTCTAGTGTTCACTTGAACTTCAGAGGTGCCTTGGCATTTATGTTTGCTCTACAATCAAAGGCAAGCGAGATACCACTCTATCATACATTTTTATGAGCATTGCAATGTTGCTTATGTTTATGTTTCATGCTACTTATTATTTTTGAGTTAGAAGCTCTTCATAGCTTGCAATGACTACTGAGTAACCTTATGTGCATACTCCTTATTATGAATTGACCAAGTACTTGATCATATGCTGAGAATATATACATCTTATGAAACAAATGTGTTCGTGAAAGTTTCTTTTATCGCACTCAGTTTTCAACTGAATTGCTTGAGGACAAGCAATAAGCTAAGCTTGGGGGGAGTTGATACGTCCAAAACATATCTACTTTCCCGAACACTTTTGTTATTGTTTTTCCTCTAAACTTGTGTGATTTGGATACAACTAACACGGACTGACGTTGTTTTCAGCAGAATTACCTTGGTGTCTAGTTTTGTTGTGCAGAAAATCAACTATCAGGAAAAATCCTGGAAAATATGCCAAAAATCCTATTTCACCAGAATACTCATGGAGCCAGAAGACGATACGGAGGACGGCCATGAGGGGCCCACACCACCCGGGTGGCGCTATGCCACCCTCGTTCACCCTCGGCCTCCCTCTTCGCCTATAAGTTGCCACTTGACCTAAAAACCAACGGGGGTTCGACGCTTTTCCGTAAAGAGTTCCTGCCGCCACCACCAGATTCCACAATTGAACCGAAACTCGTTCGGCACTCTCACGGACGGGGAATTGGAGGAGATCATCGCCATCATCATCACCATCGCTTCTCCATCGACCACCCATGTTTCCCCCATCTATGAGTGAGTTATCCCCCGATGTAGGCTATGGGGATGGTAGGGATTGGATGAGATCGTTCATGTAATGGCATTAGATTGTTAGGGCATGGTTCCTAGTATCTATTATTAGTGCTTTTTGACTTTGTTGCAACTTGTTATGCTTAATGCTTGTCACTAGGGCCCAAGTGCCATGATTTCAGATCTGAACATGTTATTGATTCATTATGATAGTATTGTTTATGGTCTTACCTGCAAGTTGTATACACATATTGTTGTCCGAAACCAAAGGCCCCGAAGTGACAACAATCGGGATAACCGGAGGGAATGGCTTTGATGTGAGGATCACATGTGTTCAAGGAGTGTTAATGCTTTGCTCCGGTGCTCTATTAAAAGGAGCACCTTAATTGCTAGTAGTTCCCTTGAGGCCCCGCTGCAAACGGGCTAGCATGACAAAAGATGTTATGCAAGTTCTCATTGCGAGCATGTACGACTATATATGGAACACATGCCTATGATTATCTAGTACTTGTATGCTTTATCTTATTTATCTGTAAATGCCCTATGTCTTGATTACCATATGAATTCTCTTGTCCATGCAACGCCCGTCCATCCATCCCTATGCCTACCGCGCTTTAATCCTACTGTTTACTATAATTGTTACTACTGTCTTTACTTTTACTACTGCTATTACTTTGCTATTGCTCTTACAAAACCGTTGCTACTGATAAACTGCTATGAGCAAGATTGTTTGCAGGTGCAGCTGAATTGACAACTCAGTTGTTAAGACTTATAAGTATTCTTTGGCTCCCCTTGTGTCTAATCAATAAATTGGGTTTCACTTCCCTCAAAAATACTACAATACACCCCCTATACTTGTGGGTCATCACCTTTCAAAAACTTCAGCTCTTTCATAGAGAAATCATGCCACTGTTTTTAACATGTTAATTGGGACTGTGTTGTGCACTCGTGACCATGCCAATAAATAATTGTTGAGCAATAGTGGGTCAGAGGAGTACTAGAACTTCATTTGGAACGTGAAACCATGAGGAGGCTAAAATTTTACCCATCATAGCATTGCTGCTACAGACGTTTACATAACTCAATAGCCGAAATCAAGTGGTTTCCCACATTTAGATTGTTCGTTGGCCAGCGGAGTTAATAGTTCCTCATGGAGCACGACAGTGTTGTAATGACACACGTAAAGCAATATATTATGGTAATTATTAGAAAAGGTAGTGGCATAATCTCTACTACTTCGAAGCATCCATTTTATCAGACAATTTCATTCAAGGGTGCTATCGAGTCTATCTACATTAAGCTCAAATGCATGGAGTAATTCTAAAATCAAATCCTTTGGGCTAAACATGGACTCAAATCATCTTTTGATGCTTTTTATTGTTGTAAAAATGTAGGAAATATTTTAACCAAGTTCATTGCTCATTGTTTCAAAGCTAAAAAGGAGACACTAGCAAAGGAATAGAATTTATAGGATAGCAAGCTAAGTGGGGAGTGACTCCAGTGCAAGCGAGTAAATAATTGTAGGATCAATTTAAGGTTGTATAAAAGGTGATGAAAGGAATGTGATACCTCCTATTGCTTGCTTCGTTCTCATACTTGAGTTGAACCTCCTCTATATTTCCCTATTGCTAAGTCACCTGAAATTGAGCAATCTCTAAGAGAAACAAAGAAACAAATTTGCAATAAAAGTTACAACTATTTTTTTGTATTTTTGGTTTAGGAATACAAAATGAAAGTAAACATGCAATTTTGAAGAAGTAAAATAAATCAAAAGAATAAATAAAAATATGAATGCAAGGTTTGGAGGTTTTCAAACATCCCCCAAGCTTAGGCTATTGCCAGGCTCAGTTGTTGCCGTCATTTGGCGGCTGGTGCGGATACTGCTGGTAGTAGTCGAGGAAGTTGGTCATGAAGAGACTAAAGTTTTGAGTTAAGGCACTCACATCTTCATTCACTCCTTGTAGAGTGTGGTCAATATCCCCAACACGATGGTTAAGCTGCTGAAATTCTTGATAGGGGACATAGTTGAACCCCTACGGCTGATTGGGCCATGGGTCCTAGGATCCCCCTGCTCCTGTTGCTGCTGTCCCACCCAAGTAGGGTTGTATTCCTGCTCCTGCTCCTGCTCATCCTCATCCCGCTGCTCTCCTTCTTCATCTTCCTCTTGATCAGGCTAGAGTTCAGCCATGATCTCCACCACTTGATCCTTGGTGAGGATCCAGGTGTCCTTCTCCAATATCGAGAACGCTTGGGGACAGGGCAACGGAACCTTCTCAACCTGTGCATCACCTGGATAACCAAAATGATATGCTCGGAGCCTCTTGTTAGCTCGGTAAACACTGAGGAAACCACAAGAAGTCAAATATTTGACATACATAGGTTTGGAGCCATCAACAGGTTGCATCACGGGTAAGATAATGTTTAATGCATGAGCAAGGTGGGTTACCAATCCACCAAAGCGAATGTCACCTTTCGTCTTGTTGCTCTGGTGACAAAAGTGCTGGATGAGTAGAGCCCCGGGATTGGGACTTTGTGATGCATTGGGGAAGAGTGCCTTGGTGATCATTGCCATGTCCACATTAGCCATGGTACCGGTATCTCCTCTTCCCAACAGTGTGGTGGCAAGATACAAGGCGTAGTAGCAAATTGTTGGGTTCTAAATTGTGGACATCTTCTTCTGGTAGAAGTCCCTGCCACCGTTAATAGAAACAACCTCCCAAGTTACTCCACTTGTGACACTGTATAGGTTAGTAACAGTTGACTCCCCATCGTGAGGGAAGCCAAAAGCATCACAAAATTGTTCAAAAGTTATATCATAATGCCGATGGTTCATGGTGAAGCTTACCGTGCACGCATTACCTTTCTCCCTGTGGTCATCGTAGAAGGAGGTAAGGAACTCATATGTGAGCTTGGCGTAGGTATTGTGACTTGGATAGGCGAGCACTGCAAGTCTTGAATTTGCACATGTGAGGTCAAAGTCCGTCCTCAACCCTGCCGCGGCGAGAAAGCTATCATCGACCCAACGTGTGGGCATCATCCTTCTTGATGAAACTATGGCCAGCTTGGGGCTGAGCTCGACCCGGTGCCCCGAACTCTCGCCACGTTGGCGCTTGCCCTTGCAAAAAATGCTACCAATTTTTTTCATCTTGATGCACTAAAATTCACCATGAAACCTTAGGCATATAGTTTCTACATGATATACAAACGATTCTATGTGGAAAAATTTAATCCTAACTTGAGTAATCATAAAGAAAAACAAAATAAGCTTGAGTCCATCCACTAGATCAATATGAGAGTTTCAATCATGGAAATCTGAAAATAAAGCATGGATAGGGAGAGAAACATACCGATCTGTTGATTCCCCCACTAAAATGAACAAACTCAGTGAAGAATCAAGAGTTCTAGGTGGTTTTTGAGAGGTTTGGAGAGAGAATATGAGCGAAAAAGTGAGGAGGGAGAAGAAACCTAGCCACCCCGTCGCGATTAAGAGGTCGCGCCGAACTATATGACCGCAACTATACGGGCGGGATATGTAGTTCCCGGCGTATAGTTGCGGCGGTGCAACCAATTAAGGTTTCTTTATGCAGAACACAATTATACAAGCGCAACTATACGGCCAGATCATAATGGTCCCACCGTATAGTTGGTCATCAAAATGTATGTGTCCTCGAGATAAATTTTCTAAAATAGGCATTGATATCTATACGACCGGAACTATACGGCCGGAATTTTTATTCCCGCCGTATAGTTGGTCGTTAAACCATCAGTACCTTTGAGAAGAAATTGTATGAAGGCATCAATATCTATACGACCGGAACTATACAGCTAGAATTTTTATTTCTGCCGTATAGTTGGTCGTTAAATCCTCTCTTCCTATGAAAGAAAATTTGTTGATGGCAAAGATATCTATACGACTAAACTATACGGCCAGAAATTTTATTCCTGCTGTATAGTTGGTCGTTAAACCTTCAGTACTCATCAAAAAAATTCTATTTCTTCAAGAATATAATACCTTCTTATCCTGTAACTTGGTGAAACACCTTGTTTTTTATAGAAAAATGACAGTAAAAATTGTCGACCAAAAACAGCATGTATAGAGCAGGATTTCTAGTTCTACCTAACTTCTCCTCAACTGGAGGTTCACTTTTTAATCTGGACAAAATGATTAAGCTAGTTTTTGTAGATAAAACTCAAGCTTTTATTTGTATACTTATTCTACGCTTGTTCAATCGATATTTCTGCTACTTTTTAACACCTGCATCTTCACGGGTGCGCTTCCGCAAGAATGTCTGTGAAAAAGTTGTAGGAATGCGATGAACATTTTATTCTTTATTTTATTTTATTAATGCGATGGGTTGACTCCCATTAAGCATTTTATTAAGTTGTAGGAATGCGCTTCCACAAGAATGTCTGTGAAAAAGTTGTAGGAATACGATGAACATTTTATTCTTTAGTTTATTTTATTAATGCGATGGGTTAACTCCCATTATGTATTTTATTAAGAATGATTGAATAACTCAACCCCTGCTCTGTTCTCGAATTCTTACCTAGGGTTGTCCCTTATCAAAGGCACTTACCACATGAACTCGTTTTGCCGGTGGAATACATCTTTCTCCTGCTTCTAGCTTCTTTGGAAAATACCGGATGATTTCAGCATCATAAACATTGAAGATTATTTTTCCCTCAACACAATCAAATGATGCTCCTGTAGTACTAAGGAAAGGTCTTCCAAGTATTATGGATAATTTTTCATCCTCTAGCATTTCAAGAATAATAAAATCAGTGGGAATAACATGCTCATCTATTCTAAGTAGACCATCCTCAATCATACCAATAGGTTGTTTAGTGGACTTGTCAGCCATCTATAAAGTGATAGTAGTAGGGGAATACTCCCCTAGTCCTAACCTTTTATAGAGGGAATATGTCATTACACTAACTCCTGCACCTAAATCACGCAAAGGCATTGTGAATATCAGTTTTGCCAATTGAGCATGAAATAGTTGGTATTCCGGGATCTCCCGATTTAGACAATAACTTCCCATTAGCAGGATAACTAGTCACCATGGCAACGGTTTCAGTTATTTCTTTCTTTCTATTAAGAATATCAAAGAGGAATTTAGAATAGGTGGGAACTTTTATTGCATCCGCAAATGGAATTTCTAGACAAAGATCACCAAGTGCCTTTTTGAAAGAATCATAGATTACCTGATCCAGTGCTTTCTTTTTTCAATCTGGATAAGGAAGCTTTTGCTCCCTTTCTTATTTTTGTCTTTTACCTTTTGTGGGGGATCAGGATCTTTTGTTTCTTTCTTTTGTTGTTGCTTGTCACTTTTCTTCTCCTCTACTATAACAACTTCATCTTCATTGCTTGTCTCTTTTTATTCTCTTGGATCAACCGTCTCTGCATCAGAGTCATAATGGTCATCTTGTGCATCATTTTGGTCCTCCTTGGTTTGATCTTGTGTTTCTTGAGGAGTTTCATCTTGAGGATCCACCAGTGTATCATCTTCTTGGCTTGCTTTTAGCAAGGCTTTTTCTTTTTGCTCTTTCTCAGCTTCATATTCTGGTGGTCCTAATGGTCCTATGACAACTGCACCTCTTCTTGTAACAACATTAGTAGAAACAGGAATATCTATATTATCTCGAAGAAAATTTTGATAACCAGATGCTATTTGTTCACATTGGGTTTCAATCATACTAAGATACTTGTGAAATAATTTTATTTGTTGGCCAATCTCATCATAATTTTCCATGAGTTCTTCCAAAATCTTTTTATGTTTTTGAAAATGCTTATGCAGGTTATTATGATATTTTGCTTGTCGATGTTTTAATTCTTGAAAAACTTTTCTTGTTTCATATTCTTCAGTAAAAACTTGTAACAAGTCTACTTTGTTTTCCTTAACAAGTTCAGAAGGTATACCTTTTTCTTTCATTGTTTTGTGTACTTCAGGCATAAGATCAGGATTTATATGAAGCATCCATTTTTCTATCTTAGTGTCGAAATCAAGATTGTATATAGAATCATTCTTAGCCCTAGTAGAAATTAATTCCAACATGCTTTAACAGTTAAAGTATTAATCGATCCTCCTGCTGATAAGTCAAGCAACTCTATGCTCTGAGTATTAAGACCATGGTAAAATAAATGGCAAATAGTTGATTCAGAATAGCCATGATTAGGAATTCTATGGATCATTCCAAAGAATCTATCCCAAGCTCGTGGGTAGTTTTCTCCCACGTTCTGACTAAAGTTGCCTATGTTCTTTCTAGTTTCAGTTACCTTTTTAAAAGGATTAAACCTGTTTATGAATTTGACAATACATTTTTCGCAACATTTAATGTAATGGCAAGGGAGAGAATATAACCAGTATAGAGCTTTACCTTAAGAGAACAATAACAAAAATTTAGACGAGAGAAGTCTCTTGGCAAACCTTTTGGTCCAAGTGTTGTCATCAAATCGTCAAACTCTCTAATATATCTTCCTGGGTCTTCATCTTCCCTTCCACAGAAAGCTTTTTCCTACAAATCTTTAATAATTCCACCATCAAATCGATATTCTCTAACTCTAGGGTTAGGAAATTCTATTGGTTGTTTAAGGAAATCAGAGTTTGGAGCATTGTGTTCTCTGAGAGTTTTCTCAGGTTTCTCAGGAGTTATCCTGTAAACAGACATGATTTCCATAATATCACTCAGGTTTTCAACTTCAATATTATTTGATCATAAAAGTTTTTCAATAATTTCCTCGCGCCTTTGAGCAGGCACACGCTCAAAATAATCTGGTAAATAGGTCCTACCAAAGCGTGTAGACCCTTTGTATCCTAGGGAGACCATTTTGTAGTAGTAACACCTGAAATTTCAAGAGACAAACACTTAGCGCTTAGCTCCCCGGTAACGGCGCCAGAAAATAGCTTGATGTCTACAAGTGCACGGATCATTTGCAGCTAGTTTTGAAGCATATATATATCGATCCCACAGGGAGCCCAAAGGTAAGTGTTTATGAGTGAAGTCTTTGTCACACTCAAAGTTGTCATAGGTCTTCGAGTGAATTGACTGCAAGTTTGGAAATAAGAATGAAATTTGGATTAAATTGGATGTATTTAAATAAAACTAAAATATAAACTTTAGGAATAAAAAGCATAAAAGTAAAGAGCTATTCGATTGTTTGTGGTTTTCTGCAGATGACAAAAAAGGCGTGGGGAGATACGATTCATGGTGATAGTGACTGTGCCAGGTAGACGAATGAAGTGTAACAATTGTAATCTTATAAGTATATGTGTAGGCGAGCAACCCATAATTAGCCGGAACTCCTCTTGGTAGATTTCATCCCAACTTCAAAAATCCTACTAGCCTGTTACCAAAACCATGGCCAAACACTAGACGATTAAGACCCTTCAGGTTGCTTAGCAATTAAGCTCATTGGATCGGACTAATGCAATAAGCATAGTCGTTCCTTGTTATCCTCGAGTCAACTAGTTTTCCATTGATATCCCCGTGTCACTCGGGGGTCGCCGGTCTGTTAGCGAACAAGATCCTATCTGTGTAGAACAAAGCATCATGTTGTTTGGGCCCTTAATTGGACAACAAGCATTAGGCATCCCACAGATAGTCAAGCACACAAAATATAGTAATTAAAATCAATCACAAACTAATGGAAAATATATGAAGGCACATCACATCTCACCAATCCCTTACATCTCCCACGCCGAAGCAACTTACTCACACATGAGAGAAGAAAGCATCATCTATATAATTAAATAAAGGGAGTTCTTCTCGATATTACGATGGAGATACACACTAAGAATGGAAAAGTAATCCAACACAATTCAAGATAGGAATAAAAAATCTCAAACCCTAATCTTGCAAGGTGAAGATCTCTCTCTCTATCTCTCTCAAATATAAGTAATGGATATGAGGGTGTGATGGCTAGGAGTTCGAAGATCGTGGAGTGATATGAAGAACGTCTTCTCCTACTTCTCCGGATCTCTTCTTTCTCCTTTCTGGATGGGATGGCGACTGATGTGTTATGATTTCACATCTGGTCTCTTCACAAAAGTTGTCCCTTTTGGCAAGATGGAGGCGGCGGCAGCTATACGGCGGGAACTATACGGCCGGAAAATATTCCCGCCATATAGTTGCTCGTTAAATCCTCTGTATGCCTCCCTCGATTTCTTCCGAAAAGAGACTTGCTTGTTTTTGCCTGAATATTGTGTTTCTCTTGTTAAAACCTTCTGTTGATGTTTAGAACCTGAAACACACATTAAAAACCAAGATTTCTTTGCTACCGAAGTATTAGCGTTAGGTAAAGCTAGAAAACGATCAAATCCAGGAGAAAACCATCAGTAAAAACCATCAAAAATGCGTCGAATCTCATAGCTATCAGGAGCTTAGTGCTATAAGTCACTTTACTTTTAGTTATTTACTTTTGTTGTACTAATTTTTAATTTAAGTTGCAGGACCGCAACAATGGACAACACTCAGCATTTAATTCAGCTTGAGGCAGTAAGGAAAATGGGTTCGCCCATGGATGCTTTTATAACTGTTAATAAAAGCATAAATATGGATGGAATTGAGATCCACCCTTTATTATTTGAACTACTGCACTCTAAGAAATTTGCAGGAACCAATGAAGAGAGTCCATATGGACACTTACAATTCTTTGAAGATGTTCTCAGTTCATTTATATTCGACGACTATAATTTTGATATGGTTAAAACCCAATTGTTTAGACAAACTCTCTCTAATAATGTTTGCGACTGGTATAGATCTTTTTGTGCAGAAGCACCAAGGACTTGGATGGAATTGACAATCAATTTCCTATCAAAATATTCCTCAAAAAGCAAAGCTTATAGGATGGGAGGTATTATTATCAGTTTCAAAAATAATCCTGATGAGGGTTTGTATGAAGGGTATCTAAGGTACAAGAGCTATCTAGATAATTGCCCCATCATCATTTGCCTGATTGGTTAATCACTCACACTTTTTATGGAGGGCTCAATAATGAAAATAGAATGAATTTAGACACTGCTTATAATGGTAGTTTTCTATCTTATACCTATGATGAAGCTTGGAAATTAATAATGAAAATGTGGGAGGCAACAAAAAATCTTAAAAACAAGGAGAACATTACAAATAGTTTTTCTGAATATGCTTGTGTTAATGATTTCCTTGCAGATGAAAGGACTTGTGAGATGATTAAAACCCTTGGTATTGATTCTTACTCAGTAAAGAAAATTATTGAGAATTATGCAGGGCATTTACAGGTACCTATAGAATGGGAACCCCATAATACCCTCAAAGAAAAGAAGCGTGCAAGAGCGCTAATGGAAGAGTTATCCTCTGCACCTATTCAAGAGATTATCAAGAAAAAGCAAAAAGAGGAAGAACAAATAAAGAGAAGATTAATGAAACAAGAAAAGAACCCCGAAGCTACCAATATAAATAATGTTATATTGAAGGATCTTATGGAAGCATGAATAGTGGATAACGAAGTGGTTATGCTAGACTTTGAAACCTCAGAATTCATCTAAGGTAAGGTACGAGGTAACGAAACTTCTAAACCTATGATTCCTATATATTGTGGAGAAACTTTCTTATACGGAATTTGTGAGCCGATTTCCACTATAAATATTATGCCTTTATCACTTTATGAGGAACTTCGCAACAATTTAAACAATGCAGATGTGGAACCGGTAGACACTACTATTAAATTGTCTAATAGAACTAATATAAAACCGGAGGGGTGTTGGAGATATGCCCAAGAGGCAATAATAAAAGTGGTTATTATTATATCTTTGTGTTTATGATGAATGTTTACATCCCATGCTATAATTGTATTATAAGGAAACACTAATACATGTGTGTTTTGTAAACGTAAAAGAGTCCCTAGTAAGCCTCTTGTTGAACTAGCTTGTTGATTAATAGATGATCATGGTTTCCTGATCATGGACATTGGATGTCATTAATAACAAGGTTGTATCATTGGAGAATGATGTGATGGACACACACCCATAGTAAGTGTAGCATAAGATCAAGTCATTAAGTTCGTATTGCTACAAGCTTTCAAATGCATAGTAACCTAATCCTTCGACCATGAGGTTATGTTAATCAACATCACCGGATGGGTGCTTTGATGACATCAAACATCGCTTCGTAACTGGGTGGTTATAAAGGTGTCATTGGGTATTTTGAAAGTATGTGTTGAAGCGCATGGACCAAGATTGGGATTTGTCCATCCATATGACGGATAGATATACTCTGGGCCCTCTCGGTGGAATGTCATCTAGTTAGCTTGCAAGCATGTGACTGGGTCACAAGGGATGATATAACATGGAACGAGTAAAGAGAACTTATCAGTAACGAGGTAGAACTAGGTATGGAGATACCAACGATCAAACCTCGGATAAGTAGAGTATCTCGTGACAAAGGGAATTGGTTTCGTATGTTAATGGTTCTATCGATCACGAAGTCATCGTTGAGTATGTGGGAGCCGTTATGGATCTCTAGATCTCGCTGATGGTTATTGATCGGAGAAGTGTCTCCATCATGTCTACATATTCACAAACCGTAGGGTGACACACTTAAGGTTCGATGCTTTTTAGGTAGATATGGAATGCGTGTTGGAGACCGAATGTTGTTCGGAGTCTCGGATTGGATCTGAGACATCACGAGGAGATCCGGAATTGTCCGGAGAATAAGATTCATATAATGGAGATCATTTTCTAGGTTCTGAAATGTCCCGGAGTGTTTATATGGGGGTTCTAGAAGGTTTCGGAATGTTCCGGGAGGTTCTAGAAATTTCTATGGAGTTTACTTGAAAACCAAGAAAGAAAGAGGGGAAACTTGGGGGAAGGAACTCCCAAGCCCCCTTGTCGCTGCCCTAGGAGGTGGGCCTAGGGGTGGGAACACTAGGCCGCACCCCTCCCTCTATATATAGAGGGGTGGAGGCGCCACCCCCTTGCCCCTCTACTCTTTCCCTAGCCGCCTCTCTCCTCCTCCTTCCTTCTGCTCAGGCTTAGGCGAAGCCCTGCAGAATTCTCTACTCCACCACCACCACCACGTCATCGTGCTGCTGGGATTCCGTGGAGAGATCTACTACCTCCGCTGCTCGCTGGAACGGGGAGAGGAAGGTCTGCATTGACTCCGCACGTGTGATCGATCATGAAGCGAGCTGCGGGCATGGCGCCGGAAGGATCGTCTACTCGATCTTGAGATCGGCAAGTGATCGTCTACATCAACCACGAGATCCGATCTCGCACAAGGCTTTCGGATCTACAAGGGTTAGTGCAGATCTATCTCGTTGCACATGTCTAATAGATTAGATCTTGGCTTTTATCTTGATTAGATCTAGGTTTTGTTTGTTCTTGTGGTAGAAATTTTTTGTTTTCCATGCTACAAACCCATCAGTGGTATCAGAGCCGTGTCTATGTGTAGATCTGTTGCACGAGTAGAACACAATGGTTTTGTGGGCGTTGGTGCTCGTGCCGTCTTTTGCTTTGTGTACTTTGCATCTTGCGGTATGGTAGGATGAAGCGGCTCAGGCTAACCTTACATGTCATCGCACATGAGACTTGCTCCATGCTTGACGTGTAACTTGCTTTGCACAAGTGGCTTTATGTGTCTCTCTCTCACCATAGTATAGATCCAATTTACACTTTGCACTTGATAGCACTTGTATCAACGTTGTGGTTCAGTTTCGTAGGTAAGATCCGTTCTTATTCGAAAGCCCCAAACCACGTAAAACATGCAAAGAAAATTAGAGGCGTCTAACTTGTTTTTGCAGGGGTTTTGTGATGTGATATGGCCATCATGTGATTGTTATTATATTTGATGTATGCAATGATCCTTGTTGTAATATGGCAACCGGCAGGAGCCTAATGGTTGTCTTTAATTCTGTTAAGACCTGCATGTCTATTCATCTTGTAATAGCTTTATTCCAAGTAGTTGTAATAGTTGCTAGTGATGATGGACAACCATGAAGCGCCTTGACCTTGACGCAATCTTTGGTGATGATGGAGATCATGTCCGTGCTTTGGAGATGGAGATCAAAGGCATAAGAAGAAAGGGCCATATCATATCACACTAATTATGAATTGCCTATGATGTTAATCCTTTATGCATCTTGTATTGCTTAGATCGCGACGGTAGCATTATAAGATGATCCCTCTCACTAAATATCAAGTAATAAAGTGTTCGTCCTTAGTTGGCACCATTGCTAAGACTCGTCATTTCGAAGCATCTCGTGATGATCGGATGTGATAGATTCTACGTGTGCATACAACGGGTGCAAGCTAGATTTGCACATGCTGAAACTGAGGTTAATCTTGACGAGCCTAGCATGTACAGACATGGTCTCGGAACACGTAATACCGAAAGGTAGAGCATGAATCATATAAATGATACGATGAACATGAAGATTGTTCGCCGATGAAACTACATCTTCTCTCGTGAAGATCGGACTTGGTGTAGTGGACTTGGTTCGTGTAATCACTAAGACAATGTGGGATGTTGTTTTGAGTGGGAGTTCACCTAGTTAATTTAAGAATTAAAATTGAACTCAATTATCATAAACTTAGTCCAAACTACTTGCAAATTTGTTGTAGATTATGGCGAACCTCTCCATCAACTTCAATGCGTTCCTAGAGAAAGAAAAGCTTAAGAACAATGGAAGCAACTTTACGGACTGGCTCCATGGACTGAAGATTGTCCTCAGGGCTGGTCAGTTGACCTATGTGCTCGAAGCACCGCTAGGTGACCCACCTGCAGAAGATGCCACCGATGACGTAAAGAATGTTTATGCCACTCGGAAAAATCATTACTCCACAGTTTAGTGTGCCATCCTGTACGGTTTAGAAACGGAGCTTCAGAAGCGCTTTGAGCACCACGACCCGTTCGAGATCATTAAGGAGCTCAAGCTCATTTGTGAGACTCACGCGGCCATGGAGAGCTATGAGACCTCCGAAAAGTTCTTTAACTATAAGATGGAAGAGGGTAGCTCCATTAGCGAGCACGTGCTCACGATGTCTAGGCACGCAAACAAGCTCCAAGAGTTGGGGATAACGATTCCTAATGAGTTAGGGATTCACCGTGTTTTCCAATCACTGCCACCGAGTTATAAGAACTTTGTGATGAACTACAATATGCACTGCATGAACAAGATGTTGCCTGAACTATCATCCATGATGAAAACTGCTGAAGTGGAGATCAAGAAGGAGCACCAAGTGTTGATGGTCAATAAGACCACCAATTTCAAGAAACAAGGCAAGCCTAAGAACAAGGGCAACTTCAAGAAGGACGGCAAGAAAGCTGTTGCACCTGCTAAGAAGCCCAAGGCTGGTCCTAAGCCTGAACTGAATGCTTCTACTACAAGGGTGCAGTCCTTTGGGCGTAATCGCCCCAAGTACCTGGCGGATCTGAAGAATGGCAACATCAAGAAGAAAGGTATATTCGATATACATGTTATTGATGTGTATCTTACTAGTAATCATAGTAGTGCACGGTATTTGATCTTGGTTCGGTTGCTCATATTTGTAACTTTCGAAGCAGGAGCTGCGGAATAAGCAAAGGCGGCAAGAGACGAGGTGACGATCTTGCGTTGGAAATGGCTCCAAGGTTGATGTGATCGCCGTCGGCACGCTCCCTCTGCATCTACCTTCGGGATTAGTTTTAAATTTGAATAATTGTTATTTGGTGCCTACGTTAAGCATGAACATTATATCTGGATCTTGTTTATTGCGAGACGGTTACTCTTTTAAGTCCGAGAATAAAGGTTGTTCGATTTATATGAGTAATATCTTTTATGGTAATGCACCTGAGATGAATGGTTTATTCTTACTAAATCTCGATAGTAGTGATACACATGTTCACAACATAGATGCTAAACAAACAAAATTGAATGATAATTCTACATACATGTGGCACTGTCGTCTTGGTCACATTGGAGTGAAGCGTATGAAGAAACTCCATTCCGATGGACTTCTTGAATCACTTGAAAGATGCGAAGCATGTCTAATGGGAAAAATGACTAAGACTCCATTCTCTGGAATAATGGAGCGAGCTACAGACTTATTGGAAATAATACATACCGATGTGTGCGGTCCAATGAGTGTAGCATCGCGTGGTGGATATCGTTATGTTCTCACTTTCATGGATGACTTAAGTAGATATGGGTATGTCTACTTTATGAAACATAAGTCCGAAACTTTCGAGAAGCTTAAGGAATTTCAAAGTGAAGTGGAAAATCATCGTAACAAGAAGATTAAGTTTCTGCGTTACGACTGGAGGTGAATATCTAAGTTATGAGTTTGGCATGCATTTAAAGAAATGTGGAATACTTTCGCAATTGACACCGCCGGGAACACCACAGCGTAATGGTGTGTCCGAACGTCGTAATCGAACTCTCTTAGATATGGTTCGGTCTATGATGTCTCTTACAGATTTAGCGCTATCGTTTTGGGGCTATGCATTAGAGACAGCCGCATTCACTTTAAATAGGGCACCATCTAAATCCATTGAAATGACACCGTACAAATTGTGGTTTGGAAAGAAACCTAAGTTGTCGTTCCTTAAAGTTTGGGGTTGCGAAGCATATGTAAAGAAGTTACAACCTGATAAGCTTGAACCCAAAGCAGAGAAATGCGTCTTCATAGGATACCCTAAAGAAACAATTGGTTATATCTTCTATCATAGATCCGAAGGCAAAGTTTTCGTTGCCAAGAATGGATCCTTTCTTGAGAAGGAGTTTCTCTTGAAGGAAGTGACTGGAAGGAAAGTAGAACTCGACGAGGTTATTGAACCTTCTCTCAGAGTTGAGAGTAGCGCAGCACCAGAAGATGTTTTTGTGCCGCCTACACCAATTGGAGAGGAAGCTAATGATGGTGATCATGAAACTTCGAACGAAGTTGCTGCTGTACCTCGCAGGTCAACGAGGGTTCGTACCACTCCTGATTGGTATGACCCTGCCTTGAACGTCATGTTGGTGGACAACATGACCTGCTGACGTATGAAGAAGCTATGGTGAGCCCAGATTCCAACAAATGGCTAGAAGCCATGAAATCCGAAATGGGATCCATGTACGAAAACCAAGTGTGGACTTTGGTGGACTTACCGGATGGCTGTAAGGCTGTCGAGAACAAATGGATTTTCAAAAGAAAAACAGATGCTGATGGTAATGTTACCGTCTATAAAGCTCGACTTGTCGCGAAAGGGTTCCGACAAATTCAAGGAGTTGACTACAATGAGACATTCTCACCAGTAGCGAAGCTGAAGTCTGTGAGGATTTTGTTAGCAATTGCTGCATATTTCGATTATGAGATTTGGCAGATGGATGTCAAAACGGCGTTCCTTAATGGTGACATTGAGGAAGAGTTGTATATGGTACAACCCAAGGGTTTTGTCGATCCTAAAGATGCTTACAAGGTATGCAAACTTCACCGCTCCATTTATGGACTGAAGCAAGCATCCCGGAGTTGGAATCAACGTTTTGATAAAGTAATCAAAAACTTTGGATTTATACAAACTTATGGAGAAGCTTGTATTTACAAGAAAGTGAGTGGGAGCTCTATAGCATTCCTAGTACTATATGTAGATGACATATTGTTGATTGGGAATGACATAGAACTTCTTAATAGTGTCAAAGCCTATTTGAATAATAGTTTTTCAATGAAGGATCTTGGCAAAGCGGCATATATTCTAGGCATCAAGATTTATAGAGATAGATCAAGACGCCTAATAGCGCTTTCACAAAGTACATACTTGGACAAAGTTCTAAAGAAGTTTAGAATGGAAGAGAGCAAGAAAGGGTTCGTGCCCATGTTGTCAGGTAAGACCTTGAGTAAGACTCAAAGTCCAGCTACGGCAGAAGATAGAGAGAAAATGAATAATATTCCCTATGCCTCAGCCATAGGTTCTATCATGTATGCCATGCTGTGTACAAGACCGGATATAGCACATGCTGTTAGTTTGACCAGCAGATATCAAAGTTATCCTGGAATGGAGCACTGGACAGCGGTCAAGAATATCCTAAAGTACCTAAATAGGACTAAGGATATGGTTCTTTCTTATGGAGGTGATGAACAGCTTGTTGTAAACAGTTACACTGATGCTAGTTGGAACACCGATCCAGATGACTCGAAGTCACAGTTTGAATATGTATTTATTTCGAATGGTGCTGGAGTGAGCTGGAGGAGTGCCAAGCAAAGCGTTGTGGCAAAATCTTCAACTGAATCGGAATACATAGCTGCTTCGGAGGCTGCACAAGAAGCCATATGGATGAAGGAGTTCATTACTGAACTTGGCGTGGTTCCTAGTGTGTTGGACCCGATGGCCATCTACTGTGACAACACAGGTGCCATAGCTAATGCACAGGAGCCATGGTCACATAGCAAGCTGAAGCACATCAAGCTACGTTTCCATGCTATTCGCGAGTATGTCCGAGATGGTGACATAAAGATTTGCAAAGTACACACTGATCTGAATGTGGCAGATCCATTGACTAAACCTCTCCCTAGAGAAAAGCATGACCAACACCAGAACGCCATGGGTGTTAGGTATATTACCATGTAATCTAGATTATTAACTCTAGTGCAAGAGGGAGACTGTTAGAGATATGCCCAAGAGGCAATAATAAAAGTGGTTATTATTATATCTTTGTGTTTATGATGAATGTTTACATCCCATGCTATAATTGTATTATAAGGAAACACTAATACATGTGTGTTTTGTAAACGTAAAAGAGTCCCTAGTAAGCCTCTTGTTGAACTAGCTTGTTGATTAATAGATGATCATGGTTTCCTGATCATGGACATTGGATGTCATTAATAACAAGGTTGTATCATTAGGAGAATGATGTGATGGACACACACCCATAGTAAGTGTAGCATAAGATCAAGTCATTAAGTTCGTATTGCTACAAGCTTTCAAATGCATAGTAACCTAATCCTTCGACCATGAGGTTATGTTAATCAACATCACCGGATGGGTGCTTTGGTGACATCAAACACCGCTTCGTAACTGGGTGGTTATAAAGGTGTCATTGGGTATTTTGAAAGTATGTGTTGAAGCGCATGGACCAAGATTGGGATTTGTCCATCCATATGACGGATAGATATGCTCTGGGCCCTCTCGGTGGAATGTCATCTAGTTAGCTTGCAAGCATGTGACTGGGTCACAAGGGATGATATAACATGGAACGAGTAAAGAGAACTTATTAGTAACGAGGTAGAACTAGGTATGGAGATACCGACGATCAAACCTCGGATAAGTAGAGTATCTCGTGACAAAGGGAATTGGTTTCGTATGTTAATGGTTCTATCGATCACGAAGTCATCGTTGAGTATGTGGGAGCCGTTATGGATCTCTAGATCCCGCTGATGGTTATTGATCGGAGAAGTGTCTCCATCATGTCTACATATTCACGAACCGTAGGGTGACACACTTAAGGTTCGATGCTTTTTAGGTAGATATGGAATGTGTGTTGGAGACCGAATGTTGTTCGGAGTCTCGGATTGGATCTGAGACATCACGAGGAGATCCGGAATTGTCCGGAGAATAAGATTCATATAATGGAGATCATTTTCCAGGTTCTGAAATGTCCCGGAGTGTTTATATGGGGGTTCTAGAAGGTTTCGGAATGTTCCGGAAGGTTCTAGAAATTTCTATGGAGTTTACTTGAAAACCAAGAAAGAAAGAGGGGAAACTTGGGGGGGGAAGGAAACTCCCCCCAAGCCCCCCTTGTGCGCTGGCCCTAGGAGGTGGGCCTAGGGGTGGGAACCCTAGGCCGCACCCCTCCCTCTATATATAGAGGGGTGGAGGCGCCACCCCCTTGCCCCTCCACTCTTGCCCTAGCCGCCTCTCTCCTCCTCCTTCCTTCTGCTCAGGCTTAGGCGAAGCCCTGCAGAATTCTCTACTCCACCACCATCACCACGCCGTCGTGCTGCTGGGATTCCGTGGAGAGATCTACTACCTCTGCTGCTCGCTGGAACGGGGAGAGGAAGGTCTGCATCGACTCCGCACGTGTGATCGATCATGGCGCTGCTTAAGCAGCCGGGAAGGATCGTCTACTCGATCTTGAGATCGGCAAGTGATCGTCTACATCAACCACGAGATCCGATCTCGCACAAGGCTTTCGGATCTACAAGGGTTAGTGCAGATCTATCTTGTTGCACATGTCTAATAGATTAGATCTAGGTTTTGTTCGTTCTTGCGGTAGAATTTTTTTGTTTTCCATGCTACGAACCCATCAAGGGGGTTATCAGAAACAACTATATCTTTATTGGTTCACTCATGTACCCCCTTGATTTTCATATTGTTGACATGCCTCGAGATTCTTTTTGTCCTATTCTTTTAGGCAGGCCTTTTGTTTCCATAACCAAAGCTCGAGTTGAAGGGAATATGCCCAAGAGGCAATAATAAAGTGGTTATTATCTTATTCCATGTTTATGATAAATGTTTATTTTGCATGCTATAATTGTATTAATTGGAAACGTTAATACATGTGTGTTTAATAAAAAAATACAAAGTTCCTAGTAATGCCTCTCATATAAACTAGCTCGTTGATTAACAAATGATCAAGGTTTCCTGATCATGGACATTGGATGTTGTTAATAACGAGGTCACAACATTGGTGGAATGATGTGATGAACATTCATCCGAAGTATAGCATTACAATCAGAGTCATTATGTTTATATTGCTATAACATCATACAAAATAATTTTAGTCCTTAGACCATGAGATCATGTTAATTGCTAACACCGGAAGAGTATCTTGATAACATCAAACGTCACACCGTAACAGGGTGACTATAAAGGTGGGTTCAGTGCTACGAAGGTGTTATGTTGAGGCTCATGGATCAAGAGTGGGATTTGTCCATCCCGATGAAGGATAGATATACTCTGGTCCCTCTCGGTGATATCACATTGAAATAGCTTGCAAGCAAGTGATGTGATCACTAGAATGTTATATCACGAGAACGAGAAAAGAGTGCATGTCGGTAACAAGATCAAACTAGGTATTTGGATGCCAATGATCGAATCTTGGACATGTAATATACCGCGAGACAAAGGGATTTAGTTACGACTTTAAAGGTTCACACGATCAGAAGAGTCATCGTTGAATATGTGGGAGTCAGTACGGATCTCCAGGTCCCGCTGCTGATTATGGATCGGAGAGGGGTCTCGATCATGTCTGCATTATTTATGAACCATAGGGTGACACACTTAAGGGATACTGACACCATTTGGAGCAAATATGTTTCAGATAAAGATTTAAGAAAGCGCTGGAATTATTTCAATAGACACCGAAACTGTTTCAGGTGAAATTGCTGAAATTGGTTCTGCATGTGATATTGAAATGTTGTAGGGGTTTTATGTGAATGTTTGTTAATTAATGTATTGACAAAATTCTGAATAAAATAAATAAAATAGTTTTATTTAATGAGAGCTTGCATTATATTTGGTGGAAATTTAATGCATGTGTGAGTGGAATTTTGAGTGGAGGCTTTTTATGGGAGTGGGAGCTCCACCCACATGAATGTGGAAGAGGTGGGGGCACCACCATGGCTGCCATGCCATGGCCCTTGGTGCCCCTCCCTATAAAGGCCCCCTCTCCTCCTCACAAAGCACACCTCCTCGTGAAGGATCTCTCTCCCCCTCTAGTTATTCCCCATGGTCTCGGATTAGCAAGATACATGTTCCCGGTGGCTTTATCTGGAAAGGAGTTGCTGCTTCCACTGCTTAGCTGGAGCGAGGGACGGAGGTTGTCAGGGTACCGGATGTGTGTGCGATCACGGATGCACCGCTGCTTTGCGGTGTTGGACTTGGTGGTGCTAGACTTGTTGGAGCTGGATCTGATGGACGTGCTGGAGCCGGACCTACTGGACTTCATCACGATCTTGAGATCGGCAAGTGTACGACTACATCATCCACGAGTTCAACTCATTAACAAAGCTTTGTTGTCTTCGAGGTTAAGTTCTCTATGGATGTATATCCACCCGTTGCTTGTATCTAGTAGATAGATCTTGGCATATAGTTCCCATCATAGGAATTTTTTGTTTTCTATGCTGCGAACCCAACAGTGGTATCAGAGCCTGATCTATGCGTAGGTGCTTTGCATGGGTAGTACACATATGTTTATATGTGGGCGATGATGATCATGTTATTGCATCTTCTATGTATTTTGGATATTGGTGGCATAGTAGGATGAAGCGGCCCGGACCAACCTTACATGTCATCGCACATGAGACCGGTTCCACGACTGACATGCAACTAGTTTTACATAAGTGGCTGGCGGGTGTCTGTCTCTCCTACTATAGTAAATATCTGATTTACAACGAGTTGCTAATAACTTGGTTATCCTCGTTGTGGTTCCATGTTCGTAGGTAAGACCGGTTCTATCTCTGAAAGCCCTAAGCCACGTAAAACTTGCAATTGATAAATTAGAGGCGTCTACGCCTTATGCATTAGGGGTAAGTCAGACCTTATGACCTTTTCTTGCAATTTGACCTTATCATGGGGCAGAACACCTTGGTTCTTCCATTCATCATTATAGTTTAGATCGTTGCTAGGCTAGTGTCTTGATATGGTATTGTTGTAAGTAGATGTATGATAGATACTCTTACAACTCACTTAACGTGTAAGTTCCATAGACCTTGGCCTTACACACAAAGGAATGATAGAGATCATACCATGATGCATATGATAGAGATCAAATGCATGGACCATATCATCCCACTTTACACATTAGATGTTTGCATCTTATATTGGTAATTTGGCGTTTTTGGTAGCATTGTAAGATGATCCCTTATTTAGATATCAAGATAAAAATGTGTTCTTCCTTAAGTATGCACCGTTTTATGGATCGTGTTTCGAAACATCACGTGATGATCGGGTGTACTGGACTCTATGCTTTCATACAACAGGTGTAAGACAGTTTTACACACGCGAATACTAAGGTTCTTACTTGGCGAGCCTAGCATGTATAGACATGGCCTCGGAACACGGACTGAAAGGTTAAGCATGAGTCATATAGTTGATGTGATAACCATATTGATGCTCGCCTTTGAAGCTACACTGACTCACGTGATGATCAAACTTGGTATAGTGGATTTGGTTCATGTAATCACCAAAAAGGCACGAGGGATATCGTTTTTGAGTGGGAGTTCATTTCTAATTTGGATTAGTCGAACTCAATTTGTCATAAACTAAATCGAAGTGAGTTTGCATAATTTTTTGTAGTCATTGGCATCTGTTCACTACCTTATGCTTAGTTTTAATTGAGATAATAGAACTATAGAATTCTGGATATTTACTTTACGAACTGGTATTGTATTGTTTTTAATGTCAATTTAAAGTTTAGAAGTCATATTGCAAACTTTCAGCAAACTCTATTTACTCCATGAAGTTTAATATGTAGTATTAAATCAAGAGTAAGAATTCCAACGTTAGTATCTAAAGTATCATGTTTGCCTCCATGATTATTGATATTCAAAAGTTGTTTTAATATCAAGGTTATCTGGGAGCTAAAAGAATTGTTTCAGGAACCATCATGTGTGGAAGATATTGTGATATCTGAAACAATGTTTTTGGTTGCATTATGATAGAGTATAATTTAGCAAAATACATGTTCTCATATTGTATGAGAATTTGTGAAGGATGGAGATGCTAGGCATCAGGATCTCCCAAAAGGTGTTGGGAACTAACATTATACTTGTGATTCTTCCTTATAGGCTATAGTAGCTTGATCATGAAAGTTGTCATGATAAGGATGAATAGAAGATGTAAGTAAAATGTTTACTACACTAATAGATTACTAAAGAATGGATTTTTGAAAGAACACCAAACATTTGATGATGGTGATCCACTTCAAAGTGCAAGTCCAAAGGTATTATTATTTGACAATATACACTTTGTACTATGTGTCATGTGAATGACACCACTATTGATGTTGATAGATTCTTTTAAAAGAAAAGGAATTGTTGAAAGAGAATCTATAAAATATTTGGCAGAAAAGAAAAGGTTGGAGATGTCCAACTTAGGTATATAGAAGATATACATGTTATGGTTGTATTCCTTGCTTGTTAAATAATGTGGTTCTGAGGTATTGGATACCGGTATTGGATACCGAATTGGTTGGTGTGAAGTGTCATATAGAACAACACAATTCATGAACTGCAACAGCCTAAGTAACTAGCAAGAGAATAAGTGATGATGTTCATCGAAAACAAATAAAGTGTTATTGTGTTTTTCTTTGTCGTCAAACCTAGCCTTCAAGATTTGTTTTAATAATTGTTATTTTGTTCCGGTATTACGAGAACAATGGTTGTTCAAATAATTACCGTATTCCATAAAGGACGGATGAACTTTTACAAGTCTAGTTGGAGAAATCACATCCATAAACATTATTGCTAATATGTCGTAAGACAAATGATTGGAAGATCACTTATGAAGTGACATCGCTGTTTGAATTATATTGGAAAGTAAACATGAAGAAACTCCATGTTGATGGAATTTTGGAATCTTTTGATTTTGATCAATTGAAGCTTGTGAAACTTTCCTCGAGATAATTGAAACTCCGTCCATAGGCCAAAGAGGAACGGATGACTAACTTATTGGATATTATGCATGTTGATGTATATAGTCCATTATGTGTAGCCATATGTGATGGATCTTTTTGCTTCATATGCTTTATCCAGAAATTTGAGTGAATATATCTATATATTTACTTAATAAGGAAGAAGTATGAAACATTTGAAAATTGTTCAAAGACTTTCAAGATGAAGTGAAAAATCATTGTAACAAGAAAATAAAAGAGTTTGTGATTTGATCATAAAGGAAGATATTTGAGTTACAGGTTTAGCAAAACACCTAAGATTTCAGGAATTGTTCCATGAATTTGCACTTCCCGATAAACCATAGGAGTATGGTATGTTCGAGAGATCAAATCAAACCTTGTTTGACATGGTAAGATCAAAGGTGTCATTTATATAACTGCCATTATGTTTTAAGGATTAAAGCTTTAGATATTGCCGCTTTTACACTGAAAAGAGCACCATCGTGATTCGTTGAAATGACACCATATGAGTTATGGTTTGGGATAAAACCCGAATTCTCTTTTCTTAAATTTTGGTATGCTATACATAAGTAAAATGTTTACAACCAAAGTCGGATAAGCACGTCTTTGTAGGTTATCCCAAAGAATTTGTTGGGAATTCCTCCATAACACTGAGGACAAAAGAGTTTGTCGCTTAGAACGTCAAGTTTCTTGAGAAGGAATTTTTTGTGAAAAGTTAAGTGGGAGGACAATAGAACTTTGGTAAGGTTATTGAACCTTAGCTATATGTGCTAAGTAGCACAGCGCCAGAAAGTGTCCCGGTGGCGGCCATAATGCTCATGGCTCCCGTGATTACAAAGGGTGTGATCTTGGAGATTAGAGTTGTTATTGAACCATGTGGGTCGGTAAGAATCAAATAGTACGATTTGAAACAGAAGTCGTTATTGTTTTAACAATGATGAACCGACTGCATGCAAAGAAGCGATGATGGGCCCTGACTCCATAAAATGACTAGAAGTCATAGAATCTGTAATAGTATCCATACACAACAAATCAAGTTTCCGAACTTGGAAGACCCTCCGGAAAGGCGTGAAGCCTATCGGTCATGTTTGGATCTATAAAGAAATAGACATGGATGTTTAACATCTATGAAATAGTCGACATGTCGGAAAGAAGTTTACGGCAATGTTCATGGAGTTGACTATGACAATAATTGATCTTTCATAGCGATATTTGGTCTTGACGGATTAATGTAGCAACCACTACATATAATTTGGTATATGGTAGTTGAATAAACAAAACAAGGTTTTTCTAATAGAATGGTTACCTAGGACGTGTACGTGACATGGTCCGAAGGGTTTTGTTAATTCAAAGGGTGCTGAGAGGGTACGCAAACTTCAATAGTTGAAGTGAGCATAGCGGAGTTGGAATCTTCACCATGATGAAAATGTTAAAGGAGTTTAATTTCATCGGAGATGATGAAGATGCTTGCATTTGCAAGAAATTAAGTGGGAGCGCTGAGGCAAATTTCCAATACATTATGCAGAGTACATATTGTTGATTGGAATTGATGTATCTTTTATTGACACAAGTTAAAAATTTCATTAAAATAGGATTTCGATGAAAGACTTGGGCAAAACCGGAATATTTGGCATCAATGTCTATATGGATAGATTGAGGCGCTAATATGGTTATGCCATACGTACATATATGAGATATTGAAAGGGTTCAATATGGAAACAACAAGAAAGGTTCTTGCTGCATGGAAAGGATTGTATCAAGATTCAAGTGTTTCAACACTTGGTGAGTAAAATCAGATGAAGATTTTGATCGATTATACCGTGATATGTATATATCCAGATATGTCCGATGCTCTAAATGTTATGAGCACATACCAGAATGATTCATAAGATGATCATTGTACAATAGAAAAGATATCCTTATGAGCTTTGGAAGAACTAAGAATATATCATGTATAAGTGACAAATAGTTAAAGGTATTTCATTGTAAAGTGTTACATTGATACTAGTTTTGTCACAAGATACAAATTAAATTTATCTCAATTTAGTATATGGGTGGCACAATGTAATGGAAAGGATGTTCCATGATGGATTTGGATGAGTTCCAAAGTTGAGACATTGTGATGGATACTACAACAAAAGGCTAAGTATATGACTGCTATAGTAGCAGCAAAGGAGGGCATTTGTGTTAAGTAGTTTGTTATCAAACTAGGTGTGGTTCAAAGTGGGATAATACAATGAAGATATATTGTATGCCAATAATATCAACATATTTTAACCCGAACGAACTAAAGGTCTCACCAAAGGACCAAATTTATACAATGCCATCTCATTTGAAAATGAGTGATGCGTAGAGACGCAAAGACATGCAAATACACACGGACCTGAAATTGTCAGATCCGGAGATTATGTTAACAACTAGCAATCGCGTATATGCAACACCAGAAAGCCATAGGTGTTCAATACGCAAAGTTTTTCAAACTAGATTATTGACTCTAGTAGAAGTGGGAGACTGAAGGGAATATGCCTAAGAGGTAATAATAAAGTGGTTATTATCTTATTCCATGTTTATGATAAATGTTTATTTTGCATGCTATAATTGTATTAATTGGAAACGTTAATACATGTGTGTTTGATAAAAAAATACAAAGTTCCTAGTAATGCCTCTCATATAAACTAGCTCGTTGATTAACAAGATGATCAAGGTTTCCTGATCATGGACATTGGATGTTGTTAATAACGAGGTCACAACATTGGTGGAATGATGTGATGAACATTCATCCGAAGTATAGCATTACGATCAGAGTCATTATGTTTATATTGCTATAACATCATACAAAGTAATTTTAGTCCTCAGACCATGAGATCATGTTAATTGCTAACACCGGAAGGGTATCTTGATAACATCAAACGTCACACCATAACAGGGTGACTATAAAGGTGGTTTCAGTGCTATGAAGGTATTATGTTGAGGCTAATGGATCAAGAGTGGGATTTGTCCATCCCGATGATGGATAGATATACTCTGGGCCCTCTCGGTGATATCACATTGAAATAGCTTGCAAGCAAGTCATGTGATCACTAGAATGTTATATCACGGGAACGAGAAACAAGTGCATGTCGGTAACGAGATCAAACTTATTTGGATGCCAATGATCGAATCTCGGACATGTAATATATTGCGATACAAAGGGATTTAGTTACGACGTTAAAGGTTCACACGATCACAAGAGTCATCGTTGAATATGTGGGAGTCAGTACGGATCTCCAGGTCTCGTTGCTGATTATTGATCGGAGAGGGGTCTCGATCATGTCTGCATTATTCACGAACCGTAGGGTGACACACTTAAGGGATACTCACACCATTTGGAGCAAATATGTTTCAGATAAAGATTTAAGAAAGCGCTAGAATTATTTCAATAACACCGAAATTGTTTCGGGTGAAATTGCTGAAATTGGTTCTGCATGTGATATTGAAATGTTGCAGGGGGTTTTATGTGAATGTTTGTTAATTAATGTAATTGACAAAATTCTGAATAAAATAAATAAAATATTTTTATTTAATGAGAGCTTGCATTAAATTTGGTGGAAATTTAATGCATGTGTGAGTGGAATTTTGAGTGGAGGCTTTTTATGGGAGTGGGAGCTCCACCCACATGAATGTGGAAGAGGTGGGGACACCACCATGGCTGCCACGCCATGGCCCTTGGGTGCCCCCCTCTCCCCTATAAAAGGCCCCCTCTCCTCCTCACAAACCACACCTCCTCGTGAAGGATCTCTCTCCCCCTCTAGTTATTCCCCATGGTCTCAGATTAGCGAGATACATGTTCTTGGTGGCTTTATCTGGAAAGGAGTTGCTGCTTCTGCTGCTTTGCTGGAGCGAGGGACGGAGGTTGTCGGGGTACAGGACATGTGTGCGATCACGGATGCACCGCTGCTTTGCGGTGCTGGACTTGGTGGTGCTGGACTTGCTGGAGCTGGATCTAATGGACGTGCTGGAGCCAGACCTGCTGGACTTCATCACGATCTTGAGATCGGCAAGTGTACGACTACATCATCCACGAGTTCCAACTTGTTTACAAAGCTTTGTTGTCTTCGAGGGTAAGTTCTCTATGGATGTATATCCACCCGTTGCTTGTATCTAGTAGATAGATCTTGGCGTATAGTTCCCATCGTAGGAAATTTTTTGTTTTCTATGCTGCGAACCCAACACGAGTTGATAATAAGAAGGAGACTATTTCACTGATGTTTGGAGAAGAGGAAATGATATTCCACTTTGCCAAACTAAAGAAGAGGCCATCTGAAGTGGAAGATATCAAGGAAGAGAAAACGTTGCCGATCTAGCCGCAATTCATTTCAGTACTCCACAAGATGAATTAGAGAGGAGCCTAATTAATTGGGAGGAAGCACCGGATGATGAGGAGAGAGAAGACATGGATGTTTACCTTGATTTAGTTCCAGAAGCACAAAATCACCATGACTATGAAGAACTGGTAAGAAAAGGAGATGAAGAACCTCCACCAATTGAATTGAAACAACTTCCAGACGATATGAGGTATGAGTTTTTAGATAATGAAAATAAATGTCCTGCTATTATTAGCAAAAATCTATTAGAAAATGAAACAAATAAACTCATTTCGGTCTTGGTTAAGCATCGTGAAGCCTTTGGATATACTCTAAGTGATATTAAAGGAATAGATCCATCTATTGTAACACATAAAATTACCATGCTTGATGATGCTGAACCTGTAGTTGATAGACAAAGAAGGCTTAATCCGAAAATGAAGGAAGTAGTAAGAAAAGAGGTTATACGCTTATTAGATGCTGGTATAATATATCCTATTTCTGACAATAAGTGAGTTAGCCCAGCTCATTGCATACCAAGACAAGGGGGTCTTAATGCTACTATGAATGAGGATGGTGAGCTAGTTCCTCTAAAACCTATTGTTGGATATCGCATGTGCATTGATTTTAGAAAACTAAACCGCGAGACACGAAAAAAATCATAAACCTATACCATTTATGGATAAATTTCTAGAAAGACTTAGTAATAATTCTTATTTCTGTTTTCTTGATGGTTATTCTAGATATTCTCAAATTGCTATACAACTGGAAGATCAAGAGAAAACAACTTTCACTTGACCTTATGGCACATATGCTTATAGATTAATTCCTTTTGGCTTATGTAATGCAGTACTGACTTTTCAAGAATGTGTTCTAAAAATCTTTGATGATTTTGTTGAGAAGATTATGGAAGCTCTAACAAATGATTTTGTTGTTTGTGGAACAACCTTTGATAATTGCCTCTACAATCTAACCAAAGTTTTGCAGAGATGTAGGCAATCAAATTTGGTTTTGAATTGGGAACAATGTTGTTTCATGGAAAGAGAAGGTAAAGTTTTTGGGCATAAAGTTTTGGAGAAGGGAATAGAAATAGATAAAACTAATATAAATGCTATAGAAAATCTTCCAATACCTCAGGACATAAAAAACATAAAAATGTTTCTAGGACATGCAGGTTTTTATAAGCGTTTTATAAAAGATTTTGCTAAAATAGCTATGCCTCTCACCAACCTTCTTGAGAAAGAAACTCCATTCTACTTAGATCATAACTACATTGCAGCTTTTGAGACCTTAAAAACAAATTAGTTTCAGCACCCATCATGCAATCTCCAAAATGGGATGAACCTTTCGAAATCATGTGTGATGCTAGTGACTATGCTTTAGGGGTTGTATTAGGACATCGAGACAGAAATAATTTAAATGTTATTTATTATGCTAGTAGACCTCTTAATAAGATTCAAAAAAATTATGCTACTACAGAAAAAGAGTTCCTAGCTATAATTTTTGCTTGCGACAAATTTAGATCTTACATCATTAATTCTAAGGTAATAGTACATACGGATCACCAAGCTTTGCGTCACCTCCTTGTGAAAAAGGATGTGAAGCCCATGTTGATTAGGTGGGTTCTATTACTACAAGAATATGATTTGCAAATAGTAGATAGGAGGGGTAAGGATAATCCGGTAGCAGATCATCTCTCTAGGATGGAGGGAATAATTACTAACCCCGTACCTATAAATGAGCCATTTCTAGGAGAATATTTAGCAAATGTTGAAATTGCTGATCCTTGGTATGTGGATTATGCTAACTATCTCGCAGTAAAATTTATACCCCCTGGTATGACAAGAAATCAAAGGATGAAATTCTTTAGTGATCTTAAATATTACTTTTGGGATGATCCGTATCTATATCATCATGGACCTGACGGAATGATTCGGAAGTGTGTTCCTAACCATGAAACGAATGCGATTTTTCAAGCTTGTCATGATAGCCCGTATGGAGGACATCTTGCAGGCAAGCGAACTGCAGCAAAGGTACTCGAATCTGGATTCTATTGGCCCACCTTGCTCATGGACGCACACAGGTATGTATAACATTGCGATGCTTTCCAAAGAAGAGGTAATATAGGTAAGAGACAAGAAATGGAAATGAATTATAGTCTTATAATCGAACCCTTTGATGTATGGGGAATGGATTACATGTGACCTTTTATAAAATCAAATGGTTATACTCATATTCTTGTTGCTATCGATTATGTTACTAAATGGGTTGAAGCTATTCCAACAAGCCATGCAGATGCAACTGCCTTAGTCAAGATGATTAAGGATGTTATATTCCCCATGTTTGGAGTTCATAGATTCTTAATCACTGACGGTGGTTCTCATTTTATGAAAGGAACTTTTAGGAAAATCCTCAGCAAATATGGAGTAACTCACCGCGTTGCTTCACCATATCATCCTAAAACGAGTGGTTAAGTGCAACTCTCCAATAGAGAATTAAATACCATACTCGAGAAGACAATGGACAAATCAAGAAAATATTGGTCATACAAGTTAAATGACACTCTGTGGGCATACCGTACTGCGTTTAAAAATTCAATGCGTATGACACCTTATAAGATGGTATACTGTAAGGCATACCATTTACCTTTAGAATTCGAACACAAAGATTTTTAGGCAATCAAGAACCTAAATTTTGATCTTAAAGCAGCAGGAGAAAAACGTTTATTAGATATTCATGCTTTAGATGAGTTTAAAGTGAGGCTTATGAGAATGCTAGATTGTTTAAAGAAAAAGTGAAAAGATGGCATGATAGAAAAATAGAAAATAAGACCTTTAAAAGTGGAGACAAAGTGTTGCTCTATAATTCTCGTCTTAAGCTGTTTCCAGGGAAGCTCAGATCAAAGTGGGAAGGCCCTTATATAGTTGAAGAATCTTATTCATCGGGAGCAGTGAAGCTCCAGGGAAAAACACCCTCTCTTTCATGGGTGGTAAATGGACAACGTTGAAGCATTATAGAGTAAAAGAAGATATAAGTGCAGTCACCATACAAGTGATCACCCTAGAAGAGGTGATTAAGCAAAGATATACAAGGAATGGCAACTACAAGAACAAAGGACTCGAGACGAAATGAGCAACACTACTGTCAAGCTATTAACCATAAAAGAGCGCTTCATGGGAGGCAACCCATGCGAATTAAAGGTTTGAGTAAGTTTTTAAATTTTTAATTAAGTTTTAATTGAGCTTGTGTTAAATAAGGAACATTTGAAGCTCTAGTGAAGAAAAAGGAAGATTGATAATGCCAACATTGGTAGAAAATTTAAGCTGTCATTTTTCTGTCAAAACTTGATATTTCGTTAAGTTTCTGATTAATAAAGAATCCTCGGAGAAGTAGGAAATTTTTGGTGGATCCAGAGGGTTTAACGACCAACTATACGGCGGGAATAAAAATTCCGGCTATATAGTTGCGGTCATATAATTGTTTCGACATCACCCCTTCCGTCCACGAAAGGTACTTAATAGTTTAAAGACCAACTATTCGGCAGGAATAAAAATTCTGCCCATATAGTTGCCATCATATAGATATCGATGCCTTTGACAAAGCTCTTTTCTGGGTACTGATAGTTTAATGACCAACTACACGGCGGGAATAAAAATTTCGCCTGTAAAGCCATGCAGCCCTTCCATGTTAACAAGATTTGGAGGAAGAAAGAAGAGAAGCCCGTGAAGAGGATTGAAGAAGTATAACCTAAAGGATCATCATCGTCGTCCAACCCGAAGATCAAGCCTCTCCCAAACTGGGAGGACATGTTCCCGCAAAGGATGGAGATGATGAGCCAAGCTGAGCGGGTAAAGAACAAGGATGAGTATCTCCCTAATCCCTATCGTCACAACATAGGATCCTATTATAAACTTCCTCTTGGTCCATCACCTCTTAAACCTAAGAAGGTGTAGCAAGATGAGATTCATGATAAGATCTATGAGTTGGAAAAAGCTTCGAAGGCATGTGTTGAAACAATTGGAGAAGGGATTGACTCCTACTGGATGATGAGCAAAGACCTTGAGAAAAAGGTCGATGTCATCAATGGTAGAGTTGGTTTCTTGATTAAAACTGTTTTTGAGTTAACAGATGAGAAGAAATTCCTCTAGAAGAAAATTTTGAAGCTTCAATATGACATGGCTGAGCTCAGCATCTGCTTTGCAAGTATAGCTAAAGATGGCAACACAGGGGAAGAAGTGTAACATCCCAAAACTTTAATCCAAGCTTATCAAGATCCAAATCATCAAACTTAGGGTTAACAAAAACTTTTCCATTTAAAAATATGAAAGCATTCATGTGTATGTGCATGTGAATTAGGAGTTGATTTGAATTGCCATGGTTCTGTGATTTATTGCTTGTAAAATGTTTCTTAGGTAAAATAAACATCATCTAAATCATTCCCAAACTTTTCCCAAAGAAAAACAACTCAAAATGAATAATTGAAGTGAATGGTCATTTTGGCCAAATTAACTAGCATGCCTACTTTGTCTATTCCTAGTACTCAAAACTTATCAGAAACATTTGTGGATCTTTACACCCCTTGCTAGTACACATAATTAGGTACCAAGGCCCACTTTGTGATATGCTAAAAACTTTCAAATACTAATTTTAAATGACAGTTTAAAATTGAATCTAATTCATATGGGAAGATCCCACTATTTCAAAAACCACTCAAACAAGCTCAATTTTCAAAACCCAAGCAACCACAGAGTCTTAAGCTTATGCCTAGCAAACCCACCAAAAATCTTTTCAAAATTCAAAAAGAAATTTCATGCGGCCATTTCATCAAACACATGGTAGGCATGATTTACACCCTAATCCTAGCTCACTGTTTTGAACAGGGTTTTGCCCCCAAATGATCTCCATTTAATCTCTTTGTCCCCTCATGATCTAACCCTGCCATTAGCACCCATCCCCTACTCCCCTAGTGGCATTGCCATGCCATGCCGAGCCCCACCTCGCCGGCCGACCATGCCCACACCCCAGCAGACCACCTCCCCCTCTCTCGCCATGTCTAGGAGGTAGCCAGAACCGCACCGCCACCAACTGTCCCCTCCCTGAGCGAGGCCCAGCCATGGACCACCGAGGAAACCCCGCGCCCAGTGCCACCACGCCATGCCGAGCACGCGCCAGAGCGCCGCACCCGGCACGCGTGCACAAGCCACCGCTCGACCGCTCCACCACGACCCAGGGAACACGCAGGACATGCCCGTTCGCCGCCCAACGCACCACAGCCACCGCTCGCCGTGGACACCGCCGCCTCTGCCGCTCAGAGCGCCAGCTGCCCCCGACCGCATACCACCGCCCCTAAGCCAGCATTAAGTTCCTAGAGCACCACCAGGAGACCGCCCGTCGATCGCCACCCTCAGCCATGCCGCTAGCCGCCCGTAGCCATGTCGCCTGCCCATCCCTCTCGGTCTCACCGTCGAGCCTATAAAAGGAGGGAACCCCTAGCCATTTGAAGCACACCACTCCACTCCCCTCATCTCACTGATCATCCCACACCACTAGCCGGAGCAAGGGGAGCAGCAGCTCGCCGGAATTGCACCGGAGCAGGCCGCCTCTAGAGGAGAAGGGCGCCGCTGATTGCGACCACCCTCGGAGCTGCCGCAACCGTCCTTGAGCTCGCCGTCGACCACCGGTCCATTTGCCCGCCTCGCCGTCATCGCTGGAGCCCTGGTACGCCCCCCTATGCACCCCACCGAGCCGCTAGGGTTCGAGCTCGCCGGCGACAGGTCCGTCGTCGACGACGATCCACAGCCGTTGATCCCCACTCTAATCCAACATCCCACATTGCCCCGTACCGCTTCGCGCGTTATGAGCCGCTGATCGGTGGACCCCCCCGTCAGCTGAGCCCCGCGCTGCGGAGTGACACTGGGCTGGCCCGTTAGAATTTCCCGCGTGACCCAGTTAGTTTGAATTAGGATTTTCCTATTTAGTTTAAACTTAGTTCTGTCTCTGAGTTTGAAAATCAATTCAGAGAGATTTACAACTCCAAATTGCATGAAACCAATTTTGTCTGAAAGGTATTGAAATGATCTATCCAATCTCGTTGGATTTAATTCAATTAGAGTTATATATCTCTCCTAGTAAAAATAATAATACAGAAGCATTTGCACCTTGCAACATTTTTCAAAATTCAACCATGATAGCTTTTGAGATGATTCCAACTCTCAAAAATCACATTTCACCATACCTATCTCAATATGTAATAATATTAAGGTTTATATGCAGTGACTTTGGACTAGTACCAAAATAATGCTATATAGGCATTTCTAGTCACTTTAAATCATTAAATAATGAACTTAAACCAAAGTAATTATGATCCAACCCTTAAATCCCATTCCCACATATTAGAATATGTGGTGATGACATGTGTCCACATGATCCCATATTTTAAGTGGTGAATATTAAATCTTAGTTAATTTTTCAATGAGTAGAATTACTTTTCTAAATTAAAAAGAGTGAAACTATTGAATTAAACTTGTGATGCTTGAGATGATAATAGATCATCAAATGTGTGTCTTAGAATGCTAATTAAACTAGTTAAGTATTGTTTGGTGATTGTGTACTCCGTATGTATTTATAGACGATAGTACCGACCAAGTCTACGAGGAGGAGGAGTCCTACCAAGAAGAAGAAGAAGAAAACTTCAACCACTGCACCAACCAAGGCAAGCTAACACTTGCAAGTATAATGCTTAGCAAGCTAGGATTGAACTAGATGGTTTAGCAAAGATGCTTTAGGCATGCTTGAGTTATACTACCTTGACTAGTATTTCATCCAAGTCTTATTTTTCAAGCTTTACTTCCTTTACTTTACCCAAAGTTCTTTACTTGTTTTGAAGGTAGCATAAAGAGTATAAAACTTGACCTATTTAGAACCCTTTAGATGGCATTCTATGCATGAGATTGATCCCACCATTTCCACCTTAGTGAACACTCTTAACTTAGTAGTTTAGAGTAGATCAAAAACTTGAGTCACGTAGATGGGAACACTTGGTGAAAATGAATTATGAAAACCTTGGAATGATGAGTCATTCTATTGAGATGTTTTGACATGTGTTGAGAAACACAAATGGTTTGTGATGGTGAAATGTTGAGGCACGAGCCTTAACCCTTTTACAAAACTAATGGTTGGATTCGGATGCCATACCATTCCAAATTTACCGTACAACCACACTACCTGAATTGGGTAAGGCTTACCTGGAAATTTATATGCATTAGTATTAGTTCCCTCGCGGGAGAGGTTTGAGCTGAGGCTACCTCTCAATGTTGTCCACCTATGCAGTACCCAAGATGACTGATGGTCATGGTTGGGAGGCCATGCTCATAAGAGAGCTGCTTATACTAGAGTGTGTAAAGGGAAGGTTATGTTTGATTATCTGTATACTAAGTATGATGATTCAGGGTTATCCCTGACAGATGTATCGAATCTTGTGGTGAAAGTGTACCACCTCTGCAGAGTGTCAAACTATTCAAATAGCCGCGTCCATGGTTATGGACAGTTGGAATGGCCATACTGTTTCGTTGTCAGATGTTTTCCAAACAACTTATGAAATGAATGATGAATCTTGACTTGACCACAACAGGGTTGTGTTTATGACAATAGCTTCCCATCTTAAGTGATTCTAGAACTTTATTTTATCTTTCTTTGCTTCAGAACTCAGCTTAGGTTTCAAACTTAACTTTATAGTTAAACTTAGATTTAGCACTTTAACCTAGAACTATATTACATGTTAGTGGTAGTTTGCGAGTACTTAAAGAGTACTTGTGGCTTTTGTCCTTGGCTATTCTCATTGCTAGACTATGAAGGAGACTATCAAGATGATGGCCAGCAGGACGGCTATGATAACTAGGACTATCTGCCTTCGTCAGCATTGCCTGTGCCCCTGAAGATGGACCCCACCGCTAAGCTTATCTTTTAATTCCGCTGCTTGTTGTATTAAGACTAGATCATGAGATCCTTATTTGTGTAAGACCTTATGTATGGTTTGTAATGGATGATGCACTGTGATATCCAATCCGTTATGTCTCGCAAAAATGGTAATCCTGGGATTGCGAGGTATGGCATAACGGGCATCTGGGATTAAAAATCTGGGTGTTGACAAGAAGGCAATACTCTTCCTGCCCAGGAGGAGGAATAGGTACCAACAAGGAGTTATTTGATCCCTCCTGGCTTGATTCCAAGCTTGGGGAGATCTTTAAGACCCTGTAATCTATCTTGTAAGTTTTATATTACTATTCTAGTTTTGCATTAGTTCGAGTTTAGAAACAAAGTTTGCATCATTTGAATTCCCTTAAGGAATAGTCGATCCCATTTGTGAAATTCTGAGTTAATTATCATATACGGAGCAGTATTGAGTTTGTGCTTGTCTTATTGGGTATATGAATGGCTTAAGTATAATTTTACTTGCACTTGATGATAACAATAGGAGTCTTCCACACCATTGGTATTAATGGAACATATAAAGATAATTTAATCGATATGTTGTAAGTTCATTGTTTGATTTACAAAAGTAAAAACAATCTGATTAGTTGAGTTGAAAAGAAACCTTGAACAAAGCAAAATTAAAAGTGCTACTAAAATAGAGTGAGAACAAGTCGAGGTTGAATCTTCAAGTCATAAAGATGCTTCATATACAATTGGAATATGGTAATTGAGATAGTTAAACTTTGGATTCCTACATGAAGTGGAACGTATGCTTCTTTGCACAACACTTAAACAAAAGTGTGAGCATATATAAAAAAAGGAAGAAGAAGAAGAAGAAGAAAAAGAGCGAATGTGCAAAGAGCAAATAGGCATACACCACTATATTGTGGTATGACAAAGAAGCGTTTTGAGATTTTGAATCCCAAGTGAATACGTTAATCCTAAAACATTTGGGACTACCTCACTGACTCATTTGGTCGAACCGAATACTTTTACATTATGTTGAGATTCATCTTTTGTGAACTATTGATCACTAAGGTGTGGAAGCCTTCTAATATTATTCGGATGGTTCGAGTAAGGTACTATTCATAAACTTATTCCTATGTATCATAACTGCCTCATTTATTTTATTGACTGAGGTTCATGAATATGAGGATCACATCCATTAATCTAAACTTGCTCGAGACAAGCAAGAGTCTAAGCTTGGGGAAGTTGATGAGTGCATATTTGCATCATGTTTTATATTATTATTTTGCATTGTAGTTGTAGGATCTTGGTATTTTAGGATGTTCACATACACATTTTATGTCTATTTTCACCAGGGTTAGGACATATGATGGATACAATGGACACAATCCTTGGAGTAGTTGTACTGGGGAGAAAAGGAGTCAAAAACAACGTAAATCACTTATTTGGGAAATATCAATAACACCAGAAGAAAACCCGAAGTGATCAAGGCATCCAGAGAGTTTAACGACCAACTATACGATCGAAATACTTTTCCGGTCGTATAGTTGGCGTCGCCATCGCGTCCTCAAATAGTTTCACCCCGTGCAACTGGATCAGGGAGACGACATACAGAACACCCAGAAATCACCGAAACCTCACCTCCATAAGGCATCTGGAGGGGGAACTTGCCCAAGGGATCCATCTTCTCCCTACGCAGATCTGGGAGGCCAAGGCATCGATCTTCATCTTCATCAACCGCTGCACCACCATCATCTCCATCCATCCCATCTTCACCCATCTAGATCTTGTTGTAATTTCCATACTCGTTGTGGATTTATACAAGAAATATTCATTTACAATTGATTCCATTACCATTGCCATGATGTTGATTGCCTCCATGTCTTAGTAGATCATTAGTTCTTGGGGATATGGATAAACCCTATCATATGACTGAGATACGATAGAGATTATTATGTTATACATCATTATTTGTATGTTCTAATTGTCTTCATCTTGATGTTGGGAGTTGTGCACCTCCTTAATATTTGCCTCATATGGGGACATGATGAAGGGGATTACTTGTTGGTAGACGGAGGGATGATAGCACTTACTGTGACTATAAAGTTGTTGTCATTCTTTATGTACTAACTTGGGGAAACAAGGAGAACTCATAAAGCCATGTCCATGCCACGAGAGAAATCCCTTAATAGGGAGATAATACGATTGATGTCGTTTATCAGTCAGCTGTGGTTATGAAGGATGATGTGAGCAGTGGTTGCTACCTATTCGTCCACATATGGAGCTCCTCCCATATACATACAAATCATGAGAATATTTTTTATAATAATCTTGATTGCTTAGTCTAAATTGCTAGTGGTGTATCCACCACTCCCTGAGAATGCCTTTTTCCATATTGCAGTTCCAGGTTCTTTTACATACGCGATTCTTACTTTCTGCATTAAGTTTTACTTTACTTTAATTGCTTCATTCAATCAAAAAACCCCAAAACAATTCTACTTTTCTTGCATCTCAAAGTTATTCCTTAAGTACTACGCTTAGTTTTAGTTAAAAGCATTTTAGTCTTTCGCCTACTGCTCCCTGTGGGATCGATATCTTTATTTCGAAACTAGATACAAACGATATGTGCACTTGCAGTCATCAGTACACGTCCTAGGTAACCATTCTATTAGAAGAACATTGTTTTGTTTGTTCAACTACCATATACCAAATTATATGTAGTGGTTGCTACATTAATCCGTCAAGACTAAATATCGCTATGAAAGATCAAATCTTTTCATAGTCAACTCCTTGAACATTTTCGTAATCTCCTTTCCGACATGTCGACTATTTCATAGATGTCAAACATCCATGTCTATTTCTTTATAGATCCAAAGACGACCGATAGGCTTAACGCCTTTCTGGAGGGTCTTCCAAGTTCAGAAACTTGATTTCTTGTGTATGGATAGTATCACGGATTTTATGACTTCTATTCATTTTATGGAGTCAGGGCCCATCATCACTTCTTTGCATGAAGCTAGTTCATCATTGTCAAAACAATAACAACTTCTATTTCAAATTTTACTATTTGATTCTTACCGACCCACTCGGTTCAATAAGAACTCTAATCTCAAAGATCACAACCTTTGTAATCACGGGAGCCATGAGCATTTTAGCCACCTCCGAGACACTTTCCAGCGCTGCGCTACTTAGCACATGTTGCTTAGCAATGACCCACAAGTATAGGGGGTGTATCGCAGTATTTTCGAGGGAAGTGAAACCAAATTTATTGATTCAACACAAGGGGAGCCAAAGAATATTTATAAGCCTTAACAACTGAGTTGTCAATTCAGCTGCACCTGCAAACAATCTTGCTCACAGCAGTTTATCAGTAGCAACATTTTTGTAGTATCAATAGTAATAGTAAAAGTAAAGACAGTAGTAACAATTGCAGTAAATAGTACGATTAAAGCGCGGTAGGCATAGGGATGGATGGACAGGCGTTGCATGGACAAGCCAATTCATATGGCAATCAAGACATATGGCATTTGCAGATAAATAAGATAAAGCATCCAAGTACTAAATAATCATAGGCATGTGTTCCATATATAGTCATACATGCTCGCAATGAGAACTTGCACGACATCTTTTGTCCTGCCAGCCCGTTTGCAGCGGGGCCTCAAGGGAACTACTGGCAATTAAGGTGCTCCTTTTAATAGAGCACCGGAGCAAAGCATTAACACTCTGATAACACATGTGATCCTGACATCAAAGCCATTCCCTCCGGTTATCCCGATTTCTATCACTTCGGGGCCTTTGGTTCCGGACAACAATATGTGTATACAACTTGCAGGTAAGACCATAAACAATACTATCATAATGAATCAATAACATGTTCAGATCTGAAATCATGGCACTCGGGCCCTAGTGACAAGCATTAAGCATAACAAGTTGCAACAAGGTCAAAAAGCACTAATAATAGATACTAGGCACCATGCCCTAACAATCTGATGCTATTACATGAACAATCTCATCCAATCCCTACCATCCCCACAGCCTACATCGGGGGATTACTCACTCATAGATGGGGGAAACATGGATGGTCGATGGATAAGTGATGGTGATGATGATGGCGATGATCTCCTCCAATTACCCGTCCCGGCAGGGTGCTAGAATGGAGTTTCTGGTTCCGAATCGTGGAATCTGGTGGTGGCGGCACAGCGGAACTCTTTCTAGAAAAATGTTGAACCTCCCTTGGTTTTTAGGTCAAGAGGCTACTTATAGGCGAAGAGGAGGCCGAGGCGGCCACGCCACCCCCAGGCATGGCCTGGCCTGGCCCATGGCAGCCCATGTGGTCTTGGGCCCCGTGGCCCTACTCCGCCTCTGCCTTACGGCTCCGTGGGTCTTACGTGAAATAGGATTTTTGGCATATTTTCCGGGATTTTTCACGATAGTTGATTTTCTGCGAAAACTAGACACCAAGGTAATTCTGCTAAAACAACATCGATTAGTTGTATCCAAATCACACAAGTTTAGAGGAGAAACAATAGCAAAAGTGTTCGGGAAAGTAGATACGTTTTGGACGTATCAACTCCCCCCAAGCTTAGCTTATTTCTTGTCCTCAAGCAATTCAGTTGAAAAATGAGTGCGATAAAAGAAACTTTCATGAACGCATTTGCTTCATAAGATGTTTATATTCTCAGCATATGATCAACTACTCAGGCAATTCATAATAAAGAGTATGCAACTAAGTTTACTTAATAGCCATTGCAAGCTATGGGGAGATTCCAACTCAAAATAATAAGTAGCATGAAACATAAACATAAGCAATATTGCAATGCTCATAACAAGGTATGATAGAGTGGTATCTCGCTTGCCTTTGATTGTAGAGCAAACATAAATGCCAAGGCACCTCTGAAGTTCAAGTGAAGACTAGAAGTAAAGATATTAGAGATTCAAGCATCAAAGTCATAACACAAATAATCAAGTTTTGAGACCAGCATATTACACTAAGAATGACAACTATGCTCTCAAGAAAGTGCTCATAGAATAGGTGGTGACTCAACAAGGAAATGAAAAGATTTTGAACAGTTTGAAAGGCTTCCAAATGCTGAAAGTATGGTTCTCATTAGCTTTGAGCTCTCATTGCCCCTATCATAAGCATCTTTAAATGGTTAAGGTTAAAGTGACACAACTAAGAGGATATGCTTGACAAGTTATAAGTTAAAATCTCATGCCCCTTACTTACGAGTACCGAACCTCATGCTACTCAACTTTAGTCACAAGTAAGCTCTTGTCATTGTAAGTACATATGTATCATAGAGAAGTCCTAGGAAATTCCTGCAGCCCTCATGAATTCGGGGAATGGATAGATGGAAGGAAAAACTTCCTCCTCTCGGTGAACCTTCATAACCTCAGGAACCCTCAGTTCATGTTGGTTGAGATGGTGTTCATTCATCTTCTATTCTGAAGATTAAACATCCATTATACAAGTGATTGCAAAGTGAATACTAATACATTGCAAATGTATCTATAATTTTTGATGTTCCATGCTTGGTTTTATCCACTTTCTTGTGTTTTGTCCACACTTTGGAGTGCTTTTCATATGATTTCTTGGACTAACCTATTAACAAGAGCCACAGTGCTAGCTGCCTATTTTCTGCTATTTTTGGTTCCAGGAAAGTCAGAAAATGAATATTCTCGGAATTGGACGGGACAAAAGCCAAAGTGCCTATTTTTTGGGAAGTCATCAGATGCCAGAATACGAGACGGAGAAGGGCTGGGGGCCGGCCACACCACCTGGCCCGCCAAAGTGGGGTCTAGCCGACCCGGACCCCTCGGCCTCTCCTTCCGCCTATAAGATGCCCTCGACGAAAACCCTAAGTACCCGATCAAAATCCACGAAGAGTCTATAGTCATTGTCATCTCCATCCCTAGATCGGGAGGGATCTGAAGCTCTTCCGGCACCCTGCGGAGGGAATTCACCACGAGGCCTTCTTCATCATCATGCAAGCCTCCGGTGTGATGCGTGAGTAGTTCACCTCTGGACTACGGGTCCATGTAGTAGCTAGATGGCTGGTTCTCCTCCTTTGTGCTTTCATGTCTAGATCTTGTGAGCTCCGTTCATGATCAAGATCATCTATTTGTAATTCTGCATGTTGTGTTTGCTGGGATCCGATGGATATTGAGATGCTATTTCAGATTGATTATTGATTCTATCATGTCTTTGTTATTTGTGATCTTTCATGCTTTCCGTTGTTAGTAGCTATCTTGGCCAAGTAGATGCTAGCAACTCCAAGAGTTAGTATTTATGCTCGATAGTGGGTTCATGCCTCTAGTAATCTGGGAAGTGACGGAAATCTCTAAGGTACTAGATGTGCTGTTGCTACTAGGGAGAAAACAACAATCCTTTGTTCATAGAACAATCGTATTGTTTACTTTACATGTAATTCGTAAAGCAACAATCTGTTGCTTGCAACTTAATACTGAAGGGGGCTCGGATGATAACCTGAAGGTGGATTATTAGTCATAGATGCGGTTGGATGGCGGTCTATGTATAATGTTGTAATGCCCAATCAAGTTCCAAAGGAGTCAAGATGATTAGTATATGGATGTATTGCTTTCTCGATGTTTGTCAATTGCCCCGCTGTAATTTGTTCACCCAGCATGTTAACTATCTAGGAGAGCCACCTCTAGTGAACTATGGATCCCGATCCTTTTCTTTTACATACAATCTACAAACTGTTTACTGCTTTGTGTTTACTTTCTGCAAACTATTACTTCCTTCCATTCGATACGTTCAATCCTTTGTTTTCAGCAAAACACGGTGAGATTGACAACCTCATCGCAAGATGGGGACAGAGTTCTGTGGTTGTGTTGTGCAGGTCTCCATGTTGCTACTACCACCGGTAGTGCGCCCTGCCAAGGCTCAGCTAGCAACACCTTTGGGGTGTTTCCTTGCTCCTACTGGTTCGATTAAACCTTGGTTTCATAACTGAGGGAAACTTGCTGCTGTGCTCATCATACCTTCCTCTTGGGGTTCCCAACAAGCTCTACATCAACACCGAGCCATCAAGCATTTTTTTGGCGCCGTCGCCGGGGAGTCAAGGACATATTCACAAGGGGAGTCCCTCATAACCAATCTCTTTACTTTGTTATTTTTGTTTTGCTTAGTTTATTTTTGCTTTGCTTGCTTGTTTTGTTATCAAAAACACAAAAAAAATTAGTTTTACTAGTTTGATTTCTTATTTGAAAACCCAAAAAAATGACTACTCTTGAAAACACTAAGTTGTGTGACTTCACTAGCACCAACAACAATGATTTTATGAGCACACCTATTGCTCCACCTGTGCCTAAAGATACTTTCTTTGAGATAAAACCTTCTTTACTCAATCTTGTTATGAGAGAACAATTTTTGGTATTGGTAATGAAGATGCTGCTGCCCATCTAAATAACTTTGTTGAACTTTGTGAGATGCAAAAGCATAGGAATGTAGATGGTGATATTATTAAGCTAAAATTGTTCCCTTTCTCTTTGAGAGGAAAGGCTAAAGAATGGTTGAATTCCTTAACTAAGAATAGTATTGATTCTTGGACTAAGTGCAAAGATGCTTTCATTGGAAAATACTATCCTCCTGCTAAGATTATATCTATGAGAAGTGAAATAATGAAGTTTAAACAATCGGATAATGAACATGTTGCTCAAGCCTGGGAAAGAATGAAATCTTTGGTAAAGAATTGTCCCACTCATGGACTGACTGCTTGGATGATCATCCAAACTTTTTTATGCAGGATTGAACTATTCTTCAAGGAACCTATTGGACTCTGCCGCTGGAGGTACCTTTATGACCATCACTTTGGGTGCTGCAACAAAACTTCTGGACAATATGATGGTTAATTATTCTGAATGGCACACTGAGAGAGTTCCACAAGGTAGGAAGGTAAATTCTGTTGAGGAAACTTCCTACTTGAGTGATAAGATTGATATTATTATGTCTATGCTTGTGAATGGGAAAGCCCATATTGATCCAAATAATGTTCCTTTATCCTCTTTGGTTGCTCAAGAAGAGCAAGTTGATGTGAACTTCATAAGAAATAATAATTTTGGCAATAATGCTTATAGGAGTAATTTTGGTAACAACAATTATAAGCCATATTCTCCCAACAATGGTAATGCTTATGGAAATTCCTACAACAATAATAGGAGTGCACCCTCTAAACTTGAAGTTATGCTTAAAGACTTTATTAGTAAACGAACTGCTTTCAATAAAACTATTGAGGAAAAACTCTGTAATGCTGAAAGAAATATAGCATCTTTGGCTGAAGCTCAATCTTCTTTGAATAAAATGGCTGCTAAACCTGAAACTAATGATAATCCCTTTGCAGCTACTAATGCTTTACAAGTAAGAATTGATGAAAATGTTAGACTATTAGCTGAATTACATGCTAAGTGGGAAAGAGAAGATGAAATTGCTAGAAACATTAGTGTTTCTACTATTACCACCACTAGTGTTGAGGCTAGTAATAGTTCTACAACTTTAGATGATAAATTTGATTTTGATCTTGATGGTTGCAATATCTCTGAAGTTATTAAGTTCCTAAAAAGCTTGCTAAAAGTCCTAATGCTAGTGCTATGAAGATGCTCTCATAAAGATTAAAGAAGAAAAGATGAAACATAAAGCTTCTATTCCTATAAAACAAGAAGATGGTTGGGAACCCATCATTAATATGAAAGTGAATGACTTTGATTTCAAAGCTTTATGTGATCTTAATAGTAGTGTTTCTATTATGCCTAGAAGGATTTATGATATGCTTGATTTGCCTCCACTTGAAGATTGTTATTTGAATGTCCCACTTGATGATAATGCTAAAAAGAAACTCATGGGGAGTCTTAATGATGTTATTATTATGGTTAACAGTGCCTATGTCCCCGTTGATTTCTATGTTTTGGATGTTGAATGCAATGCTTCTTGTCCTATTACTTTGGGAAGACCTTTTCTTAGAACTATTGGTGCCATTATTGATATGAAAGAAGACACCATTAAATATCAACTCCCACTCACGAAAGGTATAGAATACTTCCCCAAGAAGAGAGAGAAGATTTCTTTTGCTTCTCCTATGAAAACAAAATTTGGTCTTAATGCTTCTTCATTTGAGAACACTTGATTCTTTCTTGCTTCTTATGCCTAACTTAAAGGCGTTAAATAAAAGTACTTGTTGGGAGATAACCCAAAAGTTTTAGTTGAGTCTTGAAAGTTATTACTTCAGTAATAACCGCTCCTTATCCTTTTTATTTGCGTTTTGTGCCAAGAGTAACCTCTAATGAGAGAGGGGTAATGGTTGGGAAAGTTGCTGTCCCGAAATAGATTTTTGTGCTTCACCGTAAAAATTTGTGTAAAATCTCTGAATGTCTTTTTGAGGCGGCAATGTTTGTGCTTCTGCCCCAGGTTGTTATCTAACTTTTGTTAGTTCAACACTTTTTGATTTGAGCAACAGAAGGTCTTCGAAAAAATTCGTCTTTACCTGCTGGTCTGTTTTGACAGATTTCTGCCATTTTCTGCATTTGCTTCTTGTTGGTTTCTTTTTGAGTTCTTTTGGGGAATTGAGCTTTTTGAGGGAAGTGCTACAGTAGCTAGTGTTCTAATGGAAGTTTATTTGGTGTTAGAACTGAACCTTAAGACTTATTTATCTTGAGTGCACTAATGTTGCTAATAAAGATTGTGTGAAGTTTTGCATGAAGGAAAAATTTCAGGTGTATGGAAGGAATGAGTAATGAGATAAAGGATGGACTAAAGCTAAAGCTTGGGGATGACACGCGTGTCACCCCAAGAAATATCCAACAAGTACAAGCATCAAAGCTTTGGGATGCCCAAGGCATCCCCTTCTTCATCAATAAAAATCCCAGGTTTCTTCCAAACGCTTTATTTTTATTGTTTCATGCACAGTTGTGTTGTTCTTGGAGCGTCTTCTTTTTTGTTTTTGTTTTTGTTTTTCGTTTGCTTGGTTTGCTGAATAAATTGGTTGGACCCCCTCTTTCATACATTGGTTTGCAAATAGTTTGGTTTGGGTTGGAAAAGAGTAGGAAAGTTCATGCTTAAGTGGTAAAAAGAGATTGTTTTTGACTGTGGCCTATGCTTTGTCATGCCATGCTTGATATTGTTTTGGCTTTATGCTTAGTATTCTTTGCTATAGCATTACTTGTTATAAACAATTGAGATTACTTAATGTGCCTTGGATGAATCATGCGTTGTTTTAGCATATTAAAGCATAGTATAGTGGTATTCTCCTTTGATGCTTTATTTGGGTTGACTTGGCGTATGCTCACACCATGTTATGACTATCTCAAGTCACCATAAGCCTTTGTGATCCTTTAGTTTTCAAATTGTAGTATCACTTTATGCTTTGATCAATGATGTTTTGTCGCTCTGCATGATTATGGCCATTATTGCTCTCTTAGTTTGTCGCTCCTAGTCTTTTGCTAGCCTCCACAACCAAGTATGAGTTCCACTCATGCATCCAACTTCCTAAACCAAGTTATTATAAAGAGTCCACCATACCTACCTACTAGCTTATGCTATTCCAAGTATATTCTGAAGGAGATATGCCCTAGAGGCAAATAAGAAATAAGTTTTTATTATCATATCTCAATTAGTTTATAATAGTTTCATATTGTGCTAGAACTGTGCCAAGTAGAAACATTGATACAGGTGTGGTATGAAACAACTAAGTCCCTAGTAGCCTCTGTTCATACTAGTTCGTTGGTCACGAAGATGATCTAGGTTTCAAGATCATGGGCATTTATGCCGACTGACAACGAGATCATATCATTGGAGAAAGATGTGATTGGACATTCCTCGAAGGATTGCAACACGATCAAGTTATCTAGTTCATTGTTGCAACAGGTATACCTAGACTCCTTCTCCTTAGACCGTGAGCTCATATTACTCATTGTTTCCCAAGGCTGCTTAGACTGCATCAACCGTCATCTGGTAATACGGTAGCCATAAAGGTGTATGTTGGGTATTCCGAAGGAACAGTAGATGACATGTGACTACAAGACCAGGATTTGTTCGACCACATGACGGGTAAAGATACATACGGCCCGCTTGGTGAGATTACATCTATGAATGTTGCAACATGTGACTAGGTCACGGGGATGTAATATCACGGTAACAAGAAAACAGAACTTGTTGTGAACGAGATTGAACAAAGGTATGGGATACCAATGATCGGATCTCGGACAAGTTGTATAGAGAAACAAAAGGAAGATGATGCTACATTTAGACGGTTCAAACGACATTGTCATCAGGAATGCATAGGGGTCAGATGGACATCCCTGGTCCCTCTGTTGATCATTGATACAGATCATGTCTAGATCATTCCCAAGTCGTGAGAGGATACACTTAAGGGTACGATGATAGTGATCATTCGTAAGACGGAATCATAGTAGAGAAAGAGAGAAAGCCGGAATCGTTCCGCAGAGAGATCCGAAGTGGTTCGGAGAAAGAATAAAGGAAAAGCCCCGAAAAGTGTTTTCGGATAAATGGGAATTTAAATATATTTATTATATGTTAATTGTGAATTAATATATTATAAATAATATTTAGATTAAGATTTATAAAGGCAACTTTTATATTAAGCTAAATCCCGGAGGGAAATAGTCTAGAATAAAAGCTGCAGAAAAAATAAAGAGAAAAAGAAAAGAAAGCATTACGTGGCGGCAGATAATAACCATGCCTGGCATGTCTAACTAGGTTGCTTGGCCGATGGGCGGCAAATACCTCGCGCCGCCAGGCGACAGGCTAAGCGATCTTGGCGCTTGACCGACCAGCCCACCAGGCCGAGGCGAGGCGAAGTCTTTGGGCCGAGGTAGCCGGCCCACCCGGGGGTTCCCCTTGCCAGGCTGCCACAGCGGGAGAGCTGGGCGCGGGGTGGGCCGCGCCAAGGCCCACACGACCAGCCCCTGCTGCTCCCCTTTTTCCTTTTTCTGTTTATTTTCTATTTTGCTATTTGGGCTGAGTAGAAACAGCCCATTTGGTAGTCCGAATTTCTGCTGACTTTTTCCATTAGTATTAGTCCCACATGGCTAACCCAATGGGGAGGGCACACCCCCTCCGCCTATATAAAGGGGTGCCCATGGGTGGGATTAAATACACAACTTGAGAAGTCTTTTGGTTGACTTCTCTCCTCCTCCCTCTCTCTATACCTTGTGACCATGGCCCCAAGGCTAGGTTGTGCGATCGAGGCACACCTGCAGTACGCTGTTGCGCTGCAGGGATTCCTAGCTGGATATCAACTTCCGCACTCCCGGCGGGATCGGGGAGCCAGAGGTCTCATCGTTCACCGGATGTGTACGAAGACACGAGGCGCAACACTTGGGGCGCTTGAATGTCGTGAGCCAGAGCTGTTGCACGATGAAGATGATGAAGATCAAGAAGGAGCAAGGGGTGACCTATGAGGAGCTTCGCGACCTTGAGGTCGGCTACGAGTACGACTACTTGAACCACATTCCCCACGGAACGTTAACCGCGTACGGTCTACAAGGGTATGTATTCTATACGCTCCGGCCGTTACCGCATTACTACATAGATAGATCCTAGGCTAGTTTCTGGGGTTTTAACGTAGGAATTTTTTTGTTTTCCGCACTGATCCCCTACATATTCATATTTTTTACCTTCCAAATTAAACTTGTTATGATAAAACTAGTGATTAAAGCTCTCATGAACTTGATGGCACACTTTATTTTCTGCCCTTAATAAACTTGAACCATTGGGTCCTTCTTTGTTGCGTATATGCTTGCGCTTTATAAGTTGAAATTAGCAGAACCATGTATCATGGGGAATGCTTTCAACATTTCACTTGTACTTTGTACCCCGTTGATATCATGTTCTTTTGCTTATGGATCCCGGTGGTGTGAAATAAAAGTGGAACTTGTAAGATCATGGAGTTTGTATGTGTGTTAGAGAAATGCCTGGGCCGCTAGCCTAAGCCATGCCTAATCATGGTGGAAACTTGCAGCATCACCATAATGAGCACTCTATGAAGCATCCTCAATAAAAACCTATGCAAATAGAAAATAAAAAGATCGCTGAGATGCTCATTGTCTACTTGCCTTGTCATTTTGAATATGGGATAGCTCCTCTATCATGTGCAAGGGGTACCTCGTTGGCGGTTCTTTATGATACATATGTACTTACAATGACAAGAGCTTACTCGTGACTAAAGTTGAGTAGCATGAGGTTCGGTCTTCGTAAGTAAGGGGCATGAGATTTCGGTTTATAACTTGTCAAGCATATCCTCTTAGTTGTGTCACTTTAACCTTAATCACCTTCAAGATGCTTATTATAGGGGCAATGAGAGTTGAAAGCTATAAGTACCATAATCTTTGGAAGCTCTTTATGAGACTTGAATCCCTACTTCCTTCTATGAAGGACTTTCTTCCACCATTATATTGAGTCTCCACCTTCTATCTGTATGCACTTACTTTGAGAGCATAGTGGCCATTCTTAGTTCTATGTGCATTGTCCCAAGACTAGTTGATTGATGCATAACTTGATATTGCTTGTTTTAAACTATTTGTATCTAGTCACCCTTATGAACTTTGAAGGTGTCATATGCATTTATATTTGCTACTCTATGAGGGACAAGCTGAATACTTTTATGCTATGTTTTCTTTATGTGAAACAAACAAACGTCTTGCAAAGCATTGTTATTCATGAATCTTTTGTTTGTGCCTTTTAATGTTGCATCTTAGTTTTTTTGTCTTATTGCTAGAACCTTGTCTTTCATGTTATGATTGAAGTACTTTGATCCCAGCTTTGAATGTTTTACAAATACTTTGATCAAGTCTTTTATGGTGCATGTCACCTCAAAAATTATTATTTCTTTTTATCACTTACCTACTCGAGGACGAGCAGGAGTTAAGCTTCGGGATGTTGATACATTGCAAATGTATCTATAATTTTTGATGTTCCATGCTTGGTTTTATCCACTTTCTTGTGTTTTGTCCACACTTTGGAGTGCTTTTCATATGATTTCTTGGACTAACCTATTAATAAGAGCCACAGTGCTAGCTGCCTATTTTCTGCTGTTTTTCGTTCCAGGAAAGTCAGAAAATGAATATTCTCGGAATTGGACGGGACAAAAGCCAAAGTGCCTATTTTCCAGAAGTCATCAGATGCCAGAATACGAGACAGAGAAGCGCTGGGGGCCGGCCACACCACCTGGCCGCGCGCCCAGGCCTGGCCCGTGCCAGGGGGTGGTCTGGTTGACCCCATCACCCCCTCGTCCTCTCCTTCCGCCTATAAGATGCCCTCGGGACGAAAACCCTAAGTACCCGATCAAAAATCCACGAAAGAGGCTGTAGCCGCCGTCATCTCCATCCCTAGACCGGGAGGGATCTGAAGCTCTTCCCGGCACCCTGCCAGAAAGGGGAATTCACCCTGGAGGACTTCTTCATCATCATGCAAGCCTTCGGTGTGATGCGTGAGTAGTTCATCTCTAGACTACGGGTCCATGTAGTAGCTAGATGGCTGGTTCTCCTCCTTTGTGCTTTCATGTCTAGATCTTGTGAGCTCCGTTCATGATCAAGATCATCTATTTGTAATTCTGCATGTTGTGTTTGCGGGGATCCGATGGATATTGAGATGCTATTTCAGATTGATTATTGATTCTATCATGTCTTTGTTATTTGTGATCTTGCATGCTTTTCGTTGTTAGTAGCTATCTTGGCCAAGTAGATGGTAGCAACTCCAAGAGTTAGTATTTATGCTTGATAGTGGGTTCATTCCTCTGGTAATCTGGGGAAGTGATAGAAATCTCTAAGGTACTAGATGTGTTGTTGCTACTAGGGAGAAAACAACGATCCTTTGTTCATAGAACAATCGTATTGTTTACTTTACACGCAATTCGTAAATCAATAATCTGTTGCTTGCAACTTAATACCGGAGGGGGTTCGGATGATAACCTGAAGGTGGATTATTAGTCATAGATGCAGTTGGATGGCAGTCTATGTATAATGTTGTAATGCCCAATCAAGTTCCAAAGGAGTCAAGATGATTAGTATATGCATGTATTGCTTTCTCGATGTTTGTCAATTGCCCCGCTGTAACTTGTTCACCCAGCATGTTATCTATCTAAGGAGATCCACCTCTAGTGAACTATGGATCCCGGTCCTTTTCTTTTTCATACAATCTACAAACTATTTACTGCTTTGTGTTACTTTCTGCAAACTATTACTTCCTTCCATTCGATACGTTTAATCCTTTGTTTTCAGCAAAACACGGTGAGATTACACCCAGCATGTTATCTATCTAAGGAGAGCCACCTCTAGTGAACTATGGATCCCAGTCCTTTTCTTTTACATACAATCTACAAACTGTTTACTTCTTTGCGTTTACTTTCTGCAAACTATTACTTCCTTCCATTCGATACATTCAATCCTTTGTTTTCAGCAAAACACGGTGAGATTGACAACCTCATCGCAAGTTGGGGACAGAGTTCTGTGGTTGTGTTGTGCAAGTCTCCATGTTGCTACTAGCACCGGTAGTGCGCCATGCCAAGGCTCAGCTAGCAACACCTTTGGGGTGTTTTCTTGCTCCTACTGGTTCGATTAAACCTTGGTTTCATAACTGAGGGAAACTTTCTGCTATGCTCATCATACCTTCCTCTTGGGATTCCCAACGAGCTCTACATCAACACCGAGCCATCAAATACATACTGAAGGGAACTATTCATAGGGACTTATAAGAGGCCTAAACAAGCATCAAAACAATATCTCTAAGCAATGAACAAGCTTACAAGCTCTCATAACCTGTCACCTACAGCAGCAAAATACTCAAGATATAGACTACTAAACACAAATCTACTTGGACAAGCGGAGGAGTCGTATAGCGGATAACAAATGCTCCAAATTTCAGCAGCAAAGATGGGCTGAGCAAGGAGATCGAAAAATCATGAACAAGAACAGCAAGAATGCGATTTTGAGCAAAGAGCTGGTGTTTTCTCGGGAGAGAGAAGGCAGTGGGAAGTGAGAGAGTGAGTGGAGGGCCAGGGGTGGCCCACACCATGGCCAGGCGCGCCCCTGGGCTGGCCGCACCACCAGGTGGTGTGCCTGCCTGGTGGGCCCCCCCGGTATTCTCCAGGCACTTCTCTGCCCCTTTTTTCACGTAAAAATTTAATATGAATTTTCTAAAAAAATTCGAGACACTTTATTTTTGAGCAATTTTCAGGTATAGATGAATGATTTTCTGACAAAAAAAAGTTTCTGGAATGATGGAAAGACAAAACAAAACTAAAACTTCAGAAGTTCTAAGACACTCTAATAAGCAAGCAACTAACAATAGAAAAGTAAACTAAACAAAAACTAAAACTAAAATGGATAAAAATAAAAGTAAGCAAAGATAATCATGGTGAAAACATTGTTTTGTTCATTAAAATCCCTTTGTTAACAAGGTTGATCAGGTCTTGTTACCAAAACAATTTTATATGAAACAAAACTTTGTATTCCACTGGTGATTATGTTACCTCAACCCTGATAGCAATGGTCCCAATCATAATAATTTCATATTTTTCTCTTGGTATGGGACAATATATTTCTCCAACTTGGATGTCCTCAACATGTTCAATTGAATTTAAGCCATAAGTCTTATTAATCTTCTTGGGGAAATAGACAGTATGCTCCTTGTCATTAACATTGAAAGTCACCTTTCCTTGATTACAATTAATAACAGCTCCTGCAGTATTAAGAAAACGACTCCTAAGAATAATAGACATATTGTCATCCTCAGGCATTTCAAGCAAAACAAAATTAGTTAATATCAAGCAATTATGAGCCACTTGAACAGGTACATCCTCACATATACCAACAGGAATAGTAGTAGATTTATTAGCCATTTGCAAAGATATATCAGTTGGTATTAGTTTTTCTAGTTGAAGTCTCTTATAGAGAGAAAAAGGCATGACACTAACTCCTGCTCCCAAATAACACAAAGTAGTTCTAACATAACTATTTTTAATAGAGCAAGGAATAGTTGGAATCCCTAGGTCTCCAAGTTTCTTTGGAACCTTACCATTAAAGGAATAATTAGCAAGCAAAGTAGAAATTTCTTCATTAGAGATCTTCCTTTTATTCGAAACAATATCCTTCATATACTTTGAATAAGGAGGCAATTTAATAGCATCAGTCAAAGGAATTTGCAAGAATAAATGTTTCATCCACTCACAAAACTTGTTATACTGTTCATCTTCCTTTGACTTGTGTTTCTTATCAGGGAAAGGTATAGGTTTTTGGACCCAAGGCTCTCTTTCACTACCATGTTTCTTAGCAACAAAATCTTCTTTAGTGTATTTAGTATTCTTAGTGTGCCTTTCAGGTTCTTCTTCAACTTTTTCTTTATCAGGAGCATCATTTCTTCATTACCACTTTCAGTTTCAGCATCAGAGACAGATATACTATTAGGATATTTAGCAGGTTCAGAAGGTTCTACAATAGTTTTATGTTTCTTTTTTCTTTTCTTAGGAGTAGTACCACTATTTTCAGCCTGTTGAGAATCCTGCTCAATTCTTTTAGGATGCCCCTCGGGATATAGAGGATCTTGGGTAGCAGCACCACTTCTAGTTCTAATTTCATAAGCATGTTTTTCTTTAGCAGCATTAACTAGCAAGTCTTTTTGTACTTTAATAAGCTGATCAATTTGAGTTTGAACCATTTGAAAATGTTTAACAAACATTTTAACATCATTATAGGTTCTTTCCACAATATCTTTTAACTCAACAATAGCTCTAGAATTTTCCATTAGATGATTTTGCACCCTTTTATTAAAATTATCTTGCTTAACAATAAAAACATCAAATTCTTCTAAGCATTGATTAGGAGGTTTAGAGTAAGGAATATCACCTTCATCAAAATGTTGGAGAGAGTGTACCTCAATAGTGGATGAGTGGGGGATTGGCTTACATAATTCTTCTATAGGAGGTAAATTCTTGACGTCTGCAGCTTTAATTCCCTTCTCCTTAAGACATTTTTTAGCTTCCTTCATCACTTCATCATTTAGTTCGATAACTCCCCTCTTCTTTGATGTTGGTATAGGCGCAGGGATAGTTGGTTCAGGTATAGTTGGTTCAGGAGGAGTTCAATCTTCATAATTCTTGCTTATTTTAGCCATTAATTCCTCGGCTTCCTTGGGAGTCCTATTCCTGAAAACACAATCAGCACAACTATCCAGGTATGTCCTAGATTCTTCAGTTAGTCCATTATAAAATATATCAAGAAGCTCATTCTTAGGTAATGGACATCCAGCCTGTGCATGAATCAAAGCACACAACCTTGCCCATGATTCAGGCAATATCTCTTTTTTTCCCTGTTTAAAATCAAAAAGTTCCTGCAAAATAGCATGTCTAGCACTAGGTGGAAAATATTTCTGAACGAAGGTACTAATCAAGCAATCAGTGCTATCAATAGATCCAGGAGGTAAATTATTAAACCAAGTTTTAGCTTCTCCTTTCAACGAAAAAGGGAAAAAATTAGCAACAAAGTAAGTGCGCATCTATCATCAAAAACAGGCCACTCATGGTAGAAAGCTCAGTCATATGTGCTACAACACTTTCATTCTTAGTCCCACAAAAAGGTTCTTTCTCAACAATAGTTATGTAAGATAGATCAAGAGAGAAATCATAATCCTTATCTTTAATGTTTATGGGAGATGCAGCAAACATAGCATTAGGAGACAATTCGGGTTTTATAGTACGCCTCTCAAGGAGACTCTTAATAGCACTCCTATCATGGGTGTTTTGACATTCTTTAATAAATTCATCGGTCATCTCTATATAACCGTCTTCAATATCATAGCTTTCTCTAGGCTCAGGTGAACTGACAAGTGTAGTAGCGTCTTCATTAGGAGTTTCAGTATTTCCAGCTATAGTTCTAGCAATTGTAGCATCTAGGAAAGGACCTAATGAACCACTTTTATCAAGCATAGTATAAGCAGCATCATAAGTATCAAAAGTTTCAGATTCAGCAGTAGTAGCAGTATGTGTAACATGTGTATGTGGTGGTGTAAGGAGCTTACTCATAACGGACGGTGAATCAAGAGCAACAGAGGTGTTCAGAACCGTACCTCTTCTTGTAGTGGATGGTAATATAAGAACTTTTCCATCACGAGACTTACCCATGATGAATGGAGGGCAGCGAACAATAGTGATTCCAAGTGAACTTGATAAATAGAGCTATGATCCCCGGCAACGGCGCCAGAAAATAGTCTTGATGACCCACAAGTATAGGGGGTGTATCGCAGTATTTTCGAGGGAAGTGAAACCCAATTTATTGATTCGACACAAGGGGAGCCAAAGAATATTTATAAGCCTTAACAACTGAGTTGTTAATTCAGCGACACCTGGAAACAATCTTGCTCACATCAGTTTATCAGTAGCAACAGTTTTGTAGTAGCAATAGTAAAGTAATAGCAGTAGTAAAAGTAAAGACAGTAGTAACAATGGCAGTAAACAGTAGGATAAAGCGCGGTAGGCATAGGGATGGATGGACAGGCGTTGCATGGACAAGACAATTCATATGGCAATCAAGACATAGGGCATTTGTAGATAAATAAGATAAAGCATCCAAGTACTAAATAATCATAGGCATGTGTTCCATATATAGTCATACGTGCTCGCAATGAGAACTTGCACAACATCTTTTGTCCTGCCAGCCCGTTTGCAGCGGGGCCTGTAGGGAACTACTAGCAATTAAGGTGCTCCTTTTAATAGAGCACCGGAGCAAAGCATTAACACTCCGTGAACACATGTGATCCTCACATCAAAGCCATTCCCTTCCGGTTATCCCGATTTTGTCACTTCGGGGCCATCGGTTCCGGACAACAACATGTGTATATAACTTGCAGATAAGACCAAAAACAATACTATCATAATGAATCAATAACATGTTCAGATCTGAAATCATGGCACTCGGGCCCTAGTGAGAAGCATTAAGCACAACAAGTCGCAACAAAGTCATAAAGCACTAATAAAAGATACTAGGCACCATGCCCTAACAATCTAATGCCATTACATGAACAATCTCATCCAATACCTACCATCCCCATAGCCTACAGTGGGGGATTACTCACTCATAGATGGGGGAAAATGGTTGGTTGATGGAGAAGCGATGGTGATGATGATGGCGATGATCTCCTCCAATTCGACATCCTAGTAGGGTGCCAGAACGGAGTTTCTGGTTCCGAATCGGCGGAATCTGGTGGTGGTGGCGTAGCAGAACTCTTTCTGGAAAAGCGTCGAATCTCCCTTGGTTTTTAGGTCAAGGGGCAACTTATAGGCAAAGTGGGAGGCCGAGAGGGCAGCCGAGGCAGCCACACCACCCCAGGCCCGACCTGGCCTGGCCCGCGCGGCTAGGTGGTGTGGACCCCTCGTGGCCCTACTCCGTCTCGTCTTCTGGCTCCGTGGGTCTTCTGGTGAAATAGGATTTTTGGCATATTTTTCGGAATTTTTCCTAATAGTTGATTTTCTGCACAAAAACTAGACACCAAGGTAATTTTGCTGAAAACAGCGTCAGTCTGTGTTAGTTGTATCCAAATCACACAAGTTTAGAGGAAAAACAATAGCAAAAGTGTTCGGGAAAGTAGATACGTTTTGGACGTATCACTTAGGTTCATCAACCTAATCAAAGTTCTATTGTCCTCCCACTTATCTTTTGTGAAAATTCCTTCTTTAAGAAACTTCACGTTCCAAGCGACAAACTCTTTTGTCTTCGGTGTTGTGGAGAAATACCCAACAAATTCTTTGGGATAGCCTACAAAGACGTGCTTATCCAACTTTGGTTGTAAACATTTTACTTATGCATAGCATACCAAAATTTAAGAAAAGACAACTCAGGTTTTATCCCAAACCATAACCCATATGGTGTCATTTCAACGGATCACGATGGTGCTCTTTTTAGTGTCAAAGTGGTAGTCTCTAAAGATTTAATCTTTAAAATATAATGGCAGTTTTATAAATGATACCTTTGATCTTACCATGTTAAACAAGGTTCAATTTGATCTCTCGAACATACCATATTCCTATGGTTTATCGGGAAATGCAAATCCATGGAACAATTCCTCAAATCTTAGGTGTTTTGCTAAACATGTAACTCAAATATCTTCCTTTATGATCGAATCATAAACTCTTTATTTTCTTTTTACAATAATTTTCCACTTCATCTTGAAACTCTTTGAATAATTTTCAAATGTTTCATACTTCTTCCTTATTAAGTAAACATACAGATATATTCACTCAAATTTTCAAAGAAAGCATATGAAGTCGAAAGATCCACCGCACATGGACACATATAATGGACTATATACATCAACATGCACAATTTCCAATAAGTTAGTCACCCGTTACTCTTTGGCCTATGAACGGAGTTTCAATTATCTCGAGGAAAGTCTCACAAGCATCATTTGATCAAAATCAAAGACTCCAAAAATCCATCAACATGCAGTTTCTTCATGTTTTATTTCCAATAAAATTTAAATGGCGATGTCACTTCGTAAGTGATTTTTTAATCATTTGTCTTGCGACATTTTAGCATTAGTTTTATGGATGTGATTTCTCCAACTAGACTTGTAAAAGTTCATCCATCTTCTATGGAATACGATAATTATTTGAACAACCATTGTTCTCATAATACCGGAACAAACAAACAATTATTTAAACAAATCTTGAAGGTAAGCTTTGATGTCAATGATAAACCCAGTAACAATTTATTTGTTTTTGATGAACATCATCACATATTCTTTTGCTAGTTACTTAGGCCATTGTAGTTCATAAATTGTGTTGTTTTGTATGACATTTCATACCAACCAATTCGGTATCCAATACCCAAGAACCAAATTGTTTAACAAGCAAAGAATATAACCATAACATGCATATCATCTATATACCTTAGCTAGACACTTCCAGTCTTTTCTTTTCTGCCAAATATTTTATAGATTCTCTTTCAGAATTTTCTTTTCTGTTAAAAGAATCTATCAACATCAATAGTGGTGCCATACATATGACACATAGTCCAAAGCATGTATATTCAACTACTAATACCTTTGGAGTTGCACTTTGAAGTAGATCACCATCATCAAATGTTTGGCGTTCTTTCAAAAATCCATTCATTAGTAATCTTTCAGTGTAGTAAACATTTTACCTACATCTTCTATTCATCCTTATCACGACAACTTTCATGATCAAGCTACTATAGACTATAAGGACGAATTGCGAGTATAATGTCAGTTACCAAAACCTTTTTGGGTGATTAGGACGCCTAGCATCTCCAATGTTCACAAATTCTCATACAATATGAGAACGTGTATTTTGCCAAATTATACTCTATCATATTGCAACCATAAACATTGTTTCAGATATCACAATATCTTACACACATGATGGTTTCTGAAACAATTCTTTCAACTCCTAGATAACCTCGATATTAAAACAACATTTGAATATCAATAATCATGGAGGAAAACATGATACTTTAGATACTAAGGATTTCTATTTCCATGCCCTTGGTTCATTAGTTGTACTCAGTTTTCCCCAGCCGCTTAGTTTTTCCTCACTTTTCCCCTCCCTCCATTCTGAAACCCTCACAAGCGCTCGGATGAGGGGATGCCGTCAGGTCAAAGGCTTGACCGTTACATGTTGACAGGTGGGACCGCATTGGGGCGGGTCCTGCTTGAGCGTTACATTACGTCGCCTCGGCCGTTACGTGCTGATGGGTGGGGCCGTGTTGGGACGGGTCTTGCATACGTGGTGAAGGGTGGGGCCGCGTTGGGACGGGTCTTGGATACGTGGTGAAGGATGGGGCCGCATGGAGACACGTCGGACCGACCATTCTTGCTCCGAGCCTGGAACAACTCCCACACCACCCTATCCACTCCCTCGTCGTCGTGCCCTGCCACCTGAGATCCCCTCCTACCTTATGGCGTCCTCTGCCCCTGAGTCGCCCCTCCCCTAGCCGTGGAGCCCACTCTCCGCTTCCTCCCCTGCTAGAGCTACCCCTTTCGTGGAACAGTATGTGATGCCGGCGTGTGTACCGGTCCTTCCCGTCGAGCGCGGAGAAGATTGGGTGGAATCGGAGGGATCTAACACATGAATTCCATCTGGATAAGTATCGTTTCCCTTTGTGGATTGATTATAGGCAGTAATTGAGCACGAATCGCTGGTGCTTAGCTAACTGCCTTTCTTTTCGAATAGGATTGGTCCAACGCTGGCATTTCGGCTGGAGGTTAAATTGGATACTAGCGTAATTCATGGTTGTGAATGGTGTCTCTCTGGATTTTAGTTCCCAGCGGTGGTTGCAACCTCCATAACTCTCAGAGATTTGAAAGATAAAATATATTCTAAATTTCCCTAGAGCAATGGCGATTCAGTTGATTTGCAATATTTCAACATTAGCGAGCAAAGATTGTTCCCACTAAGTAGCGAAGCTAATCTGGTAATGTTTTTCTCTTTGAATGCTGCCGAACGTTTCGGTCAAATTTGTCTCCATGTGCAACCTAAAGTTGAACACACGGGAAAGAGGGCTAAAGCATCATCTGGTGGTCAGGCATCATCAGGTGGTCGGGCATCATGTGCCTCTGATGTCTCTGCTAATAGTGTGCACCCCGCGCTCCTTGTAGGTCCACAGCAGTACCATCTATTCACACTGCGAGTGTAAGCCAAATCGCTCGTGCGACCGATGTGGAGGACGAAGTAGAGCCTGCCAAGAGAGCGCCTCCACTAGATGACGAGGATGAGTTGATGTTTCCTGAATTGGTAGATAGATTCAGTAAACAGGCACTAGAGGATCAATACACGGAGGAATTGGCACACAGTGCTAGATCTGATGACACTGATGAAGAAGAGAACAAGGAGAACAATGACAGTCTCGTTTTAGCCGAGTACGATGGTGAGGACTTGCCAGTAATTGAGTGGGACATGAACGATCCTAAGATTTCAGAAGGCACCGTATTTGAAATGACGCGGGACTATAGTAATGCCATTACTACATATTGCATCTACACCAATAATGATTATGTTGTTATTAAGAGTGAGCCAGCAAGGTTCACAGTGAAGTTCCCATACAAGAGGTGTAGGTGGAGGATGCATGCATCCACTATGCTCAGGAGCAGTTTGGTTCAGGTATTACAACCAGTTGTGTATTTTAGATCGTTGTGTAGAACTTGTTAATTGTACCTGACATTTTCATTATGTTTTAGATAAAAGTAACCAGTTTGAACATTCTTATCCACCTCAAGGGGGACAGCCAAAGGACAAAACAAAACTAGCAAAGACTAGGTGGTTAGCAAATGCAATCATGGATTGGATGAGAGTGAACCCATCACTTGGTGCAATAGCGCTCATAAAAAAAGTTTCTAAAAAGTTTAATATTACATTACCTTACATGAGGATGTTCTATGCAAAGGGAATGGCTCTTGATAGGATCAATGGTCCATGGAATGAAAGTTTTTAGTTGCTTTACAGCTTCAAAGCTGAAGTGGAGATGGCTAGTCTAGGTAGTGTTGTACAGATAGACAGGCTTATAGTTCAGTACAAAATAAGAGGGAAGACAATGGATAAGGAGTGCTTTAGAAGGGCTTTTGTTTATTTCAAAGCTTGCTGGCAAGGGTTTCTGGATGGTTGCAGGCCTTATTTGGTCGTGGATGCAACAACTCTTCATGGAAGATTTAAAGGACATCTAGTAGCTGCAACCACAGTTGATGATCACAATTGGATGTTCCCTATTGCTTTTGGAGTTTTGGATATTGACTTAGAGGAAAGTTGGACTTGGTTTTTGGAGAATTTGTGTGACCTTATAGCTCATTCACCAGGACTTACTATCCACACGGACGCTTGCAAATGTTTGGAGAAAGTTGTAGAAGCAGTATTCCCCGGAGTGGAGCATAGGGAATGTATGTGACACTTAGTGCAGAATTTTACAAAGAAATTCAAGGGTAAAGTTTATACTGACAACCTATGGCCAACTTTATACACATGCAGTTTGAGGAAGCATCTGTATCATTTGGAAGTGTTGTATAAATAAAAACTTGCGGTGAAGGAGTACTTGGATGCACATCATGGAATGGTGTGGTCAAGAAGCCAATTCAATGAAATTTGCAAGGTAGACTATGTGACAAGTAACCTTGCAGAGAGTTTCAATGCAAAGGTCAAGTCATTGAAAGGGCTTATGCTGCGGCAAATATTTGATAAGATTAGGCAGATGATCATGATAAAGATCGATTTGCATCAAAGAATTGCATCAATAGTATATGCTGGCCATCTCATCCTCCCATCTTTGATTAAGGCTTTGCATGCCAGGGTAAAACAATTGAAGATGAAATGCATTAGAAGAGGAATGGAGGCTGAGGTAATGTACACTGACTGTAAAGATAGGCAATGGAGGTATCCAGTGAGTTTAGTTTATAGGACATGCCATTGCAGGCAATGTCAGTTCCGTGGGAAACCTTGCATACATGCATTGTTTTTGATGGGTGTTCTAGGAGGTGAAGAGGGTGAAGTTGATCAGTACGTGTCAGAGTATTTCTCCATTACCAAATTTAGGGCAACATATGCTCAGAATGTTCCAACCTTGTTGGGAAAATACCAATGGATGGAAGTGAATCCATGCTTCAAGCTATACCCTCTAGTTTTTACTAGACCAGCAGGTAGGCCAAGGAAGAATAGGATGAGAGCTAGTGTAGAGGGTGGTGCACCACCTCGATGACGTAAGTGCAAACATTGTGGGGTCCTAGGGCACATTGCTAGGCTTTGTAAAAATGCAGGACCCAGCTTATGGAATAGATGATCAGGCGGGAGTAGCAAATGCAGATGAGAATGAAGTATTTGAATGAGAGGAGAATGAAGCAATGGATACATTACAGTTTGAACCAACAGATCGAGAGGAGATTGAACCAAATACAGAGAGATTGAACCAGATGCAGGGAGATTGAACCAATGGATCGAGAGGAGATTGAACCAAATGTAGGGGAGACTGAAACAAATGTAGGGAATATTGAACCAATGGATCGGGAGGAGATTGAACCAAATGTAGGGGAGATTGAAACAAATGTAGGGGATATTGAACCAATGGATCGAGAGGAGATTGAACCAAATGAAGGGGGGATTGCACCAAATGCATGGAAGATGGAAGAAATTTATTCATTGGAAGCAGAGTTCAAAAGTAAAGCAACTACATAAGAGGATATTGATGAAATGATGCCAATGAGTTTTGAACCGTATGAACCAATGAAGCGAAACGTGGTTGAACCAATTGTATGACATGTTGAAGCACTTGATTCATTGAATACAGAGAAAAAGAACAAAGGAAACAAACAAAAGAAGCTGATGGTGGACTCCGAGAATATTCCAGCCAGGATCACCGGGAGCTAGGTGGTGAACTCCGAGAATATTCCAGCAAAAAACACTAGGAGCAAGAAAAAAATGAATTTGAATTATTAATTTGAATTTGTATGATGAATTTGAACTACTGTCAATGTTTGTATTGAATTCTAACTAGTGTGACGCTCCCAAGTTTGTATGTTCGATAACCCCATAATGTATGTGTTATTGCAAGTTTCTATTGTCATCCACCTAGTTGCTTAGCACTGCTCAGTTTTGCCCTCGACATATGGTCAACACATGGGGTTTAGCTAGTTCATGGCTTAAACCATAGCAAGTGTTGACCAATTGATTCAAAATTTGGCACACTTGTGTATCCTGTATTGATTTACCATATGAAATTGGAAATTTTGGATTTACTTGTAATCAGCCAGATTTTTATTTTTCTAAGTGATTAAATTCAAATAAATGGTTTTAGGGTAAGTTTAATTCAAAAAAGAAGTCAAAACATAGTGCAACCTTCGCATAGAGTCTTGTTATGTTACCTACAACCTAGCATGAATAATAAAGGAAAAGGAAATAAAGAGAAATGGACTTCTCCCCTAAACCACTTCTTAAATCCTTCTTGGAGTGAGCTACTAACTATGAATATGCATGACTTTCTACTCAGTCAACCTCCAAAATAACCCATCCCAGAACATACTTTGTCTAAATGAGGCCAAATTTGGCACACTTGTGTATCTTTGAGTTGCAAACAATATAATGTCGGCCAAGATGGATTATTTTGTTCAAATAACACATTTTCCATTTGTTATGCCAAAAGCTTAAATTTCCCTTAGTCATTTTTTATCTGAGCGCCCTTGTTTTCCTTAGCTCTACTCAGTTTTCCCCTCCCACTAAAGTTTTCCTCACTGTTCCCCTCTCTCATGTCTCAGTTTGGCTGCGCTCTGATTGGTCGAGATGTAGGTCACACGGATCTTAGCCAACCACCATTGGATACATCATGATCCGACGGGCTAGAGGTCTCTCTCTCCCGATGGGCGCACCTAACCTTGTACGGCGAGGAGAGCTTGACAGGTTGGATGTCTCTCCCTCCCTTTCCCTGACACACGTATACCAACCGCATCAACTAGCGCTCAGTTTGGCTGCACGCTGATTGGTCGAGATGTATGCCACATGAATCTTGGCCAACCACCGTTGGATACATCATGATCTAACAGGTTGGAGGTATCTCTCTCCCATTGGGCTACGGAGAGGAGAGCCCGACAGGCTGGATGTCTCTCCCCCTTTCCCTATCGCACGTATACTAGTCGCATCTTCCTCCCCTCCTATCGACATACGACGGCGTGGCAGTCCGACGGTGTGCGGCAGCACAGATCTAACTGTGGCAACCTGAACGGCGTGCGGCGATGCGGATCTAAGTGTGGCGGTCCAAACAGTGTGCGGAGGCGTGAACCTAAGCGTGGCGGTCGGAATGGCGTGCGGCGGTACGGACCTAAGCGTGGGGGTCGGAACGGCTTGCAGCGGCGCGGATCTAAGCATGGCTGCTAGAACGGTGTGCGTCGGTGAGGCTCTAACCATCTAAAATTTCTATCTCTATCTGTTTCACTTCCGTTCACATCCTAAGATCCGTTGCTGATGAAAGACACTGATGGAAGCCATCATCCGCAACATCAGTGTGAGGGCGGTGGTGCTGACAATGGTCATCGATGAAAGACACCGATGGAAGCCATCATCCGCAACATTAGTGCAACGACGATGGTGCTGACAGTGGTCATAAATGCAAACACGATTGAAGCCATCATCCGCAACATCACTGTGACGGCGCAGATCAATCCCTCGTGAACCGAAGCTGTGGGAGGCAGGCTGCAGCTGGCACATCCAGGTGCACTTCGACGGTGAAGGCCAGATGGGAGCACTTTGCCCGTACTTCTTGGAGTACACATACGACAGGGAGGGCAGCTAGCTCACCATCCACTTAAAATTGGGATAAATTTAAGCCCAATTTGAACCAAAATTCTATTACTTAAAATATATGTATGATTTGAATAAATTTGGCATGTATTTGAGCCGTGAGACCGGTGGATATGCTCTAAAGTTGATTCATAAGTAGTAGTACTTGATTTGACAATCTCCGGTGGGCTTGTATAAATTTTATCAAAAATATGTATGATTTGAATCAAAATTGATATGTATTTGAGCAGTGAGGACGGTGGATATGCTCTAAAGCTGATTCATAAGTAGTACTCTCTCCGACCCAAATTAGTTGATTTAGATTTGTCTAGATTCGATTGTATCTTAAAGAATTTGAGTCAACTAACTTGGATTGACAATCTCAGCCATTAATTTGGAATGGGGAATGGATGCTGCCGCTAACGCTGCAACTCTACATGGCAGCCATGATGGCAGCGACAAAATAGTCAAAACTGATAGGCCCCAACTTGACCCTCTAGGCATTTGGCACGCCAACTATGGGCAACTAGATCCAATGGCAAGCAACTCGGGCCCTGCAATGCACTCTCTCAACAACTTTGGGACCGCTAGATCCAAAGGCAAGCAACTCGGGCACCGCAATGCATTCTCTCAACCACTTTGGGACTGCTAGATCCAATGGCGAGCAACTCGGGCACCGCAATGCATTCTCTCGACAACTTTGGGACCGCAAAGTGACTAAATTAGTAGGAAGTCACAACCATCTATTGAATAAAAATTCTACTCTCTAAATTAGCTATCTATTCAACTAATCATTACATGTGCCACCCTTTGAAAGAACATTTCATGTTTTCCTATGTTTTGCGTGTTAGATAACAATACTATGGAGACTATTCATGTGCGCTAAGTGTGTAGGAAGTTTTGAGGGGGGACGGCTAATCCGCCCCACCAAGGGCCGGATAATCCGGCCTACCTCATCGCTCAAAGGAAGCCAAGGCGCGTCGCTCGGTACCCGGTCGGATTTTCTTTCGGATTTAGAAAATCCGACCTGGGGCGGTTTTTCCTCCCTAGGCCGGATAATCCGGGTGTCGTACGGGCCGGATAATCCGGCCCCCAGATTTCGAGCAAAAGGGGCCAAGGCGCGTCGCACGGTATTCGGCCGGATTTTCTCCCGGAAAATCCGAACTGGGGCGGTTTTTCCTCCCCAGGCCGGATAATCCGGCCCTCACATATGGCCGGATAATCCGGCCCCCAGAAGTTGATCAAAGGCAAGCTCGGCGTGACGCTCTGATAGGGGTTAGACTTTCTGCCGGATATTCCGAGTCTGGGGCAGTGTTTTCCCCAGGCCGGATAATCCGGCCCTCACTTGGGCCGGATAATTCGGGCCCCCAAAGTGTGCAACGGCTGGTTTTTGAAGGGGGGTCTAAATACCCCTTCTTCCCCAACGTTCAGAACTCTTGATTCATTCGAAATTGACCAGACATTGTGCAAGAGCTCTCATTCTCGATCTCCCACTTCAACCACCCGAAGGTCGTGATCTTTGGTGGAATTGAAGGAGGAGAAGTTCATCATCATCAAGAATCAAGCGCTTCAACTCCTCTCCATTCACTTGGAGAAATCCCTGATCTAGTATTCTTGTTAATACCTAGATCTTGTTTATTGTATTTGATAAGTTTGTTCTTGTGGCAGCTTGTTGTCATTTCGGGAGCCTCCAAGTTGTTGTGGAGTTGTTGCCCCGCTAGTTGTGTAAAGGCGCCGGTGCCTGCCTCGAAGGGTACCTATAGTGGAAGGTGGATCAGGCCTTTTGTGGCGAGATCCATCGGAGAACAGGGTGAGGCCTTTTGTGGCGTGGTGGTCTTAGTACCGCCCACTCCTCCAACGCAGACATACTTCCCTTAACAAGGAAGGAACTGCGGTCAAACAAATCCTGTGTCTCCGCGTGCTTCACTTCGATTTACTCGTTCCTCTTCCACTCGCTCTTTTCTTGCTAGTAGATAGGTTTGCATATAGGGAAATTCCACCTAATAGTTTGTCTAGAGAATTTACCCTTTGTGCTAAGCCTAAAATTGAAAAAGAATTAAAAATTGGTGTAGCACCTATTCACCCCCCCTCCTCTAGGTGCCCATACGATCCATTTCAATTGGTATCAGAGCCCCGGCTCTTATTTTGGGCTTAACCGCCTAAGGATGATGGAAATGAGGTTGTGGATAAGGTCACAATGGATGATCTAATGTCGTTGGAAACAACCTTGTTGAAATCCTTTGAGGCTAAGATGGAGGAGATGAATCAAATGATTGCTCGCCTTACATCATCCATAGCCCCATCTCCATCCTCCTCTGAGGCTCCCACACCATCATCTAAGGAAAAGGGTAACACCAGATCCAAGGATGATGATGTGGAAGGTGAAAAACTTAATGGTTCCACCTCCAAAAAGGGAAGTGGTAAGGAGTAATATAGTGAGGTTCGCCACGTATATTCCCCCGACCCACCTATCCCTCATCCTCATATAAATAATAGGGGTGATCCACCCAAGCTCACTGCATCCTCCTTTAATCAATGGCAATTCCTAATGAAATCTCATGTTTGCAGCTCCTCTATTGAATTGTGGAGGATTATTGAAGAGGGTCTTCATATTGGAGATCAAACCAACCTAACAAGAAGAGAAGTTGTGGATAGCCAGTTGAATGCCACCGCTCTCCACATGATTCAGCTGGGTGTGGGTCCCAAGGACATGCCACACATCGAACATCTCAACACAGCTAAAGAGGCTTGGGATGCTCTTACGGATCTTTTCGTTGGAAATGAAAGCATGAGAAGAAACAGGTATGATGCCCTTAGTAATGAAGCTGAGGGATTCTACATGTTGGATGGTGAAAACCATGAGGACATGTATAGAAGACTCAAGGGCATCGCAACAACATTTTGAAAGCATGGGGCCACTCACATTGATGATGCATGGATAAAAAGAAAATATGTGAGTGCCTTAATGCCTTTCGAGCCAACGGATTTGAAGAGCCTACAAGGTAGACACAACTATCATCAAATGACATCCAACGAAGTCATGAAAGAAATGGCTTCATTCAAAGTGGCAGCAAAGAATGCTGAAGATGCCCGTGCTCGGGCCATTGGAATGCAAAAGGGTGTCAATGTGGCTCTCAAAGCCAATGTTGTTGAGCAAGAGGAAGATGAAGGAGCTTTTGAGGGAATATCCATGGACTGCCCCGATGAGGTCAAACATGCTCATGGTGAGTACATGGCATTCTATGCGAGGAATTTTTGGAAGGACCCTGCCAAAGCCAAGTCTGAACTTGAGCGCAAGAACGGGTCAAATGGAAGAAGAGAAAGTGGCCCAAGATTGAGAACTTGCTTCAACTGTGGTGATAGAATGCACTTTGTAGCTGAGTGTCCATATCAAAATAGAGAGGACAATGGTGGCAGGCTCATTCTTAAAGAGAAATCTAAAGCACCTAAGAAGAAGCCGTTCATTAGTAAGAATGGCCCTTTCAAGAAGCAACCCAAGATTGTCCTGGTAGCTCAAGAGGAATACTCCTCCGCAAGTGAAGATGAAGAGGATGATGATAGTTCCCACGAGGTGGCTGCTATAGCCACCACATCGACTCCTTCATCACTCTTCGACTCGCCGAACGAGAACGCCATCAACAACAACGCCACTTGCCTAATGGCAAGAGGGTCCGAGGTATCAACTTCTAGCTCTTCATTTCCTAAGACTAACATAATTTTTGACATGGATGATCATGACAGTCTTAAAATGAAAGAAGAAGTTATTGACTTGGATACTTTTTTCACTAACCTACAAGGTGAGCACAAACTTCATTTTGATGTTCTTATGAGTCAACTTGCTCAAGCCGAAGATCTCCTTGAAGAAAAGGGCAGAATTGAAAGAGAAGATGCCTTGGAGATAGCTTCTTTGAAGAATGCTTTGGAAGAGGAAGAGGAAGCTCGAGTATCTTTGGAAGAAAGACTCGAATCCCTTGAGGAGTCACAAGAAGAAGCTGTAGCTTAGCTCATTAAAGAACGTGACCATGCTCTTGCCAAGGTAAAGAAACTAAAGAAAGAAAAGATTGACTTTGGGGCTGTTCATGCTAGACTTTTGGAGAAGTTTGATAATCTTGAAAGTGCTCACAAGGCATTGAAAAGTGATCATTCTACTTTAAATGAGTCTCATGACCAGCTCCAAACTCAATAGAAACGGTATGATGTGCCAAGTACCTCCACTTCATCCTCTGGAAAAGAAGACCTTGCAAGAAGTTCTCAACACAAAGGTAAAGGGGTTATTGATGAGATACTGAGCAGGCAAAGGACACACAATAGTAAAGAAGGTCTTGGTTACATACCTAAGACAAAGAGAAAGAAAAACAAGAAGAAGAAGAAGAAGAGCAAGACTGCTCTACCAAAGACTAGTAACATTGCCAATGACAAGACTAATTATGATGGTTTTGCAGGGATCAACAATCCTAACTTTGAACTATATTGTGATTATTATGGTGATGTTTATGCTAGTTATGTAGGCCCTTATGATTATTACATTCCTTGGTCTATTTGGGTTCCCAAGACCCTTGTTACTAACATGAGAGGACCCATTGAAAAATGGGTACCTAAAACCAAGAAGTAATTTTCTTGCAGGGATATGCTTCCGGTGGTTCTAAATGGGTACTTGATAGCGGTTGCACGAGTCATATGACCGGAATCAAGGAGATCATCATGGAGATGCGGCCAAACCTTGATCACATAACCGTCTCCTATGGTGACAAGTCAAAATCTGAGGTATTGGGTCTCGGCAAAGTTGTGGTGGCTCACGATATCTCTCTCGTGGACGTCATGCTTGTTGAGACCCTCGGTACAACTTACTTCTACATTCGCCCTTGGTAAGATGGGCTTTGCAGTTTATATTGATGCTGATTTGGTGGTACTCTTGTGGAGCAAGTCTCTAAAAGTCGCTTTTGTGGGATATGTCGAAAACGACCTGTACGTGGTGGACTTTTCGGGGAAACCACTATAGGCCCGATGCGTCTTTTTGGAAAGGCTGACGCAGGTTAGCTATGGCATCGTCGACTAGCCCACGTTAACATGAGAACTTTGCAAAGTCTCCACAAGGGTGGCCACATTCTTGGACTAAAAGAAATTTTCTCCTTTGCCAAAGATCGTGTTTGCAGGGCATGTGTTGAAGGGAAAATGCATGACTCACCTCATCGAAGGAAAACCATTATCTCTTCAAAAAGGATTTTGGAGCTCCTTCATGTGGATATCTTCGGACCTCCAACTCATGCAAGCCTCAGTGGGAAGAAGTATTGTCTAGTGATTGTTGATGATTACTCAAGATACACTTGGGTTTATTTCTTCAAGTTGAAGAGTGAGACTCAACAAACTGTCATCGACTTCGCCAACGAGGTTCAACATCAACACAACATCCCCATTCTGGCTATAAGGAGTGATAACGGCTCTGAGTTCAAGAACTACACCTTAAATGAGTTCCAAAGTGAAGAGGGGATAAGACATCAATATTCTGCTGCGTACACCTCTCAACAAAATGGTGTAGCCGAGAGGAAGAATCGAACTCTAATGGATATGGCAAGATCAATGTTAGCCGAATTCAAATCTCCATATAACTTCTGGGCTGAAGCAATCTCAACTGCTTGTCATTCATCCAACCGTTTATACCTCCGTAAGATCTTGGACAAGACTCCGTATGAAATACTTACCGGTAACAAGCCAAACATCTCATACTTTCGGGTATTCGGGTGTAAGTGTTTCTTTCTTATTAAAGGATTTCGTTTATCTAAGTTTGAATCTAAGGCTTTAGAAGGTATTTTTGTTGGTTATGGTGCCGAATCCCACACTTATAGAGTCTACAATAAGCTCTCCGGAACTGTTGTAGAATCTTGTAGTGTGGTGTTCGAGGAAAATGACGGTTCCCGTGCGGAGCAAGTTGGTGTTTGTGATGCAGATGTTGAAATACCCCAAGATGCCATAAGAAGAATGGGCGTGGGATTTTTCCGCCCCATTGTTGAACCCCTTGTGGCGGACCGGGAAGGACAATGCTCTACTCATTTAGATCCCTCATCTACACATGCTCAACATGTTCCAACAACGGGGGCAACTTCTACACCATCTCCATCAACTGCTAAAGGTCAAGATGTTCCAGAAAGCTCCAGGCCGGATTTTCTGGTTGACACCGGATTATCCGGCCACCCTATTCCAGCTGATCATTCTGCTCCTGGTGGTGAAGATATCAACGCAAGCTCCAGGTCGGATTCTCCGGCTAGCCCCGGATTATCCGGCCCCTCGCCAGTTCAAGCAAGCCCCAGGCCTCTTGATGAAGCTGCTACAAATACTCCCAGGCCGGATTATCCGGCCACTCCATCGGCCGGATTATCCGGCCCTGACTCTCCAGTTCTGCAGCCTCCTGTTATGGCTTCGGACTCACCTCAAGGGCAGGCGTCTACACCACCTACTACTGACATTCCAGTTCCTAATCAAGGTCGAGCAAATGCTTCCAATGAAGACTCAAGTGATGAATCTCCTCCTCCAAGAGACAACAAACTTATTGAACTTCGTCACAAGGCTCAGGCTGATCGTAACCTTGAGTTGAGGGGTCACACTCTCGACAAGTTTGTTGGTGATCTTCGACGAAGGGTTTCTACAAGAAGAGAATTGGCCAGTTTTGGTCAGCATCAAGCTCATATCTCTATGGTGGAACCTAAGAAGGTCTTTGAAGCTCTTGAAGACCCATACTGGGTTGTTGCTATGCATGAAGAATTGAACAATTTCGAGCGCAACAAAGTCTAGAAACTCGTGGAGAAACCCAAAGAATGCCACAATGTTATCGGCACCAAGTGGATTTTCAAAAACAAGCAAGATGAGAATGGCATTGTTGTGAGAAACAAGGAAAGACTTGTGGCACAAGGTTACTCCCAGGTTGAGGGCATCGACTTCGGAGAGACCTATGCTCCAGTGGCTCATCTTGAGTCCATCAGTATCCTTCTTGCTTATGCTGCTCATAACAATTTTAAGTTGCAGCAAATGGACGTCAAGAGTGCCTTCCTTAACGGTCCTCTACATGAGTTGGTATACGTAAAGCAACCCCCGGGTTTGAGGATCCTAACTTTCCGAACCATGTCTACAAACTCGATAAGGCACTCTATGGCCTTAAACAAGCCCCACGTGCGTGGTATGAGCACCTTAAAGAGCTTTTGTTAGATCGTGGCTTCAAAGTTGGGCAAATCGATTCCACTCTTTTTACTAAGAAGGTTAAGGGGGAGCTCTTCGTATGCCAACTATATGTAGACGATATCATCTTTGGTTCTACTAATAAAGCTTTTAATGATGAATTTTCAAAGCTTATGACTGACAGGTTCGAGATGTCTATGATGGGGGAATTACGGTTCTTTCTTGGATTCGAGATCAAGCAACTTAGAGAAGGAACCTTTATTAATCAAGCAAAGTACATCCAAGACATGCTCAAGAGATTCAAGATGACTGATTTAAATGGTGTCGCCACTCCGATGCAAACAAAATGTCATCTTGAACTTAACCCACATGGTAAAGATGTGGACCAAAAGGTATACCGGTCCATGATCGACTCTCTTCTTTACCTCTGCGCATCTAGACCCGATATAGTGTTGAGTGTGGGGGTGTGTGCAAGGTATCAAGCAGCTCCTAAAGAAAGCCACTTAGTGGCGGTCAAGAGGATCTTTTGGTATTTGGTTCATTCCCCTAACTTTGGTCTCTGGTATCCCAAGGGCTCTAATTTCTCTTTATGTGGTTATACTGACTCAGACTGGGCTGGTGATAAGGATGATCAGAAATCTACTTCTGGAGCTTGTCAATTCTTGGGAAGATCTCTTGTATGTCGGTCCTCCAAAAAGCATAATTGTATATCTCTCTCCACCGCCGAAGCTGAATATGTTGCTGCTGCCGGTGCTTGCACTCAATTATTGTGGATGAGGCAAACTTTAAAGGAATACGGTGTCAATTGTGACAAAGTGCCTCTTTTATGCGATAGTGAAAGTGCAATCAAAATTGCGTACAATCCTGTTCAGCACACAAGGATGATGACCCACAAGTATAGGGGGTGTATCGCATTATTTTTGATAAGTAAGAGTGTCGAACCCAACGAGGAGCAAAAGGTGCTGGCTAGTGGTATGGATCAGGAATTCTCTGCAAATACTTAGCAAACGGATTTTTAGGGGTTTTCGATAAAGCAAGTAAACAAAGTACGAGTAAACAAAAGACAGTAAGAATAAATGCAGCAAGTGGCCCAATCCTTTATGCAGCAAAGGACAAGCCAGTTGTATTTGTATAGATGACCAAACGTTCTCGAGGACACATGGGAAGACTGTCAAGTGCTTTCACTTCATATAGTCGATTAATCTTCTCTAGCTTGGTAAGTGTTGTGTGGGTGAACCTGTGCTAATGTACCGCCCCATCCAAGACTTAATACATACTTGTGATTAAACCCCCTTGCAAACATCCGTAAGTACAAGAAAGTATTTAAGGTAGAAACCTAACCACAGCCTTAAACTCTAAGACCCTTACGTCCCTTGTGCAATGGTTTCCTAATGGGGTTCAGGTTTACACTCAGCAACCCCTACGATTAGTAGCCAAATACACAATGCATTCCCCTAGGCCCATATAGGTGAAGTGTCATGTAGTCGACATTCACATGACACCACTTGAAGAAGTACACCACAACTTAAATAAAAATCTATTGAATCTTTCTCAACGCAACTCCACTACTAACAACAAGACTTCTCCCATGTCCTCAAGAACAAAACGAACTACTCACAAGACATCATATGGATCATGATCAGAGATGTAATAATGATGTATAACAATCTGAACATAAACAATAATTCAATGGTTCACTCAATAGCATCAACTACAAAGAGTAATCAACACCGGGAAAGTTTCCCATATGAACTATAGCAAGATTCAACCAATTGTTACAGCAATATGGAGATGGTGATGAGGGTGCTGATGGTGATGATGGTGGTGATGATGATGATGATGATCCCGATGAAGTCCAGCTTGATGGTGGTGTTGATGGCGACGATCTCCCCTCTTCGGGAAGGAATTCCCCCGGCAGAAATCTGTCTGCCGGAGAGATCTTTCTCTCTCGGTGTTTTCCTCCCCGCAGAGGCGGCAAAATCTTTTTGTGGTTGCCCGCCGAGTCTTAGGGTTTCGGGAGGAAGATATACGCCAGAGGGGAGAGGCTGGAGTGGGCCAGGGTGCCCACACCACTCCCTGGCGCGGCCTGGGCTTGCCCGCGCCATGGGGTGGTGTGGGCCCCCTGTGGCCCACCTCCACTCCATCTTCTGGCATCTTGAGTCTTCTAGAAAAATAGAATTTTCCGTATATTTTCCCGGATTTTTTGATCTTCGCGAATTTTGCCTCCAAACAACACCTTTTCCATCGAATCCACGACTGCCGGTCCATGCTCCAAAAGTCATCAACCATGCAAAAACAGATGAAATAACATAAGTATCACCTCTCAATACGAAATATATCAATGAATAATAGTGAATTAAGACATAGAATAGTGATGCAAAATGGACGTATCAACTCCCCAAGCTTAGACTTACTTTGTCCCCAAGCGGAGCTCAATAAACATGACCTCAGGTTTATGGAGTGAAGAGTCGATAAAAGAATATGGACAAGAAGCATCACATTCATCAAATACATAGATCATAATAGAAGACAACTCACTATTATACAACTCAACTTGCAATGAGTAAAGGAAACACAATAAAGATACATAGAGTAAATCATCATTGGTAATGGCAAACTTAGCTCTTGGTCGAAGAATAGTTGATAATTTGCTAGAGTTCACAAATAGCTGGTTTTTCAATTAAAGCTTTCAAAGTAGTAAACTTCAAGATAAGAGCAATGTGCCAAACAAGGAACATAAGAAACATGATTGAATAAATCATCATATGAATGAATGAAACACATCAACTCAAAATACTTGCTGAGATAGAAGGGAATAGGTTTACTGACTCAACTACAAAGTAAAAGAAAGGCCCCTTTAAAGAGGCAAGCAGGGATCACAAGTCTCATAAAGAGCTCCCAAAAATTATGATACTTACTAGCTTTCAGCTCTCACTGCCCCTATCATAGGCATCTTTAGGTGATTAAGGTTAAAGTGAGGTCCAATCTGAGTTATATGCTTGACAGACTATAAACTAAAAATCCCAAGTCCCTTGAGTACGAGGGCCGCTCCTCATGCTACTCAACTTTAGTTACCGGTAAGTTCTTGTCATCGTAAGTATATGCGTATCATTGAGAACCGCTTAACGGGTACCTTGCCCGATGATACGGAAGAACCCCATATCAAAATGACAAGGCAAGCAGACAATGAGTATCTCAGCAATATTCTTATTTACCATGGGAAAATGGTGCTTTTTTTCTCTCTTTCCTCTTTTCATAGTATCTCTTTTTTTATTTTCTTTTTCTCAATATCTATCTCTCTCTTTTTTTATAAGAAGAATGCTTCATAGATATCATTATGGTTACGCTGCAGGTTTCCACCATGTCACCATGGATTAGACCAGCGGCCCAGGAGTTTCTCTAACACACCTACATAACTCCATGGACTTACAAGCTCCCCTTTTATTTCACACCGACGACATCCGCAAACAAAAGAGCAAGGTATCAACTGGGTATATATTTACAAGTGTTGAAAGCGTTCCCCATGACATCACGGTTCTGCTAATCCCCAGCCTATAATTTGCAAGCATATAACTTTCATGGAGAGTTCACAATGGTTCAGATTTATTAAGTGCGGAAAATGAAGTGTGCCATCAAGTTCGTGACAGCTTTAATCACTAACTTTCTCATAACAAGTTTAATTTGGGAGGTAGAAAAAATAGGAATTTACTTGGAATAGCAATAATGCTACTAGGTAGGTATGGTGGACACAAATGGCAAAGGTTTTGGTTTAAAGGAGGTGGATGCACGAGAATAATTCCCTCTCAGTACAGGTTTTTGGCTAGCAAGGCTGGGTAGCAAGTACAAGAGTTGAAGGAAACAACCAAACATACAAGTGATAAAGACAAACATGCAATCTTCCTTGGAAGCACAAAAGATCTTAACTAGAGAATACTAGACTTATGAGCAAATCAAGAAAGATGATGAAATTATTTTTCTCTCGAGTACTTCTATCTTTTTCTTCAAAAAGGGTGTTGCTACTGACCAAGCCAGGTTTGCCAAAACCAACTAAATTAACTCAAAGATCCCAGAGTGCTACCAATACTAACAACAAGATCAATCATATAACAACGAACTGAAAACTAATATAAGCTATGCAAAAGAGTGAATGATATAACTTCTCATTAATATTCCATAACGGAAACTCACACCAAGGGATACAAATCTAACGAGAGAGGGGACACTTCCATAATGCAAACCATACTACATAATAACTCCTCTATTCATGATATGACTCTACTAATAAAGTAAAAAGATAGAAGATAGTGATGTGATACCGCGGCACTCCCCCAAGCTTGGAACAAACCAAGGGGATGCCAAACCTGATGACGAATTACTCCTTAGGTGGTGGTGGTATACTCTCATCTTCGTCCGTCTTCCAGGGTAAAGGCTTCCCATCAACAAAGGACATCGTGGTTTCCAACATCCTGAAACTTGCAGCAGCACTTATGCGTTTAAATCTAGCCTCATACTCACAGTTTTGATTTTGAACGTCATAGAACTGTGCTTGCAGTTCGTTGGTTGTTTGGCGGAGTGAAAAGACTTCATCTTTGAGTTCAGCAGTCTCCTTTTGGTGCTCAGCGATGAGTTCGGAACAAATCTTGTGGATGATGTCCACTTCGCGCTCCGCCATCTTCCTGTACCTAAAGACTTCTTGCTCCAATGCGTCCATCCTGTCCTCCAGACTTCCTTCACCTTTAGGGCCTTGAACCTCCTTAATCCGGACCTCCCCACCTTCGAGCAACAACTCCTTGCGATGAATCCTCAATTCTCTCATGTATGGGTTGATGATATCTTCTAAGGAATCTCCCTTGGATGTTCCAGAGGAAGACATTGTGGCTCCAAATCTGGGATTCTTCCTGGCAGAAACAGATTGAAACAAAAACACGACGAAAGCACGATATACGAACCTTGGGGGATCCGGGGGGTTATATATTACGAAGTTTCATATCAAAAGGAAGGTACTGGGAGAAAACGGGTCGGAGACGAAGTCCTGGGTGGCCTCACCACCTGGTGGCGCGACCAGGGGTGGGCCCGCGCCATGGGGTGGTGTGGGCCACCCTGGCTCCGTTTCTGTCCCTTTTTCGCTTCGTAGCTTTCCTTATTGACTGAGAACTGCAAAAATATAGTTGGATTGTATTTTCACAGAACTTTTCTTACCAGAACTGTTACCTAGTTGGAAACAGACTCTGTAGGTCTCTGAATTTGATCCTCAATGAATTTCTCGGGAGTTATAGCTTGAAAGGCATCAACATCTTCATTGTAAGAATCTCCAGCAATATAGTGTTTGAGTCGCTGTCCATTCACTACTTGTGTAGTATTATCTTTTAGAGAGGAAATTTTTATTGCTCCTGAACGGTATACTTAATGATGAAAGGTCCTTCCCATTTTGATAGTAGCTTACCTGCAAAAAATCTGAGACGAGACCTATACAATAGAACTTTCTCACCAACATGAAATTCTCTCTTAAGTATTCGCTTGTCGTGCCATCTTTTAACTTTTTCTTTAAAGAGCCTAGCATTCTCGTAGGCTTCACTCCTCCATTCATCTAAAGAACTTAAGTCAAAAAGTCTTTTCTCACCAGCTAGCTTACAATCTCTATTTAGTTCTTTCACTGCCCAGTAAGTTTTGTGTTCTAATTCTAAGGGTAAGTGGCAAGCTTTCCCATAAACCATTTTATAAGGAGACATTCCCATAGGATTTTTGTAAGCCGTTCTATAAGCCCATAAAGCATCATTCAACTTCTTAGCCCAGTTTTTTCTAGACCTATTAACAGTATTTTGCAAGATAGATTTAATTTCTCTATTTGATAACTCTACTTGCCCGCTAGTTTGGGGGTGATAAGCTGAAGCAATTCTATGACTAACATCATACTTAGCGAGGGTCTTTCTAAAACCGCCATGAATGAAATGAGAACCCCCATTAGTCATGAGATACCTAGGCACTCCAAACCTAGGAAAGATAACGTCCTTAAGCATTTTTAGAGAGGTTTCCCCGTCACCACTTTTCATAGGAATGGCTTCTACCCACTTAGTAACATAATCAACGGCAACAAGAATGTGAGTGTAACCCTTCGAAGGAGGGAAAGGGCCCATAAAGTCGAATCCCCAACAATCAAAAGGTTCAATGACTAGAGAGTAGTTCATAGGCATTTCATTGCGTCTAGAAATATTACCAACACATTGACATTCATCACAAGATAAAACAAATTTTCTTGCATCTTTAAAAAGGGTAGGCCAGTAGAAACCTGATTGTAATACCTTTTGTGCAGTTCTATCTCCTGCATGATGTCCTCCATAGGCGCTCCCGTGACATTTATGCAATATCTCTTTTTGTTCATACTCTGGAACACATCTTCGCATAATACCATCAACCCCTTCTTTGTATAAGTGTGGGTCATCCCAAAAATAATGCCTCAAATCATAAAAGAACTTTCTTCTTTGCTGAGCTGTAAAAGTTGGAGGCAAATACTTGGAGACAATAAAGTTAGCATAATCATCATACCAAGGGCTTCCTCGCGAGCTCACCCCCACTGCAGCTAACTGTTCATTCGGGAAACTACCGTTAACAGGCATAGGATCAAAAGAGATGCTTTCCAAACGAGATAAATTATCAGCTACAGGATTTTCGGCACCCTTTCTATCTACTATATGAAGATCAAACTCTTGTAAAAGCAGTACCCATATAATAAGCCTAGGCTTAGCGTCCTTCTTTGTCATAAGATATTTAATAGCAGCATGATCAGTATGAATGGTTACTTTTGAGTCCACAATATAGGGCCTAAACTTATCACAAGCAAAAACAACAGCTAGAAATTCCTTTTCAGTAGTAGCATAATTCCTTTGAGCAGCGTATAAAGTCTTACTAGCATAATGGATAACGTTTAACTTTTTATCAATACGTTGCCCAAGGATAGCCCCTACAGCAAAATCACTAGCATCACACATTATTTCAAAGGGTAAACTCCAATCAGGTGGTTGAACAATAGGGGTTGTAGTTAAAGCCTTCTTAAGAGTTTCAAAAGCTTCCTTACAATCATTATAAAAAACGAAGGGTACATATTTTTGAAGAAGATTAGTAAGGGGTTTTGATATCCCAGAAAAGTCTTTAATAAACCTTCTATAGAAACCAGCATGACCAAGGATACTACGAATACCTTTGATGTCTCTTGGGCATGGAATCTTCTCAATCGCCTCAACCTTAGCTCTATCAACTTCTATGCCTCTTTCAGAAACTTTATGACCAAGAACAATCCCTTCATTAACCATGAAGTGGCATTTCTCCCAATTAAGAACAAGATTAGTTTCTTCACATCTCTACATAACTTTATCAAGGTTGTGCAGACAATTATCAAAAGAAGTTCCATAGACAGAAAAGTCATCCATGAACACTTCTACAATTTCCTCACAAAAGCCATGAAAGATAGCAGACATGCATCTTTGGAAAGTAGCAGGAGCATTACATAAACCGAAAGGCATACGTCTATAAGCATAAGTTCCATAAGGGAAAGTAAAAGTAGTTTTTTCTTGAACTTGTTGTTTAACAGCAATTTGAGAGAACCCAGAATAACCATCAAGAAAACAAAAATGGGTCTTTTTAGACAACCTTTCCAACATTTGATCAATAAAAGGAAGCGAGTAGTGATCTTTCTTAGTAACTTTATTGACTTTCCTAAAATCGATGCACATCCTATAGCCTACCACTATTCTTTGAGGAATAAGCTCATCATTATCATTAGAGACAACGGTAATACCTCCCTTTTTAGGAACACAATGAACAGGACTAACCCATTCACTATCAGCAATAGGGTAAATAATACCAGCATCAAGGAGTTTCAATACCTCATTCCTCACCACTTCCTTCATCTTAGGATTTAAACGTCGTTGGTGCTCCACTACTGGCTTCGCATCTGGTTCTATGTTGATAGAATGCTGACATATAGTAGGAGAAATTCCTTTCAAATCATCTACAGTATAGCCCATAGCTCCTCGGTGTTTCCTCAAAACCTCCAATAATCTTTCTTCTTCCTCCCCTGAAAGTTTAGCGCTAATAATAACAGGATATATCTTTCTATCATTAATAAAAGCATATTTAAGATCATCAGGGAGAGGTTTTAGATCGAAAACTGGATCCTTTTTAGGTGGCATCGTGGTACCCAACTCTTCTACAGGCAAGTTGTGCTTAAGCATCATAGGTTGATCTCGGAGAATCATGTCAATCTCGTTCCTTTCTTCCATGAAGATTTCACTTTCATGTTCTTCCATAAATTGCTGCAAAGCATTATTAGGAGCAAGAGAAATAGAAGCAAGTTTTTCAACCCTAAAATCCTCATTATGGGTTTCCTCTTCGCAAGGTTCTTTAGCAAATTTCGAAAAATTAAACGTATAAGATTCCCCATCAAACTTAGTCAAGATTTTCTCCCTCTTGCAATCAATAATAGCTCCACAAGTACTCAAGAAAGGTCTACCAAAAATGATAGGATAAGTTTTACTAGCAGCTGAACCAAGTACTAGAAAATCAGCAGGGTACTTAATCTTACCGCAAAGAACTTCCACGCTCAAGACAATACCAATTGGAGAGATGGTCTCTCTATTAGCAAGGTGAATAACCACATCAATCTCTTCCAACTCACAAGGACTGATCTCATGCATAATTTCTCTGTAAAGCTCATAAGGAATAGCACTAGAACTTGCACCAATATCACATAAACCATAATAGCAATGATCACCAATTCTAACAGAAAGCACAGGAACACTAGCCTTTTTAGTTCTGTTAGGATGTGAAACAATATTAGAAGCATCATCACAAAAGACTATGTGCCCATCTTCTACGCTTTTAGTGACAAGGTCCTTCACAATTGCTACCACAGGTTCAATGTTTATTTGTTCATCAGGTTTTACAGTTCTTTTTTCACTTTTGGTGATTACATTAGTTATCATTGGATGGTCCTTTACCTTTTCGGGGAGGGAATCTTCTCGATATAAGGTTCAGGTAAGATAGGGTCGATGATGCAATACTCAGCACTTCCAATAGGGGCATAGTCAACAATATCTTTGTAAGGTGCATGGTACTTGTTCCATCCCCTTTTTGGATTTCGATATAGGAAGCAAAAGCTCTAAAGCAATTCGTAATAACTTGCAAATCAAGACCATAAATATTACTAATATTTTGAAAGTCATTAGTTCCCATAAAAGATTCAATGCATTCATAATCATAATTTATACCTGACTTTCTACCTTTGTCATTCTCCCAAGCTTCAGCATTGTCTTGAATATGATCTAGAAGGTCCCATTTAACTTCTTCCATGCGAGTGAATGATCCAGCACAAGAAGCATCTAATAAATCCTTATCATGTAGAGGGAGCCTTGCATAAAAGTTATTGATAATAATATTGTTGGGGAGCTCATGAATGGGACATTTGAGCATTAGTAACTTCAATCTCCCCCAAGCTTGAGCTGTACTCTCTCCATCAAGAGGCCAAAAGTTGTATATTTGATTCCGATCTTTATGAATCTCACTAGGAGGATAAAACTTTGAATAAAAGAGAGGCACTATTTCCTCCCATTCTAGAGCTTGACCATTCTTCAGCAGCTTATACCATTCCTCAGCTCTTCCTTTCAGTGATAATGAGAATAACTTCTTCTTAGCTTGATCTGTAGTAATACCTGCACACTTAAACAACCCGCATAATTCATGTATAAAGAGTAAACGATCACCGGGATGGACAGTTCCATCCCCAACATAGTAGTTATCCATAACACGATCAATAATTCTTGTAGGTATTTTGAAAACATCTTTCTCAGCAGGTGGTGGCTTATCTACTACCTTAGCAGTGGTAGTAGCATCACCAAATAAGAAACTCAGCGAATTATCCATAACGAAAATAAAGCAACTAGCAGAAGTAAACAATACTCACAGTAGAAGTTTCCTTTACCAGTTCCACTCTCCAATAGCGCTTCACTCCCCGGCAACGGCGCCATAAAATAGTCTTGATGACCCATAAGTATAGGGGTGTATCGCAATATTTTCGATAAGTAAGAGTGTCGAACCCAACGAGGAGCAGAAGGTGCTGGCTAGTGGTATGGATCAGGAATTCTCTGCAAATACTTAGCAAATGGATTTTTAGGGGTTTTCGATAAAGCAAGTAAACAAAGTACGAGTAAACAAAAGACAGTAAGAATAAATGCAATAAGTGGCCCAATCCTTTATGCAGCAAAGGACAAGTCAGTTGTATTTCTATAGATGACCAAACGTTCTCGAGGACACATGGGAAGACTGTCAAGTGCTTTCGTTTCATATAGTCGATTAATCTTCTCTAGCTTGGTAAGTGTTGTGTGGGTGAACCTGTGCTAATGTACCGCCCCATCCAAGACTTAATACATACTTGTGATTAAACCCCCTTGCAAACATCCGTAAGTACAAGAAAGTATTTAAGGTAGAAACCTAACCACAACCTTAAACTCTAAGACCCTTACGTCCCTTGTGCAATGGTTTCCTAACGGGAGTTCATGTTTCTGTCACTCTGACAACCCCTACGATTAGTAGCCAAATACACAATGCATTCCCCTAGGCCCATATAGGTGAAGTGTCATGTAGTCGATGTTCACATGACACCACTAGAAGAAGTACACCACAACTTAAATAACAATCTATTGAATCTTTCTCAACGCAACTCCACTACTAACAACAAGACTTCTCCCATGTCCTCAAGAACAAAATGAACTACTCACAATACATCATATGGATCATGATCAGAGATTGAATAATGATGTATAACAATCTGAACATAAACAATAATTCAATGGTTCACTCAATAGCATCAACTACAAAGAGTAATCAACACCGGGAAAGTTTCCCCTATGAACTATAGCAAGATTCAACCAATTGTTACAGCAATATGAAGATGGTGATGAGGGTGCTGATGGTGATGATGGTGGTGATGATGATGATGATCCCGATGAAGTCTAGCTTGATGGTGGTGTTGATGGCGACGATCTCCCCTCTCCGGGAAGGAATTCCCCCGGCAGAAATCTGTCTACCGGAGAGATCTTTCTCTCTCGGTGTTTTCCGCCCCATAGAGGTGGCGGAATCTTTCTATGGTTGCCCCCGAGTCTTAGGGTTTCGGGAGGAATATATACGCCAGAGGGGAGAGGCTAGAGTGGGCCAGGGTGGCCACACCACTCCCTGGTGTGGCCTGGGCTTACCCGCGCCATGGGGTGGTGTGGGGACCCTGTGGCCCACCTCCACTCCATCTTATGGCATCTTGCGTCTTCTGGAAAAATAGAATTTTCCGTATATTTTCCCGGATTTTCTGATCTTCGCGAATTTTGCCTCCAAACAACACCTTTTCCATCAGAATCCTGACTGCAGCGGTCCATGCTCCAAAAGTCATTAACCATGCAAAACAGATGAAATAACATAAGTATCACCTCTCAGTACGAAATATATCAATGAATAATAGTGAATTAAGACATAGAATAGTGATGCAAAATGGACGTATCAAAGGACGAAGCATATTGAGATTCAGAATCATTTTATTCGAGACCATGTTGCTCGTGGCGATATTGATCTATCCTTTGGGAGCACGAAGAACCAACTGGCGGATATTTTTACAAAGCCGCTTGATGAAGCAAGATTCTGCTATTTGATGAATGAGCTAAATATCATTGATTCCGGGAGCTTGTCTTGATTACCCATGCACTCACTCGTACATCATCAATCCTTCTTTGGTCTAGGTGTGGGCATGGATATAGGGGGAGTGTGGTCCTAACTCATTGGGCTAACCCTCCCCCCATAATGCCAATAGCAAGATAAATCATTTCTCTTAATATCATGTTGTGATATGTGAGCTTATTGATGAGTATTGGTCGTGAATCCAAGATATATCTTCGCGGTGTCACACCATACACTCCAACAAGGTGGCTTCGGCCACCGCCCTCTCCTTTGAGGAGAATTGGATCTTTTTGGATGTTATTCGCTCTCTCATGTTCTTATGGGAATCACACTCAATCTTGGCTTTTATTTGATTTGGATTTTGCAATTTTGAGTGTCTAGTACCATCTTAGTTTGGCTCTCTTAATCCTAAGCCTTTTCCTATCCCTAAGCCATCTATTCTAGCACACAAGTCCCTTGTACACCTTGTGGGGGTGTTGTTTGGGGGCGCACGGGCCTGGTTCTGTGTATAACAAAATCCCAGATTTTCAGCCGGATAATCCGGCCTAAGTGTAGGCCGGATAATCCGGCTCTGGCGGATTTCATCTTAAAGGGCAGGGCTCGGGGGGAAGGGCTCATAACGAGCAGCACTTCTCCCCCAGCCCTCTCCTCCTCCACAATCGCCGCCTGCCGCCCCTCACCCTCCCCAGAGCCTCTCCGGCCACCGGATTTTCCGAGCCTCCCTGGATCTTCTTCTCCGCACCTCCGGGTACCTTCTCCTCCGTGTTCTTCCTCCAATGAGTGAGGGTAACTCCCTCTCTCCCCATCTTTGGCTAGATGTGTATCTTGTTGGGTGGAACATTGTCTAGAAGGATGTGTTTTCGCATAGAAATCGTAGTCTTGCAGTTTCTAGGCCTGATCTACTTTTTTGCATTCAATCTAGGTGAAATCGAAAATTTCTGCCAGGGCCGGATTATCCGCCCTATCTGGCCTGACAGATTCGATTCTGCTTCAGTTTCACTCTGGTGTATGCATTGAGTAGTTTTGTCCTATGAACTTTTTGACTACTTTTTCCATGCTCTCTCCTGGACTTGCGTGTATGCTTATCCCCTTGCTATCACCCTTATTCTCCTCACAAGTGGTTCCGATCTTCCCAAGACCTACAAGCGTCGTCCTCGCTCAAGATACTTTCGGGACGACGGACAAGGTAACCTCGTGGACGAAGTTGAATTGAGGAGAAGGAAGAATGAAGAGAGGCGCATGGCTGAACAATCAAAGAGGACTAGGAAGGGGGTGTCCAAGAGGAAGGGCAAGGATCCCAAGATCAACTACAGGGCTTTGGATGCGGTCTCCTTTTCCGCCATCCATCACCGTGACTTATTTGCTGAGCTGCCTCGTGATGATGAGCTGGGGGATACCCGCTTTTGGTGTGCAGAACAGAGCGGGATCTATGAACACATCTATGCCAGGCTGAACATTAGGCCTATGCACCCACGGGTACTTGCTGAAGCTTTGGAGAAGGCGCATCTTGTGGATGCGATGTTTGTGGCTGAGAGGATGGGGCTGCACCATCTCATGTCTCTCCAGTGCTCCTTTGACTCTGAGGTGGTGAAGCAGTTCTTCTCCACTTTGGTGATTTGTGGGGATGAGCGTCGCACTATGAAGTGGATGACTCATGACAGGCCCATGATTGCTGATTTTCACGTGTTTACTGAGGTTCTGGGGTACTCCTTCCGCAGCAGAGATAGAGCCAGTGGCCACCACATCATCACTCAGCTGAAGCCCAACAAGGATGCTGCTCTCTCTCTCCTTGCAATGTGGACAATGGCATTGTGGGTACTATGGCTGGTCTTGCTCCCATCTATGCTGCATTGGTGGGTCTCTTCCGTGACTCTATTACACCGAGTGGGGGCAACAATGACAGCATCCGTGGTCACCTTGTTCGGCTACTTCAATTTTCTCATGAGGTTGCCTCCTGCGAGGACGAGTCAGTGCAGTATAGGTTGGATGTCATGGACTTCATTTACCATGAGCTGTGTGATGCTATGTTCAACCGTCTGTCCATTCCCTATGCGCCCTACATTATGCTGCTCATCCGTCACCTGCTTCCTGCTGAGGAGTTTCACATCGACTCGGTGCACAAGGCCAAGAAAATCTACAACAAAGTTCGGAAGACCTCTCACCCCTCCTCTGCTCCCGAGGGTCTCATGAGGGATGCTCGCAGGCCCCCTGTGCCTCCCGTTGCACGTGAGATCAAGCAGCTGAACTGGTTCCAGCGTCACATTCTCTGCATGGGCGTGGACACGCACAAGGGTCAGTACGAGGCATACAAGCAGCGCCATGAGTTGGCTCACTCCCAGTAGCTCATCTCCACCACGTGTCCGGCGCTTCGGGTGCTCCTCCGGCTCCTAGACCTCCCACTCCGTATGCTTGGTGGAACTCTTCCTCCAGGCTGAACTATGGTGAGCTGGAGCGTCACTTGTTCCCCTCTACGCCTGCTGCTGATGATGAAGATGAGGAAGGTGACACTGAGGAGCTTGAAGATGAGGATGAGGAAGAGAATGAAGAAGAGGACGAGGACGAGGACTACGAGTGATCCCATGGGGTGCTAGCATCGCTCTTCTCCCTTTTTGGTGTCTCGATGCCAAAGGGGGAGAAGTAGTTCTATTAGGATGTCCGTGGATTTGCATGGGTCGGGCATAAGCACTTGCACTTTTCTATTCGTTATTTCTTGCTTATGCCCATTTAGCGTTGAACTTTAAATTCGTGATTTGTGGTTGTTTGAGACTTTATGTGGTTGTCTGGATTATGCCTATGGATTTCTTATCATGGATTATGCTTATGGATCTATCTATTCATATCCTATTGCTGGAGGTTTATCACGGAAGGTGCACTCATAATGGTTATCCGGTAATAATTGTGACTTATGTCAAGAATGTCAAGGATGCCTACTCTCTACTTCGGTGGTATGTGTTTATTGCTCATATGTCTATGGAATAGACTCACCTATTTGTGTGCATTTGTATTTCAATGCAAAACTCAATTATGCACATATTGAGGGGGAGTCTCTTTCATAGTTATCACTGTTTGTCTTGTGTCTTTCTCCTGCAAATCCTGGTATTGTCATCTAACACCAAAAAGGGGGAGATTGAAAGAACATTTCATGTTTTCCTATGTTTTGCGTGTTAGATAACAATACTATGGAGACTATTCATGTGCGCTAAGTGTGCAGGAAGTTTTGAGGGGGGCCGGATAATTCGCCCCACCAAGGGCCGGATAATCCGGCCTACCTCATCGCCCAAAGGAAGCCAAGGTGCGTCGCTCGGTACCCGGTCGGATTTTCTTCCGGAAAATCCGAACTGGGGCGGTTTTTTCCTCCCCAGGCCGGATAAGGGTGTCGTACGGGCTGGATAATCCGGCCCCTAGATTTCGAGCAAAAGGGGCCAAGGCGCGTCGCACGGTATCCGGTCGGATTTTCTCCCAGAAAATCTGAACTGGGGCTGTTTTTCCTCCCTAGGCCGGATAATCCGGCCCTCACATATGGCCGGATAATCCGGCCCCCAGAAGTTGATCAAAGGCAAGCTCGGTGTGATGCTCTGATAGGGGTCGGACTTTCTGCCGGATATTCCGAGTCTAGGGCGGTGTTTTCCCCAGGCCGGATAATCTGGCCCTCACTTGGGCCGGATAATCCGGCCCCCCAAAGTGTGCAACGGCTGGTTTTTGAAGGGGGGGTATAAATACCCCTTCTTCCCCAACGTTCAGAACTCTTGATTCATTCGAAATTGACCATACATTGTGCAAGAGCTCTCATTCTCGATCTCCCACTTCAACCACCCAAAGGTCTTGATCTTTGGTGGAATTGAAGGAGGAGAAGTTCATCATCATCAAGAATCAAGCGCTTCAACTCCTCTCCATTCACTTGGAGAAATCCCTGATCTAGTATTCTTGTTAATACCTAGATCTTGTTTATTGTATTTGATAAGTTTGTTCTTGTGGCAGCTTGTTGTCATTTCGGGAGCCTCCAAGTTATTGTGGATTTGTTTCCCCGCTAGTTGTGTAAAGGCGTCGGTGCCCGCCTCGAAGGGTACCTATAGTGGAAGGTGGATCAGGCCTTTTGTGGCGAGATCCATCGGAGAACAGGCTGAGGCCTTTTGTGGCGTGGTGGTCTTAGTACCACCCACCCCTCCAACACAGATGTACTTCCCTTAACAAGGAAGGAACTGCGGTCAAACAAATCCTGTGTCTCCGTGTGCTTCACTTCGGTTTACTCGTTCCTCTTCCACTCGCTCTTTTCTCGCTAGTAGATAGGTTTGCATATAGGGAAATTCCACCTAATAGTTTGTCTAGAGAATTTACCTTTTGTGCTAAGCCTAAAATTGAAAAAGAATTAAAAATTGGTGTAGCACCTATTCACCCCCCCTCTAGGTGCCCATACGATCCATTTCACCCTTCACCACAACCGCATACTATAACTGCTAGGACGCGCATGCCAACTACTAAAACTGCCCACATGAATCTACTATTATCCCCCCTCTTCGCTTGAAGTTCATGTTTTAGATTTTCTACCACTTGATCAGATACGGCAAGATCAGCCTCCGGTGTTAACTTCTCTTTGCGAATAAGCTCTGAATTCTTCCTCTACAGTACGCTTCAGCTCGAATATCAATAGGTTTTTACGGGCCAATTCATCACCTAACTTGGCAACCATATCCTCCAAATTCATCCTATGGCTAGACCACTGGGTTGATTCATCTTGGTATGCAATGTACCATGGATCATCGGCCTGCATAGCACACTATAACAATCCCAAAACAAACCAAATTGGAATCAGTCCGACAGGCCATGTTAGCACTTCAAATTCAACGGTAGTACAAAGAGAAGGAGCTACATGCACTTCCGACGTGGTAGGAGAAGGAGAATGTGGCCACGACATGATCGATTCCCCACCCTCACCGGTGTACCCACTACGACCAGACATTGAGGACTAATTTGCACCTACAATATCGAGGAAATTACGGGAACTGAATCGATTAGGGTGGGCGGAGTAGGAGCAGAGGTCTTAGCAAGCACTACTAGCAATTGCTGCGACTGTTCATCAAGCTATGGCGACGGAACCAAATCTCGGTCGTCGTGGGCGGTAGACCTACCCGTGGTTGGTACTGCCTCAACGTACAATGCATGCGAACAAAACAGGTGCCGGAGCCGTGGTTGAGGTGCAGTGCGGCAGTCCACCGGAAACCACCGTAGGACAGATCGGGCGACACGCTGACGCGCCGACGATGGCTGCTCTGTCTGTCGGTGGGATACTAGCTGGTCAGGGCTGGGGGCTAGGAGCGGATGAGAGAGAGAGAGTCGACGTGTCATACATGACCCCACCTGTCAATTTTTGCATATTTACCAATTTTGCATATCTGCCAAACTTTTTCTTTGAAATTTGCATATTTGCCACATGACTACCACATGTCAGTGACACACAAAATGGAAAATATGCAAGTTGCAAAGTAAAACGTGGCAAATAGGAAAATCTCCCCTCCAACCCCACATGACGGCCCCACCGGTCATTAGCTACGACGGCCCCATAGAATGGCTCCACATAGTGGCCCTATCGTTTATTGGCTTCGACGACCCCATAGAACGGCCCCATTTGTCATTGGCTGCACCGGCCACACAATCAGGAAAAACGGGGCCCACAAGTCAGCAAGAGATGGATGGATGGTCCACCATGTATCCTGGCCCCACTCATCAGCATGTAACAGTCGAGGCGACGTAACGTAACGCTCAACGCACGACCCGCCCCAACGCGGTCCCACCGGTCAGCATGTAACTGTCAAGCCTTTAACCTAACGACATCTCCAGTCCGAGCGCCTGTGAGGGTTTTAGAATAGATGGAGGGGAAAGTGAGGAAAAACTAAGCGGCTCGGGAAAACTGAGTACAACTAACGAACCGGGGGCACGAAAATATAAATCCCTAGATACTAACACTGGAATTGTTACTCTTGATTTACTACTACTGATTAAACTTCATGGAGTAAATAGAGTTTGCTGAAGTTTGTAGTAGGACTTCTAAACTTTAAATTGACATTCAAAACAATACGATACCAGTTCGTAAAGTAAATATCCAGAATTATATAGTTCTATTATCTCAATTAAAACTAAGCGCAAGGTAGTAAACGGATGCCAATGACTACAACAAATTATGCAAATTCACTTTGATTTTAGTTTATGATAAATTAAGTTGAACTAATCCAAATTACGAATGAACTCCCACTCAAAAACAACATCCCTTGTGTCTTTTTGGTGATTACATGAACCAAATCCACTACACCAAGTCTGATCATCACATGAGTCGGTGTAGTCTCAAAGGCGAGCATCAATATGGGCATCACATCAACTATATGACTCATGCTTAACATTTCGGTCTATGTTACGAGGCTATGTCTATACATGCTAGGCTCGCCAAGTAAGAACCTTAGTACTTGTGTGTATACAACTGTCTTACACTCGTTGTATGAAAGCGTAGAGTCAAGTACACTCGATCATCACGTGATGTCTCGAAACACGATCCATAGAATGGTGCATACTTAAGGAAGAACACATTTTTATCTTGATATCTGAATGAGGGATCATCTTATAATGCTACTAAAAACGCCAAACAAGCAATATAAGATGCAAACATCACATGTGTAAAGTGAAATGATATGGTTCTTGCACTTGATCACTATCATGTGCATCGTGGTATGATCTTTATCATTCCTTTGTGTGTAAGGCCAAGGTCTATGGAACTTACACATTTAGGTGTGTTGTAAGAGTATCAACTATACATCAACTTACAACATTACCATATCATGACACCAGCCCAGCAACAATCTAACTAGACGCTTCTAATTTATCCATTGCAAGTTTTACATGGCTTAGGGCTTTCGAAGATAGAACCGGTCTTACCTACGAACATGGAACCACTACGATGATAACCAAATTATTAGCAACTCGTTCTAAATTAGATATTAACTATAGTAGGAGAGACAGACACCCGCTAGCCACTTATGCAAAACTAGTTGCATGTCAATCGTGGAATAGGTCTCATGTGCGAGGACATGTAAAGTTAGTCCGGGCTGCTTCATCCCACTATGCCACCAATATCCAAAATACATAGAAGATGCAATAAAATGATCATCAACGCCCACATACTCATATGTGTTCTACCCGTGCAAAGCATCTACACATAGATCCGGCTCTGATACCACTGTTGGGTACGCAGCATAGAAAACAAAAAAAATCCTATGATGGGAACTACTAAGCACCAAGATCTATCTATCTAGATACAAGAAACGAGTGGATATACATCCATAGAGAACATACCCTTGAAGAGCGACAAAGCATTGTTAAGGAAACTGATTTCATGGTTGATGTAGTCATACACTTGCCGATCTCAAGATAGTGATGAAGTGCAGCGAGTCCAGAAGGTCCAGCACCCTCAAGTCCATCAGGTGCATCACCAGCAAGTCCAACACCGCAAAGCAATGGTGCATCCGTGATCGCACACACGTCCAGTACCCCGACAACCTCTACATCCTCGCTCTAGCGATGCAGTAGAAGTAGCAACTCCTTTCCAGATAAAGCCACCGGGAACATGTATCTCGCTAATCCGAGACCATAGGGAATAATTTCTAGAGGGGGAGAGAGATCCTTCACGAGGAGGTGTGAGATGAGAGGAGGGAGTGGGGGGCCTTTATAGGGAGAGGGGGGCAACCCCCTCCCATGGACGGCGGCCATGGAGGTTCCCCCACCTCTTCCACATTCATGTGGGTGAAGCTCCCACTCACATAATTAGCCTCCCACTCAAAATTCCACTCACCTCCATTAAATTTCCACCAAACTTAATGCAAGCTCTCATTTAATAAAACTCTTTTATTTATTTCATTCAGAATTTTGTTAATTACTTTAATTAGAAAACATTCACATAAAACCCCCTGCAACATTTCAATATCACATGTAGAACCAGTTTCTGCAATTTCACCTGAAACAATTCTGGTTTCCATCGAAATAATTCCAGCGCTTTCTTAAATCTTTATCTAAAACATATTTGTTCCAAATGGTGTCGGTATCCCTTAAGTGTGTCACCCTATGGTTCACGAATAATGCAGACATGATCGAGACCCCTCTCCGATCAATAATCAGCAGCGGGACATGGAGATCCATACCGACTCCCACACATTCAACAATGGCTCTAGTGATCGTGTGAACCTTTAACGTTGTAACTAAATCCCTTTTTCTCATGATATATTACATGTTCGAGATTCGATCATCGGTATCTCAATACCTAGTTTATTCTCGTTACCTACATGCACTCTTTTCTTGTTTCCGTGATATAACATTCTAGTGATCACATCACTTGCTTGCAAGCTATCTCAATGTGATATCACCGAGAGGGACCAAAGTATATCTACCCGTCATCGGGATGGACAAATCCCACTCTTGATCCATGAGCCTCAACATAACACTTTCAGAGTACCTAAACCCACTTTATAGTCACCCTGTTATGATGTGATGTTTGATGTTACCAAAGTACTCTTCCGGTGTTAGCAATTAACATGATCTCATGGTCTAAGGACTAAGATTACTTTGTATGATATTTTAGAAATATAAACACAATGACTTTGTTCGTAATGCTATGCTTCGGATGAATGTTCATCACATCATTCACCAATGTTGTGACCTCGTTATTAAAAACATCCAATGTCCATGATCAGTAAACCTTGATCATCTTGATAATCAACGAGCTAGTTTATAAGAGAGGCATAACTAGGAACCATTTATTGGTTTACTAAACACACATGTATTAACGTTTCGAATTAATACAATTATAGCATGCAAAATAAATATTTATCATAAAGATGGAATAAGATAATAACCACTTTATTATTGCCTCTCGGGCATATTCCCTTCACCCCATGCGCCGGCCCTAAGGGGAAGTGGGCCAAATGGGGAACCCTAGGCTGCACCCCCTCTATATAAAGAGGGGAGGGGTGGGAGCCTCCACCTTGCCCCTTCCACTCCAACCCTATCCGCCACCCTCCTCCTCTTCCTCCTACTCCGACTTTAGCGAAGCCCTATAGGATTTCTCCTCCACCAACACAACCATGTCGTCGTGCTGCTGGGATTCTGAGGGGATTGATACGTCCATTTTGCATCACTATTATATATCATAATTTACTGTTATTCATTGATATATTCCATATTAAGAGATGATACTTATGTTATTTCATCTATTTTTGCATGGTTGATGACTTTGGGAGGATGGACCGTTGAAGTCAGGATTCTGATGGAAAATGCACTGTTTGGAGGCGAAATTCACGAAGATTAGAAAATCCCAAAAATATATGGAAAATCCTATTTTTCTAGAAGACGAAGGAAGCCAGAAGGGGAAGTGGAGATGGGCTAGAGGGGGCCCACACCACCTGGCGCTGGCCACAGGCGCCACCGTGTGGTGTGGCCACCTGCCCACCTCATCGCCCTTTGGTGTATATAATCCCCACGAAACCCTAAGACTCGGGGAGCGACTACAGAAAGATTTTGCCGCCTCTAGGCGTAAAACTCGAGAGAGAAAGAGCTCTCCAAAGTGTAAATCTGGGGAAATTCCTTTCCGGAGAGGGGAGATCGTCACCATCAACACAACCATCAAGGTGGACTTTATCGGGATCATCATCATCTCCACCAAAACCATCACCACCACTCCATACCGCTGTAACAATTGGGTTGAATCATGCATAGTTCTTAGGGGAAACTTTCCCGGTGTTGATTACTTGTTGTAGTTGATGCTATTGAGTGGAACCATTGAATTATCATTCTTGTTCAGATTGTTACTTATCATTATTTCATCCCTGATCTTGATCCATATGATGTCTCGTGAGTAGTTCATTTAGTTCTTGAGGACATGGGAGAAGTCATGTTGTTAGTAGTGGAATTGTGTTGAGGAAGATTCAATAGTTTGATATTTAAGTTGTGGTGTTATTCTTCTAGTGGTGTCATGTGAACGTCGACTATATGATACTTCACCTTTATGGACCTAGGGGAATGCATTGTGTATTTGTCTACTAATCATAGGGGTTTCCGGAGTGACAGAAACCTAAACCCCCGTCAGGAAACCTTTGCACAAGGGAGTGTAGGATCTCAAAGTTTAAGGCTGTGGTTAGGTTTCTATCTTAATTACTTTCTTGTAGTTGTGGATGCTTGCAAGGAGTATAATCACAAGTATGTATTAGTCCTAGGAAGGTCAGTACATTAGCACAGTTTCACCCACACAACACATATCCAACTAAAGAAGATTAATCAACTATATGAAGCAAAAGCACTTGACAGTATTCCCATGTGTCCTCGAGAATGGTTGGTAATCATAAGTAATACAACCGGCTTGTCCTTTGCTAAAGAAAGGATTGGGCCACTTGCTGCAATTATTATCATTGTCTTCTGTTTACTCGCATTTTATTTATCTGCATTATCAAAAAACCCTAAAAATCCGTTTGCTAAGTATTTACAGAGAATTCCTACTCCAAGCCACTCGTCAACACCTTCTGCTCCTCGTTGGGTTCGACACTCTTACTTATCGAAAATACTACGATACACCCCCTATACTTGTGGGTCATCAGGGATCTACTACCTCCGCTGCCTACTAGAACAGGGAGAAGAAGGTCTTCATCGACTTCGTACGTGTGACCAAGTGCGGAAGCGCTGCCGGAACACAATGCCGGAAGGATCGTTAACACGATCTTGAGATTGGCAAGTGATCGACTACATCAACTACAATATCCGATCTCGTTAAAGGCTTTGGATCTTTGAGGGTTAGTTCTCATCTATCTCGTTGCACTTATCTCGTAGATTAGATCTTGGCTTTTCCATAGATTGGATCTTGGTTTTGTTTGTTCTTGCGGTAGATTTTTTTTGTTTTCCCTGCTACGAACCCTATAGTGGTATCAGAGCCGTGTCTATGCGTAGATCTGTTGCACGAGTAGAACACAATGTTTTGTGGGTGTTGATGCTTTTGTTATCGTTTGCTTTGCATGTACTTTGCATCTTGCGGGATGGTGGGATGAAGCAGCTCGGGCTAACCTTACATGTCATCGCACATGATACTTGCTCCACACTCAACATGCAACTTGCATTGCACAAGTGGCTTTGCGGGTGTCTATCTCTCTCACCATAGTGAAGATCCAATTTACAATTTGCATCTGACAACACTTGTATCAACATTGTGGTTCTTGTTCATAGGTAAGAACGGTTCTTATTCGAAAGCCCCAAGCCACGTAAAATATGCAAAGAAAATTAGAGGCGTCTAACTTGTTTTTGTAGGGGCATGTGATGTGATATGGCCATGATGAGATTGTGGTTATATTTGATGTATGAGATGATCTTTATTGTAATATGGCAACTGGCAGGAGCCTAATGGTTGTCTTTAAATTTTTTAAGACCTATGTGTTTATTCATCATGTAATAGCTTTATTCCAAGTAGTTCTAATAGTTGTTGTTAGTGATGGACAACCATGAAGCGGCGTCACTGACCTTGACGCCACGCTGGTGATGATGGAGATCATGTCCATGCTTTGGAGATGGGGATCAAAGGCACAAGAAGAAAGGCCATATCATGTCACATATTAGGAATTGCCTCTGATGTTAATCCTTTTTGCATCTTGTATTGCTTAGATTGCGACGGTAGCACTATAAGATGATCCCTCTCACTAAATATCAAGTAATAAAGTGTTATTCTTTAGTAGGCACCATTGCTAAGACTCGTCGTTTCGAAGTATCTCGTGATTATCGGGTGTTATAGATTCTACGTGTGCATACAACGGGTGCAAGCCAGATTTGCACATGCAGATACTAAGGTTAACCTTGACGAGCCTAGCATGTACAAACATGGTCTTGGAATACGGAATACCGAAAGGTAAAGCATGAGTCATTTGAACGATATGATGAACATGTTGATCGTCCGCCTTTGAAACTATATCTTCTCTCATGAAGATCGGACTTGGTGTAGTGGATTTAGTTCGTGCAATCACTAAGGCAACATGAGGGATGTTGTTTTGAGTGGGAGTTCACCTAGTTAATTTAAGAATTAAATTTGAACTCAATTTGTCATAAACTTAATCTAAACTCTTTGCAAATATGTTATAGATCATGGCGACCCCCTCCATCAAATTTAATGCGTTCCTAGAGAAAGAAAAGATGAAAAACAATGGAAGCAACTTCACGGACTGGTTCTGTGGCTTGAGGATTGTCCTCAGTGCTGGTCAGTTGACCTATGTGCTCGATGCACCGCTAGGTGACTCACCTGCAGAGGATGCTCCCTATGATGTTAAAAATGTTTTCCTCAATCGGAAGAATCACTACTCCATAGTTCAGTGTGCCGTCCTGTACGATTTAGAATCGGAGCTTCAGAAGTGCTTTGAGCACCATGACCCTTTTGATATTATCAATGATCTCAAAATGATATTTGAAACTCATGTGGCCGTGGAGAGATATGAGTCTTCTGAGAAGTTGTTTAACTGTAAGATGGAAGAGGGCAGCTCTGTTAGAGAGCATGTGCTCAAAATGTCTGGGCATGCGAACAAACTCCAAGATTTGGGAATAACGATTCCTAATGCGTTGGGGATTCATCGTGTCCTCCAATCACTGCCACCAAGTTACAAGAACTTTGTGATGAACTACAATATGCATTGCATGAACAAGACGTTGCCTGAACTCTTCTTGATGCTAAAAACTGCTGAAGTGGAGATTAAGAAAGAGCACCAGGTGTTGATGGTCAATAAGACCACCAATTTCAAGAAGCAGGGCAAGCCTAAGAACAAGGGCAACTTCAAGAAGGACGGCAAGAAAACTGCCGTGCCTAAGAAGCCCACGGCTGGCCCTCAACCTGAAATTGAGTGCTTTTACTGCAAAGGAAGTGGTCACTGGAAGCACAATTGCCCCAAGTACCTAGTAGATCTGAAGAACAACAACATCAAGAATAAAGGTATATTTGATATACATGTAATTGATGTGTATCTTACTAGCAATCGTAGTAGTGCCTGGGTATTTGATACTGGTTCGATTGCTCATATTTGTAACCCGAAACAGGAGTTGCAGAATAAACGAAGACTGGCGAGAGACGAGGTGACGATGCGTGTTGGAAATGGCTCCAAGATTGATGTGATCGTCGTCGGCATGCTCCCTCTTCATCTACCTTCGGGATTAGTTTTAAATTTTAATAATTGTTATTTGGTTCCTGCGTTAAGCATGAACATTATATCTGGATCTTGTTTATTACAAGACGGTTATTCGTTTAAGTCTGAGAATAAAGGTTGTTCAATTTATATGAGTAATATCCTTTATGGTCATGCGCCTGGGATGCATGGTTTATTCTTATTGAATCTCGATAGTAGTGATACACATGTTCACAACATAGATGCTAAACGAATAAAATTAAATGATAATTCCACATACATGTGGCACTGTTCTCTTAGTCATATTGGAGTGAAACGCATGAAGAAACTCCATATCGATGGACTTCTTGAATCACTTGAAAGATGCGAAGCATGTCTAATGGGAAAAATGACTAAGACTCCATTCTCTAGGATAATGGAGTGAGCTACAGACTTATTGGAAATAACACAAACCGATGTCTGCGGTCCAATAAGTGTAGCATCACGCGGTGGATATCGTTATGTTCTTACTTTCACACATGACTTGAGTAGATATGGGTATATCTACTTTATGAAACATAAATCCGAAACTTTTGAGAAGTTTAAGGAATTCCAAAGTGAAGTAGAAAATCAGCATAATAAGAAGATTAAGTTTTTGCGTTCTGATCGCGGAGGTGAATATCTGAGTTACGAGTTTGGCATGCATTTAAAGAAATGCGGAATACTTTCACAATTGACACCACCGAGAACACCACATCGCAATGGTGTGTCCAAACGTCGTAATCGAACTCTCTTAGATATGGTTCAGTCTATAATGTCCCTTACAGATTTACCGTTATCATTTTGGGGTTATGCATTAGAGACAACTGCATTCACTTTAAATAGGGCAGCATCTAAATCTGTTGAAATGACACCGTACGAATTGTGGTTTGGTAAGACACCTAAGTTGTCGTTCCTTAAAGTTTGGGGCTGCGAAGCTTATGTAAAGAAGTTACAACCCGATAAGCTTGAACCCAAAGCAGAAAAATGTGTCTTCATAGGATACCCTAAAGAAACAATTGGGTATACCTTCTATCACAGATCCGAAGGCAAAGTTTTTGTTGCCAAGAATGGATCCTTTCTTGAAAAGGAGTTTCTCTCAAAAGAAGTGATTGGAAGGAAAGTAGAACTCGACGAGGTTGTTGAACCTTCTCTTGGATTTGAGAGTAGCGCAACACCAGAAGATGTTTTTGTGTCGCCTACACCAATAACAGAGGAAGCTAATGATGATGATCATGAAACTTCGAACGAAGTTGCTGCTGAACCTCGCAGGTCGACGTGGGTTCGTACCACGCCTGATTGGTATGACCCTGTCTTGAATGTCATGTTGGTGGACAACACCGATGACCCTGCAACGTATGAGGAAGCAATGATGAGCCCAGATTCCAACAAATGGCAAGAAGCCATGAAATCCAAAATTGGATCCATGTACGAAAACCAAGCATGGACTCTGGTGGGCCTACCTGATGGCCGCAAGGCTGTCGAGAACAAATGGATTTTCAAAAAGAAAACAGATGTTGATGGTAATGTTATTGTCTATAAAGCTTGACTTGTCGTGAAATGGTTTTGACAAATTCAAGGAGTTTACTACAATGAGACTTTCTCACCGATATCGAAGCTAAAGTCTGTGAGGATTTTGTTAGCAATCGCTGCATTTTTCAATTATGAAATTTGGCAGATGGATGTCAAAACGCGTTCCTTAATGGTGACATTGAGGAAGAGTTGTATATTGTATAACCCAAGGATTTTGTCGATCCTAAAGATGCTGACAAGGTTTGCAAACTTCAGCGCTCCATTTATGGACTGAAGCAAGCATCCCGGAGCTGGAATTAACATTTTGATAAGGTGATCAAAAACTTTGGATTTATACAAACTTTTGGACAAGCTTGTATTTACAAGAAAGTGAGTGAGAGCTCTGTAGCATTCCTAGTGCTACATTTGGATGAAATATCGTTGATTGGGAATGATATAGAACTTCCCGAAACTGTCAAAGCATATTTGAATAATAGTTTTTCAATGAAGGATCTTGGCAAAGCAGCATACATTTTAGGCATCAAGATTTATAGAGATAGATCAAGACGCTTAATAGCGCTTTCACAAAGTACATACCTGGACAAGGTTCTAAAGAGGTTTAGAATGGAAGAAACCAAGAAAGGGAAAAGATGAACAAATTCCCCTATGCCTCGGCCATAGAATCTATCATGTATTCCATGTTGTGTACGAGATCGGATATAGCACATGTTGTTAGTTTGACCAGCAAAAATCAAAGTGATCCTAGAATGGAACACTGGATGAGTGCTTTCAAATACATAGTAACCTAATCCTTCGACCATGAGATTATGGTAATCACCATCACCGGATGAGTGCTTTGATGACATCAAACGCCACTTCATAACTGGGTGGTTATAAAGGTGGCATTAGGTATTCTGAAAGTATGTGTTGAAGCGCATGGATCAAGAATGGGATTTATCCATCCTAATGACAAATAGATATACTCTAGGCCCTCTCGGTGGAATGTCACCCAATTGTCTTGCAAGCATGTGACTAGGTCACAAGGGATGTCATATCATGGTACGAATAAAGAGTACTTATCGTTAATGAGGTAGAACTAGGTAAGAAGATACCGATGATCGAACCTCGGATAAGTAGAGTATCGCGCGACAAAGGGAATCGGTGTTGTATGTTAATGGTTTTTTCGATCATGAAGTCATCGTTGAATATGTGGGAGCCATTATGGATCTCCAGGTCCCGCTGTTGGTTGTTGATCGGAGAGGTGTCTCGATCATGTTTGCATAGTTTGCGAACCATAGGGTGACACACTTAAGGTTTGATGTTGTTTAAGTAGATATGGAATATGAGTTGGAGATCGAATGTTGTTCGGAGTCTCAGATTGGATCCAGGACATCACGAGGAGATTCAGAATGGTCCATAGAATAAGATTCATATAATGGAAGTCATTTTCTAGGGTTCGGAAAAGTTCTGAAGTTTTGTTTGGAGCTTCTAGACGGGTTCGGAAGGTTTCCAAAGGTTCTATGGAGATAAACTTGAATCCCAAGAAAAGAGGGGATAAGACTTTGGAAGGTTTCCAAAGGTTCCCCATGCGCCGGCCCTAAGGGGAAGTGGTCCAAAGGGGGAACCCTAGGCCGCACCCCCTCTATATAAAGAGGGGAGGGGTGGGAGCCTCCCCCGTGCCCCTTCCACCCCAACCCTAGCCGCCACCCTCCTCCTTCCTCCTACTCCGGCTTAGGCGAAGCCCTGCAGGATTTATCCTCCTCCACCACCACCACGTCAGCATGCTGCTAGGATTCCGAGGGGATCTACTACCTCCGCTGCCTGCTGGAACGGGGAGAGGAAGGCCTTCATCGACTCCGTACGTGTGACCGAGGGCGGAAGCACTGCCGGAACGCGGCACCGGAAGGATCGTCAACACGATCTTAAGATCGGCAAGTGATCGACTACATCAACCACGACATCCGATCTCGTTAAAAGCTTTGGATCTTCAAGTGTTAGTTCTCATCTATCTCGTTACACTTATCTCGTAGATTAGATCTTGACTTTTCCATAGAGTGGATCTTGGTTTTGTTCGTTCTTGCGGTAGGATATTTTGTTTTCCCTGCTACGACCCTACACAAACGGCTTCGGCCGGTGTTCTCTGCAGCAGCGGGAGGCATGGCTGCTCCACGACGCCGGATACCCGATGCCGTCGGACTTCTAGTGTCCGCCGACCTAGAAGCTCAGCGCGGGCGGCGTGCTCGTGTCGGCCTCCGACGAGATCGTCGAGGAGATCCAGGCGGTCATCGCCGGAATGGAGGATCCGGAGCTCGCCGAAGACCCCTGCAAACTTGTCTACTAGGAGAACTTTTTCGTCAAGCGCTAGAACCAAGATCTGGCCACCCACGACGGAGGAGGCTCGCCGCCGAAGCAGCACAACGCTGCAGGACGACGTCTGTGATTTAGCGCGCCAGGCCGCACACTGGCGGCCGTCCTTGAGCACATCACCGTCGGGGATCGCCCTAAACTAGGCTATCCTCTGCGGTCGCCGCCGACAACCGCCTGGTGTCTGGCGGCCACATGGATGCCGAGGAGGATGGGCGGCCTCTCATCGTCGTCCTCGGCCTTGGCATCGCGCTCATCTGGCTCGACGCCAGCCTTGTCGTCGCGCCCCACGGTGCTCCGCCCGGTGAAGCGGAGCAGTCGCTGCGCGTTATTGCCGCTGGACAAGGTCAAGCCGCATCATCAATGAGCGCAGCGCTGCCGCCGCCGGGCCACCACCTTCGTCGAGACAAGGCAACGACGCGACGTCGAAAGCGACGGACCAGGCTATCTCCCGTTAGCGAGGACGAGTTCGTCCTCAAAATGGCGATTGAACGCTCGCAGAACAACGTGCCGCCGATGCCATCTCCCAACGCTGCATACGCTGGTCGAAGCGGTAGACGAGGGCGAGCATCCGGCGCTACCGCAGCGCGAAGCGCTAGCGCTTCGGCGCTTCGCCACGGAAGACGCCTACTAGGGAGCGCCACTCATCGTCCTCGACGATGCCGAAGACGAGGCCGGGCCCTCATCACAGCCGTGGCGCTGCGGCGACGCCTGCCAAGGCAGGTCTCGTCCCTCGCAGCCGCCCAGCGACGACGAGAGCGCACAAGACGGTGACTACACGTCGTTCTATTGCCACTTCGGCATGTGAACGGCGCGCCCGACAGTATCTGCATCGGCATCAACATCGCCTAGTAGTTATTTCTATGTCTTTTTAAGTTTTTTGCCTACTGCAGTCAAAATTCGGGTATATGTCCGATTTTGACATAATATGTACGAACTCGTCTATGTTACAATGAAATCGCCTATATTCGTTCGAATTTCGCCGTGTTTATTTAAATTTTACACGAGAACTTGACTTAAAAGAGCGCGAGTAAAAACTGACCGTTTTTGGACCAAATATTATATGCGTTGAGCGTCGGAATTGTGACCGGTAACGCCGAACGATTGGAGTTGCTCCATGTATTCAGGTCCACTTTATTTTTAACGCGTGATTTGTGCGCATGGTCGAGATGTGTTTTTTTTTTCAGGAAGTGTGTCAGTGTGTGTTGTACGTCACGTATGGTCGGCTCGGCTCAAACTTGATTCCAAACTAAAAATCCGATGATCCGCAGCGGCTCACGAATACTGTTCACCAACAGTTGGACACCACTGCATAAACCACGGCTGGACTCAAAACTAACCAAGCGCAAGACACACCCTTATCGCTTCCCGGTGGACCCACTAATAACGCGACCCCACACGTCATTGGACGACACCTCCCACAAAACGCGTACCGACGCCTCCCGACCCGCCAAAGCCTATATATACGCGCTCCCTATCTCCAGCCGTAGTTAAAACGAGATCCCCCTCTCGTCTCCTTGGCGAACTCTCTCCTCCCACCTCCCGTCCCCTCTCCTCTCTCCCCGCAGATTCCCCTTCCCTCTCCGGGAACATCTCTTCAGGGTTTCGTCCTCGAAACCTGTCCAGGGTTCGCCCGCGAGTGCATGGCAGTGAGCCTCCTGGCCAATGACGTGTCGGACCTCTGCATCGGCAAGCCGGCCGTGAGGGCCCTCCCGCTCTCCGCGGCCGCCGGCGACCTCGCCGCCACGGTACGCAAGGGGCCCCGCGCCGCCGCAGCCGCCTGCATCGCCGTCGGCCCCGCGCGCGGCGCTGTCGTCGGACGGGCGGGACTCGCCGACGTCCTCTGCCTCCTCTGCTCCTCCCCAGACGCGCTCGCGCGGCCGGCCGCAGCGCTCGCAAGGCCCGTCTCCGCGCTCCTGCCCAAGGACGGCGCCGGAGAGGTGCGCCGCGTAGATCCCCGTTCGAGGTATGAACCGTTTCCCCCTCTTGGCCCCGGCCGCTTTACTTTATTGTTAGTACTATTAATTTCTTCTGTGGAAACGACGCGCTTTTGGTCTTGGCCATGACCTGTTCAAGATTGGAGTTTTGCCGAGCTGGGACAAACAAAGCTGCAAAACGACACGGTTAAAGTCAAGATCCTAACGAAAACTGTCTTGTTTCGAGGCAAATAATAACCTAATAGTAACACTCACTAGTAAAAAATTTAAGTATTTTGGTGCTCTAGATATGCCATGTTTCTCTCCCCATTGGAGTAATAAAAAAGAAGAGGAAAGTTGTTTCAGGAGGAGGATAGTAGGTGGTAATGAAAAAGAAGAGGAAAATCGTTTCAGTAGGATATAATGTGCCGATTCCGCTCGAATTACGTGGAGAATTTGGTCTCCAATTGGAATATGCGAGGTGATTCGAACGAGTGGCTGGTATCCGGTAAAGAAAAAGGGGACGCTTCGGGTCAAGATCGTCCGACTCATCATGGACGATCCTGTGGCGCCGATCGGCGTGGCTTCATGTGCCGATTGCGACATCCACCCATGTCTCCGTGCGAGATTCACGCTAGGATCCGTCGCTTCCAAGGAGATTTTTCCTGACCTACATGTGGTTCAGAAATTTTCCCCTTTCCTGAGACAAAAAACGGCATCTGTTTTTAAGGATGTTTGATTCATGTCTGCCGCAGCGGAATGTGCTTATTAGGCTACTGTTTGGCGTTAGAGATCTGAAAAAATGACGACCCTTTCTTAATCATCTAGTCTGTGTAGTATATTTGTTCAGTTTTGCTGATCAATGTCACTGACCTGTTGTGCAGTGTCTTGGAAGCGCTTGATGCCATCTTGAGTGGCGCGCAGGTGCTCGCCGTCCCGCTCCGCAATGGCGGCCGCAAGAAGCTGCTCGCCGGCGTCGCTGGCGTCACGAGCGACTTCTGCTGGCTCACACAGGAGGACCTTGTCCGCTACTTCCTCAACTCCATCTCCCTCTTCTACCATGTCGCTGCCCGCTCCGTCTCCTCACTCGGCCTCGTCCGCCCCGACTTCCTGTCGGTGCGCCCGGACGAGGCAGCTCTCTCCGCCGTGCCCCTCATCCGCTGCGCCATTGCTGCGGAGACCGCGGTCGCCGTGGTTAGCGCCGACGGCCACCTTGTTGGTGAGATCTCCACCGCACACCTCGCGGCCTGCGATGAGACGGCGGCCGCTGCCATCGCCACGCTCTCGGCGGCGGACCTCATGGCGTACATCGACTACTTTGGCTCGCCGCCCGAGCACATCCTGCGTGCCATCAAGACCGGGCTCAAGGCCAAGGGCCTGGACGCCATGCTTGAGCTGATGGAGGATGAGACGATGACCTCGTTCTCCCTCTCCTCCTCGTCGTCAGATGAGGACACCGGCCGGGCGCACCTGAGACGTCCTTCGTCAGGTAGCTTTGGGCGCCGGTCGACCGAGGAGCCCGTGGTGTGCAGCCCCGCGAGCTCGCTGGTGGCCGTCATGGTGCAGGCGCTCGCGCACCGGGTGAGCTACCTGTGGGTCCTTGATGAGGAGGACGACTGCCGGCTCGCCGGGATCGTCACGTTTGCTGACATCCTCAGGTTGTTCCGTGAACAGCTTCAGTGAGAAAAAAAGCTTTGGGAGTTTTTGCCCTGAACTCCGGAGAGGATTTGCTGTCGAATTGCGCCTACCCTTGTTCGTTTGTCGTAAATGTGATGAAGATGAACTGCTTTTGATTCGTTCTTTGTTGAGACATGTTTTGGTATGCTGTTGTTTTTGCCAATAATGAACATCAAGACTTTCTTGTGCTTTCATAATAAAGCAGCATTGTGCATTTGATGCTGCAGTATAATACTGTTCCTCAGCTTATGATGTAGAAATTACCACTAGTACTCATTCATTTTTTGTGTCCGATTATACATAGGACAACAAGCAGTACCATGTCCTGAACCCATGACTAGCAGGTAGAGCCGGAGCATGAGTGCAAAAGCATCTTGTGTGCAAACTAAAGTAGAATCTGCCGTAGAATCTCATCTCAAAAAATAAGTAGAATCTGCACCAAGACTTTTGCCACTGCAGGTGATGCAGTCTTGCATTCCATTTATCATACCTGTATATAATGTGGAATTCCGTCCGTTCCAAAATACTTGATGTGCCTTTCTGAACTTATGTCATTGAGCCAAGCCTCAGAAGGATTCTTTATTTTTGATTAAAGGGGCGACATGACCCGCAATTTCATTACGAAACTGCGAGTTATGATGTTACATCGCCAGCATTCAAGGATCAGTTCTAGAAATAACCTGTACTCTCTACAACCAGAACGCCAAAGCGAAGCGAAAACTACAGCAAAAAGCTTAAACATCAACTACCAAAAATACTTAAGGAGACTCTTTCTCCAGGAAGAGAACAGCAAGAAGGAAGACACATCTGTAGTTGGACAACAGGGTATAATCCACAAACATCGTAGTTGAACTCTCAAGTGCATGCCCCGGGAATGAACTGTCACAGGCGGCCATCCGTGTCTTCTCCCAAACACATTGCTCGCTATCTTCCTGAGATGTTCAGACACCAGCCGCACGATATCGCTGACCTTTCTTTTGTGAAGAATGTTCCATTCGTCCAGCAGACAACACAAAGAAAAAACAACATCAGTCGGATTATTAGGCATTTTCCTTTGAAAACAAGCGGCATTTCTTGTTTCCCACAGGTTCCAAAGTAAAGCAGCCGAACCCAACATAACTATACTCTATCTCTATCAGAAAATTTAGTAATCCAATTCTAACAAAGATCATACAAATTCTCAGGTTTGGAATCAATACACATCTGTAGTAGCCTGTTCCACATATCCAGAGTCTCATCGTGCAGATACCTCCTAAACCTCATGCAGTTAAAATTTTGTCGATAAACCTTGGCCACAATAATATTCTAAGAGAAAGTTAACTTATACAACCTGGGGAAAACCACATTCAGAGGTTTGTCTCCAACCCAAACGTCCTCCCAAAATCTAGTCTTGCAACCATCCCCGAAAAACCCTTTTACAACAGCTATACAAGATGTCTTTCACCTCCATCAGGCCAGACCAGAAGTTGTGAGCAGCCAAGATACTTTCTATGTTGTGTAAGAGTACCATTTTGAAGATATTCAAACCCTGAAATCCTCTACCAGTTGCCATCCTCCTTTTCTAAACGCCACAACCATTTACAAAGTAAACTAACATTTTTATCCAAGTTAGTGATGCCTAGCCCTCCCTGATCCCTTGGTTGGCAAACGTCAAACAACTTTACAACGTGTGATACTTCCAAACCCCTTCTTTTTCTTGCCACAACACCCTAGCCCTAAAGAAATCAAAACGTTTCAATACACCTTTGGGAACTCTAAAAAAGAAAGCATATATCCCGGCATATTACTCAAACATGCCACGTATGCTGGTTTCCAATCTATTCACTCAAGCGTTTGTAATTTAATGGCATACCTAGATAATTAAAAGGAATATTTCCCACTTGGGAAGTGAATATATGAGCATATGAAGAGATCTCGACCTACGCAGCATTTGAGAAACCGGCCCTCGCGTCGCCTCTCTCGGGCGACTCGGGGGCGAAACCCTAGCGCCCCTCCGCCGCCTCCTCCCCTCCCTTCCCTTCCCCTCGCCGCTGCCTGAGGCAGACGCCGGGCAAGCCTGGGCCTCGGCCGATGAAGGCGGCGGCGAGGATCTTCGCTGCTCCGTGCCTCCCACGGAAAGCCCTGGACGCCGAGGCGGCGGCCTCGGGCGGAGAGGCGCCACCGGCTTGGCGGCGAGCGGTGGGCGTGGATGTGGTCCGGTTCTCTCGGCCGTGCGGACGGGGGGGTGCCGGCGGACGCTGGTCGTGGCGCGGTGATGGTTTCGGCGGTCGTCTGCGCCAGATCTGGAGGCCTGCTTCCCCAACTCCTCCTCGATGAGTTCTGCACCCCCTGGATCTAGTCCATGGCGGCCCCGGTCGTCGGATTTTAGGCCGGTCGGCGTGCGGGTGGTGGGGATTCGAGAGCGGGAGAAATCCCTAGCCGGCCTTGCTGGCTCTGACAGTATCGACGCCTGCGGGCGCCGTGTCCTTCCTGAAGGTACTGTCGCTGCTCTCCTCCCCCCCCGCCCCCGTTCATACATCTCCCGGGTGAAAACCCCAACTTTGTTGGGACGGCGGCGGCGCTGCTAGCATCGTTCCCTTCGAGAAGGCGCCGTCTTGGGAGCGTTTGGACGGAGGGTGCTGCTGTAGGAGGGGTGGTGGGTCGCGGTGGCTCGGTGGTTTGTGTGTTGGCCATGGTCCTGACAGTCTCGGCAGTGCTGATCCTTCGATGCTCCTTGCCCGGCCTTCGCGCCCCTGCAGTCCGGCGGTGCGAGTCCCACGAGCCTGGGTCCCTTCCCCTCCACCGGCTGTAGCTCTGTGGCCCGGTGCTCTGTGGAGTGGCGCCTACGTTTCTCGGCTCTGCCTCTGTTCTCCATGGTGCTCTCACGGTCTTCGGCATCGTCTCCATCAGCGACCAAGTCTGCGGCTTCGTTTTTGGCGTGTGTGGCTACATGGCTGGCAGCAAGGATTCTCTTGGCGAGCTCGTGGCTGCAAGTGTGCTCTCTGTCTGCCCCAATTGGCAGCTAGGTCCCTCGTCTGTTCTCTGCTCAGGGTGAGCTTGTCCAATGCCGGCGGTTCAGCGCCCTTCGAGCCGGGCGAGGGGGCAGGGGCCCTCTCTGGTCATGGATGAGAACGGTCAGGCAATGGCTCACCTTCCTGGCGCAGACGAGTATCCTCTTCGCCGACGATGTCCTCAGGATCTCCCTTGGCCGCTCCATGGTGGTTCCTCTGCGTTAGAAGGGCTCGATGACTACAACTGGGTTTTTCTTGTTTTTATCTTTTGTTTGTTGTAGTCATTCTTGCTTGTAAGCTGTTCACCAGCATCCCTTGTACCAGTTCTGGCCGTATGAGGCTTTATTAATTTAAAGTCGGGCACTGGATGCCTTCAATCTAAAAAAAAAATACATGAGCATATTCCTCTTGCTTCTCGATAGCAGTACCAACACAAAAAACTCCGCTCTTCAAGAAATTTGTTTTTAAACCAGTTAAATGCTCAAATGTACACAAGATAATCTTTAAATTCCTAGCATTTTCTAAATTATCTTCAAATGCAAAAATCGTATGATTGGCATATTGTAAAAGGGATACCCCCACACACACACACACACACACATAACTCAGGAATAAGGCCAGTAATAAAACATTGTTCTTGCGCTCTTCCAACCAGGGTTGCAAGAACATCAGCAGAATGTTAAAAAGAATACGGGAGTAAGGTTCTCCCTGCCTTAACCCCTTCCTATTCTGAAAGAAAGGACCAATAATGTCATTTATCATGACATTTACTCTACCCCTTGAACAAGCTTCTTAGTCAACTCAACAAACTAACTTGGAAAAACCTTTCGTTTCCAACACTGAGAACATAAAATCCCAGTTTATTTTATCATATGCTTTTTTTAAATCGACCTTAAAAAGTACTCCAGATTTTCTTTTATTATGAATATAGTGCATAGTCTCATGAAGTACTATGGCACTGTCAAGACCGAATCTCCCTTTAATAAAGGAAGATTGCATTTTCGAGACTACTTCATCTGTGACCGCAATAGCTCTATTATTCATAAATTTTGTGAAAATCTTGAAGAGAACATTTAAAAGACATATAGGCCTAAACATCTGAATCTTATCTGCACCCATACTCTTCGGAATTAGGATAATAGTACCATAGTTTAATCTAGATATATCCATCTTATTGTCAAAAAAAATCCTGAAACAAATTGAACAAATAAGAAGAGCCCCCAAAACTTTGGTAAAACTCTATAGGAAAGCCATCCGGCCCAGCAGCTTTGTTTAATTTCATAGAAAAACTGATGTTTTGATCTCTTCGAAGGTAAACCTAGCAGCTAACTTTTCTTGAGAATCAAGGGATAGTACAGATTCAACTGGACAGGCCAATGAAACAGGAAACAAAATAGCAGGTCCAAACAAACTTTTATAAAAGTTAGTAGCATACTTGAACAAGTTAACATCTCCTTGGATCAAACCTTCATCTTGGATAAAACGAAAAGTCCTATTCTTTCTTTTTCTACCACTCTCCTTAGACATGAAATACTTAGTATTCATGTCCCTCTTTAATATGTTTCTCCCTAGCTCTCTGTCTCCATTTAATCTCTTCTTCTCTCAAAAGAACATTCAGCTGTTTTTGTAAAGAATTCCTAAGTTCATAGTTAGCTGCAGACAAGCCAACAAACTCACTATTTATATCTATTATATCTAACTGATCTGAAATCCCTTTTCTTTCTTTTCTATGTTTTTCTTCAATATTTAAGTTCCACCCTTTCAAATTTCTTCTAAGAAATGTCATCCTTTATCGCCAAATATCAATACGACTACTACCTTTATAAACCCTTCACAAACTTTGTATACAACTAAATTAAGATCTTCTCTATTGAACCAACATAATTCAAAACGAAATTGTTTAAAAGGGACTGGCACTTTGTCCCCAGAATCAACAGTCAATGTTGCATGGCCAGAAACCCCTCGAACCAGGGTTTTGACAGTAACAAGAGGGAATTGTTGCTCGCAAGCAGTTTTTTTTTAAACGGAGACGTAGCTCCAGCTCCAGCCTCTGCATCGACAGATGCATGCAGCTCTTTATTAATTTTATTTAGCATTCAGTTTTACAAACTATTACATCATGGGTCGCCAGGGTTGAAACATGAATCAACCATCTAAAAAAGAGAGAAAACATGAAGCGACTCTGCACTAACATATTAACCTATGATCAAAATGCTAGCTGCACTAGCTATAAAAATCCCGTGCCACCTGTTCTAGCCAGTTGCTCCCAGTAATCATATCTTGACGTTTGTCCGTTGATTGGAGGAAAGATCACAAACGGATCCAGCGAGTAGTCAAAGGAATGACCTGCATAAAAGAAGCGTGTTTGGCATTGTTAAATATATAATCATTCTGAATGTTCCATATGGCCCATAACAAAGCACAAACTCCAACTCGGATATATGCTTTTTATTGTTTGTTGACCCCCTCTAACCAATTTCCAAACAAAATTGTTATGTTAGACGGAGGAGTAATATTAAAATCCATATGAACCATGCTCCACACAAGTTTTGCTAGAGGACATGATATGAATAAATGTTGTATTGGTTCATCTTGGTCATAAAAACAATATTTTTTGCATCCCTGCCAATTTCTTTTTATTAAGTTGTCCTTTGTAAGCAAAACTTTTCTATGCAAGAACCACATAAAAATCCTTATCTTTAGTGGTACTTTCATTTTCCAAATATATTTTCGAAGATATTCAATGTGGTCATTCATGTAATCTAAATACAACGACTTGACCATGAAAGTGCCAGACGTTGACAATTTCTAGATAAAAGCATCTGGTTGTGAAGTTAACCGCACATGAATGAGTCGGCTACAATGGTGAAGCCAACGCTGCCCGATGTCCCGTTAGAGTTTGCCTAAAACCTATGTTCAACGACACTTGAGACATAACACTAGCGACAGAAACTTGTTTTCTTTGTGCTATGCTATAAAGGGAAGGGTATTGCTGGGATCAAGGCGTGTTTCCTAACCACGTGTCCTCCCAAAACCGTGTATCCTTACCATTACCAAGATTGAAAGAGTCTCTATCAAAAAATTCATATTTTACGCTTTCCAAAAGGGGGAGTCTATGGGATTTGCCTTTACTTGAGACAAAGATTGGGAGTTAAGATATTTGTTTTATAGTAACTCCTGCCAAACACCTTGTTCGGTTAGGAGTTTAAAAAGCCACTTGGTTAAAAGACATTTATTTTTTATCTCTAGAACCTCCACTCCAAGAACCCCCCACCCCCCGATCTTTGGGTCGACAAATGATGTTCCATCGAGTAAGTCTATATTTTATCTTGTGACCATCACTTTGCCAAAAAAATCTCGAACGAAAGAAATCCAACCTTTTCCTTACCCCTATGGGCATTTCAAAGAAGGATAACATAAACATTGGTAAGCTAGTTAAAACTGAATTAATTAGTACCAATTTGACTCCATATGAGAGTAGTTTACCCATCCAACTAGCAAGTTTTCTCCAAGGAAAAAATAGCGCGCTATAGCAAATAGCGTCAGCCTTAAAAATACGCTATTAGCGTGCTATATCGCGCTATAGCATGCTATTAACGAGACAATATACACTGATTTATTTAACAAGACATGGCTCAGAATGCTATAGCGTGCTATTAGCGCCGCTATAGCGTGCTATTTTTTACCATGGTTTTCTCTCAAAACAATCCTCAATCGGCTTCCATTGACAATTTTTCAATTTTCAGAAGTGAATTGGAATCCCCAAGTATCTAAATGGGAATGATCCAGCCTCACATCCGAAAATATTAATATATTGAACTTCAACTTCTTTGGCTTCCAAACAGTAAACTTCACTCTTATGGAAGTTAATTTTCAACCTCGAAAGTTATTCAAAAATAGACAAGATCAACTTCATGTTTAGTGTTTTTCCATGTCATTTTTCTAAAAAATGATAGTATCATCGACATACTGTAGAATGGATACCCCCCATCAACTAAATGAGGTACAAGTCCCTCAACATGGCCATCTTCTTTGTCCCTAGCAATTAAAATTTCTAACATGTCAGCAATTAGATTAAATAGTATAGACGATAGAGGGTCACCTTGTCTTAAACCTTTATGAGTTCGAAAATAATGACCTATGTCATCATTTACCTTAATACTAACTGTTTCCCGACAAAAAAAATGTTCTATCCATTGACACCATTTAGGATCGAGTCCCTTCATGCGCATGACTTGTTGCAAGAAAGACCACTTAACCTTATCATAAGCTTTTTCGAAATCTAATTTTAGCAACACACCATCCATTTTCTTCCTATGAAGTTCATGTATGGTTTCATGTAAGATAATCACCCCTTCGAGAATATGTCTCCCTGGCATAAACATCGTCTGAGTTGGTCTAATAACTGTATGGGCTACCTTAGTAATACGATTAGTACCAACTTTAATAAAAAATTGAAGCTTACATTCAGAAGGCATATCGGTCGGTATTGCTGAATTTGAATGGCGTTTTCTTTTTTTGGAAGAAAGATGATAGTGCCATAATTAAGATGAAAGAGTAGTAACTCACCACTCTAAATTTTTTCGAACATATTCATCAAATCATGTTTGATTATTTCCCAAAAAGTTCGGAAAAACTCCGCAGGAAAACCATCAGGTCTCGGGGCTTTATTTTTTCCATTTGCATAATAGCATCATATACCTCCTTCTCTATGAAGTTTGATGTAAGAATATAATTCGCCTCATATGTTAACTGCGGTATATCCGCGATTTCAGACTCTACCAAAGAGAAGTGATTCTGCCCCGGAGGCCCAAATAATCTCTTGTAGAAATCGGTGATATAATTTTTGATGTTTTCTTGGCCTATTATAGTTCCCTCATCTTGATCAAGTTGGAAGATCTTCTTCCTCCTATGCTTTCCATTGGAAATAAGATGGAAATATTTGGTGTTGTTGCCCCCTTTTTGGATGTGTTTAACCTTAGCACGTTGCGTCCATTTAGACTCCTCGTCCCGACGCAATTTAGCCACTTGATCATTAGCATCTCTCAATAACTTTCTCTCATGGTCATTAAGAGGACCACTTTCAGATTTAATGTCTAGAATATCTATCACATCTAGTAGACAATTTTTTCTTTTTTATAAACACTACTTTGATTTTTTGCCCAACCTTTTAGAAAAATTCGAAGATGTCGAATCTTATTTTGCCATACTTCCATAGGACGGTTTCCATAAGATACCGCTGCCCACTCATGAGCCACCATATCTAAAAATCCTTCTTGTCTTATCCATGACAATTTAAAAGAGAAATTGTGTTTATTACCCTGGTGAGCTTGTTCACCGGAGTCAATAAGTAAAGGGATATGATCAGAGCCCGCCCTAGTCAAAGCCCGCACTGTTACTAAAGGGAATATTTGCTCCCATGATACAGTAGCAAGAATTCTATCAAGTTTTTCGAAAGTGGGTTCCTCTTTTCTATTATCCCATGTGAACTGTCTGCCCGAAAGAACTAATTCTCGTAGGTCCATACTTTCAATAATCATATTAAAAATAAAAATCCATCTAGCATTAAAGTTGTCGTTATTTTTTTTCCTCTTGCCTACGAATAATGTTGAAATCTCCACCCATCAGCATGGGTAAAGAATCATCCTCGAATATACGGACCAGCTCCGCTAAGAACTCACATATCTAGGCATCTTGAGCTGCTCCATATACTGCTACTAAATTCCATTCAAACTTATCAAATTTAGATGCTAAGTGAAACTTGACACATCTATCTCTAGAAATGACGTCCTTTATCTGCAATGTCTGCGAGTTAAAACCCACTAACATACTCCCTGACCTCTCGTGTGGAGGTAAGCAATACCACACATACTCGAGGCCACCAGATAGATTTTTTTAAAAGGTGCCGAGAAGTTGTCTTTTCCCATTTCTAGAATGGAAAAAAATTTCGAGTCTATTATCTCGTATTGTTGCATGAACAACAGTATGCTTAGCCGTGTCTCTAAAACCATCGCCGTTCCAAACACAACCCTTCATTTAGACTCTTTCTTTGATTTTAATCTTTAATTTAAAGATAGGAAGAGACAAATCCTCATGACCTTCTGAGCCTTGTTGCTCCTCTTCAATAAGATTAGTACATAATTCATTTGCCTTGTTCAAAGTGGTATTCTCACCCTTCTTAATTTTTTTCTCATTTTTCTTTAACATGATTAGAGCTTACAAGCACTCGATCCATATCAACCAACCCCCAATGTTCAATAACAACATATATTAAAAGTACATGACGTACTCACCAGAAAAAAGGAAAACACTCTAGAAATTACCACAATAATCAGAAACATCTGGCCATCAATTTATCTGATTAACCGATCGCAACCAATGAATCTTATAATAAATAAAGTTACAACAAATTACCCACCAATGCCATCCTATATGAGTATATGAGTATGACTCTGCTTCCTTTATTTGTCAAAACTCAAAACCCTACCGCAAAAAGCTGTTTTGACTTTCGATCTGCACATAGCCCTCCTCTTCGCTGTTGCGCAGCGCCGCCGTAAAACTCATCGGGTCATAATATGTTCGTCCGCACAATACCTAGATAGGTTCAAATCCTTCATCTGCGATTGTTCCAATTCTATATGCATGGAGGGACACATCGACAACCAAAAGAAAGCTAATTTATCATCTGTGCAGGATTTGTTTTTCGAGTTATGGGCCACCGACGCTCGCGACGGCCGGCCGTCATGAACTAGAATTGCTATCAAAGTATCTCTGCATTGTACACATATGCTTTATGACCCTGCATCATCGGGCCAGTGTTGCTGTTCCTCTGTGTCAAAGCTCATTCTCTCCAGGTTATTCTATCTTCTATCATATGGAATCGGCCGGAACTGACAGGTTATTATATCCAGGTGTGTGTAGGAGTGGCGGCAATGCGCATCATAAGATTGAGGATGAGACATGGTTCAGGGTATTCCATTCACTCTAGGGTCAAAGCTTGATGGAATACATGCATACACATATGAGCAAATAGAAATCGGCAGAGATAGAAGGTGCGTATTGATCACTTGATCAGAAAAATCACAAACACACACTCCTTGCAAATTTTAACTAATTTGAGCGTAGCTAGGTTGTTTAATTTTACTAATCTGGCTGCATAGATTTTAAGTAATATCAGACATACAAAAATTGTACGCCATACCTAAATTTGCAATGTTGCAATTGTGTAATTTTTTCGCAACTTGACTATATTTTATAATTGTAGATGAGATGGTTGGATAGTTATAAGAAAGATGAGATAGATGTAAGAATATGACTAATTAGTGACTTAGAAATAGAAAAACTACTACGCTGTTTGGTATATTCTACTCCCTGCTTTCCGACAATGTTGTCATGGATTTGTCTAGATTCACATGTATCTAGACACTAAAACACGTCTAGATATATACGAATTTAGAGAAATTTGTGAAATGTTTTTTAGAACAGAAAGAGTAGTGCCCCGCATCCTCCTGAGGCATTCATTACTGTTTTAGACACAGAAGAGTCAAATCTTTCACTTATTTACTGCCAAGTGCCGATTACTTAAAAATATGTGATGATGGGATATAAAAATCATATGTGTATATATCTCATGATGCTATTTAATTTTCATAACAAGCATTAGTCTCATCTATTGTACTCCCTCTCGCATATTTGTCTATTCATATGTATCTATACATTAAAATGTGTCTAGATACATGTGAATCTAGACAAATCTGCGATAACCTTTTCAAACAGAGGGAGTAGTGTAATAAAAGTATATACCGGGTTAACTAAAAAAGATAGACATACTAGAAAATTTAACAAAAAAGCAAAACATTTAACTATTCATTTGGTGGGCCGTCTGTTAATCAATGAACCACAATAAAGAGAAAAAACTCAGAGATGAGATTACCCACCTATGCCATTGTATAGTATGTATGTCCACATGTAATGATCTGAGCTAATCTATTTTCTTGCTTCTATATGTTCTCTCATGTGCGTCTGCAAACAAGAGGTGCTATTCGTCGCCAAGATCATGGTTCACGGGCTAGAAACGAGAGAGCGCTTGCTGTCCCCAAGATCATCAAATCATCGGATCTATCTGATGTCCCGCATATTGCATGCATGGACTCCAATTAATCCTCCATGGACACCGGCCGGGTCAGGCAAGAATAATTGTCTCATGCATCCGGCGTGTCCGGCTCTGGCAAGAAGAGTTTGCTCATGCATCATGTACGGTAGACATGTACGCACTGAAGTGGTACCACATGTACTTTTAGAGAAACACAACAAGATTAGGTTTGAGTTAATCCCAGAAAAATAGTTACTTTTTAGGTGAAAATGTCATGAAGCTGTGCCATGCTAATTAATTACATGTTTATCTTAAGAAATGTTAAGATGGATGCACTTATTTTATTTGCTTTATTTTGAAGGGAGTATACCTTACCAGTCTGAACCTGAAGTTTTTGAACATGATGTTTCTTGAGTTAGCACTTGTATTATTTCTGGGCCATTTTTTGTTCCTTTACTTCTCTATATAATTATTATTAGAACAAATGGCCAATATTATCATATCACCGGATATTCTGGAACAACCATCGGGATTTTGCATGTGAGGATATATACACATCAACACATTTTTAACTATTCCATATAATTATTATTTATCTGTTCGGTCAATATTATCATATCACTGGATATTGTGGAACACTAACAGGGAATTTTGTGTGTTAGGACCTATACACATCAAGGCATCAACACATTTTACCTTCCGCTAGAAGACCATAATTTCATAGCTAGATTGGAAAAAGCCATTCTTTAACTTAGTTCTTTTATTGGAGATCTTTTTCAAGTAACCTAGATAAAAAACTACCTCAGGTATAACTATGAAGATTTTCTACATTTGGTGATTTGGAGATAGCATATTCTTTGTTTATTGGTTGTACCAAGGTAGTCTTGACTAAGGATCATGTCTGAGCACATCTTCTTGAGCATTTGTGGAAGTTTATATTTATTTCATGTTGGTTTTAACCCAGATTCTCTCTATAATAGTTTTGACAAAACATATTCATGATCCATTCCTATTAGATTACAAGTTTTATTAAATAAAAGTATAATTCGAGGTAATATGTATATCGTTAAATTGTGTCGTATAATCAAGACCTTTATGCATCATTTTCTCCGCATGTGATTTTTTTTCAGTTTTTTAATGTGTGCTAACAAAGATTACAATGCTAATAAATTACAAGCAATCTTAAGAAAATATTAGATGGATGTACATATTTGCTTATTTATTTGAAGGAAAAATACCTAACTAGACTGAAGTTTTTAAACATGAGGTTGCTGAAGTTAGTGTATATTATTGTTGAGCTATTCTTTGTTCCTTTACTGGTTCATATAATAATTACTAGAACTTGCGACCATCACCAGTTATTTTCGAACACCCACGAGGAGTTTTGCATGTTAGACCTATAAACACAAACATATATTTACCGCTGCATATAGTTATTTTTAACCATTTTATGTAAACACCCAATTAAAGTTGCCTTTGTATCTAGATGAGATTGTGAATCCTCTATACTACAAAGGGCTCTTCACTTGTGTTAAATTTGATATGCATGCTCAAACGTACTTCATATATATTTTCATTTTCTGTCTGATCATCACATATTTTATATAAATATATAAAAAAATGATTGTATATGTTTTCATGTTTTCTCTTGAATTTACATTGAACTTATAAAGTTTCTAAGAATCCATAAAACTATGTTATACTATATTGTCATCAAGAATCGAGGATATTATGTTTGTTTTTAAGTTTGTTCAGAATAATCATGTGACAATTCTTAGATAAGAACATGCTTGGTGTCTTTTGGTGTTATATTAAGTTGGTTTGTGCCTACAAAATGGTTCTTAGAATGGGAAACGCTAAAACATGTTGACATCTTAATTATACTCGAAACAATGTATGGCCTCATGTGGTATTCACCATATCCACACAACAATTAAAAACTCTATACAATTTAAGCAAAAGAGATGCTCTATGGCTGAGTCTCTATCTACAAGACAAAAAAATTAAATATATAAAGAAGGCATGTGTGAAAACGAAACATGAACAACAATTCAAATACTATTTTCTAGAGCAATTTACAAAATATTATCAGTAATATTATATATTCGATTGATATTCATTTGAGTGAAATCATGGCACAAAAATTACCAGATGTGAATAAGGCGCAATATAATAAATTCAGCGCAACCATTAAAACATTGTATTATATAAGATTGGTAAGGATACATAACTAAAAATGTACAATAATTAAGAAAAATCCTTAAATTATTAAAATAATTTAAATGACTACAATAATTGCCTGATCTTTACATATAAGTATCTATCATCTTATATATTAGACTAATATTATTTTTAGTGAAATTAAGGAACAAAATAATTTGGTGTAAACACGAATGTGAGTATAACCATCATTTGTGAACATTGGAACCGTATACCAATACAAGATCAGTTAAAATAGAGAACTAACAAATCGACACAATGATTTAGAATGATTCCTAAAATTCCGTAACAAGTTAAATGTTTACAAAATTACATAGGCTAGGCATGCTTAAGAGTCGTGAAAAGATTATTTAAAAAATATAGTCAGAGTACTTTATTTATGATTTATCTATATTGAATGCTCATGTATTCCTTTGATGATTTTGAGGAAATATTGTAATAATATTCGTAATATCAAAATCATAAAATACCAATAAGTTGTTTCCATTAAATTTGTACATACCCTAATTTTTATGAGTATTTTAATAATAAATCAAGATGCATTTTATAGGATTCTTTAGGAATAATAGGATAAAGGTTATAATTATTTTTACTAACAGTAACGATTAAAATTATAAAGTAGGTTTGACTTTTTGTGGTCCCCAATTCAAGGCAAATATTTTCTTGCCCATGGACATGTGCATATATTAGTGAAGAGAGTTAAAACAATGATTAAACAACTATCAATATGTATTATATTACTAAATATAATATATAAAGAAAAAATTATTAAATGGATCTCAAGTATAAAATATAATGGATGTATTAAAAATGATTGCCTGCGCATATGCGCGGGCCACTTTGCTAGTTAAAATAAAAGGACCATTTAGTTAGTCTCTTAAATTTATTCCTTTCAAAAGTTTTTCAAAAAATATTAAAATTGCCAGCCAAACAGAAAGGCAAGGAATTCTTTCCTAGAATATGTACTAAATCCACTAAAAAATATCCTTTATCCTTATAGTGTGCAGCTCCATAAACATTCACCAGATTCCACTTGAACCCAATGTCCTTATTCATGACAAAGAGAAAAGGTGTATGTGTAGTGCTGACTTGTGCCTATAATGATCCTTATGGCTACGACATCTCTGAAGTTAGGGCGACGGGGGAACAACTGCTGCGAGGCGGCGGGAAAAACTTGGGATTTTGCCTTAAACCATGGAGAGGATTTGTCGTTGAATTGCGCCTACCTTGTTCGCTTTTCGTGAAATGTGAAGACATGATGAACTGTTTTTATTCGCCCTTTGTTGAGACATGTTTCAGTATGATGTTATTTGCTGATGACCATGAAGACGCTTGTGCTTTGATAATATAGAAGCATTGTGCATTTAATGTTGTAGTAGTGTATTATAATACCGTTTCTCGTCTTATGATGCCATAGAAGTTAGTCATTCCTTTTTTTTCTATGATTCTACTAGAAATCAAGCAGTAGAACTTTCTTAACCATGACTAGAAGGATATCTTGAGTGCAAACTACTATGGGTGTAGAGTCTGGACTAAAACTTATGTCAGATTTTTCAACTAGAGGCTAGGATAATGTTGGTGTCTTATCGCATGCTGTGACCAAAAACAAAGTCTCAGACAAGGAAGTGTTCATATATGACTCCCATGTTTTTAGCTGTGGATAAAAAATATATGCTCCAAAACTGTGCGTGTAGAAGATGTTAAACCTATGAATCTCCTTATGTTGCCCATGCTTACTATTGGGGGTAGATACACAACCCCGCTGCTTGCAATAAACTCTGAGGATATCTTTAATCAATAAATATGCAACGGAAATAAAACAATAAGCACATGCACAAGTGACACAAGGATTTACGTGAAAAAAACCCTCCTCAAGGTGAGGAGGAAAAAACCACGGGTGTGAACCAACCGGTCCATGCAAGCTTCACTATGAGCAACCTTGGTACATAGTATTCTCTAGAACATCTAGAGATGTACAACACACTCAGCATGTTGCCAACCGGCAACAACAACCACCTGAAAAAAGATTGTACTTAAACTCATAGCATATGATAAATCGGGATGAGAACAAACTCATAGCATATGATAAATTAAACTCATAAAATATTCTTTACCAGGATTAGCCATGTATCTACTTATCAAACTCATAGCTTATGATAAATCAGGACTAGAATAAACCATGGCATACATAAAAAACCAACAACACTAGACTATGACACCTTTAACATGTACTTAAACTCTTCATTAGTAGTAGGACATTGCGAAACTGACAGTTTAAAATGAGGAGCAATAGGAGTACCAACTGACTTGGCACCATCCATATTAAACCGATGAAGAACTTTCTTAATGTAACTTTGCTGACTAAGAAATAACAAACCAACTTTTCTATCTCGGGTAATCTCCATACCTAAGATATTCTTATAAACACCAAGATCCTTCATCTCAAACTCACTACTTAGGTGTGTCTTCAAAATAGTGATTTATTCATACACTTGGTAGCAATTAACATATCATCAACATATAACAGCAAGTATATATGTGATCCATAAACAAACTTAATGTAAACACAACTATCATATTGAGACCTCCATGTGAGATCATAAACGAATCAAACCTTTTATACCACTTCTTTTGGATATTGCTTTAAGCCATAAAGAGACTTCTTTAACTTGCACACAAAATCCTCTTTACCAGGCACTATGAACCCTTTTGGTTGGTCCATGTATATTTCCTCCTCAAACTCTCCATGCAGAAAACAGTATTGACATCTAACTGCTCAAGCTCAAGGTCACGCATAGCCACAATACTAAAGTGAGAATGGAACTATGCTTTTCAACTAGAGAGAACACATCATTGTAATTAATACTTGGAATTTGGCTAAACCCTTTTGCTAGTAACCTTGACTTATACCTTGAAGGCTCTTTAGGAGATAAACCTTCCTTTCTCGAAGATCCATTTGCAGCGGACCGCCTTTTTTGTTTAAGCAAGCGCACAACATCCCATGTGTCATTTTCCTCAAGCGATTGCATCTTTTCTTGCATAGTAGAAACCCACTTCCCGCGGTCAACGGATGCAATGGCTTCATTACATGTAGTAGGTTCAGAACCATTCTCCACCTGTTTAGTAGAACTCAAAGCATAATGAACAAGATTACACTCTTCAATTAAACAAGGATGAGGACCTCTGTCATGCCTTGGTGTATTAGCAGCAATGGACTCGTGTGGTTGCTGCAAAACAGTAGGTGAGTACTAAACAACAAAATAATCAATGTTTTCCTCATGTGTATCTTCAACAACAACATCATTATCAACAGTTTCAACAATTTTATGTAGGTGATCCACCTGCACACTAACTCCCTCCTCTCCAATAGCAACAGGAGAGGGATCTGAAGGCAAGTTGTCATGATACATAATCTCAATAGAACCTTTTGAGTTCCAGGATTCCATAATTTATATGCTTTAACTCTTGAACCATAACCAAGAAATATGCAAACAGCTGTAGGCTCTAACTTTCCATTATCAACATGAGCATATGCAGTGCAACCAAAACTCTCAATTGTGCATAATCAGCAGGTGAACCTGGCCATACCTCAATGGGAGTTTTCTTCTCAAGTGGAATAGAAGGTGACCTGTTGATGAAGTAGCACACTGTGTTGGCTGCTTTAGCCTAGAAACACGTACCCATACCTGCATTGGATAGCATACAACGATCCCTCGAGATGATGGTTCTGTTCATACACTCAGCCACGTTGTTCTGCTGAGGAGTATAGGAGATGGTGTGGTGCCTGATCATACCATCGTTACTACAAAACTCCTCAAACTCATTAGAACAGAAATCCATTCCATTATCAGTACATAGTAATTTTACCTTCCTTTCAGTTTTCTTTTTCACCATAACTGTCCACCTCTTAAAAGCATCAAAAATATTAGATTTATGTTTCAGAAAATTTGGCCACACTTTTCTTGAGTAGTCATCAATAATAGTAAGCATATAATTAGCACCACCAATAGAAGTCTTATGGGAAGGTCCACATACATCAGTATCCACATAATCTAATATGCCTTTGTTGGTATGAACGGAAACATTGAATTTAACTATTTTATGCTTACCAAAAATGAAGTGCTCACATAACTCAAACTTACTCAAGTTGCAACCATCGATCAACTCTCTCTTTACCAATTCTGCCATGTCATGTTCACTCATATGCCCAAGACGCATATGCCATAGATTAGTTTTTCCACAATCATCAGAATCATTAGAAGTAACGACAACAATAATACCGGAAAAAGTGCTACCTCTAAGAACATATATTTTAGCAGAATTCATATCACCTATCATGTGAATAAGAGAACCTTTTGATACCTTCAGATGTCTACGTCCACCGACATACTTGTACCCATCAACATCCATGGTACTTAGTGAGATCAGATTTCTGGCCATGCTTGGTATGTGCTTCACCTCAGTCAACATGCATGTCACTCCATCATGTGTCCTAATCTTAATATATCCAATGCCAACAATATGGCATGGGCTGTCATTCCCCCCACACATAAAATTTCTAGTTTGCACACACTCATATGAACTGAACCAATCTTTGTTACATCAAATATGAAACGAACATGCAGTATCATGTATCCATTCATCATCACGAGAAGCACAAGCAGCAAAAACGTCTAAAAATTCACCATTTGAACTCTCACCAGAAACAACAACAGTCTTACCAGTACCTTCAGACTTATCTTTCAGTTGGTAAGTTCCGTTTCTTTTCTCCTTGTTTCACAGCTTCCAACAATCATCAATAACGTGATTAGTTTTTTTACAATACATGTAGAACCTGTCCTTTCCTTTGGACTTTGAACAACCTCTACCATCCTTGATCCTATCTCTGTTGTCGTAGTTGTTATTCCTCTGCTCGGTCCTACCAAGAACCTGCAGAGCTTTAGCCTTGGATGATGACCCACCTGTCTGCACCATAGTTTTCATCTTCTCCCTCTGTTTGAGGGTCTCATGTACTTCAGAAAGGGTTAGTTCATCACGGCTCAACAATATTGTATCATGAAAATTTGTATAGGAACTAGGCAGCGAGCATAAGAGTAAAATACCTAGATCCTCATTATCATATTTTACTTCCATAGACTGCAAGTCTGAAGCAATCTCTTTAAAAACTGGTAAGTGGTTCATTACCGATCCACCTTCTTGCATCATATGTGAGAATAACTTCATTTTCACATGCATCTTACTGGTTAGATCTTTTGACACGCAGATAGTTTCCAGTTTCTCCCACAGGGCTGCTGCAGATTTCTCCGCCAGCACTTCCTGTAAAATATTATTGAATAGATGAAGTTGAATCAAAGACAAAGTCTTACGGTCCTTCCGCTTTTCTTCGTCGGACTACCCCTTCGCATCCTTTCAAATCCTTCCAGCGCTTCATTCAGATCAGAAGTTTGGGTAAGAATCGCCCGCATCTTCACCTGCCACAAGGAGAATCTTGTGGTATAGTCCAGTTGTGGTAGCTCAAATTTTAATAATGACATATTGCAAACCCTAGATTGGAACCTGGTACTCTGATACCATTTGTTATAAACATGACAAGCAAATAACAAAGAACGAAAATGAAATCACAACAAGGGGATACAGATTTAATGTGGAAAACCCTCTACAATAAAGAGAGGATAACACCACGGACGGTAACCAGCGAAACTTCACTATAACAGAGAGTGTTTACACAACACTGGGGATTTCTCAGATGCGGCTTATCCTAGCTGGCAGCTTACAAGAGGTACATATAGCGGTGGAAACCTAGATCTTCAACGATCCGTACCTCGGGGGGGGGGGGGGGGTATCGCCCCCACTATTGGGCATGGTATGGGATAGATTCAGACTCCGCTACCCTTTGGCCCAAGCCTCCGGCGACGGATTTTGCTCCGCTCGCCAGAAGTTAGCCTCCTTAATGAATTTGGATCATACTTTAACAACTACAAGTGCAATGCCAACTCTCACAACATCTTCACCAACATCACTCTGTGCACTTCAAAGTTTTGGAAAGGATTTATGTTTAAAGCTAGATAACATGTCGGCCATGAGAAAGTCGTTGTCCTGAAAAGCTGTTGTGAGTAGCGAAACCATTTGGCAAACTAGCTGTAAGTTGTCAGTTATCGGTTGTCGAAAGTATGTAATACCCCTGGGTGCAAAGTCTGTTTATGTACCGATTTAATTATAATAACATGACCTAGTCATATTTCACTGGCTTTTAGCATACTGTACACACATATCGACAAATGCCATGTTTTTCTATCGTCAAGTGCAAAATATTTTAGCTATCCGCTCTTTCCACATTGATAGCCTTAGAGTGGCATAGAGAAGTAGAAGACCTAATTAGAGGACATAGAATAGAAATATTTTTTCGATAAAGGACATATAATAGAAATAATGATAGCTAGTTCTTTGAAAGTGTGAAGAAAGCCGAGGATATGGTTGGACGTAGGGTCTCTGAATCAATCAAGAAAGCTTGAACTAGGGTCATTTAAATCAATCAAGAAAGATTGAACCGAGAAGGAACATGATCTACCAAGAAGCTTTTCTAGTAGTTATAAGTAAATCAAGAAAGAATGATAGCTTTTCTTTCAAAAAGGGGAAAAGCCCTATCCCCGCATCGATAGATGTACAAAGCCTTTTATTGAAACTTAAACATCTAGACTTATTACAAGAAAATAGCTACTTCTTTGAAAGTGGTCAATAGATCATGTGCGATGTCTTTCTACGGAATTGGAAGTAGAGTGATGTCATTGGCCAAAATCACTCGCAAGTTTTAGAACAAGAAAATAGACCAGGGCTACACAGGCACTAAGACAATCATCAATGGTAGAGGTTATGTTAATATTGGTGGGTCCCACCCTAATGTAGCACTAAGACAATCATCAATGGTAAAGGTTATGTTAATATTGGTGGGTCCCACCCTAATTGTTTTCCACAGCCCGACTGAGCCATCCTGACTAACGTAATGTCCACATGCCCGATCATGGCCACCCACTTCTTCTCGGTGGATGGAGATTTCCGTCTCGACAGTGGCAACCCGTTCATTCTCGGCAGCGATGGAGCCTTTGTTCTGCGGAAAATGTGGGGAGTGGCATTTGAAACCCTATTCATGTTCCCCACTTTGTCGATTTTAGATATGGACATAGCATTTGAAACCTAGATTACTGGGGGTGGGTGGGCTGAATGAGATGGAGCCGCTGGAGACAACTTCGAATCGGTAATTTCCGCATCTCTCCAGCTTATTTTGAACCCTATTTGGGCCTCGTCCATTCTTCTACCTCACACTACCCACCATTAACAAACAGGAGGGATGTTGCTGCGAGGACCTTCGAATTCACGGTACGATTCTTTCCATGTAAGGCGAAGCTAGTTGATGGCAGCGTGTGAGACATTGAGAGAGTCACAATTGTGAAATGGGAGATTGAGTTTGCAGAGATCGATTCACAAGACCTACTGATATGGGTATACCCTATAGGTACTCGAGTTCGGTATATACGGTCCAGATACGGCGGAAGCCCACGGTGTTACCAAGGCCCAAATGGAGAATTCGAGTGGCCCACGGACTCTTGATTGCTTGCGAGACAAGAAGAAACTTAAGATAGAAAGTTTAAAGGGAAAACCCTAATCTGTAACCGACTCGACCTGCCACCCGAGACCTAGCCTATCTATATAAAGGCTAGGAGGAGGCAGCGAGGAGGACACACGCAACCGTAGTTTCCACAACTCTCGCCAGATTGCATCTGCGCACCCCTGTAATCTTCGATTCCTTCGTTAATGCCAAGAGCAGACAAGCAGGAGTAGGGACCTCTACGAGGCCTGAACCTGGGTAAAACTTGCGTCCCTGTGTGCTTGTTTGCTAGCCGACTGATGCCTCCAGTGCTCCCTCCTTCTCCAAAACCCAAGTCCATAACAATGGGCATTGACGAGTTAAACCCTCGTCAATTGGCACCGTCTGTGGGAATTGGGAGTGCTAATGTCGCGGCTTCTTCGGCCCCATCAACCGCGATCTACAACTCCGCAACAGTGGAGATTCGCAAACTCTTCGGCGCGTTCGACTTCACCGTCCACACGTCTGCCATTCGTCCGGCTTTCGAGTCCGTGGGCGATGGAATCAGTCTGGTGATTGGGAGCTTCCGCTTCCAGGTTGGTCAGATGGGCACGCTTCGTATGCCTGACCAACCGACGGCACCTGCGATTGCTCCAACATCGTGGTTCCCGCCACCAATCGGCACCCTCGGCGAGCTCAATGCCTCAACAATAGCTGGGAGCACGAACAGTGACAACAGTCGCGGATCCGATCTGGGTGACCTGGCCACTAAAGACGGAGCCTACGGCTCCGGATCTAAAAGTTGCGGGAGCAACAGCTTCCCCAACCACTTCATGTGCGCAGTCATCAACGCAGGCGACACTACCGCGAATCACGAAAACGTTGGCCCCGGATCTGGCACCGGACCGCCCAACGGCACTGGACCATCCAACGGCAGCACGCCCAATGCCGGCCCCACCAACGGTGGCAACGGCGCACCCATCAACAATGGAGCGGCGGGAGAACCGCCTACCATAGTGAATGAGCACACGGGAGAGCGCGTGGTGATCAAGCTCAACGACAATGAATGGGCCTGCTGCCGAGAAGCTTTGCGAGGAAATCCTCTGCCCCACAATTCCCCGCAAGACATGCTGATGGGCTACCATTGGCTACTGAAAGAGGAGTACAGACACCAGCTACATGCAATCACGCAACTCGAAGCGCGTAAAAAGGCGGTGGACGAATCAAGCCTTCGGCGAGCCGGGCTCTCCTCCCATGGAGGATCCTCCTCCAAAGGGAATGAGTACCTGGCCAACAAGATAAGATCTCAACTGGCTCACCTCACCGAGGAGGAGCGCGTGGAGGTCGTGAAAGTCCTCGACTTCGGCTCCATGACGGTGGATACACGGGGCAACATGATCCCAAAGACGCCGCAAGCCGCGGTAATGGCGGCCACCATGTACCTACTCAACAACCAGCCGCCAGCTAGAGATCCACAAGCTGCCATGCACCAATCTACGATCGCATGCTTGGGGCTAGTCGAGGCAGCTCTCGAAAAGAACCTGCACCGGAGCCAAAGAAAAGCAAGGCTCTGGCAAAACACTACTCCTCGCCTTCGTCCAGCGATGATAGCCACGACCTATCCCGGCATCGCCGCTCACGGCGGCACGATCGCGACTACGATGCGCGCGATGACCTCACGCAGCACAAAATCGATAAATCAAGGGCAAGACATGCTCGTTCGACTGACTCAGAAGAGGACGAGACTGAACTCTGCAGCACCAGATGCTTCAGTAGGGCCATCAGGCAGAAGCGAATGCCTAAGGGGTTCAAACTCCCATCGGAGAACCCAAAATTTGATGGTCTACAGGACCCAAAAATCTGAGACCACATCTCCTCCATCAGACTACATGGCGGGAGTTGAAGCACAACCATGCAATGCCTGCAGCTACAGCTGCAGGACGCCGCTCGCGCATGGCTCAACAATTTCCCGCACGGATCCATTCATAGCTGCGAAGAGCTGGTCTACAGCTTCGTACGCAATTTCAAGGGCACCTACAAAAGGCCCGCATCAATCGAAGAGTTGAGAAGCTGCCAACAAAGGTCGGGCGAATCGCTACGCTCGTACATCCAGAGGTGGTCCATCATCAAGAACTCCACAGAAAACATTGATACATTGTAAATGTATCTATAATTTTTGATGTTACATGCTTAGTTTTATCTACTTTCTTATGTTTTGTCCATACTTTGGAGTACTTTTCATATGATTTCTTGGACTAACCTATTAAGAAGAGCCACCATGCCAGTTGCCTGTTTTCTGCTGTTTTTCGTTCCAGGAAACTCAGAAAATGAATATTCTCGGAATTGGACGGGACAAAATCCAAAGTTCCTATTTTACCAGAAGACTCACGGAGCCAGAAGACGAGACGGAGGGGGGGCCACAGGGTGGACACACCACCCCTTGGCGCGGGCCAACCTAGGCTGCGCCAGGGCATGGTGTGGGCCCCCTGGCCGGCCACCGACCTTGCCTCCTTTGCCTATATATTCCCCCCGAGGCAAAAACCCTAAATAGTCAATCAGAAATCCACAAAAAGTTCTGCAGTGCCGCCGCCACCGAAGGGGAGATTCGGGGGACAAAAAGTCTCTGTTCTGGCACCCTGCCGGGACGGGGAAGTGCCCCCGGAGCCATCTCCATCGATCTCCACCGCCATCTCCATCACCATTGCTGATTCCCATGATGATGAGGGAGTAGTTCTCTCTCGAGGCTAAGGGTTCTACCGATAGCTATGTGTTCATCTCTCTCTCTATGCATGATCATATTGTGATCATGAGCTTGTAATCTATAGATCTACCATGCTACTCAAGTGCTTTAATAGATCTCTGCTCTCCCCGTGTGTGTGAAAGTGACAGCGTGCACACCATGGTGGCACTTAGGCTAGAGATTACAAATACTTGTTATGAGTTATAATTGGAGTTGGATGTCTTTATGAAATTGTGGTGTTTGTTGGAACCATCTAGTGCTCAAGGTGACAGTGTGGGGTTATCTAGATGGGAAAGACTTACTTTGAGGTGTGTTGTTATAGCCCTACCATGGATAAGAGTGTCCAACCGGAGAGTAGTTAAGAGTAGTATCATGAAGATAATATATTTATATGAGTGTGTTCACTAGTAAAAGTATGATCCCTAGGCCTTGTTTCTAAGCATTGATACACCGTTTGCAATTAGATCTGTTACATGTTTGCTTGCTTCCATCTTTATTTCAGTTTGCCTTTAGTCTCTTCCACGCCATCAAGCTATTTTTTATCATCGTTACCACTTGTATTTCACTATCTCTTCGCCGAACTAGTGCACCTATACACCTGACAAGTGTATTGGGTGTGTTGGGGACACAAGAGACTTCTTGTATCTTGATTGCAGGGTTGCTTGAGAGGGGATACCTTTGACCACTTCCTCCCTGAGTTTGATAAACCTTGGGTGATACACTTAAGGGAAAACTTGCTGCTGTTCTACAAACCTCTTTACTTGGAGGCTCAACAACTGTCTACAAGAATAGAAGTGTGTAGACATCAAGCTATTTTCTGGCGCTGTTGCCGTGGAGGTAAGGTAAAAGGTATTCACACCAGAGGATTAAAAAAGAAGAACCTCCCACGGCAAACGCCTATTTTCTGACGCCGTTGCCGGGGAGGTAAGGTAAAAGGTACTCACATCCTCCGGTGTGAGTGCTCGAAGTTATTTCCTTTAGATTCTGCAATTTTGTCTTTTTGTTTCTTGTTTTTATTTTCACTAGTTAGGCTTAATGGAAAACAACAACAAAATTAGAGAGCTTTATAGTATTTATCTTGAGTTAGGACATGAAGTGTTTGAAGAGAAAATTAAAAAAACCTATGGAACTTTATTTGCATGCTAATAGCAATGTTGTTAGTATGAAATCTTTGGACACCATTATTTCTAATGCTATGGAAAAGTCTAAGCTTGGGGAAGCTAGTTTTTATGAAAATGATCTTTTTAATTCCCCAGCTTTGGAGGATAGCTATTCTATTGCTTATGATGATACCAGACCTCCAATATATAATGATTACAATAATGAATATGATATTTTCAGTCCACCTACTATTGAGGACAAAATTAATTATGATTACAAATGCCTCCTATATTTGATGATTTGGTGATGAGAATAATAAAGATAGCTATTTTGTTGAATTTTCTCCCACTACAATTAATAAGAATGACTATGCTTATGTAGAGAGTAATAATTATTATATGCATGTGGCTCATGATAAGAATGTTTTATGTGATAGTTATATTATTAGTTTTATTCATGATGCTACTGAAAGTTATTATGAGAGAGGGAAACATGGTCTTATGTATCTCAACATTATTAAGTTTCCCCTCTTTATGTTGAAAGCCTCGAAGTTGCACTTGTTTTGCTTTACTATGCTTGTTGCTTTGTGCTTTCATGACTTGTTTCTTTACAAGATTCCTATGAATAGGAAGTGGGTTAGACTTAAATGTGCTTTGAATTTGCTTCTTGATGCTCTCTTTTACTTCAATTCATGTTTCTTATGTGAGCATCTTCTCAAACTATCAAGCCTAACTTAAAGGCGTTAAAGAAAAATACTTATTCGGAGATAACCCAAAAGTTTTAGATGAGTCTTGGAAGGTATTACTTCAACTGCTCCTTATCCTTTTTATTTGCTTTTTGTGCCGAGAGTAACCTCTAATGAGAGAAGTAATGATTGAGAAAGTTGCTGTCCCGAAATACATTTCTGTGCTTCACCGTAAAAATTCATGTAAAATCTCTGAACGTCCTTTTGAGGCGTGAATTTTTGTGCTTCTGCCCCAGGTTGTTATCTAACTTTTGTTAGTTCAGCACGTTTTGATTTGAGCAACATAAGGTGTTCGAAAAAATTCGTCTGTACCTGCTGGTCTGTTTTGACAGATTTCTGCCATTTTCTGCATTTGCTTCTTGTTGGTTCCTCTTTGAGTTCTTTTGGGGAATTGAGCTTTTTGAGGGAAGTGCTACAGTAGATAATGTTCTAATGGAAGTTTATTTGGTGTTAAAACTGAACCTTAAGACTTATTTATCTTGAGTGCACTAATGTTGCTAATGAGATTGTGTGAAGTTTTGTATGAAGGAAAAATTTCAGGTGTATGGAAGGAATGGGTAATGAGATGAAGGATGGACTAAATCTCAAGCTTGGGGATGCCACGCGTGCCACCCTAAGAAATATCCAAGAAGTACAAGCGTCAAAGCTTGGGGATGCCCAAGGCATTCCCTTCTTCATCAATAAAAATCCCAGGTTTCTTCCAAACGCTTCATTTTTATTGTTTCATGCACAATTGTGTTGTTCTTGGAGCGTCTTTTTTTTGTTTTCGTTTTGGTTTTTTGTTTGCTTTGGTTTTCTTAGTTTTCTGAATAAATTGGTTGGACCCCCTCTTTCATACATTGGTTTGCAAATAGGTTGGTTTGGATTGGAAAAGAGCAGGAAAGTTCATGCTTAAGTGGTAAAGAGAGCTTGTTTTTGACTGTGGCCTATGCTTTGTCATGCCATGCTTGATATTGTTTTGGCTTTATGCTTAGTATTATTTGCTGTAGCATGACTTGTTATAAACAATTGAGATTGCTTAATGTGCCTTGGATGAATCATGCGGTGTTTTAGCATATTAAACCATAGTATTGTGGTATTCTCCTTTGATGCTTTATTTGGGTTGACTTGGCACATGATCACACCATGTTATGACTATCCCAAGTCACTATAAGCCTTTATGATCCTTTAGTTTTCAACTTGTATGATCACTTTATGCTTTGACCAATGATGTTTTGTCGCTCTGCATGATTATGGCCATTATTGCTCTCTTAGTTTGTCGCTCCCAGTCTTTTGCTAGTCTCCACAACCAAGTATGAGTTCCACTCATGCATCCAACTCCCTAAACCAAGTTATTCCAAAGAGTCCACCATACCTACCTACTAGCTTATGCTATTCCAAGTATATTCATGCTTTTGTTTACCTTCCAAATTAAACTTGTTATGAGAAAACTAGTGATTAAAGCTCTCACGAACTTGATGGCACACTTTAATTTACTTTCCCTTAATAAACTTGAACCATTGTGTCGTCTATGTTGTATATGCTTGCACTTATTTGTTGGGAATTAGCAGAACCATGCTTTCATGGGGAACGCTTTCAACATTGCACTTGGTACTTGTACCTAGTTGATATCATGCTCTTTTGTATATGGATGCCATCGGTGTGAAATGAAAGGGGAGCTTGTAAGTCCATGGAGTTATGTATATGTGTTAGGGAAATGCTTGGGCCGCTGGTCTAATCCATGCTGACATGGTGGAAACCTGCAGCGTAACCATAATGAGCTGTCTATGAAGCATTCTTCTTATAAAAAAGAGTCCTATATTGAGAAAAAAAAGAAAAATAAAAAAAGATATATTATGAAAAGAGGAAAGAGAGAAAAAAGCACCATATTCCCATGGTAAATAAGAAGATTGCTGAGATGCTCGTTGTCTGCTTGCCTTGTCATTTTGATATGGGGATTCTTCCGTACCATCGGGCAAGGGTACCCACATGTTCTCTATGATACACATGTACTTACGATGACAAGAACTTACCGGTGACTAAACTTGAGTAGCATGAGGAGCGGCCCTCGTATTCAAGGGACATGAGATTTCTAACTTATACTTCGTCAAGTATGTACACCATAGTTTGTTCACTTTAACCTTAATCACTTCAAGATGCTTATGATAGGGGCAATGAGAGCTGAAAGCTATAAGTACCATAATTTTTGGAAGCTCTTTATGAAACTTGAATCTCTGCTTCCTTCTATGAAGGCCTTTCTTCCACCATTATATTGAGTCTTCACCTTCTACCTTTATGCACCTACTTTGAGAGCATAGTGGCCATTCTTAGTTCTATGTGCATTGTCCCAAGATTAGTTGATTGATGCATAACTTGATATTGCTTGTTTTAAAATTTTGTATCTAGTCACTCTTATGAACTTTGAAGGTGTCCTATGCATTTATATTTGCTACTCTATGAGGGACAAGCTGAATACTATTATGCTATGTTTTCTTTATGTGAAACAAACAAACGTCTTGCAAAGCATTGTTATTCATGAATCTTTTGTTTGTGCCTTTTCATGTTGCATCATAGTTTCTTTGTCTTATTGCTAGAGCTTTGTCTTTCATGTTATGATTGAAGTACTATGATCCCAGCTTTGAATGTTTTACAAATACTTTGATCAAGTCTTTGATGGTGCATGTCACCTCAAAAATTATTCTTTCTTTTTATCACTTACCTACTTGAGGACGAGCATGAGTTAAGCTTGGGGATGTTGATACATTGTAAATGTATCTATAATTTTTGATGTTCCATGCTTGGTTTTATCTACTTTCTTATGTTTTGTCCACACTTTGGAGTACTTTTCATATGATTTCTTGGACTAACCTATTAACAAGAGCCACAGTGCGGTTGCTGTTTTTCGCTGTTTTTGGTTCCAGGAAAGTCAGAAAATGAATATTCTCGGAATTGGACGGGACAAAAGCCAAAGTTCCTATTTTACCGGAAGACTCACGGAGCCAGAAGACGAGACGGAGGGGGGCCGCAGGGTGGCCACACCACCCCTTGGAGGGGGCCAGCCTAGGCCACGCCAGGGCATGGTGTGGGCCCCCTGGCCGGCCACCGGCCTTGCCTCCTTCGCCTATATATTCCCCCTGAGGCAAAAACCCTAAATAGTCAATCAGAAATCCATGAAAAGTTCTGGAGCGCCGCCGCCACCGAAGGGGAGATTCGAGACGAACTCTCTCTGCTCGCACTCGCCAGACGGGAAGTGCCCTGAGCCATCTCCATCGATCTCCACCGCCATCTCCATCACCATTGCTGATTCCCATGATGATGAGGGAGTAGTTCTCTCTCGAGGCTAAGGGTTCTACCGGTAGCTATGTGTTCATCTCTCTCTCTATGCATGATCATATTGTGATCATGAGCTTGTAATCTATAGATCTACCTTGCTACTCAAGTGCTTTAATAGATCTCTGCTCTCCCCGTGTGTGTGAAAGTGACAGCGTGCACACCATGGTGGCACTTAGGCTAGAGATTACAAATACTTGTTATGAGTTATAATTGGAGTTGGATGTCTTTATAAAATTGTGGTGTTTGTTGGAACCATCTAGTGCTCAAGGTGACAGTGTGGGGTTATCTAGATGGGAAAGACTTACTTTGAGGTGTGCTGTTATAGCCCTACCATGGATTAGAGTGTCCAACCGGAGAGTAGTTAAGAGTAGTATCATGAAGATAATATATTTATATGAGAGTGTTCACTAGTGAAAGTATGATCCCTAGGCCTTGTTTCTAAGCATTGATACACCGTTTGCAATTAGATATGTTACATGTTTGCTTTCTTCCATCTTTATTTCAGTTTGCCTTTAGTCTCTTCCACGCCATCAAGCTATTTTCTATCATCGTTACCACTTGTATTTCACTATCTCTTCGCCGAACTAGTGCACCTATACACCTGACAAGTGTATTGGGTGTGTTGGGGACACAAGAGACTTCTTGTATCTTGATTGCAGGGTTGCTTGAGAGGGGATACCTTTGACCACTTCCTCCCTGAGTTCGATAAACCTTGGGTGATCCACTTAAGGGAAAACTTGCTGTTGTTCTACAAACCTCTGCACTTGGAGGCCCAACAACTGTCTACAAGAATAGAAGGATGTAGACATCAAACATCTCGGAGGACCACGCAATCGACGCGTTCAATGGCAGTGTTCGCCGTATAGAGCTCAGGGAAGAGCTGGGCCGCTCGAAGCCCAAAACGATCGACCACCTAATGGAAATCGCGAATCGGTGGGCTGACGGAGAAGACTCGGTGAAGAACCACACATACTCTGACGACGACGACCTTGGGCGCAGATGCAATCACCTAAGCAAACGTCGAATGCATGTCTAAGATGACCGCGACGAAGTCAACATGGTCGCAGCCGGCTACACTGACAAACGCGACGACAACCGCAACAGCGGAAAAACCACGCAGGTGTGGCAACGCCGCACTCACGAAGAGGCACCCACAACATCTATCGAGGACAAACTGTCCGAGTCCTGCAACGTGCACTTCTACATCGACAAGCATGATGGAAAGAAGAAATCCAGCCACCTTCTCAAGGAATGCCATGAGTTCCTCAAACTCCATGAAGGCTTGGCCCGGATGAATCGCGACGCAGTCAACAGGTGCTATGGAGCCGCCCCAGGCGCGCTGTGGCACATGGAGCTCCTCCACCACCGCCTGAACCACCACCGCCCACGGCCACACCGGTACAACATCATGGAGGCAAACCATACCCACGAGCCGTGGGCAACATGGGGATGCTCCAAAAGGGGCGTCCCTCAAATCGAGTGCAGAAGGCCATAACTCGCCAAGTCAACTTGGCGAGAAACTCTCCACATTCCACCACTGAGTACCTTAGTGGAAGTGACTCCTGCATCACCTTCGACAGGCGTGACCACCCGCGCCAAGTTCCTCGACCAAGCCACTGTCCCCTCGTACTCGAGGCGCAGATTGGGGGTTTCGACATGAGTCGCGTCTTCATGGATGGCGGCAGCGGCATTAACCTCATGTTCGCGAGTACCTTGCGGGCGATGAGGATCCCTCTGACGTGTCTGGAAGTTTTAGACACGATGTTCCACGGCATCGTCCCAGGGAAAGGCATATATCCCCTGGGCAAAATCAACCTCGACGTCATCTTCGGCACGCTGCAAAACTTTCGGCGAGAGCGCATCGACTTTGAGATCGTCGATTGGCCTTCACAATATCACTGCATCCTCGGACGTGTCGCGTTCACGAGGTTCATGGCAGTACCACACTACGCCTACCTGCAGATGAAAATGCCAGGTCCAAACGGCATCATTACAATCAACAGCAACTTCGAGAGGTCCGACAGCTGCGATAGGGAATTCAACAGAATCTCCTAGTCCTTCGGCATGCAGGAGGAACTCGCAAGATTAAAGGAGTCGACAGACAACAGTTTGCCTCCCCTGAGCAGGCCAAGTTCACCTGACCTGTCCTTCGACTCATCGGTGCACACGAAGAAAGTCCAGGTCCACCCAACAGACCCGACCAAGACGGCCCTTATCGCCAACAACTTGAGTTCCGCATAGGAACTTGCGCTCGTCGAATTCCTCCGTGAGCACTGGGAGATCTTCGCCTGGTGGCCAGCGGACATGCCAGGAGTCCCCAGGGAATTCGCCGAGCACTCACTCAACGTAAATCCAGACACAAGGCCAGTCAAGCAGACAATTCAGCGACTATCTGAACCAAGAGCAAAGGCAGTCGGAATGGAGATCAATAGACTCCTCGATGCCAAAGTCATATGCGAGATCAAGGAAAGAACTTGGCTCGCCAACACGGTGCTTGTGCCTAAAAAACACACATATATCCTGCGGATGTGTGTGGACTTTACATCCCTGAATAAGCACTGCCCAAAGGATCACTTCCCGTTGCCGCGAATCGACCAGATCATCGACTCCACCGCGGGATGTGAACGCCTCTGCTTCCTCGACGCCTACTCAGGCTACAATCAAATTTGAATGAAGGAGGAAGACCAAGAGAAAACAGCGTTTACGACGCCCTTCAGCGTGTTCTGCTACAACACGATGCCCTTCGGGCTAAAAACGCAGGAGCCACCTATCAGCGGTGCATGCAGGCCTGCCTCAAGAATCAACTTGGTCGCAACATCCAAGTCTACGTTGATGACATCGTCATCAAAACCAAAGAGGAAGCCTCGCTAATCGACGATCTACGCGAAACCTTCGCCAACCTAGACCGCTACTGGATCAAGCTCAATCCGAACAAATGCGCCTTTGGCGTACCATCTGGGAAACTACTCGGGTATCTCATCTCCGCGAGAGGGATCAAGGCAAATTCGAAGAAAATAAAAGCCATACTGGCAATGGAGAAGCCAAAGAACGTAAGAGGCGTTCAACAGCTGGTTGGGCGAATCGCAGTGCTCAGTCGATTCATTAGTCGAATGGGTGAAAAGGCACTGTCCTTCTACCAATTTCTCTACAAGATCGACAAGTTCGAGTGGACAGACGAAGCACAAGAAGCATTCAAAGACCTTAAATGTCTACTATCCACCTCGCTAGTACCGGTGACGCCTCGCGAAAAGGAGCCACTGCTGCTCTACATCTCTGCCACCAACCAGGTGGTCAGCACGGTGCTCGTGGTGGAACGAGCCGAGGAAATCAAGGTCCACGAGGTCCAACGCCCAGTTTACTACCTCAGCGAGGTGCTCACGCCAACAAAACAGCGGTACCCGCACTACCAAAAGCTGGCGTACGGCGTCTTCATGACAGCCAGGCGACTGCGCTACTACTTCCAGGAACACCCAATCGTGGTGGTCAACGACACCCCGCTCGGGCATATCCTCAACAACCCTGATGCCACCGGACGAGTCGCGCTTTGGGGAATCGAGTTGTCTCCACGAGACATCACATATGAAAAGCGCGACGCTATCAAGTAGCAAGTCCTCCCTGATTTGCTCATACACTGGATGGAGAACCAGCTCCCCGAAAATCTAGATATGTCCTATCTCTGGACAATGCACTTCGATGGGTCCAAACGAAAGGATGGGGTCGGCGCAGGTGTCATACTGACATCGTCCCAGGGAGACAAGCTGAAATACATTCTATGGATGCAGTTCACGGCCTCCAACAATGAAGCTGAGTACGAGGCCCTAATCCATGGGATGCAGATGGCGAAAGCCTGCGGCGCAAAGAGGCTCATCATCTACGGCGACTCCAAACTGGTGGTGAAGCAAACAATGCACGAGTGCGACGCACTGAGCAACAACATGATCGCCTATCGTGACTTCTACGACACTCTCGAAGGGGACTTTGACGGCTGTGAGCTACGACATGTAGGCCGTGAAAGCAACGAAGAGGCAGACACACTCACCAATATTGGCTCCACTGCACCGCCATACCACATGGGGTATTTATCGAGCATATCTGCGAACGTTCCATCAAGCCAAAGGCTCTAGAGAAGAAAGCAAGCGCGTCAACGGACTCGGGGGCTATGCCACCCAATGAGCCAATGGCACTCGACAACCTGGAGCTCGACACAGGACTCGAAGGACCAATGGGCGTCATGATGATCGAGCCATCCTGGAGTCAACCCTACATCACATATCTTCTCAGCAAGAGGCTACCTGACGACCCTACTGACGCGCGACACATCGCGCGACGATCCAAGGAATTCACCATCATCAACAGCGAACTATACAAGCGCAGGATCACATGAGTACTCCAATGATGCGTCTCCAACAGGGACGGAAGGGCCGTCCTCCTCGACATCCACGAAGGGAGCTGCGGGCACCATGCTGGCAGTCACGCCCTCGTCGCAAAACCTCTACGAGCTGGATTCTACTGGCCCACGGCCATGCGCGATGCCAAGGACATCGTCCAGCGCTGCAACGCTTGCCCGCGATTCACGGACAAACCGCATGCACCTGGCGCGGAACTCCGACCAATACCATTGGCTTGGCCCTTCGCGCAATGGGGACTCGATATGGTCGGTAAGCTCCCAAAATCCTCGCGACGAGGCTATGTCTTCCTCCTGGTCGCAGTCGACAAATTCACCAAGTGGATCGAGGCCATGCCGGTGACAAACGAGTCAGGAGCCAGCGTCGTCAAGTTCTTCGAGTCCATTGTCTATTGCTTCGGAGTGCCACACAGCATCATCACAGACAATGGGACGAACTTCACCTCCAAGGAGTTCCAGGAATTCTGCGAAAACCTGGGAATCAACATAAGCTACGCCCCAGTGGCTCACCCACAGACCAACGGGCAAGTCAAAAAGGCCAACGGCCTCGTCTGCGGTGGAATCAAGAAACGACTTCTCCGGCCACTCGAACAAGCCGCCAAATGCTGGCCAGATGAGCTGCAATCTGTACTCTGGAGCTTGCGCACAACTCCAAACAACACCATAGGATACACCCTGTTCTTCATGGTGCACGGCGCTGAAGCGGTGCTACCCGCAGAAGTACGCTACAAAGCCCCACCGGTGGTCGCTTACAGCGAGTAGGAGTCAACTCTTGCACTCGAAGACTCCGTCGACCTTCTTGACGAGGCGCGAGAAATCGCTGGGAAAAGATCAACGATCTACCAGCAGAGCCTCCGCAACTACCACAACAGAAGGATACTCCCAAGATCCTTCGTCGAAGGATACCTGGTCCTGCGACTCAAGCAACAAGGGCATCTCAAGCTCGAGTCTCCCTGGGAGGGACCCTACGTGATTACAGAAGTAATCCCAGGTGGCGCCTATCGCCTTAAAGATTTCAAGATAGGAGTCACATACTCCAACCCCTAGAACGTCGCACAGCTATGAAATGGGAGATTGAGTTTGCAAAGATCGATCCACAACCTACAAAGCATGGAAGAAAAAGAAGTGAAGGATGTAGTGGAGAAAATTGAGGAGAGTATTGTTTGGGGTCCAGAGCAGGAATTAACATTGTTATGGTTCAATGATTGGAAGGGGAGTATCCGAGGATTGAGAATGGCAAAGAATTTTTTTCGAAATGTGGGAAGATCACCCTATCCTCTACATCAAGGGATGGACATAATCTTTTTATTAGATTATTCACAACACCATACAAGATGAATTACAAAGATCAGACCGAAGCCACAAAAACTAGCGACAACTCGCTACTCCCACAACACTGATGAAGGGCGTGTCCATAAACAGGGCTAACACCCTGACATCACACCAACATGCATCATCTAAAAACCTAAGGCCTTGGCAAGTCGCTCAATAGCGAGCAAGTGGCACAACCGTTCTAGCAGACCCTCAGTGCATACCAGCATACACACTCCAGAAGTCCTCTCCACAACCATCTTCTGCGTACCCATCTCTAGGAGAAATCAATGCAATAACCTTGTGAGGCCTTCCATCGATACCACCATGATGCCACAACTCCACCGTCTTGCACGCGTCCAACATGATGTGACCGACACCGAGAACCGACTGCACCACGCCACCGAGACTCGTCGTCTTCACACAGAAGAAAAACACACTCTACCCCGAGATCCTTCCAGCTAACATCTTCTCCAATGACAATACCCTTAGGAGGGAGAACGACATTGCACGCCACCAACATCCAATCCTGAAGGCACAGATCTAGGTTATGCCCCCCGAGCAGTCTAAGCTAGGAGACGAGATGCATCAGTTATAACAAGATCTCCAAGACGATGCCTCCATGGGGGGTATGACACGAGTGCACCACCATCGACTGATCCGAAGGATCTAGGGTTTCCCCTGGAGATTCTTGACCACAATCTGATGCGAATCGTCACGCAAGCTCGACACCGACAATGGCATACACCACCACATAGAGAGGGCGCTGGCAAAGAGGCTGAGGGAGAAGACCTGCCACCACAAGGGAGTCACGTCGCCACCGCCAAAACTAGAGCCGCCACCCTGCGATCCGATTTCCTTTCGCAACTGGCCGGAGTTGTCGTCGCCACGCGGCTACTACACCCACACACCACCTTGCTCCGATGAGCTGCCCCAGCGAGATTCCCGACGCCTGCACCACACCCTCACCTACAGGAGTCAGGGGACGAAGAGATGCCCGGCGCCTGCACCACACCCTCACCTATAGGATTTTCTTGGCCGCACCCTCTAGCGGTAGCGAGTGAGGAGAGAGAGGACGTGGGGGTCGAGTGGTAGGGTCTAGGGTTCCTCCCTAGTGGTGGGAGGAGGCAAAGGGGTTGCATCCTCTTTACCTCATGGTTGATGAAATCAATCAGCAAGACGGTTGGACAAGCAAACGAGCTACCTTTCATGCGGAGCTCGTTGACGAAATGTGATTCGAGGGTTAGATATGTGCCCTCAAAGTATGCTTTGCAGATGGGAGACGATGATTGGACTTCACAAAGCCAGATTATGACCATACGTAGTGAATTGACAATATTAGCTCATGGGGCTCTGATGCAGATGCATAAGAGAGCTATAATGGCACTGAAAATGTTGCTTGCATTGAATGGAATTAAGTACAACTAGATAACCGTACTGACTTGTTCATTACACTGATGGTGACATTGAGATGGCAAAAAAGATTGGTATTCCGGTAGATGATAGAGATAAGGAGAAGGAGAGGAATGAAGCTGCAGATGATGGCAACATGCATTCATACCCTGAAGATGTGGATGGAGAGTTGATGAAGATGTTGAAGATGATGTAGATGGTGCACATAATGATGAGATGATAAATGTGTATGGCAAATAAAATCTTGTTACTGAAGTAGGAAAGTTATGCGTCAAACATGCATGCGTTTAAGATGTGTTTCAAGACTTATGCAGTCAAACATGAGTTTGATGCCAAGACTCTGTAGATTGATAGAAAAAAGTTTTATACGAGATGCAAAGGTTTTGATGTGGGCGTCAAGCCTGGCAAGTGATACATACAAGTGGTACATATCTGCTAGAGCCAACCTGATGTAAGTATCATCAGGGTTAATCAAATCCTACATCCACATATTTCTATTTCTATTTCACAAAGAGTATCAATCATGACATCACTATTATGAGTTGAAAAAAAGATTACTTATGTTTTAGCCAAGACACCAGACATTACTACAAAGAAATTTAAAGTAGACTTGAACAATCAGTATGGTCATCTCCTTCACGTCTGGTCGATATGGTCATATCCTTCTCGTGTCAGTGTCACGGTATGGTCGAAAAGACCGGGGCACTATACCCCATGTCATTTCCTAACACTGGCTGCGCCTCTATCCCTTCCCGTAGTCTGGCTCACAGTTTTCAAGAGATGGATAGGCTCCTCGCACTATGAGCCAGAACATTCAGACGACCCTGCCGGCTAGGCCACCCGGTGGTGATCCCACCGACAACTCCAGTTGGCCTACAGGTATGTGCACCGATCTTACGTACGTTCAGACGTGCCAGAGCTCGAGGATGTCATCGTATTGCGCGTGTGCGCTGCCGTCGTGAAGGATTGCGTGCTCGAGGGCCGGTCCGGCCCCGGTGCTTCACATTCGTGCGCCGGTGCGGATCGAAAGGACGTGGTTCTAAACACCTGCCTAAGAGCATCTCCAACCGTTGGAGGCTCCCAGGCCAAAATCCGGTGCTATTTAGCGCCGGACGGGGGGAACTTTTGGCCTAGGGGTTGTGGAACTCCTAGTCAACCCCAAGGCTCGACCCACAGGGAAAGAGAAATTGGCACAGAGTTTGAAAAATGCTCTCCCCTCCACAAAAAAGGGCATAGTATCACCCAAGTACATAGTCTGGCGGACAGGAAAGCCGAAGTCTGGTGAAAAAATTATTACATTGGCGATGGTATCAAATGGCAACGTCGTTGGCCGTGAAGGTCGCCGTAGGAGCAGCATCCACAGTTGTGGAGCTCGGCCACACATCGGATGGAGTCGTCATCGAAGGCAAGATGGAGGAAGAAGAAATTGGGGTGGAGTTCGGCGCCGCATTCAGCATACCCACAACAGGTGTCGCCATGTCCGGCATGGTCATGATATTCAAGATCGCGGCTTGTTCCGCCATGTACCACGCCTTCACCTGGTCATCCATCATCACCGGACCACCCCATCAGGAACGCTAGGTTGGTGTTGCGCTTCTTCGCAGTGACGTTCGTCTTGAGAAGGTCGATCTTGAGGCGCTAGTTCTGGAGAAGCACCTTCCACCGTTCATCAAACTTCTCGTCCCGTTGTGCGGCATGCACCTTGGCATCGGTGAGGCACTTCTCGATCGACACCTGCAACCGTTCGCCCGGTGGCCCCATGGCTTTCTGTGACTTGGCTTTCTTTTATCAGAGTTCTGCCGGCCTTACCCCGCCGGTGGCGTCGGAGGTTCTGGGTTGTAGGTGATGTCCTTGGCCTTGGAGAGAGAGACACACACATCCCTCCATTTCTGGCATCTCAAGATCTTTGTGAAGACATGGAGGAACTTGAAGTTAGTGCCATTGTTGTTGTCCCGGTACATGCCGAAGGCCCTTTTCATCTGCAAGAACAAGGAGAACTCAATCACAAAGCAACGCAAAATAAAGCCGAAAACCCGGCGAACTATGCTAGCATACCTTCGTCTCAAAAATGGCACCACTCTCAGATCGGTGTTCGATCTCCTCCTGGATCCCGTGCCACTTGTTGCAGGCTTGCTGAATGAGCCCCTAATGAGTGCCATCGCCTTGTCGCCGCGCTCCAAGATGATTGTCTTGGACTTTGGATCACAAAGCTCATCGAACACAATCTTGATTCTCTTCCAATATGTCTCGGAGTTTTTGTTCGCATCGGTGATCCTATCGACGCACACAGTTTTCCATGCATCGGTGAGACACTCCTCTTATTTGGATGTCCACTTGATACGAGGCTCGGCCGACTGCGCCGAATGATCCTTCCTCTTTTTCTTCCCTTGGCCTTGGTTGTGGAGTTCGCTGCAACTTCGGTTTGCGTTGGCTCGGTGTCATATCCATCCTCGGCTTGATCGCCTTCCAGGTCGACGTCAAGTTCTTGTGAGTCGAAGCCAGCTTCGGCGACAGCCTGGGCTTCCTCTTGTGTGAAGTATCTCGGGCTGGAGCTGGCCTCCATGGAACCAGACACGATCATCTCGTGTATCGCTGCCTCGCCGGGCATTCCTCCGAGCATGTTGGCCACACTAGATGGGGGGAAACAGGAGAGGACCGCGGTGCATCGCTGAAACACACCGCCCGAACACCTGCCACAGAAGGGAACCGCAGTTGGGCCAGTGTAGTAGGGGACCGCCGACGAGAAGACGACGTTGGGGTTGAACCCGCCCAGGTGGTAGCCGTCGTACTCCGGCGAAGGTGAAAACCTCGTGTGCAGTGTCATGTGCCCGGCGTTCTCCTAGAAAAGCGCCGGCGAGGAGGGCGAGAAACCGGATGCCAGCGATGCGATCGGCTGGGTCCCCCATGCGATGCTGGGTAAGTACGAGGCGTATGGAGGCAGTAAGACGACCTGCACCTTAGCCTTGGCCTCGGCGACTGCCTGACTCTCGTCTTCCGCCACCAATGCCGCTTCCTCCTTCGCCTTTTTGGCCAGCGCCCTCTTTCGCCGGCCTTCCGTCATGGTGGTCCTCCTCATCTGATCCCTGAGCCATTCGTCGTTCGCCATGCCCTCTGCCTTCTCCTTCAGCGAATGTGGTTTTTTCTGCTTTGGGTTGGCAGAGAGCCTGGGGACATTGGACTTTTTCGGAGGCATTAAGGGGAGATCTAGGGCGAAGAATGGTGGGAGCTCGGGGGAGAAGGGGAAAGAAGGGGAGAAATGGAGGGAAATGGAAAGTAGTTCGGCGGGAAATCAGCTTCTCTCGCCGACAGAGCTGGCCCATCCGCTTTTTCGCTTCATCCGGAACCCCTAGGCGAACCCCGGCGCACCGAGTTTGGCCTGTGTTCGCTGGACGGATGTTGGGACGAATCTGGCAAAAAAGGATCTCCTAGGAGCTCGATAAAGGGGATTTCATCCATGCGGCGCCAAAAAAGAGCCTAGGAAGGGGGTTAGTGGGTCCGAGTAAAGATGCTCTAACGCTAAAGCGACAGGACGCCGCGTACACTGATACATTTGGCCATCGGTGATGGATCATCGGACGAGGCAATCCGCGTCTGATTTGATTCGTCCGGTGCAATCGTGTCAGTGGGACAGACAAGGGTAACAGACTACCCAAACTCACGATCGGGCACTTGTTGAATCGATTCGGGTCCAACCTTCGAGACTTTCTTGATTCATAGCATTGCCGAGTATATTGTTTTCATGATTAATTATATGAGACACCACCGTTCCCAGGGATCCCGGTCTCCCGTCGTCCTGTTTTCATGCCCACATCCCAAATTCCCACTTTTGCTACAAAAGTCTTGATTTTATCACAAAATATTCTTTTTTCTACGTGTAGTAAAAAATGGTTTGCTCTAAAAATAGAAAATAGACTGTCCCGCCGAAGACCTCGTCGTAGAACTCGCGGAAACTTCGTAGAAAAAAATTATGCTAATGTAGCAAACCTGACTTTGCCGGGGACTCGCCGGAACTTCTCGCTGGAGACCTCGTAGAAAAAAGAAAAACTTACAGCGTAGCAACCCCGACTTCGCTGGGATCTCGCTAGAGATCTCATAGAAAAACCCAACGCACGCTTGTAGCACCGCCGCCGGCCACATGTAGCAAAACCTGACGCGCTTGTAGCACCACCGTCGGCCGCACGTAGCAGAGCCGCCAGCCCCGTGTAGCAAACCTCGAAGCCGTAGGTAGCAGCGCTGATAGCGGTAGGAAGCAGTGTCGGTGGCCTTCTGTATCAACATCGGTGGCCCTTGTAGCACCACTCGAGCAGGGTGACCACATCCATGGCGGTGTCCTTGGACACACTTGATCCGTCGGTCGTATGGGCTGAGGAGGAAGGGCGGCGCCTCAAGCACCGCTGCCAGGACAAGAGAGGGGGGAAGCAAGGTCGATGCGTCGTAAGGCGACAGGAGGCGGCAATGGGGATGGGTGGCCGTAATGGTCATCAACACCGGAGATAAAGAGGGGAACATCGCGATGGTGTCAACATTGTCCTTGCGGCCGTGGAGATCGGCATGCAGAAACCGCGTATGGTGGCGGCACTGTTGTGCAAGCCATGGCTCTAATCGACAGAAGAATGGGTGGTTTGCACTAATGCAACGAGAGGATAAGGAAAGTTGTAGCCGTGGGGCCCGCACATGACGCTTAAGCTACGCAAGCGATGAACCGGACGATGGGATCGTCCCATCGTCCGAGGGACTAGTATCATTTTCCATTATCCCCTCCCCCCGCCGAATCAAGTACTTAGCCCTAGCCTCTTCCTGGAGATTCCTATGCGAGTGATTAAGACCCAAAAAGGTCAGGAGGGGATTGCGAGTGGATGACTCGCTTCAATTTTGCCCGACCTTAGCGCCATGTTGCTCGCTGAACTCTTTTTCCCGGCACATCAACTTGAGGGGTTCACCCTAACGAACAGGGCAAAGCGGCAAGCCGATGTCTTCAGATGGAACTAGGAGGCAAACCAAGCGTACACTGCACACTCCTACTATACTATGTCGCGATGTTCCAAGGAACAATTGGGATATGGATGGTGCACTCCAGATCTAGCGCTCTTAGGCGCCGGCAAACCGCAAGGTGTTTATGTGGCTAGCCGCCAGAAACAAATGTCTGATGGTTGAGTAGCTGCGTCAGCGTGGGATCCTAAAATGTTCCTTTTGTGACCAACAAAATGAGACCATTGACCATCTTTTTTAGGAAAACCATTGACTAGATCTGTTCTCGCTAGGGATTTGGACCTTCTTCCCTCGGCGGTGGAACAAAGCTAATTGGATACCAGGTCCACAAGAGCATTTGTAGGCATGGATAAGCTCTCAATGTGGTAGGTTTCACTCAAGACGTGATCTTTGGGCGGTAGTCTCACTGATCCGCTGGTGTAACACCCTCGAATCAGCCCTATGCAGATTTTAGGGATTCCCGCCAAACCAGCATAGAAACGATTCAAAGATGCCCACTGGGCACTTGCGTGCGGGTGGAAAACGAAATAATACCATTACACAATAGTCCACGATGGAACTCACAGAAATATATATGTATATACAACAATGACTCCTTGAGTCAAGAATACATATATATACAGTACAAAGATTCAAATCACCTTGAAAACGATACAACGCCCGAGTACAAATAAGATGCAAATTGGACTAAGAGTCCTGAAAAATAACCAATGGCGTCTATAACCCTGCCTAGGCCAAGCCGGAAGGGTAACCCTGCTAACGACGTCAAACTTATACCTGTTAAATAAAAGGGGTGCTGACAAAGGGCAAAGGAAAAAGGGAGCGGTCAGTACTGAGGCTAGTACGTAGCGAGTCTAGAATTCGGCGGTTCTAGCCTACATAGGTATGCTAGACTGAAGCGGCAGCGAAGCATGCACTACACAACCTATAGAGACTCGATACAACTGTTGGCTATCAAAGAGGGATAAGAAAGACCTATTTAGAATCAACCTATTACTAACACCAAACATACACATCCTGATATTTCCCCCTTGAGACTAAACGAGGAAGTTCTTCTGAGGAAACTCACAAAATTGGCAGTTTTATTCATTCATTCCATGGTGATTATCCAACTTACTAGTCATATTAGATCAAAGTCAAATTATAATAGTAATTCTTTAGTTATAGTTGTCTATGATCGAGAAACTGTTCTCCAAGTCGTCCATAACTGCAGACACAATTTTTCGAAAAGATTTAACCCTGCAGGGATATACCAAAGTTTCCACACGTACTTCCGCCCTTTTTGCTAGATCAATTAACATGCACCCATCGGTATGTCGGCGGGGCTTCGGACACGACGTGTTCCCAGATCCAAAGTAAGTACATAGGGGCAACCCCACTAAGCTACCCGTAACGAAGTCGGCCGGCTATGAAGATGGACCCAGAGGTTGCGAGATCGGCCGAGAGATCAGAGGACATAGGTATAATCCTCAACATAACGACCCACATCCTAAACAGTACAATAGTAAACACTTATCGAGCAACAGATAATAAACATGGCATAACATGGCATACATGACATGAAAACTTTAAACTAGTTTGTGCCCCTAGTACAGTACTTTGAAATCAGGTAATAAGCTGATAGGGATTCCCATTCACCCCACATGTGGTTAGCATGCTCGATCTCGGAACAGGTGTCAAAAACTCCGGTCCTAGGTGGACATAGGGGGGATAATAACCAGATCTCAACTATTACCCACCTGTGTCTCTGCATTAATTATATCTACTCCCCATATTTAATTAACAAACTGTAATTAAATCCATGATCATCTCCACCATTAAGCATGTGCCAACCCCCAACATCAGTGGAACATCGACGATGCGAAGGAACACCTGATCAAGCAACTACGACTCGCACGGCCGACTGTCTACCAAACAAAAGGTAATAGGAGGTGTCCAAAGCAATATAGACTGTAGGGGATATAACTGGTACGGAAAACTAAAGCATCGATAACATAGATAGCAATAGATGAACAGGAGGAAGTAAAGACTATAAACGCAAAATAGGTAAAAAGGGGGAGAATGCTCGCCTGACAAACATAGCCGAAGATTCATACGGAGAATGATTCGAAGCTCCCATCAACTCAACGTTCTAATCCATGAAGAAGCAAAGCACTAGAAGAAACACCGGATGCACTATTTAATACACGACAGAAGATCGGGCGTGATGCATGTATGATGCATGTCATAACAAAGATGCGATGCAACTAGACAATATTAAGCGAAACTGGGGTCTCGACAATTAATTAATAGGTTCATGTTGTTTAGTTACCCTACAATTTAAATGTTGGCTTAACAAGACAAAACATATCATCGGTTCGCTACACAAATTTAAATGGAGCCAAATATAAGACTAGAATAGTCTGTATATAATCTCCATGTTTAATTATGAGGTGAATTGACAAAGTACCCCCAAACATTGATATATGTATGCCACATGAATTATTTAAGATGCACAAGTATATATCGTATTATAAAAATAGGGCGGGTTTAGATAGGGTCACACATTGGGGTTCGACGATCTTGGGGTTCCGATGGTTCGATGATCTTGGTTTCGGAGGGATCAGGTTCGGTCTCCAGGGTAGACAGTCTTAGCGTTCCGTGACGGATGTCTTGGCATGCGACGCCATCGCCTTCGGGTTTCAGTGTCGAGGTCGATGTTGACGAAGCTTCGGGCACCGACTTCATTGTTGATGGCGGACTTGAATAGAAGGCACCGGGTACGATATGGTCCCTCGGGTTTTGGCTCCGCTCGTCGGGCATCAAAGATCTTGGCGTCGACAGGGTAGCACTCAACATCACATCACCTCACCACCACTCCATCTTCAATTCCACAACATCACCAAGGCCCGAGCAATGTTTCGTCAATAAGAATAAACAGAGCACCGGCCAAAAATAAAGGTATCTATGTAGTAGTGCACAGTAGCACTACAGACACACCAGGACAAGAGGATAGACCAAGTCGCTGCATGGAGCCTACACGGGCACATCTTACCAGAAACGAGCGGGCGGCTTCAGCGGGAAAGATGAGAGGGCGACGACCGCGGCGTTGCGAGGTAGAGCCGGAACTGGGCGGCACCAGGGAGACAAGGCCAGGCGGCGCTGCGCGGCCAGAGAGGTGGCGCTCTCGGCCTCGGTGCTTGGCGAGGTTGGAGAGGAGCACATTCGGCCGGTGGCCGGCGAGCACTATAGAGGGGCGGCCGAAGGCAGGGCGATGCGGCTACCGAGAAGGATCCCGGTGGTGGTTTCTCGGTAGAGAGGAGGAGCAGAGCGGCGACGGATCCCGCGGCGGCGCCGATCATCGTCGGGAGAGACGGGGGCTAAGGCAGAGGCGGGCGGAGGCCATGGGAGAGGTCACGTAGCGGCGAGGGTGGAGCGGTTGGTGAGGAGCACTGGGGATCGAGACAAGGAAGAGGGGCCATGGGGGTGGGTGGAGACACGGAGCTGGGTTGGTGGGGTCGGGTATCGTGGGGAGAGGGGTTGCTTGCGAGCGTGGCAGGGTGGGTGTGCCTCGCGACATGGCAGGTGCTGCGTGCATCGCTGTGTCGGGGTGGGTCGCGCGCGCGAGTGGTGGGGTCGGGTTCACGCGTGAGCAGCGCGAGCGGGCGCTGGGGCGTGCTTGTGCTTCTGCGCTGCATGTTGCGTGTGTTACAGTGTGACCGAACGGGGTGGTTCGGTGTGTGGTGGGGTAGGTGCTAGGGTGTGCGTGAGTGTGTGTGTGTGGGTGAGTGGTGTGGCCTGCGCGCGCGGGTGAGTGCGGCGGTGGCCAGGGTAGGCGTGTGTGGGTTAGGGTTAGGTAGGAGGATTAGGGTTAGGGTCTGGGCACGGTTAGGCATGGGGTTGTAGGAGGTTGGCCCTTTTGGCCTGGCCGGCTGCCTCCCCCAGGTTTGACAAAATACTTTTATTTATTAATTTTATTTCTTTTGCAAATATGTTTTTAGATAGAAAAAAATCTAGGTTGACCCGGGGTTTTGATTTGAAATAAAAAGGAGGGGACTAATGTAGAAAACTATATAGATCTTTTGGAAAATCGTTTTAGGCAAATATATGCATGCTGTCATGATGATGCTCAAATATAATGTGGCATGATGACATGAGCATGATATCATGATGATGCACAGACACACTATTTTTCTAATAGTGGTTTTACCGGGTGCTACAACTGGTATGTTTGGCGGCATCGATACAATGTCGTTTTTAACGGTGCATCCCCCTCGGTTGAGTCCGTGATCGACAAGGTAGTAGACGAGGCCAGTTTGTGCGGAACGAGTTTGCCTCTTTAGAGAGATCCTAGCGCTAGTGGATGAGTGGACATGCCGCGAGTAGTTCATATAATCCAGCTACGCTGACAGGGTGGCTCCTGCGGTTTTAGCGCATGTACTAAACACAGTGTAACATTTGGCCTCTTGGCCATTCTTCTTATATGAAACCAATATGTCTCCTAGGATGTATTCCTGAAAACAATATATATCCACAACCTACACATACTGAATTTGCCATGTCATTTTAAAAGCAAAATCTTCAAAGTTTTGATTTCAGCCATTGTAGTAGGTCCTATGTGAAATTTGGGGATTATAGGAGTTGGAAGTTTTATTATAACATTGATGCCCTAATCGGTCAACTACAAAGTACTGGATGGCCCATGCTAGACATCCACAGCGCTGAGACGAGCCCTTTAAGTGAAAGTGTACTTTGTTTCCACTAATGAAATTAATCAGACAATTGTTATATATCTTCATTGTTCAACTATCCGATGAAAAGATGAAAAAAGGCAACAAAAAACTGCCCTTCCAACCTCTTGAATAGATGGAGAGATTAAGCGGAGGCAAGACCCGATGGGGCTCCTTTGTGATTCGCTAGTTTAACTTAAAATGTTGTTTATAGTATGTCTGGTTGTTGCAATACAAAGAACTCACGTGCAATATTTTCAACAATGCGAACGTATCCTTGTAGAGGAGGAGAGTGGCAAGAAAAAATCCATGCAAGGACAAGAAAAGATGAGACACTCTAGGAGGGAGCAATGTTGCAGATGATCCATGAGCCCACCCCGCGGAACATGTTGCGGAGGAGATGACATACTAATTGAGGACCTGTTTGGTTCCTATGATAGGAAATATATAGGATTACAATATCATGTCCACTCTAATCCTACAAGAATTCATATGAAGCAAAGTTTGTTTGACTCCACCATAGAAAAACAAAAGACTTTGAAAAAAAGTATGAGTGGTGATGGGGATATGGCGAACGGGGTATGTCCAGAAGGACGTTTTGACTGGACTAAGCCTATTATGAGTGAGCCTGCAGGACCGCGACTAGAAAGCGACTGAAGGAGATTCCTAGCGACTGGAAGCTGGAGGCCCAGAAGCGTAGATAGGCCCAGTCGGATTAGGTCAAATCCTCTAAAGCCTTAACTGATTCGGTTGTAATCCTGTAAACCCTAGCGATGTACCCCTATAAACCTCCCTAAGGTACTCTCTATACTCACGTTCCATCATACACTCCATCCAAGCGACTCGCTGCCTAGCCGCCGAGCTCGCCACCCTAGTAACTCGCTTGCCGATAATACAATCTAGCAGGAGTAGTTCTTTATCATACGGGGCGAACTTGGGTAAATCTCTGTGTATTTGCCCTCAATCTCGCACCACAGATGGAGACTCACTCTTGTCCTAAAACCTTCCAATCGCTACCCCTGGTAGCGACTGCTGTGGTCATTCCCACGACAGTGGCGCCCACCACGGGGCATGGCCGGTCAAGTCTGAGTTCTGCAGCGAGAGCCTACTCTCCAATCGATCGGCCGATCGCCACCGGCCGCATGATCGCAAGCTGTGGGATCCTTCAGATTCTGCCCAGCAGCTACATCCCGACGTCGTGCACGATCATGCACAACGCCATGATGCCAGTCGACACCATCAACCTCTTCGTCGGGTTCATGGACACCGTTGACCCGGTGGAAACGGCGATCATCGGCGGATCACCACCACGCTGTGATCTACTCACTACAAGAAAAGTTTCCTTCCGCAACGACTTGGCCCGACGATCATCGTAGAAGGCGCGTCTTCCGGCGACGAAATTCTCGGCTCGGCCGTGGCCGATGGAAAACTCTTTTTTTCGGTTTCACGGGCCCTCTACTACGACGGATCCGCTAAAAACATGGAGGAAGCTTAGCCAGCGCATGGTCGAAGCAAGATTTTCGTTTCCTCGCGCGATGTTGACTCGCCAAAGTCTTTTGAGGTGGGTGGGTCCTGGACGTCAGTGTCTCTAGCGGACCATACTTTTCGGTCGCATCTCCCTGATTTGAACTCAATAACGTTGCTCGATGCGTCTGTCGTTTAGTCAGGCTGCTAGGTCCCACATGTCAGCCTCTCATTAGAAAGATCATGTGTATGGTGGAATTTTTTTCCTTCGCTCGCGCTACCATGTTCCGAAGTTGATAGCGTTGCTCGATGCATCTACCGTTTAATCAACCTCCTGGGACCCACATGTCATGCTCTCATTATAAGAAACGTGTGTATGATGGAATTTTTTCCTTCGCTGGCACTATCCTATTCCAAAGTTAATAGCGTTGCTCGACGCATCTACCGTTTAACCAACCTCCTGAGCCCCACATGTCATCCTTTCATTAGAAGAAACGTGTGTATGATAGATTTCCCCCCTCGCTCGTGCTACCCTGTTCTGAACTTGATAGCGTTGTTTGATGCAACTACCATTTAATCACGTTGCTGGGTCCCACATGTCATCCTCTCATTAGAAGAAACGTGTGTATGATGGATTTTTTACCATCTGTCGCGCCTTCAGGTTCTGAACTTGATAGCGTTGCTCGCTGCATCAGTCATCTATTCAGGCTGGTGGGTCCCTTATGTCAGCCTCACATTAGAAGAATCGTGGGTATGATAATTTTTTTCTTCTGTAGCGCTACCCTATTCCGAACTAGATAGCGTTGCTCGACGAATCTGCCGTTTGCTCACGCTGCTGGGTCCCTTATTTCAGCCTCTCATTACAAGAAACATGTGCATGCTGAACTTTTTTCTTGCTCGTGCCTCCTTGTTTCGAACTGGCAACGTTGCTAGATGCAGCATATGTATAAGGACGTGCTGCTGGGTCCCACATATCTGCCTCTCTTTAAAATATTGATTTCTCGATGCAACATCTGTATAAGGTCTCTGATGGGTCCAACATGTCAGTGTCTCTACAAATGCAACATTAGTATGATGGACTCCACTGTTTTGAACTTGGCAACGTTGCTGGGTCCTAGATGTCAGCCTTCTCTGTATACGAAACCTATGTATGCTGGAAAAAATATAAAAGAACGATAGAGATTATACTATATATTTATATTGAAAAAACTATGAATCTAACTCAAGACTTCAACAAGTGGGAACCGCGTGTGCTTCCACTATGCCAGGACCATCTATGCCATTACTTGAGAAGATTACATTTAGAAATGTTGAAATCACTGAAAATGAAAAGGCAGCGACCCTGACGAATTGCCATAAAAATGCTAAATGCTCTGTACAAATACAACATGGGTAGGAGAAGCTTGTCCTATACTTTAACAGAATGGCACGGAAATACTAAATTAAGACGATTTTGGATGATACAAAAAATAACTTGGGTCCAATCTTGTGATACAATGGGCTTCTTATCATGGGCTCCTTACCGAAACTTCTTCAGTTTGGTTCATGCTTAAAAATCTAAGTAACAATGTGTTGAGGGTTGGCAGCCCACGGCCAACCTGAACCCGGAAGGATAAATGAGCGAGGTTCTAGACCATAGTTGGGTAGAATATAGTACTATTTTCTAATAACCTCCTCACTGAAAATTCAATGTACTCAATATGTTGGGGGTCAGCAGTCCACCTGACCCGATAGGCTAAATTTGCAAGGTTTTGGGGCAGTGTTGGGTCGAATGTGCAATCTTTTCGCTAGGTCCTTAGTGAAAATTCAATGTAGTCCGTACCCCATCCTAAAAAAATGCAGTTGGTACGCTAAAAAATATATACTCTGCTCACCATGAAAGGCTAATTTAGGGATTTTTTTGAAACAAGAGTATGGGAAGTTTTTTGTCCGAAGTGGGGTTGAAATATTCATTTTCATAGGCTGAGTAGTAAAAATATATTGTACTGAAGGTTGATGGTCCACCTAACCTGGCTGTACCTATGCCAGATCCAAAAGAATAAAGTTGGAAATGGAGAAAAGTGGCCGATATTGCACCTTATTATACATAGCGAACATAGCGAGGAACTTGGGCAGCGCAGGATTCGAACATGGAAAGTACTAGAGGGAGTTTGACTGATTGATATAAAATCGTGTCATATCAAGTCTTATAGCGCGCAATCATCTTTTCAGCAAAGGATATATTTAGAGATGGTTTGGGTGGCTTTGAATCGGCCTAAGTTGCCCAATCGATTTGATGTACTCAAAACCTTGTAATCATGCCATATAAATTGTTGGCCATAGATACACGGTGGCCTTGACTTTCCCAACTTCATACATCTCGGGTAAGCACCAGCTTATACTGATCACTCGAAGTTGTATTCCTCCATACAATCAAATTAGTACATGTCGCAAACATGTGGCATTGTCATCATGCAAAATGGCTCAGAATTCGCACATTTAGTTCACAGTTTCGAATACAATTATACAACCAGTTTGTATACTAGTACAGACAGTACAATGTCAGCACATCAGAGATAAACTTGTTCATGTCACATCCGAGCTTGACTTGTTCATTTCACATACAGAAGAATGAGCAAGGATATATACTATATTGAACAAGTAATTTCACGGTAGTGCCAAAAGAATGCCATGTATCAGAGACAATATGGGGTCTGTGTAAACCATTTTTATTTTTTGGAAGGGTGTGCATTAACTCTTTTAAAATATCGGCATAAAAATTTGCGCCTATCATCCTAGGACGTCTCGTCCTGCTTTGGCATACCGAGCCAAGATCAATTACGGTCCAGTTAAGGCCTATTTTGTGGCTATCATCCTAGGACGTCTCGTCCTACTTTTCCCTGTTCGCTAAGAGGAAAGAAGGAATATTCCTCTCAAAACACAAAGCTGCACAATGTGCAATGGTTAAAAAAAAGCTGCATGAGTCGCGTATATACAAGCCAGTAACAGTACTGAAAACTATAGTACAGAAATCACGCTACGAAATAAGCACCGCTACATGGATTATACCGTGGAAGACAATACTAATTACAAAAGCATGGCATGGCTCATATAAACTGATTCAAGCTGGCCACTAAAACCAGTGTACTAACAGTCAACTGTTGAACCACGATGCAAAAAAAGATGACACAACGATACACCCAGAAGATCCACATCCCAGTCTAGAGACGACACAACGAGCCTACCACACCTAAACTAGGCCTAAACCAAATTACCGCCTGTCGCACACAGTTCCAACCATCTTTGGGAAGGCTAATGACTGCCACAGGCTCACCTTCAGTTGGCTGCAGGTTGCAACGTTTAATCTGAGGGAATTGTATTCCGTGAAAGCTCCTGTATGTTGTGTACACATAATTTTTCCTCATGAATGGGAACAATGTGCCATCAGGAGCCTTGCAGCCGCCTTTCTCTATCATCTTGTAAATAACTGGATAATTGCAACCAAAAAACAGAGAGTTGTCCCCCAGGTTGTTAACCTGCCTCCAAACGATGACCCCTGGAGGTCCAGCTAAGCTAGGATCCTCTTCAAAAATGTATACATGAGAGGCAGGATATAGGCGTATGTTAGTCCTATTTTGAGCATGGATAATGATTTCACCCTCTTCGCCATGGGCAACCCCCATGCCATACGTTGTAATTATGATCATCAAGCATTCACCATCAGCCGATCAAGCGAGAAACCACATGCCTGGCCGATCATTTAGAATAGGTGCTGAGATTACAAACGAAAGCTTCTTGTTTCCTGCAACATCCGAATTTGAGACAAAAAGTGCATTACTGGCATACATATTCTAACACCAGCATTCTTCATTATTCATGCTAACAGTGTGAATAGGAAAATCCTGACAATAATATTACTCAATAAGTTAACAACATTAGAAATTGCATTTCTTACTCTGCTATTCCGAATATTTGGATTGCTCGCTTATCTTAGTTTCCTAGTTGTTATAAGTTTCAAAAGAGGAAGCGCCATTTTTATTGATATAGAGGCATGTCCACTTGAATCCTATATGATTAGATGCCTACAGTATTTTGGATCAAGTGGTGTTTGATTGCACAGAAAAACCAAAGCAATTGTACAAAGAGGTTGGAGTGGATGGAAATTTTCCTCCAAAATAGAGTGCAAAGGAATCCTTTGAAGGAATTCCTAAGGATTATACTCTTTCGAATCAAATAGCATTTTATAGAAAAAAATCCTAAGGATCCAAATCCTACAAAAATCCTACACAATTCCTCTGAATCCCAAGGCAAAATCCAAAAAGGAAAGATTGGTGTCCTACACAAATCCTATGTGATCCTACAATCTGAGGAGGGCCTGAAAGTACAAACAGATAAAGAAACCCGACTTTATTGTGTTGCGCTCACAATTGAGATGCTGGTTAATAATGCCTTTCATATTCTGATAATGAACGAACTTACTAGTGCAGGGACGCCGTTATACACTATATTTTTGAAAGGCATATTACTCGTACTAATTCATTACCGACAATGGTTAATTAATTTTTTTAGGATATAAAGCGTGTGCTCATTAAGTCATATGAAAGGTAAAACATAAACATGGTAGTTAAAGAACAACTTAACTAAATCACTCACAATGTATCATCATGGAACTAGAATTACCTTCCAATGTGGGATCCTAGCAATAGGTGCAGCCTTGACTTGCGACTGCAAAAATGAGGCCACCGTGTTCAATGGTATCATAGTACTGTCGTCTTCCATGACCTTAATGCTCCAGACATCTCCAAACTTGGCTACCGCCTTCCAGGCAGGTGATTTCACCGTCGAACAACGTGATAAGCTTATAGTCTGTGTAACCCCCAGCTTCTGTGGGCACTCTACAGATTACGATCTTTAACAGCTCAAGATATCCATCCCACGACTTATTGAACTCTTATCCATACATGCGGATTCGCCAAAAAAACTTTTGAAATATGAATGAGTTCAGAAATGAGTACCTGTAACTGGGGGAACCCTGACTGGCTAGTATCATTACACGTTATATATTGGAGGTGAGGAGGCCTCAATGCCACAAGTATCCGTCGATGGAAGGTCGATTACTTGATAGGTATAGATGTTCGCTAGGCAGCAGGCCCCGCGCTGGTGCACGACGGCGAGCCAGTTGCCATTCATGCCAACCCAGAATTTTTCGTGCATGAAGGGCAGGATGGTGGTGCGCCGAGGATGGTCGAGGGGCACCACGTTGTACACCGTGTCGTGCAGTCGATGTACCCTCGTACCGTCATAGTGCTTGTCGAACCAATAAGCAGGCTGAGGCATCCGTAGGCAGGGTTCATTCCAATAGTGAAAAGTCCATTTCGTACCTTCGTTGTTGGCGATACGATTGTATAGTAGCTTGTAGTATGCGGCTATCATGACAGTACTGGAAATGTCCAGACGCTGAAAGATGAGGTCGACATCGTCCGTGCTGAGTTGATCCCACTTGCATCGCCCGCTGAGCTTCAAATCGGCCATCACAGCCGGATGGATTTAGGCGGATGCCAAGTGCGGCTAGGGTTTTCTATAGGAGGAGGGGAGCGTTAGGAATGGGTGAGAAGAGAGAGCATGGGGGAGATCGTCGGCAGAGTGGGGACTAGGGAAGAAGATGGAGAGGTAAATAAAAAAACGAGGGAGGAGATTTTACTTGCTTGCTCTGTCTAGTCAACAGCAACATCGGGGACACCGCCGCCTAGACTTCACTGTATGTTAGACTAACATGCCATGTAGCTAGTAATTTGGTAATACTCCTACTTACTACTACGTATCGGAGGTGCAGTATTTTCTAGTCATATCAGTTTGACCAGAGGGTTTTTTTTACAGCTTTCATTTCAACATAGTATAGTATTTTCAACAGAAAATGGGAGGACGAACTACTACTAGTAGTAGTAGCCGCGACATGGACACATGTAATTTCATTTTGTTCCACTACATGCAGAAATCATAGCACAGAATCGAAAATATATACACCAGATATAATACACAGTACGGGTGTATCCGTGGTATTTTTGGCATGTTGCACGTTTTTACATATGTTCTAGTACAAGGTACATGGAATTACACATGTACAACATGCAACCGCGCCGCAAAATGAGAGACATGCACGGACAACATATTTCTCTCAAATCAGGCAACGTGCATGACTCTATGTGGCTCTTATTCACTAACATGCGGGCCCTGTTTAGATCGGCCCCACCTGCAATTGAGAATCTGCATGCACCATGCGCTTGGAGTCACTAGGTACGTTCACGACAGAAATTACAATTTGCAACTGGTTGCACCGGCAACAAGTTGTTGCATGTGGCACTTCCAAGATTTCAGAAAATGTGAAATAAATCATGAACATATATCATATTTATATAGTTCATCTATAAATTTCCATCCCAAAAATATTATTAGTACATGGTCTGGCCACCACAAAATGAACAAATGAATAGAAGATATTGTTCGCTTAGGTTTTTTCTTTTTCGTTCACACATGTCACATAAGATCTTATTGTGGGACCAAATATTGTAGATACACAAGATACGACATAGCCAATGTTCCGGAGTTATTTCACATTTTTTTTAGAACTCGAAAGTGCAACAAATAGTAAAGGGGTGCGGGCGTAACGATTTGTAGAATATTCAACCCGCACTGACTAAAACTATGGCTTGTATACAAAAGGAGTTTGATCAAATCGTAGGCCTTGCATTGCATTGCGGTGAAATGAGTGTTACAGTACAACAAGTTAACGGCTGAGGCCATACGATACAAATTAGGCGAAGGAAATAATTCAAGATATGCAAATCCCTATTCCATATGATCTCACTTGAATCGTTGATTATGCCGGTTCCAATCCTTTGCGTTGGCCAAGCTTGAACGAACCACAACGGAGTCTGCCGCCAATTCCAACCAATGTTTTTTTGAGGGAAATTCTATCCAATGTTGGTTGAGAAACCAACCACGGCGTCTTGAGCATTCGTACTGAAGCGGCATATTTCAGGACGAAGATTAAATCCACCGAGACTAACTGCATGCAGCGAGGTGTATACGCAATTGCTCCTCGTTAGATCTCTAGGGCCAAGTGCTGCCGCGCCAACTGGAATGGTATTCGGATAGTTCAATCCAAGGATGATAGAAAATGCTCTAAGGTGTAAAACCCTCCGCCATTGCCTCGGTGAAAGTAACCTACTAGTGTCAATCGAGAACACATGGCAACAAAACCAAGTAGAATAGGTGTGAATATTGCGGCCGTGATGATAACCAACATTTTCAGCCACAGGTAACCACCATAAGTAGTGTCATACCGCCTAGCAGTAACACCCATAGTATTGATCAGAATAAGGCTACCACCATCAGGAGATCTTGCTAACCACCACAGATCAGGACTGTACTCACGATTACCGTCTAATTCAGGTGGCCCCGGAAGACGCACATGACCTCGTAAGGAAAGCACATTCAAAGGTCAGCTGAGCAAAATTTGAATGATGAAACTTGAAACTTTAAGGATGGAAATTTTACCCCATGCCCGAGGATCCCATGCATAAACATTGCCAATCTGATTTACAATATAGACAACTCCCTTGTGGATAATTGCATCCCGGTTGCTGAACATGCCGAACTGGTTCTCAAGAACCATCCACATACCATGAGAACCATCAAGGAAGGTAATTACCGTGTCGAAGATGGCCAGGACAGAGAAATCCTTATAGTTCCCAGTAGTTGTGGGAACTCGGCAAATGGCTATCTTCAGTAGATTAGTAGGCTGACCAGCCGCGATAAACTTAAGTACCTCGGATGTGGCCTGAAAATCGAAGATCGCTGGTAGAGGAATCCGGCGACGAGTGAACACATTCACAAGCTCCCAGTTCCAGGCGAGGCCAATAGTGGCGATCCAATCTTCATGGGCGCCTGCCCACTTCTTACCCTCACAATCTGGCATCACAGCATCAGAGGAGGACCTGTCCAGTGGCGTCAGGTCGCACAAGGTCCACCCGAACTTCTTCTGTGGCTTCTGGTTGCCCCTGCTGCAATAGTAGCTTCCCCTGTAGGACTGCTTCATGCGATTGTCGCGGTAGAAGACATTATCCTCACACAGTACCTCAGTTGGGTGAGTGTGAAGAACACAGGGGAGACCAAACGGATGAGATTTCGACAGGGATGCACTATGCGTTGCTGAGTAAAGATAACATAGGCGACGAGGCTCGCAGCGGTGATGACGTCGCATCTGGCTGATACTTTTTCAAGGGGGCATCGGAAAACACCCTAGAAGTGTCACCGTCATCGATTAATTAGGCCATCGCGAGGAAGAGCTCGAGTAGGTGGGGGGGAGATGGCGTTTGGTTTTGATTGGGGTTTTGGAGGAGAGAGTGAGAGACAACCGGCAGGGCGAGATGGAAAACAGTCTATCAAATTGGGCGCCGGAGCTGATCCTAAAGCGGCATGGTAGCGTTGGCGCGTGCCTGTATTGGTGTGCGAGTGGTAATGGTTGTCACCGGGACGCTAGATGTGAAGTGAGGATGGAGATCGAGGCAAAGAGAAATATGGAGTGAAATAAAACCAAGCATGCCTTCTTTCTCTCTGCTAAATCTACTGTGCCTATCGAACTAGGCTACGGAGATGCTCCAAAAGCGGCATGGCGGTGTTGGCGTGTGCTAAAAGTGGGCGAGTGGGGATCAGCGAGAAGATGGAGAAGAAGAGGACGGAGAGCAAAGGAAAATAGAATAAATCGATTGAAATCGTACCGCCTACCAAGCTTGATTTTTCTCTCTTCTCTGCGTTTCCTGGTGCCTATCAAGTAAATAGTTCAGGCCTTTCTAGGAGTAGTACAGTATAGCTAGCCTAGCATGGGATGGAGTTGTACTGTCCTCTCAAATAAATGGTCATGGCAGGTTTGGAGTATACTCAGAGCTCCTCTTGCCGAACGTAATAATCCTTAGATCTTCTACATTCATCATCTTGTGCAGACACATTTGGAACAAGTACTACTGTACTACTACTGTAACTAATAAACACATAAAGGTTCCACCGGTAATTAAGGAACCAAAACTGGAATACTACTACTCTCAAACTCTTGTAGTACAACAACAAAATGCTCACAAAATGGGCTACTAGTACCATCTGTACACCCACACGCTGCCACCTCAAATAAGCTTGCCTGCCACACCGCCAATTTCTTCTCCCCTGTCGGCCTCTACGCCCCATTACCGGACCCCAAATCGAGCATCTCTCATTTCAATAAAGAAAAAAGTTAACAATCTCTCAAAAAATCAACCATCCACCAAAAGAAAATCCATTGTCTAATGCTTCCTGTTTATTATGAACGGGAGTAGTTGTCTGAGCTACTGGTTGTAGCTCTACGAAAGCACGCGCCTGAAAGCGGCAGAAGAATTTATTCTCTGTCAGTGACGAAAGAAGATTATACAGTACCAAATCAACATGTCAGTGGCTTTATCCGTCTGACCAGTGAAAGACGACACGAGTGATGAACAGCTTGAAGCGTAACAGAACAGGTGCCTTTAAGGCATATAGTACGTACACCTCCGTTCTAATTTAGGATAGTCACATAGTACTAAATAACTTAGACTAGTAACTTGCACATGTACCTTCATAGTGGGTAACAACATGTATGTAGTGCCACGCAAAGGCCATTAGTTAGGTTGTAGAATCATATACTAGTATTGGTATGTGTGATGTTATGGTAACTTGCTAAGTTATTACGTCAATTCTTTTTTTATTAATTAACTCAGAAAAAACATTTAATTCGAGACAAGTATCTACACTTACTTGTAGTTCAAGTTTGTCAAGATGTAAAATCTTAGGAAGAAGTTGAACCTCTTGTCAAAACTCTCTGTGGTTTCTGATACAGAGTATATTAATCGACTATCCAATGGGTGCCTCCAAAAGCTTTTTCTTAAAACTTTTAAAACAACCTACAATTTACTTGTAGTTCAAATTTAACCTAATTTTGATAAATCTACATAGTCATTCAAGTGGGGAGTTAGCTAGGAACTTTGAAAACTCATAAAACATAGAAATCGTTAGTACAACACGTTGGTCCACTATATATACTAGTAGACGTATGGGTGTATATGTCTTGTACGTGAGACTCAGATAGTAGACGTATGACATATCATCACTATATACAATTATAATTGGTAAAGCACAAAAAATTATAAATTTTATCAACATCTATAAAGTATGGGTGTATATTTGGTCCTTGTACTTTGTATCATCATGTAGAAGTCAAAGATTATTAGCTACCTAACACATGAAATTTTTGATAACATGGTCTAGAGAAACAAGGAAGAAGATTCTAGTATGATGGAGAAGTGTGTTTTGAGGTTTGTGCATAGCATTCATTATGCTGAAGACTATCAATATAATCTTCTATATGCTAGAATGAAAAATAAGATCCAACGGCTAGAAAAGCTGGGATTCATGAGTCTTGATTCAACGGTCAACATTCAAAGTTATCCGTACACTATATAGTGGTTTGTAATAAAGACTATCAATAGAATCTTCAAGATGCTAGAATGGAAAAAAGATCCAATGACTGGAAATGTTGGGATTCGCGAGTCTTGGTCCAACGGACAATATTCAAAGTTGTTTGTACACTATATATTGGTAAGATCATATAGAAGTCAACGATTATTAGCTACTAGTAAGCTGCAAGTGAGACTCAGATAGTAGACGTATGACATATCATCACTATATACAATTATAATTGGTAAAGCACAAAAAATTATAAATTTGATAAACATCTATAAAGTATGGGTGTATATTTGGTCCTTGTATTTTGTATCATCATGTAGAAGTCAAAGATTATTAGCTACCTAACACATGAAATTTTTGATAACATGGTCTAGAGAAACAAGGGAGAAGCTTCTAGTATGATGGATAAGTGTTTTTGAGGTTTGTGCATAGCATTTATTATGCCGAAGACTATCAATAGAATCTTCTAGATGCTAGAATGGAAAAGAAGATCCAATGGCTAGAAATGCTGGGATTCACGAGTCTTGATCCAACGGTCAACATTCAAAGTTATTCATATACTATATAGTGGTAAGATACTAGTAAGTTGCACGTGTCCTGCACGTGAGGCTCAGATAATAGACCTCTGACATATCATCACTATATAAAATTATAATAGGTAAAGTGGAAAAATATAAAATTGATCAACATCTATAAAGTATGGGTGTATATTTGGTTCTTCTACTTTGTATCATCATGTGTAGAAGTCAAAGATTATTAGCTACCTAACAGTTGAAATTTTTGGTAACATGGTCTAGAGAAACGAGGGAGAAGATTCTAGTATGATAGAGAAGTGTGTTTTGAGAGGTTTATGCATAGTGCATTCATTGTGTTCAAGACTATCAATAGAATCTTCTAGATGCTAGAATGGAAAAGAAGATCCAATGGCTGGAAATGTTCGGATTCGCGAGTCTCGATCCAATGGTCAATATTCAAAGTTATTCATACACTATATAGTGGTAATATGTCTAAAAACATGGCTTATGGCATTCAGATCCATACTCTTCAAACTTTCTTTACAGAAAGTGCACCCGTCTACCTCTGAAAGACAATTAATTCAAGGGCAATCTATCGCATTTACTTGTAACTCAAGTTTGACCTAATTTCGTTAAATTGTCAAGATGCAAAATCTTAGCAAGAAGTTGAACTTGTTGTAAAAACTATCGGTGGTGGTTTGTGATATATTGAATCAGCCCCCAATCGTTAGCTCCAAAAAACTTTCAATGCAACCTACAATTTACTTGTAGTTCAAAATTGACCTAATTTCAATAAATCAACATAAAATCACTTTCAAATGGGCAAAGTTAGCTATAGGAATAAGTTTGAAAACTCATAAAACACGGGAATCATAAGTACAACATGACGGTCCACTATATATGTCTAAAAGCTTGGCTTGTGGCATTCAGATCCATATCCTTCAGACTTTATTTATGAAAACAAACAATAATCTCATCATCACTCGGAAAATTGAGAGTGTTCTTTCCTGATAGTTGGAAACTCACACCGACGGTACTGATTACTACAAGAATATGCATCCATCTACCTCCAAAGAGACATTTAATTAAATAAAAATCTATCGCGCTTACTTGTAGCTCAAGTTTGAGCTAATTTTTTGTTAAATTGTCAAGATGCAAAATCTTAATTAGAAGGGAGTTAAAAACCTATTGTCAAAACTCTCGGTTGGTTTCTGATATATTAACTGAGCGCCCAATGGGTACACCTCCAAAAGTTTTTTGTAGTTCTTTAGAAGCAACCTACAATTTAGTTGTTATAGTTCAAGTTTGACCAAATTTCGATAAATATAGGCATGAAGAAGTCATTCAAGTGGGCCAAAGTTAATTAGCTATAGGGAGTTTGAAAACTCATAAAACATGGGAATCGTAAGTAAAACATGTTGGTCAACTTAATATGTCTAAAAGCTTGGCTTATGGCATTGAGATCCATGTTCTTCAGACTTTCTTTATAGAAAAGAACCATCTCGTCATCACTTGGAAAAATGAGGATTTTCTTTTCTCATAGTTAGAAACTCACACCTACGACATTGTTTACTACAAGAAGATGCACCCATCTACCTACGAAAATACATTTAATTCAAGAGCAATCTATCGCACTTACTTATAGCTCAAGTTTGACCTAATTTCATTAAATCGATAAGAAGTCACTGAAGTGTGCAAAGTTTGCTAGGAAGCTTGAAAAAACCTAGTACTAAAAACTTGGGCATTACGTATAAGAAACCATTGGTCCAGTTTGTGTGATAATTGGGGCGGTTGCATTTTCTTTTAACTATGGTAGGTCTCATCGGAGAGAGGTGCTTGAGAGTTAACACGATCGATGGAAGTACAACTTACATCAAGGACCTCATAAAAAAATGAAAATTGCATCCAAGTCCATCCATTTAACACAATGACCCTAAAACTGAATAATGAAGTGTGTGTATTTTGAGGTTTGCGCATACTAGCGTTCATCATGCTAAAGACTATCAATAGAATCTTTCTCGATGTTAAGGGAAAATAGAAGATCTAACGGTTAACAATGTTTGGATTTGCCAGTCTTGATCCAGCGGTCAATGTTCAAAGTTAATTCGTACACTATACAATGGTGGTATGGTATTGTAAGAGATACGACAAGATAAAGATAATATAAGAACTACAACGAATGGCCGATCTAATGGTAGGTCTCGTAGGAGCGAGGTGCTTGAGAGTTAAGACGGTCGATAGAAGTACAAGTTACATCAAGGACCTCATAAAAATGAAAATTGCATCCAAGTCCATGCATGCATTTAGCACAAGGACCCTAAAACTAAGCAATGAAGTGTGTGTTTTGAGGTTTGCGCATACTAGTGTCCATGGTAAAGACTATCGGTAGAATCTTTCTAGATGCTAAGTATGGAAAAGAAGATCCAACGGTTAGCAAAGTTTGGATTTACCAGTCTTGATCCAACGGTCAATGTTGAAAGTTTGGATTTGCCAGTCTTGATCCAACGGTCAATGTTTAAAACGGGTTCAAATTGTCCTTCCCTCCCGATGTTTGGACAATCTTTTGAATAACCTTCCCTCCCGATGTTTGGGAAGCAAGTGAAAATTTCAAAAACTGGAAAAGTTTGAATTTTTGTGCCGCCAAGGACCAAAGTGGTTTCCTTCCTATGTACTACTACTCCTCGTCCCTACTCCATACCAATGCCCGGCTGCCCAACATGCCAGAGACACAAAGTTGCCGTACCAAGGCACACGTGTGCAGCGCCACGCTGTGGACGAAGGGAGAGAGATTAGCCGGACCGGTGCGTGAGGAGAAAGGGGAGGAGAGATGGATCATAGCGAAGGAGAGAGAAAACACACGATTTGTTGTGCGTGCATAGGTCCTGAAATTTACTACTAGTAGAGTGTACACTGTAGGAGTACCTCATGTCAGAAACCCATCATAGCTTTGCTCTGACATGGAACCGCGTTCAACTTCTCTTTGCTGCTACCCTCTTCCCCTGCCAACGTTTTATTCTCTAAGCATGTACAATGCATGGACAGAGGTGACAATATGTCTAAGCAAAGAAATATACTACTCCCGCATTGTGTAAACTAGTAAGTTGCACGCGCCTTGCACGTGAGACTCAGATAGTAGACGTATGACATATTATTACTATATAAAATTATAATTGGTAAAGCACACAAAATTATAAATTTGATCAACATCTATAAAGTATGGGTGTATATTTGGTCCTTGTACTTTGCATCATCATGTAGAAGGCAAAGATTATTAGCTACCTAACACATGGAATTTTTGATAACATGGTCTAGAGAAACAAGGGAGAAGATTCTAGTATGATGGAGAAGTGTGTTTTGAGGTTTGTGCATAGCTTTCATTATTCCTAAGACTATCAATAGAATCTTATAGATGCTAGAATGGAAAAGAAGATCCAATGGCTAGAAATGCTAGGATTCACGAATCTTGATCCAACGGTCAACATTCAAAGTTATTCATACACTATATAGTGGTAAGATAAGATCATGTAGAAGTCAACGATTATTAGCTACGAGGGAGAAGATTCTAGTATGATGGAGAAGTGTGTTTTGAGGTTTGTGCATAGCATTCATTATGCTAAAGACTATCAATAGAATCTTCTAGATGCTAGAATGGAAAAGAAGATCCAACGGCTGGAAATGTTGGGATTCACGAGTCTTGATCCAACGGTCAATATTCAAAGTTATTCGTACACTATATAGTGGTAAGATATCTCTCCTACTACTATAGTGGAGCAGTTTTGAATTGGATCCATAGCACCAATCCTGACCGTTGGGCTGTTAGATCTAATAGTCCAGAGAAGCTGGATTCGTGTTGAATAGTACCTAGAGAAAATTCCACCATGCATGTTCTAGAACCATCATGTCACTGATGACCCACAAGTATAGGGGGTGTATCGCAGTATTTTCGAGGGAAGTGAAACCTAATTTATTGATTCGACACAAGGGGAGCCAAAGAATATTTATAAGCCTTAACAACTGAGTTGTCAATTCAGCTGCACCTGGAAAACAATCTTGCTCACATCAGTTTATCAGTAGCAACCGTTTTGTAGTAGGAATAGCAAAGTAGCAGCAATAGTAAAGCAAAGACGGTAGTAACAAAAGCGATATGATGGGATTGAAAGTCGGTAGGCATAGGGATGGATGGACGGGCGTTGCATGGACAAGACAATTCATATAACAATCAGAACATAGGGCAATTGCAGATAAATAAGATAAAGCATCCAAGTACTAGACAATCCTAGGCATGTGTTCCATATATAGTCATACGTGCTCGCAATGAGAACTTGCACAACATCTTTTGTCCTGCCAGCCCGTTTGCAGCGGGGCCTCTAGGGAACTACTAGCAATTAAGGTGCTCCTTTTAATAGAGCACCAGAGCAAAGCATTAACACTCCGTGAACACATGTGATCCTCACATCAAAGCCATTCCCTTCCGGTTATCCCGATTTACTGCCGGGGCCATAGGTTCCGGACAACAACGTGTGTATACAACTTGCAGATAAGACCAAAAACAATACTATCATAATGAATCAATAACATGTTCAGATCTGAAATCATGGCACTCAGGCCCTAGTGAGAAGCATTAAGCACAACAAGTCGCAACAAAGTCATAAAGCACTAATAAAAGATACTAGGCACCATGCCCTAACAATCTGATGCCATTATATGAACAATCTCATCCAATCCCTACCATCCCCATAGCCTACAGCGGGGGATTACTCACTCATAGATGGGGGAAACATGGATGGTCGATGGAGATGATGGTGGAGATCGATGGAGATGGCTCCGGGGGCACTTCCCCGTCCGTGAGTGCCGAACAGAGACTTCTCTCCCCGAATCTCCCCTTCGGTGGTGGCGGCACTGCGGAACTTTTTCTAGAAAAACGTCGAACCCCCCAGAGTTTTTAGGTCAGAAGGCTTCTTATAGGCGAAGAGGGAGACCGACGGGGTGCCTGGGGCCACCACACCATGCCCTGGCGCGGCCAGGCCCAGCCCGCGCCTGGGAGTGGTGTGGCCAGCCCCTGGCCCTCCTCCGTCTCGTATTATGGCTCCTGGAGTCTTCTGGAAAAATTGGCACTTTGGCTTTTGTCCCATCGAATTCCGAGAATATTCATTTTCTGACTTTCCTGGAACCAAAAACAGCAGAAAACAAGCAGCTGGCACTGTGGCTCTTGTTAATAGGTTATTCCAAAAAATCATATGAAAAGTACTCCAAAGTGTGGACAAAACACAAGAAAGGAGATAAAACCAAGCATGGAACATCAAAAATTATAGATACATTTGCAATGTATTAGTCACCACCCCCAAAATTTCATAGCACAGTAGGTTGTATTCTCTCTACTATTATAGTGGAGGAGTTTTGAATTGGATCCATAACACCAATCATAACCGTTGGGGTGTTAGACCCAATGGTTCAGAGCAACTGGATTCATGTTGAATAGTACTCCCTCCGTCCCAAAATATAAGGCGCCTAAGGATTAGTCTAGAGTCAACATTTTTTAAGTTTGACCATGATTATAGACAAAAATATAAAAAATTATAATACTAAATTAATATCAATATATTCACCATAAAGTATATTTTCTTAATATGTCCATTCAATATTGTAGATGTAGATATTTTTTTCTAAATATTTGGTCAAAGTTAGTAAGGTTTGACTTTTGACCAATCCTTAGGCGCCTTATATTTTGGGGACGGAGATTTAGAGCAAACTCCACCATGTTCTAGAACCATCATATCACCACCCCCAAAATGCATAAATTAAGTCTATTAATAATAACTATCTACACATATTGAGAATACAACCTACTGTGCTTTGAAATTTTGGGGGTGGTGACATGATGGTTCTCGAACATGGTGGAGTTTTCTCTAGGTACTATTCAACATGAATCCAGCTACTCTAAACCATTGGATCTAACAGCCCAACAGTCAGGATTGGTGCTATGGATCCAATTCAAAACTCCTCCATTATAGTAGTAGAGAAAAAGCATACCTTAATAAGGCCTACTATGTGGCATCCGCTAAGGTTCACCTTATACATAGTGGAAACTATAAAGTTATCTTTAAGCTTAAGGTGCACCTTAAGCTTGTGTGTTTACAATAGAGAATAGAAAATTCATTTCCCCTCTCTCCTTATTTCTTGTGATCATTTTCAAAAGGGGTTCAAAATTTTCAAGATGCAAAATCTTAGTAGCTAGAAGTCGAACCAGTCGTCAACTGATATATTAATTGTGCGCTCGATGGGTACCCCCAAAAGCTTTTTACATAAAACTTTCAAACCAACCTACAATTTATTGCTTGTAGTTCAAATTTGACCTTTTATTTCAATACATCGACATAAAGTCATTCAACAAGTGGACGGGGTCAGCTAGGAACCTTGAAAACTTATAAAACATGGGAATCGTAAGTAAAACACACCTAGCTAATATGTCTAGAAGCTTGGGTTATAGCATTGAGATCCATATTCTTCGGACTTCCTTTACGGAAAAGAATCATCTTGTCATCACTCAGAAAAGTGAGAATTTTCTTTCCTGATAGTTGGAAACTCACATGCACGACATTGTTTACTACAAGAAGATGCACACATCTACCTCCGAAAATACATTAATTCAAGAGCAATCTATCACACTTACTTGTAGCTAAAGTTTGACTTAATTTCGTTAAATTGACAAGAAGTCACCGGAGTGCGCGAAGTTAGCTAGGAAGATTGAAAAATCCTAGTACTAAAAACTTGGGTATTAATGTTGTCAATGAGAGTTTCGAAGTTGGGTATTAAGTATAAGAAACCATGGTCCAGTTTGTGTGATAATTGGGGCGGTTGCATTTTATTTTAACCTTGGTAGGTCTCGTCGGAGCGAGGTGCTTGAGAGTTAACACGGTCGATGGAAGTACAAGTTACATCAAGGAACTCATAAAGAATGAAAATTGCATCCAAGTCCATGCATTTAGCACACGGACCCTAAAACTGAGCAATGAAGTACTATGTTTTGAGGTTTACGCATACTAGCGTCCATCGTGCTAAAGACTATCAGTAGAACCTTTCTGTATGCTAAGAATGGAAAAGAAGATCCAACGGTTAGCAATGTTTGGATTTGCCAGTCTTGATCCAACGGTCAATGTTCAAATAAGTTAATCCCTACACTATGTAGTGGTGGTATGCATGGTACTGTAAGAGATAAGAGACAAGATAAAGGTAAGATAAGAAGTAATGCGAATGGCCGATCTAATGGTAGGTCTCGTAGGAGCGAGGTGATTGAGAGTTAACATGGTCGGTGGAAGTACAAGTTACATCAAGAACCTCGTAAAAAATGAAAATTGCATCCAAGTCCATGCATTTTAGCACAAGGACCCTGACACTGAGCAATGAAGTACTGCGTGTTTTTAGGTTTGCGCATACTAGCGTTCATCATGCTAAAGACTATCAATAGAATCTTTCTAGATGCTAAGAATGGAAAAAAGATCCAACGGTTAGCAATTTTGGATTTGCCAGTCTTGATCCAACGGTTAATATGTTCAAAGTTAATCCCTACACTATGTAGTGGTATGGTATTGTAAGAGATAAGAGACAAGATAAAAGATAAGATAAGAAGTACTTCGAATGGCTGATCTAATGGTAGGTCTCGTAAGAGCGAGGTGCTTGAGAGTTAACACGGTGGGTAGAATTACAATTTACATCAAGGACCTCATAAAAATGAAAATTGCATCCAAGTCCATGCATTACCCTGAAACCGAGTAATGAAGTACTGTGTGTTTTGAGGTTTGTGCATACTAATGTTCATCATGCTAAATACTATCAATAGAATCTTTATAAATGCTAAGAGTGGAAAAGAAGATCCAACGGTTAACAATGTTTTTGGATTTGTCAGTCTTGATCCAACGGTCAATGTTCAAAATAAGTTAATCCCTACACTATGTAGTGGTGGTATATATGGTATTGTAAGAGATAAGAGACAAGATAAAGATAAGATAAGAAGTACTGTGAATGGCCGATCTAATGCTAGGTCTCGTAAGAGCGAGGTGCTAGAGCGGTCGGTGGAAGTACAAGTTACATCAAGGACCTCATAAAAAATGAAAATTGCATCCAACTTCGTGCATTTAGCACAAGGACCCCGAAACCGAGTAATGAAGTACTATGTGTTTTGAGGTTTGCGCATACTAGTGTTCATCATGCTCAAGACTATCAGTAGAATCTTTCTAGATGCTAAGAATGGAAAAGAAGATCCAACGGTTAGCAATGTTTGGATTTGCCAGTCTTGATCCAATGGTCAATGTTTCAAAGTTAATCCGTACACTATATGAAGTGGTATGGTATTATACGTAAGAGATAAGAAAAGATAAAGATAAGATAAGAAGTACTATGAATAATGGCTGATCTAATGGTACATCTCGTAGGAGCGAGGTGCTTGAGAGTTAACATAATGGGTAGAATTACAATTTACATCAAGGACCTCATAAAAAATGAAAATTGTATCCAAGTCCATGCATGTTGCACAAGGATGACCCTGAAACTGAGCAATGAAGTGTGTGTTTTGAGCTAGAGGTTTGCGCATACTAGCGGTCATCGTGCTAAAGACTATTAGTAGAATCTTTCTAGATGCTAAGAAAGTAAAAGAAGATCCAATAGTTAGCAATGTTTGGATTTGCCAGTCTTGATCCAACAGTCAATGTTCAAAGTTAATCCGTACACTATATGTAGTGCGTGGTATGGTATTGTAAGAGATAAGACAAGATAAAGATAATATAATGGTTGGTCTCGTAGGAGCGAGGTGCTTGAGAGTGAACACCATCGGTGGAAGGACAAGTTACATATCAAGGACCTCATAAAAATGAAAATTGCATCCAAGTCCATGCATTTAGCACAAGGACCCTAAAATTGAGCAACGAATTGTGTGTTTGAGGTATACTAGTGTTCATCGTTCTCATCGAGACTATTAGTAGAATCTTTCTATATGCTAAGAATGGAAAATAAGATCCAATAGTTAGCAAAATGTTTGGATTTGCGAGTATTGATCCAACTTGTCATCAAAACTCTCGTTGGATGGTTTCTCATATATTAATTGTGACCCCGCGATGGGTACGTCCAAAAGCTTTTTTCATAGAACTTTCATAGTAACCTAAAATTTATTTATACTAGTTCAAATTTGACCTATTTTCGATAGATAGACATAAAGTCATTCAAGTGGGTGGAGTTAGGTAGGAAGTTTTGAATTGGATCCATAGCACCAATCGTGACCGTTGGACTGTTAGATCCAATGGTTCAGAGAAGTTGGATTCATGTTGAACAGTACCTAGAGTAAACTCCGCATGTTCTAGAACCATCATGTCCCCCCTACCCCCCCCACGGCAAATTTTTTTGATAGCATAGTAGGTTGTATTCTCAATATGTTTAGATAGTTGTTATTAATATACTTAATGTATGCCTTTTTCTCTAACAATACTATTGGTTAATAACAACTTAATGTTCGTTAAATCACATTTCATACAGTATATACGAGTGTGGCACTGGCCTATGTGTGTGTGTGTGCGCGCGCGTGTGTGAAAACTTTGGCTTGTGGCATTTATTTAGATCAATATTCTCCGGACTTCCTTTACAGGAGAGAATTATCATGACATCACTCGGAAAATTGAGAATGTTCTTTCCTGGTAGTTGGAAGCTCACACCGATAACATTGTTTACTATAAGAAGATGTACCCATCTACCTCTGAAAAAGACATTTAATTCAAGAGCAGTCTATCACGCTTACTTGTAGCTCAAGTCTAACTTAATTTCATTAAATTGATGCAAAATCTTAGCAAGAAGTTGAACCATACCTATATATCATCAAAACTCTCGGTGGTTTCCCATATATTAATTGACCCCCTCCCCCCGATATATGGGTACCCCCAAGAGAGATCTTTCATCAAACTTTCAAAGCAACCTACAATTTACTTGTGGTAGTTCAATTTTTACCTAATAATTTTGATAAATCGACATAAAATCAATCAAGTGGGATAAGTTAGCTAGGAAGTTTGAGACCTCATAAAACATGGGAAATCGTAAGTACAACATGTTGGTTCACAATATATGTCCGAAAACTTGCCTCGTGTGTCATTCAGATCCATATTCTTCAGACTTGCTTTACGGGAAAGAACAATCTCGTCATTACACTCGGAAAATTGAGAATGTTCTTTCCTGAGATAGTAGGAAACTCATATTGACGGAATTGTTTACTACAACAAGATGCACCTATAGACCTCCGAAAAGACATGTAATTAAAGAGCAATCTATATCGCGCTTACTTGTAGCTCAAGTTTGACCTAATTTCATTAAATTATCAAGATGCAAAATCTGTCTTAGCAAGAAGTTAAACCTATTTTCAAAACTCTTGGTGTTTTATGATATATTAATTGACCCCCGATGGGTACCTCCAAAAGCGTTTTCGAAAAACTTTCAAAGCAACCTACAATTTTCTTAGACACAAGGCTAGTAAATTTTTAAGCTACGTATAGTAAGGGCATGTGCAGTGTCTAGAAGTAGCTAGGAAAACTACTTTTGCTCCAGCATTTGGAACTAAAGTGGGTCCACACAACCATGCTAAATAGAAAATGAGGCTTGGGAAATGATTTGCAAACCCAAGAATAAAGGAGGGCTGGGAATCCTTGACTTCTCAAGACAAAATGAGGCCCTTCTCATGAAACATCTACATAAATTTTATAATAAGAAAAATATCCCCTGGGTGCAACTTGTGTGGAACTATTACACTGATAGTCCTCCTCATAATTATAATCTATGTGGATCCTCTTGGTGGAGAGATATTATGAAACTATCTGATAAATATAGAGAATTATGCGATGTCAAGGTTGGCAAAGGGGATTCTGTTATGTTCTGGCATGATAAGTGGAATGGACAATGTCCTGGCAAAGATTATCCAAGACTCTTTTCTTATGCTCTCGACTCTTCCATTTCCGTTCAGAAGGTTTTAGATACAGATGATATTTCAATGCTATTCCATAGACCCATGTCAGTTCAAGCATATAGTGAAATGAGAAGTCTTCAGAATGTGATGACAACAATGCAGTTTGAGTCTGACTGCAATGACTCCTAGAAAACAATATGGAAGGATGGGATTTTTACTGCCAATTTATACTACAATTTCACATTTAGAAATCTCTTTACTAGTAAAGTTCACTCCTGGATATGGCAAAGTAGAGTCCTTCTTAGAATCAAGGTATTTGCTTGGTTGTTGATCAGTGATAGACTCAATACCAAAGATATGTTGAGAAGAAGACATTGGAATGTCTCTAATAACCACACTTGTGAGCTCTATCCCATACAGGCGATTGAAAACTGGGAACATCTATTCTTCGAGTGTAACTTTAGTAGGAGAGTTTGGGCCTACTTATAAGTGGAATGGGGTCAGGAGGATTCTATGGAACTCATGTTTTTATCTGCCAAAAGGAAATTTACAAGACCCTTTTTCATGGAAGTTGTCATTCTTGGGTGCTGGCATATTTGGAAGGTGAGAAATGAGGCAATCTTTGAAAATGTGAAGCCTTCTTTCGGGGCTTGGCGAAGGAAGTTTATCCATGAGGTCACTCTGCATGTGCATAGAGTGAAAGACAAACATACAGTTGAATTTTCACAATGGATTGACTCTTTGTTGTAAATTTTCCTTTTGTAAATAGACTTTTGTGTACATATGTATTTCTGAGAACACTCTTTTAATAAAATTACTGTTGGGGGTTCCCTCACGGTTGATGTTCAAAAAAAAATGCTAAATAGAAAAACAGACTGTTATCCACTGACTAGTGGGCCCTCCCAATTGATTCTCTTAGACATAAGTCTAGCACTAGAATCACCTTGAAGAATATTTTTTTAGCACTACCCACTCCACCGTTAAGACATATGTTTAAGACTTGACACTGTGCTTGCTCTGATGTCTTGGGCCTATGGGCTCACTACCATGGGGCCCCATTGTTATTAGTGGTCTAGTTATATCCTATAGCAGCCAACGAATGTTAACTCTGACTCCTCTAGCTCTTCCTTATCGATGAAGCCTCGACGCTCGGCTTTGAAGGATGGTTACGAGGGTAGTAGGAGGCGACGTTCCCGTCGATAGCGAGGTACCTATGATGACTTCGTCAAGCTCAAGCCCCCACCAGATAGTCCAAAGACACACTCTTTCGGAGGTGCTCATAGGGGTAGGATGTGCGTTCATGCGTTCATAGGGGTGATTGTGTGTATGCATTTGTAAGCATGTGTGTTTTGTAGTGGATTTTCGCAAAAAAGAGATAGATGGGCCTTCCGTTTATATTAAGTTTTGCTCAGTTTTCCCAAAGTAATGGTAATGGTCACTGGTGTCTAGGGTCTATGGGCTCACTACGAGGGGCACATCATTAGTGGTTCAATTACATCCCATAGGAGCCAGCGAATATGAGCTCCGACCCCCTAGCACTTCCTTCGCCACGAAGCCTCGACGCTCGACTTTGAAGGATGGTTATGAGGGTAGTGAGAGGCGACGTTCTCGTCAAAATATAGCGAGGTGCTTATGGTGACTTTGTCAAGCTCAAGCCCGCGGGATCAGTCTCAAGATCCAGTCTTTCTGAAGTGCTCATAGGTGTAGGGTGTGCATACCTGCATTCATAGGGGTGAGTGTGTGTACGCATTTGTGAGCGTCTCCGTTTTGTAATGGGTTTTCGCAAAAAGAGAGGGGGCCTTTGGTTTATTTATTTATTGAGTTTTGATCTGTTTTCTAAAAGTACTCCATGTAATGCAAGTCAAACTAGTTGAGTGATGTTTGGGGGCCCACGGGCTCTCTAGCGCGGGCCCCAGTTATCAATGGTCGAGTTAAATCCAATACGGAGTAGTAGCCAGCGAATGTGAGGACCAGATCCCCTCCCTCTTCCTTCTCCATGAAGCCTCTGCGCTAGGCTTTGAAGGCACGCTCTTTTTTCGAGCAATGTCGGAGGATTCAGTCATGCCGGTCCAGCGAACGACATGGCATCTTGATGCGCAACGCGGTCGGGTTAGGGTAAGTACGCCAGAGTTCACGGTCTCATTTTATTTTCTCGAATTCAGCTTATGGGTTCTCTCCTTTTGGGGTTTTTCTCTATTCTGCCTGTCTCGATCGATGATGTTTCCTGGGTTCAGATGCCGACGCAGATGGTAGACGCGGAGTGGTACATCATCGTTACCGATGCGGATCTCCGGCTCTGGTGCGACTGTGCCCTGGCGCCGCATCGCCACGTCGCATTCAAGGGAACGAACTTCGGCCACAGGTTCTTGGGTTGTAACTACAAATGTGAGCGCTGCACATTCGTCCACTGGGTAGATCTACCGCACTCACTTTCGCTGCAATGCGCGATGATGTCGCTATGGTTACAGCTCGATATCCGTGATTACCTCAAAGAGGAGGAGAAGGAGCGCCATCAGATGCATGCTGAGGAGATGGCTCCAGAGTTAACAGATGTCTCAAACTCACTGCACTCAGTCGTAAATAGGATAGATGCTGTTAGATTTGGGTAATTAGAGCTGGACATTAGGTTCTTAACCAAGTATGGTCTGCAATCTAGATATTTAGCATGCTCATGATGCTTTTGGTGGCTGGCTGTAGATTCCACTAATAATTAAGTAGTCCCCATCTCATAGTACTGCCAAGTTAAATTACACTAGGTTAATTAATATGAGAGTAGTTGACAGTCTTCTTACAGCCTGTCTGGATTTTATGGTTACTACTAATTGATCTGGTTTATGTGTTACTGCTATCTCTATCTATATACGAGTATCACTACATTTTTTGCACATTTGTGCACCTCCCCTGTCGCGCACCTTCTTTACCCAGTAGCGTCCACCTTTCCATCGCATCAGTGCAATCTCTAATGAGTCTGCAACTATCCGGATAGTTGTTTAGGTGATTTCTATTTGAAATAGTAGATCTATATGCCACATTAGGAAGCTGGGATCACCATGAATGTAGCCATGGAATAAGTTATAAAGTCCACCGAAAATAGGTAAGTATATGCTGCCAAGAAGAATCTTATGAGAATGGGAAGCTTGCCCCTAGCTTTATTTCACAGAACGGTCCTCTGCTGAACAATGTAGATGTAATTTGCTGTATATCATTCATAAACGGATTGTTGTTTGCTGGTGTCCTGCATTGCTGAGTTCTTTAAATTATATTTTTTGTTAAAGGGGAATACGCCCAATCCTTGGCATCGGATTAATGCATGTATCCTTCTTTGCATTGCGAAGTTGATGTGTTCTTTCCTAAAATTTACTTCATTTTATTTAGCATCATGCGCATGCCCCACCCGTGGAGGAGGCATTATCGAGTGACAAGTGTTTTTATGTATCCAGCTGCTTTGCTAGAATTTCAGTAACCTATGCTTTGTCACCGAAGACATTTTTTTCGATAAAGAGCGCTTTATTACTTAAAATGTCCCCTAAAATATACTGATCATTTTTGTTGCATCATGATTTGCAGAAACGAAGTCATTCTAAGCTGTTGCCACTTACTAAGGCTAGGACTGCTCATGTGCCAGCTAAGAAGGCAAACCCTGAAGTACGACCCTTTTCATGTCGGTTCTGTTTCCCATGTTTGGGCAATATGCCTCTATGGTTCTTTGCCATTTGCGGTACCACTGTGGAGCTTGCACGATGTGTGCAACTGAATTTGGATTTTTTTTTGAAACAAGAATTTGGTTTAATTTTTTTGAAATGAGAATCTGGTTTAATTTTGGATTTGTTATCTGCAGTTTTCACCTTACTCATATTGCTCATGGCGTAATGGTGCTGGTAACTACAAGGATTTGACAATTGCCCGTCTCCGAGAGAAATACAAAGCTCATAGACACATGATTTCGTGCCTACAAGAGAAAGTGAAACACCAGGACGAACAGATTAGGCGCCTGAAGGAAGAAGTGTCCACATCCACTAAGCGGATAGCTGATTTGGCTGTAGGATTGAATACATCAATTTCAGTTCTCATGATGTTGCTGTTGAGTTTCAAAAGTCCGTGGCTAACAACTTAGTTCTTTAGTCGCCTGATGTGCATGGCGACAAGCTGATTGGCCAGGTGTAAGACCAAATCTTGGAACAGGTGGGAATGCGAGTTGACAATCTTTTCAATTCGGCTCTAGAAGCAGATGAGACCCTCACATAAATTCGAGATTCTCCACGCCCATACAGTCCCGATCCTACAAAAGATGAGGAAATTTGTAAACCATATTGACCGCTCTACTTTCATTTTTCAACGATTTGGGTCTCTTGTGAGGATGAATGTTTGTTAAGTCAGGTACTATAACTGTTTTTTTGCTCTGCTAGTGTGTGGTGTCCACAAATCTATATATTTGATGTACTATTATGACATATATATTAGACCTGGCTTTATGTGACTATATTTGGCAACAACATTCATCTTATTCGAACTTGCGGTGGTTTTTTATCTTTCAATTTTTTTCCTCTGAGATCTGTTAATGATGATGTTAATGCTAGTTGCGAGTGATTTGTTAGCATGTTTCTGGTAGTAAACCAAAACTTGTAGTTGTAGATTGTGGAATTTCAGGTCGATGTTTGAACTCTAGATCTTGATTTCATAGAAAGGGCGGGCTTCTACCACCTGGAATATTTTACCCAGCAATTCATTGTATCACATGAATAAGTGCACAAACTTGATGTCTGTAGGCGGGAAACTGAGCAACACAAGTGCACGAACTTGTATCAGTCGTGTGGTTGCTACTATTAATACAACAGGGGTTTCCCCTAAAAAAGCGGTGTTCGCAAAAAAAATATAGTGGGGCAAAAGTTAGTTTCGAGTTCAAGGAAGCTTAGTCGTGTGCCCCTCAACCCCATCATCATCTTCTCTGCCTAGCCGTCCTCCCTCGACCGGACCATCCCCGTTGCTCCACCATTGAACACCACCGCACCGCCGTTCGCTGGTATGTACGTCCCCAACCTCCAGCCATTACGGGCTTTCTGAAGGATAGAATGCATTTATTTTTGGGAATTGCAAGCTAAATAAGCTGGTGGCGTTTACAGGAAATGGAATCAGCATTGGCAGATGCATTTGCTGCGTCGGCAGATGCTTGTAAAGCAGAGGTCGATGTTGTAGCAGCACCAGTGGATACATGTGAAGCGGATGTGGAGGCTGATGCTTGTACCACACCGGAGTCTTGGGCAGTGTTGAGTGATGCTTGGAAAGCGTTGGAGGCGCAGTCGAAATCCTTGTTGGCTGCTGCTGGAACAAATTCGGCTATGTTGGCTGCCACTGCCAAAGCGATGACTGCGTGGGATGCTAGGAATGCGTCAGCTCGTGGTCGTGCTTCTTTAGCGTCAACGATTGTGTCTCGTCATTCGTCAGTGGTGCCTGCTCCATCTGCTCAGAACTCGTCGACCCTATTGTAAGTTCCGCGTTGGGTTTTGTCTCCTTGACTTCCACCGTCTTTTGTGTATTCTGCTCCAGGTTTTTTTGGACGCAGTGGATATTAGTTTAAACTAGTAGTACCGGGAACATAAAAATCTATTTAATCACAAACTAGTGATCCGAATGGGATGAAACTTTCACAGGATTCATACCTAGGCACCGATGATTTAATGATTTTTTGTCAATTTTTTCGAATAGTTTTACTTTTTAGTTCAAAATCTGAGCTACTAGCATACGTTTGATCTAAGACGGATTGTGGATCCTAGGGCAAGTTATCATGAGACTTGGGTTCACCAAGACACTAAAGTTGCATCCGTTTTTCTCCCCTTCTTTAAATCTTTATGATAAAACCAGAAAATTCAAGTGGGGGCCTTTCTGTCCTCCCCGGTGACCAAAAAATGATTCTTCATTCCCTTTGCCCAGTTCTGACACGCTGAAGCATTTTGCGGTGTGATGTCTACGCACTTCTATTCTTGTAGACAGTTGTTGGGCCTCCAGGTGCAGAGGTTTGTAGAACAGCAGCAAGTTTTCCCTTAAGTGGATCACCCAAGGTTTATCGAACTCAGGGAGGAAGTGGTCAAAGGTATCCCCTCTCAAGCAACCCTGCAATCAAGATACAAGAAGTCTCTTGTGTCCCCAACACACCCAATACACTTGTCAGGTGTATAGGTGCACTAGTTCGGCGAAGAGATAGTGAAATACAAGTGGTATAGATAATTATAAGTGGTAACGGTGATAGAAAATAGCTTGATGGCGTGGAAAAGACTAAAGTAAAACTGAAATAAATATAGAAGCAAGCAAACATGTAATAGATCTAATAGCAAACGATGTTTCAGTGCTTAGAAACAAGGCCTAGGGATCATACTTTCACTAGTGAACACTCTCATATAAATATATTCTTCTTTATGATACTACGCTGAACTACTCTCTGGTTGGACACTCTAATCCATGGTAGGGCTATAACATCACACCTCAAAGTTCGCTTTCCACATCTAGATAACCCCACACTGTCACCTTGAGCACTAGATAGTTCAAACAAACACCACAATTTCATAAAGACATCCAACTCCAAATATAACTCATAACAAGTATTTGTAATCTCTAGCCTAAGTGCCACCATGGTGTGCACCGTGTCACTTTCACATACATGGGGAGAGAGAGATCTATTAAATCACTTGAGTAGCAAGGTAGATCTATAGATTACAAGCTCATGATTTCAATAAGATCATGCATAGATAGAGATGAACACATAGCTACCGGTAGAACCCTTAGCCTTGAGAGAGAACTACTCCCTCCTCATCATGGGAGTCAGCAACAACGATGGAGATGGCGCTGGAGATCGATGGAGATGGCTCCGGGGGCACTTCCCCATCTCGGCAGGGTGCCTGAACAGAGACTTTCTGTCCCCCGAATCTCCCTTTCGGTGGCGGCGGTGCTACGGAACTTTTCGTGGATTTTTGATTGACGATTTAGGGTTATGCATCGGGAGGCTCTTATAGGCGAGAGGGGCAAAGGTCGGTGGCCGGCCAGGGGCCCACACCATGCCCTGGCGCGGCCTAGGGTTGCCCGTGCCAAGGGGGTGTGTGGCCACCCTGTGGCCCCTCTCCAACTCTCCTTCTGGCTCCGTGAGTCTTCCGGGAAAATAACAACTTTGGCTTTTGTCCGGTCCAATTCCGAGAATATTCATTTTCTGACTTTCCTGGAACCAAAAACAGCAGAAAACAGGCAACTGGCACTATGACATCTTGTTAATAGGTTAGTCCAAGAAATCATATGAAAAGTACTCCAAAGTTGGAACAAAACACAAGAAAGTAGATACAACCAAGCATGGAACATCAAAAATTATAGATACATTTGCAATGTATCACGGTGCTTTCGTACTAGTCTGGTTGATTCCTTGTGTTGTTTAGGTTATTTTGTTGACATACTCTGCTTTTTAGGTAGTTTTTCAGATGCGTGCACTTTAGAAAATTTCGATGATAAATTTTCCTATCATATTGTATGATGCATTGTGGTGTTTACCTAATTTTTTTTAGGGTTGTGCATTGTGCATTGTGCATTGTGCATTGTGCTGTTTACTTAATTCCGATGATGCACTTGTGCTATTTGCATCATCCTACCAGCTTCGGTGGAAGAACATATGCAACAATCAACGACTTGCTAGGCGATGTATTTGGTCAGATTCTTGTCAGGCTTCCTCCGCACCCATCCTACATACAGAGGGCATCAGTCGCCCAAAAATGTTGGATGGACTTCATGGGAAGCAACGATTTCAAATGGCTAACCCTGTCACACAATAGAGGAATGCCTTTACTTGGGTTTTTGACCAACAACTCCGAGGATGCTCAATTCTTAACAGATCATAATCTTGACCAATCCATCTTCCAAAAGCTGAATAGGCTGGTGGAAGTACATAAAGCCTACAAACCATATGTACTTGGATGTCGCAATGGTAGGGTGCTACTTAATTATCCGCAAGGGTCTAACATGATAAAGGCCTGGGATCCAATCAGTGGAAGTGAAACAGTGATACCAGAACCACCAATTTGGTGGAGACGTGAGTATGATAGTGGCACAATTCTCTATTCGAGAAATCATGGGCAATTGTCTTCACACTGTTGCAGCAATTTATGGGTTGTTTGGATAGTAACCAATGGTAACCAAGCACTGGTGCAGAGGTACTCATCAGAGTTAGGAAAATGGGAGGACTGGATTGAACCTACTAAGATGCTGGCTAAGATTGATCGCAGGCTGTCAACTCTCATAGGGGACATTTTCTACTGGCCAACAATGAACTCTAGTTATATAATTTCCTTCGACAACATGACAACAAAACTATGTTATATTGAGTGCTCCCATGAGACACATGATATTTCTAGACACAATTTTGTCATCGCTAAGGGGCATAATGGAGATGTTGCCTTTGTGGTTATAAGAGACTTCACTCTAAACACGTGGGCCAGTGCAAGATCATCAATATGCAAATGGGAAGCTTGGGTGCCTCATATAAAGGTTGAGTTAGATACTCTCCTTGGCCTTGAGAAATCATGGGCATATGGTGGGAAAGATGCAGTAAGGTTACTCTGCGCTTTTGAGGATAGAGAAATGGTGGTTATATGGGCGAAGGAGGGAGTATTTGAATTAGATCTCAGCAGCATGAAGTCTAATAAGTTCAGGTCTCGTAAACGTTCGTGTACTTTGCATCCCTACATTATGACACTTGGTTAGTGCAGTCATTCATGTGCAACCCTTGCATTTTTGTACACCTATGATTTTGCTGATCATTTTGTTCATTTCCTTCAGCAACCGACGTGATTCAGAGTGCTAAATATAGAAATGAAAAGGAAGTCCTGTCAGCAACACATCTGATTCAGACTGCAACATTAGGGACATGAAAATAACACTTTGATGGACAAGCAAGGCTTGGTTGGGCAAGAATGTGTTTGCCCAAGTTGTGTTATTTGGAGCTACAATCTGATGCTTGTTTATTTTGGTAGCTGATGGAACTGTGGCGGCACCTTTGTTTGTGCTGCAATCACAACGGCAGGGGATGGAATATTAGAGCTATCGGTTCGTTTTGGGGGCCTATGTGTGTCTGATAAAACATTGTTTTATATGATGAAGTGGTGTTCTCTATATAGTAGTGTATGTGTGATGAAATATTGTTTTATGTGTTCTACATATACTTTACCTGGTGTTTGTGTTTTGATAGTATGCTGTAGTAGGAGTATTTGTTTCGCAGCAGGCTTTTTATTTGATCTGAATTAGTACTACTATTTAGTTAGTGCTTCCTGTAGAAGAGTCTGTGCCGACACCTAAATAATTAGTAGACCTTGATTGCACACCATTTTCACATGCTTGAATTAGAGCTACTTCAGACATTTTGTTGTTGTTATGTTAAACAAACATTCTTGTATCGGAGATCCGCATTTTCATACGCGTGGTAGATAATCACTCTCCCCGACTTGGATCCCTGAAATAGAGGGAGAACGGCCTATTTTCTTAATTATTCTTTGGACAATCTCTAAATTCAAAATCACAGTTGACCGCCAAAACCTACCGCCTACCCCACTTGAATCGGAGGCATCAGTTGATTTGACTCTCGCCTTAAATTCCTGACCAGATGGCGTTTGACCTACACAACCTTTTTTCTAGTAATAAAAACTTGGTCGGCAGCCAAATTCAAAATCATAATCGAGCGGGAAAATAACCCACCGACCCCGAAGCATTTCACACCCCTCTGTTTCAAAGCTTTTCAGGAAAAATCCCCCACCGAGGTAGTACCATTTTTATATTATTACATGGACGCTAGGCAAATTTAAAATCTGAGTTAAGCGATAAAATTTACCGCCTATGCTGTGTGAATCGAAGGTATCCAAGTTTCTGTGCAAAAAATGTTTATGGATGATCAGTTGATGTGACTCTCAGCCTTGAATTCCTAGACAGCTAGTGTATGGTCTACTACCTTTTTTTATATTAGTAGATGGAGGCTAGCCAAATTCAAAATCTCAATCGAGCGGCAAAATCACCCAACTACCTTGAAGCATATCCTGCCCCACCGTTTCAAAAACTTTGAGCCAAAATATCCCACCGACCGGGGAAGTACCATTTTTCTATTATTATTATTATTAGATGGGCACTAGCCAAATTCAAATTCTCAATCGACCGGCAAAACTACACACCGACCTTGAAGCATTTCGTGCCCTTCCGTTTCAAAGACTTTAGAATTTAAAATTCCAAATCTACCCATTGTTCAGACAACAAATGGGCATGCTAAAGTCGGTAGCTCAGGGGCACGATCATAATTATTTTTTCTGCTCACCTCTGTGGTCCTGATTCCCCTAGTTTTACCCACCGGCCCTCCCAAAAATCACAAGCTCCTCTGTCCCCTCCACGACCACTGTGCGCACTGGCTTGAGCTGCGGCTCGCGCACTGCCGCGCAACCTCTTCACCGACGCTCACCCACCGGATCTAGGAGCCGCGGTGTCATTCACCATGCCGATGGCGTCATTGACCGCCCAAGCTCTGCTTCCTTGCCATCAAAAGCTACCCAATCATACAGGATCTGCTTCACCGGTGTCCGCCGGGCGTGATCTAGTTCAAAGAGTTCCATGTCCACCACTCTAGACCAGTTTCATGGTTGTCGCCATTCACTGCACCGGATCTGCCTCAGCAATGCTCTCGTCCACCGCGTTCAAACCGACATTGACCGCCCAAGATCTGCTTCCCCGACGCCAACAACCACCACAACCGCAACACCCTCGGTGACCTGGACGTCCCTTGCATAGTACTGATGATGCTTAGACGCCTCTCCGACCAAGATTAACCAAATCTCCAACCCGTTTTTTGTTTTGTCAGCGGTATAGCAGGTTCAAGCCTGTCGCAGTGAACTGCATTTTTGTAATCGTGCTAGTACATACAAGTCACTACACGCCTGTTCTTCGTGCTAGTACATGCAAGGTCATTAGACATGTTGCTTTGCATTCGCTGCTCTACAAATTTCGAGTCATGCACATGTCTGTTATTTTGTCATGCACATATTCTTAGCTACTCCATACAACAGTAATTGCCTGCTACCGTGTAATTCTTGCAAAATCTGAAGTCACTGGAAAATATTAGCGTGGATTCCCTCTTCTACAGTTGCTAAATCTATCTGGTTCGTCCTGAGATTAGTTCCTGCTATTGTTTCCTCCTTGGTATCGTTCTGCTATCCTGTAGTATTCATTTAAACTCTTCGTACTAATTTGATTATAATTTTGTTGTTGCTATCTGGTTCTTCAAAATCTGCATTACTAACTATTTCCTTTTTCTTGCATAGAGCTCAAAACGGAACAATGAACATATTGGTTTGCATAGACTATTCTACAGGTTCACAATGGATTCCATTACTTCCTTATCTAGTGTTGGTTCGTCCTGAGCAAAGGCATAATTTTCTTCTACTATGTAGTTCACTCGTGGTTAGCATTCCTGCTCTAGAATTTCTCTTATGATGCCATTATAATTTCTATCTGGTTGATTCTTAGCTCTGACAGTAACTACATGCCATTGTGTAGCTCACTACAAATTTTGAGACACCCAACGACTCTATGCATTCCAGGAGATGCCACTGCTTCCATATATATTTGCTGAAATGACCTCGCTAGTTTATATTTGCTAAAATTCTAAGAAACACTTTGTTTGATTGCTCATTTCATTCTAGGCACACTTATCTAATGCTTGTTTGTCCTGTTCTACAGGTTCACGAGCGACGCCATTATATCTCGCATCTGGTTTGTCCTAAGTCACGACATAACTATCCTCTACAATATATAGTTCATTCGTGGTTTTCATTCCTGCTCTACAAGTTCTCGTATGATGCAGTTATAATTTCTATCTAGTTCATTATTCGCCATGACAGTAACTACATGCCATTTTGTGGCTCAGCACAAATTTCGAGTCACCCAATGTCTCTTGCATTTTAAGGTATACAACTGCTTCCATATATATTTATTGAAATGACCTGGCTAGTTTATATTTGCTGAAATTCTAAGCCATACACACATTGTTTGATTGCTCATTTCACGGTAGGCACACTTGTTTAATGTGTGCTTGCTTGTCCTGTTTGTTTGACATGTTGGTCAATAATTGAACCATTGACCAGTTGTAAACTCCAGTTCATAGCTCCTATCATATTAGTCAAATGAGTAGTTTGTCTTGTTTGATGTATTAACTTATTATTGCTTAGTTTCAGACTGCAATTATTGCTATTGTCACCAAAGAGGGGTCTGCAAGATCATGTCTCCTCTAATGTAGCTGTCATACTCAAAGGAAGATGTAGGTGATCCATTGAGAAAGCAAATTGAGGACTCTGCTCTTGATTATCAACTGAAATGCCGAATTTTCTTTCCCTTGAGTTGATAATATGTAATAATTTTAAGAAGTTTGCAGCTGATGTAATATCTAGATAACTCGCATAGACCGTGTAGGCATTTAGTTGACGCCGTCCACACATGGCGGTAGTCGTTATGTTACCTACGCCAGACAGGTCGATTAGGGAATAATACCATGCTTTTTTATTGGCCCGTCGTGTATTCGGCCGACGATAAACAGTAAAAAATGCTAGATTTTTATACAAGCTTTATGATATTGGCATCGGCTTCAGAAAGGCCGAAACTCTAAAAGGCCATAAACTTAACAGGCCGACCCGCATCTGGTAACAGGCCGTACCAGTAGAAGGCCAGAACAGAAATAGCCCATTACAGTAACATGCAAGAAACTGCAAAATCGCAGAATAGTAACAGGACAAAACAGTAGCGGGACTCAACTATAAAAGGCCACAACAGTAAAAGTCCAGAACTGTGACAAGCGTGAACAGTAACGGGCTGAGAAATTTCCAAACGAGGGTAGTAACAGGCCGACAAATTTACCAGGCTAGAATAGTAAAGCGCCGCTTATGGGCCTGAACAGCTAAAGGCCAGAACAGTAAAAGGCCAAAATAGTAACATGCCAGAATAGTAACGAACCATCTCAGTTAGTATTTAGCAGGCCTTGGCTGGGCTTGGCTTCTGCCACTATTTCTATGACCGTTAACAGTGGCTGCCATGTGGCAGTTGGCATGACGTCAGCAGTCAACGTGGCTGGCGAACAGATCTACGACGGAACAAGTTTTCGTGGCTGAAGGGTGCGATCCGCCACGGTCGAAAAAAAACTGTGGTTAATTTGTTCTGGCGCTGTTGCCGGGGAGTGAAGGACATATTCACAAGGGGAGTCCCTCATAACCAATCTCTTTACTTTGTTGTTTTTGTTTTGCTTAGCTTCTTTTTGCTTTTTTTGCTTGTTTTGTTCTTCAAAAACACAAAAATATTAGTTTTACTTGTTTTGCTTTCTTATTTGAAAACCCAAAAAAATGACTACTCTTGAAATCACCAAGTTGTGTGACTTCACTAGCACCAACAACAATGATTTTATGAGCACTCCTATTGCTCCACCTATGGCTAAAAATACTTTCTTTGAGATAAAACCTGCTTTGCTCAATCTTGTTATGAGAGAACATTTTTCTGGTATTGGTAATGAAGATGTTGCTTCCCATCTAAATAACTTTGTTGAACTTGGTGAGATGCAAAAGCATAAGGATATAGATGGTGATATTATTAAACTGAAATTGTTTCCTTTCTCTTTGAGAGGAAAAGCTAAAGAGTGGTTGAATTCCTTAACTAGGAATAGTATTGATTCTTGGAGTAAGTGCAAAGATGCTTTTATTGGAAAATACTATCCTCCTGCTAAGATTATATCCATGAGAAGTGAAATAATGAAGTTTAAACAACTTGATAATGAGCATGTTGCTCAAGCTTGGGAAAGAATGAAATCTTTGGTAAAGAATTGTCCCACTCATGGACTAACTGCTTGGATGATCATCCAAACTTTTTATGCAGGATTGAACTATTCTTCAAGGAACCTATTGGATTCAGCTGCTGGAGGTACCTTTATGACCATCACTTTGGGTGCTGCAACAAAACTATTGGATAATATGATGGTTAATTATTCTGAATGGCATACCGAGAGAGCTCTACAAGGTAAGAAGGTAAATTCTGTTGAAGAAACCTCCTCCTTGAGTGATAAGATTGATATTATTATGTCTATGCTTGTTAATGGGAAAGCCCATATTGATCCAAATAATGTTCCTTTAGCCTCTTTGGTTGCTCAAGGAGAGCAAGTTGATGTGAACTTCATAAGAAATAACAACTTTGGCAACAATGCTTATGGTAATAATGCTTATAGGAACAATTTTGGTAACAACAATTATAAGCCATATCCTCCCAACAATGGTAATGCTGATGGAAATTCTTACAACAATAATAAGAGTGCTCCGTCTGAACTTGAAGTTATGCTTAAAGAGTTTATTAGTAAACAAACTGCTTTCAATAAAACTATTGAGGAAAAACTCTCTAATGGTGAAAGAAATATAACATCTTTGGCTGAAGCTCAATCTAGTTTGAATAAAATGGCTCCTAAACCTGAAATTAATAAGAATCCCTTTGCAGCTACTAATGCCATACAAGTAAGAATTGATGAAAATGTTAGACTATTAGCTGAATTACATGCTAAGTGGGAAAGAGAAGATGAAATTGCTAGAAACATTAGTGTTTCTACTATCACCACCACTAGTGTTGAGGCTACTAATAGTTCTACTACTTTAAATGATAATGTTGATTTTTATCTTGATGGTTGCAACATCTCTGAAGTTATTAAGTTCCTACAAAAGCTTGCTAAAAGTCCTAATGCTAGTGCTATGAACATGGCTTTTACAAAACACACTACTGATGTTCTGATAAAGATTAAAGAATTAAAGATGAAACATAAAGCTTCTATTCCTATAAAACAAGAAGATGGTTGGGAACCCATCATTAATATGAAAGTGAACGACTTTGATTTCAAAGCTTTGTGTGATCTTGATAGTAGTGTTTCTATTATGCCTAGAAGGATTTATGATATGCTTGATTTTCCTCCTCTTAAAGATTGTTATTTGAATGTACCACTTGATGCTAATGCTAAAAAGAAACTCATGGGGAGTCTTAATGATGTTCTTATTATGGTTAATGATTCCTATGTCCCCATTGATTTCTATGTTTTGGATGTTGAATACAATGCTTCTTGTCCTATTACTTTGGGAAGACCTTTTCTTATAATTGTTGGTGCCATCATTGATATGAAAGAAGGCACCATTAAATATCAACTCCCACTCAAGAAAGGTATAGAACACTTCCCTAAAAAGAGAGAAAAGATTTCTTTTGCTTCTCCTATGAAAACAAAATTTGGTCTTAATGCTTCTTCATTTGAGAACACTTGATTCTTTCTTTGGTTCGTATGCCTAACTTAAAGGCGTTAAAGAAAAGTACTTGTTGGGAGATAACCCAAGAGTTTTAGTTGAGTCTTGGAAGTTATTACATCTGTAATAACCTCTCCTTATCCTTTTTATTTGCTTTTTGTGCCAAGAGTAACCTCTAATGAGAGTGAAGTAATGATTGGGAAAGTTGCTGTCCCGAAACAGATTTTTGTGCTTCACCGTAAAAATTTCTGAGAGAGCTCTGTACGTCGGATTGAGCTGTAAAGTTTTGTGCTTCTGACCCAGGTTGTTATCTAACTTTCTTTTTTCAACATGTTTTGATTTGAGCAACATAAGGTCTTCGAAAAAATTCGTCTTTACCTGCTGGTCTGTTTTGACAGATTTCTGCCATTTTCTGCATTTGCTTCTTGTGGGTTCCTTTTTGAGTTCTTTTGGGGAATTGAGCTTTTTGAGGGAAGTACTACAGTAGATAGTGTTCTAATGGAAGTTTATTTGGTGTTAGAACTGAACCTTAAGACTTATTTATCTTGAGTGCACTAATGTTGCTAATAAAGATTGTGTGAAGTTTTGTATGAAGGAAAATTTTCAGGTGTATGGAAGGAATGAGTAATGAGATGAAGGATGGACTAAAGCTCAAGCTTGGGGATGCCACGCGTGTCACCCCAAGAAATATCCAATAAGTACAAGCGTCAAAGCTTGGGGATGCCCAAGGCATCCCCTTCTTCATCAATAAAAATTCCAGGTTTCTTCCAAACGCTTCATTTTTATTGTTTCGTGCACAGTTGTGTTTCTCTTGGAGCGTCTTACTTTTCGTTTTTGTTTTGGTTTTTAGTTTGCTTGGTTTGCTTAGTTTTCTGAATAAGTTGGTTGGACCCCCTCTTTCACACTTTGGTTTGCAAATAGTTTGGTTTGGTTTGGAAAAGAGTAGGAAAGTTCATACTTTTGTGGTAAAAAGAGCTCGACTGTGGCTATGCTTTGTCATGCCATGCTTGATATTGTTTTGGCTTTATGCTTAGTTTTCTTTGCTGTAGCATGACTTGTTATAAACAATTGAGATTGCTTAATGTGCCTTGGATGAATCATGCGTTGTTTTAGCATATTAAAGCATAGTATAGTGGTATTCTCCTTTGATGCTTTATTTGGGTTGACTTGGCACATGCTTACAACATATTATGAATATCTCAAGTCACCATAGCCTTTATGATCCTTTAGTTTTCAACTTGTAGTATCACTTTATGCTTTGATCAATGATGTTTTGTCGCTCTGCATGATTATGGCCATTATTGCTAGCCTCCACAACAAAGTATGAGTTCCACTCATGCATCCAACTCCCTAAACCAAGTTATTCCAAAGAGTCCACCATACCTACCTACTAGCTTATGCTATTCCAAGTATATTCATGCTTTTGTTTACCTTCCACTTGTTATGAGAAAACTAGTGATTAAAGCTCTCACGAACTTGATGGCACACTTTACTTTTTTGCCTCTAATAAACTTAAACCATTGGGTCCTTCTTTGTTGCGTATATGCTTGCGCTTTATAAGTTGAAATTAGCAGAACCATGTACCATGGGGAACGCTTTCAACATTGCACTTGTACTTTGTACCCTATTAATATTATGTTCTTTTGCTTACGGATCCCGGCGGTGTGAAATAAAAGTGGAACTTGTAAGATCATGGAGTTTGTATATGTGTTAGAAAGCACTGGGCGCTAGCCTAAGCCATGCCTAATCATGGTGGAAACTTACAGCATCACCGTAGTGAGCACTCTATGAAGCATCCTCAATAAAAACCTATGCAAATAGCAAATAAAAAGATCGCTGAGATGCTCATTGTCTGCGTGCCTTGTCATTTTGATTATCGGAAAGCTCCTGTATCATGTGCAAGGGGTACCCTGTTGGCGGTTCTTAATGATACACATATACTTACAATGACAAGAATTTACTCGTGACTGAAGTTGAGTAGCATGAGGATCGGTCTTCGTAAGTAAGGGGCATGAGATTTCGGTTTATAACTTGTCAAGCATATCCTCTTAGTTGTGTCACTTTAACCTTAATCACCTTCAAGATGCTTATGATAGGGGCAATGAGAGCTGAAAGCTATAAGTACCATAATTTTTGGAAGCTCTTTATGAGACTTGAATCCCTACTTCCTTTTACAAAAGGTCTTTCTTCCTCCATTATATTGAGTCTTCACCTTCTATCTTTATGCACTACTTTGACAGCATAGTGGCCATTCTTAGTTCTATGTGCATTGTCCCAAGACTAGTTGATTGATGCATAACTTGTTATTGCTTGTTTGAAACTATTGTATCTAGTCACTCTTATGAACTTTGAAGGTGTCCTATGCATTTATATTTGCTACTCTATTGAGGGACAAGCTGAATACTTTTATGCTATGTTTTCTTTATGTGAAACAAACAAACGTCTTGCAAAGCATGTTACTCATGAATCTTTTGTTTGTGCCTTTTCATGTTGTATCATAGTTTCTTTGCTTATTGCTAGAACTTTGTCTTTCATGTTATGATTGAAGTACTTTGATCCCAGCTTTGAGTTTTGCAAATACTTTGATCAAGTTTTTGATGGTGCATGTCACCTCAAAAATTATTTCTTTTTATCACTTACCTACTCGAGGATGAGCAGGAGTTAAGCTTGGGGATGTTGATACATTGCAAATGTATCTATAATTTTTGATATTCCATGCTTGGTTTTATCCACTTTCTTGTGTTTTGTTCCAGCTTTGGAGTACTTTTATTATGATTTCTTGGACTAACCTATTAACAAGAGCCACAGTGCTAGCTGCCTGTTTTCTGTTGTTTTTGGTTCCAGAAAAGTCAGAAAATGAATATTCTCGGAATTGGTCGGGACAAAAGCCAAAGTGCCTATTTTTCCGGAAGGGATCAAGTGCCAGAATACGAGACGGAGAAGGGCTGGGGGCCGGCCACACCACCTGGCTGTGCGGCCAGGCCTGGCCCGCGCCAGGGGGTGGTCTGGCCTCCCCCAGCACCCCCTCGGCCTCTCCTTTCGCCTATAAGTTGCCCTCAGGACGAAAACCCTAGGTACCCGATCAAAAATCCACGAAAGAGTCTGTAGCCGCCGTCATCTCCATCCCTAGATCGGGAGGGATCTGAAGCTCTTCCCGGCACCCTGCCGGAGAGGGGAATTCACCCTGGAGGCCTTCTTCATCACCACGCAAGCCTCCGGTGTGATGCGTGAGTAGTTCATCCTTGGACTACGGATCCATGTAGTAGCTAGATGGCTGGTTTCTCCTGCTTTGTGCTTTCATGTTTAGATCTTGTGAGCTCCGTTCATGATCAAGATCATCTATTTGTAATTCATACATGTTGTGTTCGCGGGGATCCGATGGATATTGAGATGCTATTTTAGATTGATTATTGATTCTATCATGTCTTTGTTATTTGAGATCTTGCATGTTTTCCGTTGCTAGTAGCTATCTTGGCCAAGTAGATGCTAGAAATTCCAAGAGTTAGTATTTATGCTCGATAGTGGGTTCATGCCTCTGGTAATCTGGGGAAGTGACAGAAATCTCTAAGGTACTAGATGTGCTGTTGCTACTAGGGAGAAAACAATGATCCTTTGTTCATAGAACAATTGTATTGTTTACTTTACATGATTAAATAAAGCAATAATCTGTTGCTTGTAACTTATCTTGGAGGGGTTCGGATGATAACCTGAAGGTGGATTATTAGTCATAGATGTAGTTGGATGGCGGTCTATGTATTATGTTGTAATGCCCAATCAAGTCTCAAAGGAGTCAAGATGATTAGTATATGCATGTATTGCTTTCTCGGTGTTTGTCAATTGCCCCGCTGTAATTTGTTCACCCAGCATGTTATCTATCTAAGGAGAGCCACCTCTAGTGAACTATGGATCCCGGTCCTTTACTTTACATACAATCTACAATCTTTTACTGCTTTGTGTTTACTTTACGCAAACTTTACTTCTTTCCATTCGATACGTTTAATCCTTTGTTTTCCGCAAAACACGGTGAGATTGACAACCTCATCGCAAGTTGGGGACAAAGTTCTGTGGTTGTGTTGTGCAGGTCTCCACGTTTCTACTAGCACCGGTAGTGCGCCCTGCCAAAGCTTAGCTAGTAACACCTTTGAGGTGTTTCCTTGCTCCTACTGGTTCGACTAAACCTTGGTTTCATTACTGAGGGAAACTTGTTGCTGTGCTCATCATACCTTCCTCTTGGGGTTCCCAACGAGCTCTACATCAACACCGCCACCAAGCATTTTTCTGGGCGCCGTGCATTGAGCCATCATTAATTCATTTGTGACGGGGCTTTTACCACGAAGGCCATCCGTCGCAGAAGACTCTTTGGCCATGAAAAATGGCATTCAACCACGAAAATCGTCCGTTGTAAAAGCCATTTTTTCTTGTAGTGACAATCGGAAGACCAAATCCGCTCCATCACTTGCCTCGCCTCCGAGTACGACTCGGCCGCCAGCAACACGACCGCAAGTGATGCGGCCCTCCACGACGACACCGATTCGTCGACCCCTGCCTCGGTCGCCGGATCCATCACCGCTGCATCACACGAGGACTCCATCACGCGAGTCTCCAATAATGAGGACTTCGAGGACCCCTCCATCCTCGGGATCTTCGACTGAAACTCCTTGTCAGAGTCTCCTGATGACTTCCGCGCCAGATCCAATCACTTCAACACCATCTACATGGCAGGCAGTGTGAGCACCTCGCCAGATACATTCTCCACACTAATCCCGCTGACTGTGACAGCGACGGAGGTCAAGGAGTACCGCCTACAACTCGAGGCAGCAACACGCGCGGAGCAGGCCGAGCGGGAGAAGTACCACCTCGAGCGGCAAACGGTGTAGGAGCTGTCACTCTACCACTAGTGTTGCATCAGGAGTCGACTGAACTCCAACGTCCAGGGCCGCACCCTGAACTTCGCCAACGAGCATGACCCCACTCGTGTGGCCGAGCATGAAATCTGTGATTGGAACTTCACCACCCGGCGATAGCAATCGCCCATCACCTAGGGCGCATGTGACTGGAGCTCCACCACCACCCCACCGCACGCCCCCTTTGGGGCAGCCGCGGATCATCATCTCGCCACAAGCCCGCGACTCCAATGGACTCCCGCTCTACTCCACCTCGATGGACAATGTCATCACGGGGCAGCTGCAGTCGCTAATCTCAACATCACAGGAGAGGGTGCGCTGCAGATCAAGTACGCCTAGGCCCTACTCGCCAGGGTTGTCGATCAGCAAGCAGCGGGAGTTGACTCGTGTGGGCGGATGTACTCCCGCTCGTCCGGAAGCTGGGCATCCTCAAGCGACCGTCCAAATTTCGTCAACACCCTCAACTGCCCCCCGCCTGAGCCCCTGCAGCTCTAACCACGGGCCGTGAATCCTACACTCTCCACCAACGAGCCGCGACCTGCGAACAACACGGTCGCCGCGAACAGGCAGCCGATCGATGCGTGGACCCACATCGTCAACAATCAGGCATGTCGAGCACGCCAGCCGAACGAACTGAGGAACACCCTCACCAACCGCGGCGAGCCCGAGCCAGGGGGCTCCCTCAGCCGAGTCGGCCCGCAACGCTTCAGACCAATGATCCGAGGCAAGAAGTACCCCTCCACCTTCAAAGCGCCGAAGGACATCGAGAAGTACGATCCGACGGTGTGGATCGACACATACCTCATGGCGATGGGTATCACTAGCCACACCGACCTGCTCGCCGCTCGGTACCTCCCCCTGATGATGGAGGGAGCGACCCGGCAATGGATCAACACCCTCCCCATAAACAACGTCGGCTCGTGGGAGGACATGCGAGAGGCCTTCATCAGGCACTTCGAGGGTTCCTACACCCGTGCCACCACCATCGAGGACCTAGAGAGATGCATCCAGGGATAGTGCGAGTCGACCCGCCACTGGGTGCAATGGTGGTAGGACTTGTGGATTAACGCCTCTGGCATCCACCCAGACACGATGATCCACTGCTTCAAGAATGCGTGCCGGTATGAACCTCTAGTCGACAAGATCAAGAGGGTCTCCTGGACGCTCGACAGCATCCCTGACCTCCTCGAGATCGCCAAGCTCTATGTGGAGGAGGACCCCAACCAAGACTCCGGCAGCGAGTCAGGCCGGAGATGCCACACTGGTGGCCACAACAATATCAAACAGCGCGAGATGCGCTACAGTAACACTCGCCTCACTGGCAAGCGCCATGGTGACGGGCGAGTCGACTTCGTCGCCAACACCGGCTATGGGTAGCGTGACTCAAAGAACTTCTGCCGCGATAGAGGCAACTACCACGATAGTGGAAACTGCCGCGCCAACAACATGGCGAGGCCGAAATTCGACCCCGCCGCACTGCTCAACCAACCCTGTGTCTACCACAGCAGGGAGGGGAAGCCCGCCACCCACACCATCGCTGACTTCCACTCTCTGAAGGAAACCGACAAGGCAAGGCGAGCAAGGGAAGGCCCCAGCAATGACCCGCCAAGGGACAACAACAATGCCGGCGAGTTTAGCAACGATGTCGGCTTGCTGCACACGTTCACCGGACTCGGCACCAAGCGCAAGAAGAAGGTGCTCGCCCGTGTAGTCACCGTCAACGTGGTGACCCAAGTCGACATCCCTCGCTTCCTCAACTGGTCCAAGCAAAGCATCACCTTAAGCTGCGAGGATCACGTGCCCAGGATCGAGTACCCCAGGCGAGTCGCCCTGGTGGTCAAGCCCAAAGTGGTTGACTACTTTCTCCCCAAGACCTTGATGGACGGCGGAAGCTCCATCAACATCCTCTACCTGGACACATTCAGGAGGCTGCAGCTCCCATAGTCGATTGTTGAATCGACCCTCACCACCTTCCACGGCATCGTTCCTAGTCGGAGGGCGTACCCAATCAGCAAGGTGATGCTGCCAGTCACCTTCAGCATGCCATCCAACTTCCGCACCGAGCAGATCGTCTTCGAGCTGGTGAACTTCCACAGCCCCTACCACTGTGTCCTAGGGCGACAGGCATTCATGAAATTCATGGCAGTCCCGCATTACGCGTACAACATGATGAAGCTCCCAGAGCCACGTGGCTTCATCACCGTCCACGGCGATGCCGACATGGCCGTGGAATGTGAGGACAACGGCGCCAAGCTCGCTGACGCCGTCATCACCGAGGAAGCCAACCACGCCGACGAGCTCGCCAAATATGCGAGAGGTGTCAACAAGGACGACCCCAGGATCCTGAAGAAACCCAACACAGAGAATGCCGGGTCAACAGCATTCGAGTCCTCCAGGCACACCTGCACCGCCGAGCTCGTCCCGAGATACTCAAGCTAGAAGGTCACCGTTGGGACCAATATGAGACCCACATAGGAAGGCGCGCTCATCGAGTTCTTACGTGACAATCGTGACATCTTTGCATGGAAGCCATCTGACATGCCTAGTGTCCCAAGGGATCTCGCTGAGCGCAAACTCAATGCCGACCCTAAAGCATGCCCCATGAAGCAGTCGTTGTGGCCCTTCAATGAAGAGCGCCTCCGAGCAATCGCCGAAGAAGTACATCACCTACTCGCTGCATGCTTCATCCGGCCAATCAAGTACTCCAAGTGGCTGGCAAACCCAGTCCTGGTTCTAAAGAAGAACAACACTTGGAAAATGTGCATCGACTACACCATCCTCAACAGCGCCTACCCGAAGGAGGAGTTCATCCTCCCACGCATCGACCAGATCATCGACTCGACCGTGGGGTTGGAGTCATTTTGCTTCCTCGACGCATATTCTGGCTATAACCAGATCAAGATGGTGGTTGAGGACGAGGAGAAAACGATGTTCATCATGCCGTTTGGCGCCTTCTGCTACACCACAATGACATTCGGCCTCAAGAACACTAGCATGACCTACCAACGGTGCATGCAGGAGTGTCTCGCGAGCCAAATTGGCCGCAACATCCACGTCTACATCGATGACTTGGTGGTGAAGTCGACTTGCTAGAGTGACCTACTCGCTGACATGGCCGAAACTTTCGCCAATCTACGGAAGTACAAGATCAAGCTCAAACCGGGGAAATGCACTTTCGACGTGCCCACCGGATAGCTCCTGGGGTACATGGTCTCCAAACGAGGCATCAAAGAAAACCCCACCAAGATCGACACCACCGCGAGACTCAGAAAGCCCAAGTGCCTGCACGACGTCTAGAAGCTGGCCGGACAAGTCGTGGCTCTCAGTCGCTTCATCCTCCAGCCCGGTGAGAAGGCAATGCCCCTCTACCGACTAATGCGAAAGAACCCCACATTCACGTGGGAGGACGAAGCAGACAACACGCTTAAAGCACTCAAGGAGGTGTTACTCGCGGCACTAGTACTCACTTCCCCATGAACAAGGAACCAATGCTCGTCAACATTGTGGTCGAGCGACCAGAAGAGGGCAATGAGTATCATGTGTAGTGCCCCGTCTACTACATCAGCGAGGTCCTCGCCGAGTCGAGGAAATGCTACCCGCAGTACCAGAATCTGGTCGACGCGGTCTTTGGAGCCCAAATAAGGCTCCCACACTACTTCCAGGAGCACCCCATTACGGTCGTCTTCTCTACCCCACTACAGAACATCAAATACGAGCCATGCAAAGCGATCAAGTCATAGGCCCTGGCTGACTTCCTCACTGATTGGGAAGAGGCGTAGCAGCCAGATAAGCTGCCCTACCTCCACTACTAGTTGCTCCACTTCGACGGCTCCAAGAACACGGACGGCGCCGGGGCTGGGATTGTACCCACCTCCCCCAAAGGCGACAAGCTCTGATACGTGCTACAGCTTGACTTCACGCCCTGTACCAACAACATGGCCGAGTACGAGGCCCTCCTCCATGGCATGCGAGCTACCAAAGAGATGAACATCAACCGCTTAAGGTGCTATGGCGACTCCGACCTCATAGCTGGACAAGTCGTCGGTACCTGCGATGCAGTCGCCCCCAACATGATAGCATACCGCCAAGCGGTGGACCAGCCGGGGGCTACTTCGCCAGCTACTCCATCGAGTGGATCGACCGACGGAAGAATGAAGAGGCCGATGCACTCTCGTGCATCGGGTCGGCTTGCATGACACCGCCTCGGGCGTCTTCCTCGATGTCATCGACAAGCCACCGGTCTCTCCTCCGAAGGAGATCTACATCGGGTTACCACTGCAGCCCGAACCCGCCCTGGTTACCATGATCACGGAGCCAAGCGAATGGACTGCACCCTATGTTTCCTACTGATGGCTCAATGCACGACGCCCAGAAAAGTGTTGATGGCTCGTGGTTGATGTAGAGCTCGTTGGGAACCCCAAGAGGAAGGTATGATGAGCAAAGTAGCAAGTTTCCCTCAGTTATGAAACCAAGGTTTAATCGAACCAGTAGGAGCAAGGAAACACCTCAAAGGTGTTACTAGCTGAGCTTTGGCAGGGCGCACTACCGGTGCTAGTAGCAACGTGGAGACCTGCACAACACAACCATCGAAATTTTTCCCTAACTTGCGATGAGGTTGTCAATCTCACCGTGTTTTGTGGAAAACAAAGGATTAAACGTATCAAATGGAAAGAAGTAAAATTTTGCAGAAAGTAAACACAAAGCAGTAAAAGATTATAGATTGTATGTAAAAGACAAGGACCAGGATCCATAGTTCACTAGAGGTGGCTCTCCTTAGATAGATAACATGCTGGGTGAACAAATTACAGCGGGGCAATTGACAAACACCGAGAAAGCAATACATGCATACACTAATCATCTTGATTCCTTTGAGACTTGATTTGGCATTACAACATAATACATAGACCGCCATCCAACTGCATCTATGACTAATAATCCACCTTCAGGTTATCATCTGAATCCCCTCTAGTATTAAGTTGCAAGCAACAGATTATTGCTTTACGAAATGCGTGTAAAGTAAACAATATGATTGTTCTATGAACAAAGGATTGTTGTTTTCTCCCTAGTAGCAACAACACATCTAGTACCTTAGAGATTTCTGGCTTCCTCAGTTACGAGGCATGAACCCACTATCGAGCATAAATACTAACTCTTGGAGTTGCTAGCATCTACTTGGCCAAGATAGCTACTAACAACGGAAAGCATGCAAGATCACAAATAACAAAGACATGATAGAATCAATAACTAATCTGAAATAGCATCTCAATATCCATCGGATCCCCGCAAACACAACATGTAGAATTACAAATAGATGATCTTGATCATGAACGGAGCTCACAAGATCTAAACATGAAAGCACAAAGGAGGAGAACCAGCCATCTAGATACTACATGGATCCGTAGTCCAAGGATGAACTACTCACGAATCACACCGGAGGCTTGCATGGTGATGAAGAAGGCCTCCAGGGTGAATTCCCTCTCGGCAGGTGCGGAAGAGCTTCAGATCCTCGATCTAGGGATGGAGATGGCTGACTCTGAGACTCTTCGTGGATTTTGATCGGGTACTTAGGGTTTTCGTCCGAGGGCAATATAGGCGGAGGAGAGGCCGAGGGTGCGAGGCGGCCACCCCCTGGCGCGGGCCAGGCTGGGCCGCGGCCAGGTGGTGTGGTGGCCCCTAGTCCCTCTCCGTCTCGTATTCTGGCACTTGATCCCTTTCGGAAAAATAGGCACTTTGACTTGTGTCCGTCAATTCGAGAATATTCATTTTCGACTTTCTGGAACCAAAAAGCAGGAAAAGCAGGCGGTGGCACTATGGCTCTTGTTAATAGGTTAGTCCAAGAAATCATATGAAAAGTACTCCAAAGTTGGAACAAAACACAAGAAAGTGGATAAAACCAAGCATGGAACATCAAAAATTATAGATACATTTGCAATGTATGAACATCCCCAAGCTTAACTCCTGCTCGTCCTCGAGTAGGTAAGTGATAAAAAGAAAGAATAATTTTTGAGGTGACATGCACCATCAAAGACTTGATCAAAGTATTTGCAAAACATTCAAAGCTGGGATCATAATACTTCAATCATAACATGAAAGACAAAGTTCTAGCAATAAGCAAAGAAGCTATGATGCAACATGAAAAGGCACAAACAAAAGATTCATGAATAACAATGCTTTGCAAGACATTTGTTTGTTTCACATAAAGAAAACATATCATAAAAGTATTCAGCTTGTCCCTCAATAGAGTAGCAAACATAAATGCATAGGACACCTTCAAAGTTCATAAGAGTGACTAGATACAATAGTTTAAAACAAGCAATATCTAAGTATGCATCAATCAACTAGTTTTGGGACAATGCACATAGAACTAAGAATGGCCACTATGCTCTTAAAGAAGGTGCATAAAGATAGAAGATGGAGACTCAATATAATGGTGGAAGAAAGGCCTTTGTAAAAGGAAGTAGGGATTCAAGTCTCATAAAGAGCTTCCAAAAATTATAGTACTTATAGCTTTCAACTCTCATTGCCCCTATCATAAGCATCTTGAAGTGATCAAGGTTAAAGTGAACAAACTATGGTGTACATGCTTGACGAAGTATAAGTCAGAAATCTCATGTCCCTTGTATACGAGGGCCGCTCCTCATGCTACTCAAGTTTAGTCACCGGTAAGTTCTTGTCATCGTAAGTATATGTGTATCATAGAGAACCGTCAACGGGGTACCCCTTACCCAATGATACAGAAGAATCCCCATATCAAAATGACAAGGCAAGCAGACAACGAGCATCTCAGCATTCTTCTTATTTACCATGGGAATATGGTGCTTTTTTCTCTCTTTCCTCTTTTCATAGTATATTTTTTTTTCTTTTCTCCTTTTTCTCAATATAGGACTCTTTTTTTATAAGAAGAATGCTTCATAGACAATTCATTATGGTTACGCTGCAGGTTTCCATCATGTCAGCATGGATTAGACCAGCGGCCCAGGTGTTTCACTAACACATATACATAACTCCATGGTCTTACAAGCTCCCCTTTCATTTCACACCGACGACATCCATATACAAAAGAGCATGATATCAACTAGGTACAAGTACCAAGTGCAATGTTGAAAGCGTTCCCCATGAAAGCATGGTTCTGCTAATTCCCAACAAATAAGTGCAAGCATATACAACATAGACGACACAATGGTTCAAGTTTATTAAGGGCAAGTAAATTAAAGTGTGCCATCAAGTTCGTGAGAGCTTTAATCACTAGTTTTCTCATAACAAGTGGAAGGTAAACAAAAGCATGAATATACTTGGAATAGCATAAGCTAGTAGGTAGGTATGGTGGACTCTTTGGAATAACTTGGTTTAGGTAGTTGGATGCATGAGTGGAACTCATACTTGGTGGTGGAGGCTAGCAAAAGACTGGGAGCGACAAACTAAGAGAGCAATAATGGCCATAATCATGCAGAGCGACAAAACATCATTGATCAAAGCATAAAGTTATACTATAAGTTGAGAACTAAAGGATCATAAAGGCTATGGTGACTTGAGATAGTCATAACATGGTGTGAGCATGTGCCAAGTCAACCCAAATAAAGCATCAAAGGAGAATACCACTATACTACGCTTTAATATGCTAAAACAACGCATGATTCATCCAAGGCACATTAAGCAATCTCAATTGTTTATAACAAGTCATGCTACAACAAAGAATACTAAGCATAAAGCCAAAACAATATCAAGCATGGCATGACAAAGCATAGACCACAGTCAAAAACAAGCTCTCTTTACCACTTAAGCATGAATTTTCCTACTCTTTTCCAAACCAAACCAAACTATTTGTAAACCAATGTATGAAAGAGGGGGTCCAACCAATTTATTCATAAAACTAAGAAAGCAAACGCAAATGAAAAAACAAAACGAAAATGAAAAAAAGACGCTCCAAGAAAAACACAACTGTGCATGAAACAATAAAAATGAAGCGTTTGGAAGAAACCTGGGATTTTTATTGATGAGAAGGGGATGCCTTTGGCATCCCCAAGATTTGACGCTTGTACTTCTTGGATATTTCTTGGGGTGACACGCGTGGCATCCCCAATCTTGAGCTTTAGTTCATATTTATCTCATTACTCATTCCTTCCATACACCTGAAAAATTTCCTTCATGCAAAACTTCACACAATCTTTATTAGCAACATTAGTGCACTTAAGATAAATAAGTCTTAAAGTTCAGTTCTAACACCAAATAAACTTCCATTAGAACATTAGCTACTGTAGAAATTCCCTCAAAAATCTCAATTCCCCAAAAGAAATCAAGAAGGAACCAACAAGAAGCAAATGCAGAAAATGGCAGAAATCTGTCAAAACAGACCAGCAGGTAAAGACGAATTTTTTCGAAGACCTTATGTTGCTCAAATCAAAAAGTGTTGAACTAACAAAAGTTAGATAACAACCTGGGGCAGAAGCACAAAACATTACATCTCAATCCGATATACAGATCTCTCTCACGAATGTTTATGGTGAAGCACAAAAATCTGTTTCGGGACAGCAACTTTCCCAATCATTACTTCTCTCTCATTAGAGGTTACTCTTGGCACAAAAAGCAAATAAAAAGGATAAGGAGAGGTTATTACTGAAGTAATAACTTCCAAGGCTCATCTAAAACTTTTGGGTTATCTCCCAATAAGTCCTTTTCTTTAACGCTTTTAAGTTAGGCATAAGAACCAAAGAAAGAATCAAGTGTTCTCAAATGAAGAAGCATTAAGACCAAATTTTGTTTTCATAGGAGAAGCAAAAGAAATCTTTTCCCTCTTTTTAGGGAAGTTTTCTATACCTTTCTTGAGTGGGAGTTGATATTTAATGGTGCCTTCTTTCATATCAATGATGGCACCAATAGTTCTAAGAAAAGGTCTTCCCAAAGTAATAGGACAAGAAGCATTGTATTCAACATCCAAAACATAGAAATCAACTGGGACATAGGAATCGTTAACCATAATAAGAACATCATTAAGACTCCCCATGAGTTTCTTTTTAACATTATCATCAAGTGGGACATTCAAATAGCAATCTTCAAGAGGAGGCAAATCAAGCATATCATAAATCCTTCTATGCATAATAGAAACACTACTATCAAGATCACATAACACTTTGAGATTAAAGTCATTCACTTTTATATTAATGATGGGTTCCCAACCATCTTCTTGTTTTATAGGAATAGAAGCTTTATGTTTCGTCTTTTCTTCTTTAATCTTTATGAGAGCATCAGTAATGTGTTTTGTAAAGGCCATGTTCATAGGACTAGCATTAGGACTTTTAGCAAGATTTTGTAGGAACTTAATAACTTCAGAGATGTTGCAACCATCAAGATCAAAATCAACTTTATCATCTAAAGTAGTAGAAGTATTACTAGCCTCAACACTAGTGGTGGTAATAGTAGAAACACTAATGTTTCTAGCAATTTCATCTTCTCTTTCCCACTTAGCATGTAATTCAGCTAATAATCTAACATTTTCATCAATTCTTACTTGTATGGCATTAGTAGCTGCAAAGGGATTATCATTAGTTTCAGGTTTAGCAACCATTTTATTCAAAGAAGATTGAGCTTCAGCCAAAGATGATATATTTCTTTCAGCATTAGAGAGTTTTTCCTCAATAGTTTTATTGAAAGCAGTTTGTTTACTAATAAACTCTTTAAGCATAACTTCAAGTTCAGAGGGAGCACTCTTATTATTGTTATAAGAATTTCCATAAGCATTACCATTGTTGGGAGGATATGGCTTATAATTGTTGTTACCAAAATTGTTCCTATAAGCATTATTACCATAAGCATTGTTGCCAAAGTTGTTATTTCTTATGAAGTTCACATCAACTTGCTCTTCTTGAGCAACCAAAGAGGCTAAAGGAACATTATTTGGATCAATATGGGCTTTCCCATTAACAAGCATAGACATAATAATATCAATCTTATCACTCAAGGAGGAGGTTTCCTCAACAGAATTTACCTTCCTACCTTGTAGAGCTCTCTCAGTATGCCATTCAGAATAATTAACCATCATATTGTCCAGAAGTTTTGTTGCAGCACCCAAAGTAATGGTCATAAAGGTACCTCCAGCAGCTGAATCCAATAGGTTCCTTGAGGAATAGTTCAATCCTGCATAAAAAGTTTGGATGATCATCCAAGCAGTCAGTCCATGAGTGGGACAATTCTTTACCAAAGATTTCATTCTTTCCCAAGCTTGAGCAACATGCTCATTATCAAGTTGTTTAAACTTCATTATTTCACTTCCCATGGATATAATCTTAGCAGGAGGATAGTGTTTTCCAATAAAAGCATCTTTGCATTTAGTCCAAGAATCAATACTATTCCTAGTTAAGGAATTCAACCACTCTTTAGCTTTTCCTCTCAAAGAGAAAGGAAACAATTTCAGCTTAATAATATCACCATCTATATCCCTATGCTTTTGCATCTCACAAAGTTCAACAAAGTTATTTAGATGGGAAGTAGCATCTTCATTACCAATACCAGAAAATTGCTCTCTCATAACAAGATTGAGCAAAGCAGGTTTTATCTCAAAGAAAGTATTTTCAGCCATAGGTGGAGCAATAGGAGTGCTCATAAAATCATTGGTGTTGGTGCTAGTGAAGTCACACAACTTAGTGTTTTCAAGAGTAGTCATTTTTTTGGGTTTTCAAATAAGAAAGCAAACAAGTAAAACTAATTTTTGTGTGTTTTTTGAAGAACAAAACAAGCAAACAAAACAAAAAGAAAGCTAAACAAAACAAAAACAACAAAGTAAAGAGATTGGTTATGAGGGACTCCCCTTGTGAAGATGTCCTTGACTCCCCGGCAATGGCGCCAGAAAATCGCTTGATGGCTCAATGCACGGCGCCCGAAAAAGTGTTGATGGCTCGTGGTTGATGTAGAGCTCGTTGGGAACCCCAAGAGGAAGGTATGATGAGCACAGCAGCAAGTTTCCCTCAGTTATGAAACCAAGGTTTAATCGAACCAGTAGGAGCAAGGAAACACCTCAAAGGTGTTACTAGCTGAGCTTTGGGAGGGCGCACTACCGGTGCTAGTAGCAACGTGGAGACCTGCACAATACAACCATAGAACTTTGTCCCCAACTTGCGATGAGGTTGTCAATCTCACTGTGTTTTGCGGAAAACAAAGAATTAAACGTATTGAATGGAAAGAAGTAAAAGTTTGCAGAAAGTAAACACAAAGTAGTAAAAGATTGTAGATTGTATGTAAAAGACAATGACCGGGATCCATAGTTCACTAGAGGTGTCTCTCCTTAGATAGATAACATGCTGGGTGAACAAATTACAACGGGGCAATTGACAAACACCGAGAAAGCAATACATGCATATACTAATCATCTTGACTCCTTTGAGACTTGATTGGGCATTACGACATAATACATAGACCGCCATCCCACCGCATCTATGACTAATAATCCACCTTCAGGTTATCATCCGAACCCCCTCCAGTATTACGTTGCAAGCAACAGATTATTGCTTTACGAACTGCGTGTAAAGTAAACAATACGATTGTTCTATGAACAAAGGATTGTTGTTTTCTCCCTAGTAGCAACAGCACATCTAGTACCTTAGAGATTTCTGTCACTTCCCCAGATTACTAGAGGCATGAACCCACTATCGAGCATAAATACTAACTCTTGGAGTTGCTAGCATCTACTTGGCCAAGATAGCTACTAACAACGGAAAGCATGCAAGATCACAAATAACAAAGACATGATAGAATCAATAATCAATCTGAAATAGCATCTCAATATCCATCGGAGCCCCGCAAACACAACATGTAGAATTACAAATAGATGATCTTGATCATGAACGGAGCTCACAAGATCTAAACATGAAAGCACAAAGGAGGAGAACCAACCATCTAGCTACTACATGGATCCGTAGTCCAAGGATGCACTACTCACGCATCACACCGGAGGCTTGCATGGTGATGAAGAAGGCCTCCAGGGGGAATTCCCCTCTCCGGCAGGGTGCCGGGAAGAGATTCAGATCCCTCCTGATCTAGGGATGGAGATGACGGCGGCTACAGACTGTTTCACGGATTTTTGATCGGGTACTTAGGGTTTTCGTCCCGAGGGCAATATATAGGCGGAAGGAGAGGCCGAGGGGGTGCTGGGAGCGGCCACACCACCCCCTGGCACGGGCTAGGATGGGCCGCGCGGCCAGGTGGTGTGGTGGCCCCCTGGTCCCTCTCCGTCTCGTATTCTGGCACTTGATCCCTTCCGGAAAAATAGGCACTTTGGCTTTTGTCCCGTCAAATTCCGAGAATATTCATTTTCTGACTTTCCTGGAACCAAAAACAGCAGAAAAGCAGTAGCCTTTGTGCCTCTTGTTAATAGGTTAGTCCAAGAAATCATATGAAAAGTACTCCAAAGTTGGAACAAAACACAAGAAAGTGGATAAAACCAAGCATGGAACATCAAAAATTATAGATACATTTGCAATGTATCACCTACCTTGAGCACAAGATCCTTTCCAATGACGAGACCGAGGCACAGATGATCGTGAGCTGTTGCAAGTCCTTCGTCCTCATCAACGGCGACCTCCACAAACACACCATAATAGGAGTATGCCAATGATGCGTGCAACCAGAAGAGGGTAGCAAGATCCTATAAGACATCCACGCCGGTGACTGCGGCACCATGCCGACACAAGGTTTCTAGTCGCCAAAGCCTTGCGCCACGACTTCTACTGGCTGACCACACACTCCGACACCATTGACATCGTCTAACGATGCACCGGGTGCCAGAAGTACGCCAACCAGACGCACATCCCTAGTTCGTCCCTCAAGACCATCCCCATCACCTGACCATTCGCCGTATGGGGCATCGACATGGTGGGCCGGTTCAAAACAGCTCCGTCGGGCTACACCCACCTCCTGGTCGCCGTCGACAAATTCACCAAGTGGGTCGAGGCGAAGCCGATCAGAAAATGTGACGGCAAGACCGCCACAAAATTCCTCCATGAGTTGATCTACCGGTATGGCTACCCGCATAGCATCATCACGGACAATGACACCAACTTCGCCAAGGGCGCCATGGCTGAGTTCTGCGAGGAGCACAACATCCGACTCGACCTTGCCTCAGTCGCCCATCCGGAATCGAATGGCCAAGTTGAGCGTGCTAACCCTCCATGGCCTCAAGCCAAGGCTGGAGGTCCCTCTCGAGCGCCCCTCGGATGCTAGGTCGAAGAGATCCCCTCCGTACTATGGGGAATTCACACCTCCATCAACCGATCGACAGGGTTCACCCCCTTCTTCATGGTGTACGGCGCCGAAGCGGTCAAGCCGACCGAGCTGGAACACGATTCGCCCCGAGTCGTCCACTATGCGGAAGAAGACAACGAGGTCGCCCATCAAAATAGGGTCGACCTGCTCGATGAAGCCCGTGACCTAGCTCGCTCCCGCACCGCAATCTACCAGCAAGGACTCGGTTACTATCACAGCCACCGGGTTCAGACTCGCACCTTCCAAGAAGGCGGCCTGGTCCCGCGACTCATCCAGGACAAGAAGGGCATGCACAAGCTTTCTTCCCCATGGGAGAGGCCATTCTCCATAGGGCAAGTCCTTAGCAACTACACCTACTACCTCATCGATACACGAGGTGACGGCCAGTTCGACATCGATCGGCCATGGAATGTAAATCTCCTGCAGAAGTTCTATACATAGAACTAAAACTTGTACTCAGCTGCCACATGATGGGATAAAAATCTGGTCCGCACAAATTGTGTTTACTCGCCTTTCCTTGTGCCAATCGCACTCGTATGTATAGCAACACACTATTCATGGTAGTCAACCCTTGGTTGAGCGACCAACACGGCTAGTTAGTGCGGGTCAAGGGCACCAGAAACATTCGGGCCTTGATTCGTCCACGAAAACACCAACCCAGAGCCACCATCGGAGTCACCCTGCTAGACTGGCTTTCTGAGCCAAGACCACCGACTCCACTTCCCACAACGGCCCGCCCTCCTCACCCTCGTGCAAGGCGACTCGAAAGGTACCGTACCATGCTCGAGGACTTATCCAAAATGACCTCAACGTGTCTCGGGAACACACCAAGTATGAGAGCTTGCCCTAGACTCGCCACACGACTGGCTTTTCAAGCTAGGAGGAGATACACATTACAAACAACGTACTATGTCCTCACCTACCCTGGGCATGTGACTCGAACAGTTAAGTACCACGCTCGGGGACCCGCCTATCCGCCCCCGTTCGTGCTTAGGGAAAACACCAAGTACAGAGCACACCTTAGGGTCGCCAAGCGACTGGATCCACGAGCCACAACGAGTCGACCTCGGTTAACCTAACAACCTAATAAAAACCCATACACATATACGCGAGGTCAACCCCACAAAAGGGCGGACGCGCTCGGGGAATTGCACAATCCAAAATCCAAACAAACAAAATCACAAAGCTAAGTGCGAGTCGATTGACATAGTCACAAATGGACAAATATATTGTTTGCACACAAAATATATTACAAAGGGCCAGTCGCCATGCTAACTTATGCCTCAAGGCAATTCTTCATTCTGTAGACTTGGACAAGGAGGCGCCGCCATCACCCTTAACCCGGACGAAAGGCTCCCAGGGATTCGTCGGGTAAGTCGTCAACTTCTTCACGAGTGACGACCGGAACTGTTGCTCCGACTTCTGATCGTGATGCTTCGGATCGGGGTTGTTTGATGTCACCAGCGGGTACCCCTCGATGACGTCCCCAGTCATCGAGGGGTACCCGCTGGTGACGTCATTGATATAAAAGTCATCGGGGAAGTGCACGAGTCCAAGACTCAGCACCGTCATGGCTCCGCAACGGAACGTCGATCGTGCCATCCACTCGACAACCGCGGGCACCTCCTCGAGGTACCGCCACACCTTGGTCAATCCCCCGGAATTACTTTGGTAGGAGAAATGCCCTAGAGGATGGCCTGGACGCACATCGCCGACACGGTGGCCGCATTCACCACCGCCGTCACACACCGCTCGACATCGAATGTATGCACCACCGGATCTCCTTTACCTATAACGGCTGCAACATCAGAAAATCAAAACTCAGGGACTCGACCGCTCGTGGACTCGCCACTAGCAAAACAAGGATCATGGAAAAAATAGGAGACTCACCAAGAAGCTTGCGGCAGTTGTCTGTGACAAACTTTTCCAGCGCAGAGAGCTTCCCCTACAACCCGACAATGATCGAGTCGGACGCCTTCCGCTCCTCCTTCGCCGCGATGACCGCGGCCTTGGTCCTCTCTTCAGAGGAAGTCGCCGCAGCCTTCACCGTCTCTAGCTCCTTCGCTAGCGAGCCAGCTCGCTCCTCCGCTACGGTTGCCGCAGCCTTCGCTGTCTCTAGCTCCTTCGCCAGCGAGTTGGCCCGCTCCTCCACTACGGATGCCGAAGCCTTGGCAGCATCCAGGTCGGCGATCGGAACATATCCCTCGTGGGCCTTGGCAATCACGGTGACGTGCTCATCTATGACAAAGAAAATCACAATAAGCAAATCCCAGTCACAAGTGCGTCAAACTTTGCAAGAGAAGAACAAGCTAACCTGTAGTCGCCTGGAGTCACCGATTGGTCTCCTGGGGAATTCGCAGGTCGCGCTCCAGTCGCTCCGCCGAAGACAGCCTCTCATTCGACTCGGTTTGCAAACCCTGAACCCAAAATTCTAGTCAAAACAGGGACAATCAAAGTTTTTTTGAGTGTCTAGCCGCTGAAATTCAGTGACTAGACCCTCAGGGACTGGACAATCAAAGTTTTTGAGTGTCTAGCCACTGAAATTCAGCGACTAGACCCTCGGGGACTGGACATACCTGGATTGTGGCACCAAGCATGCGGTGAAGTTCGACGGCGTCCATTGAGGGCACCAGGAACAGCGTACGCCCGCGATGCTGCCCGACATCGCTATCGATGATCTCAAGAATTTGCTGCAACTGACTTTTAGCCGCTACGACAAAGACCCTCACCATGAAGTGCGGAACAGTTGCGATAGTCGCCCCTAGCGTGCTGGTCACCGATACTGGCGCCTCCGGAGGGAGCTCCACCTTGCTTGGCTCCATTCCGGTGGTTGCCTCTTCTCCAAGAGGGACCACGGGGTCGCCCTTCCCTGCGCATTCCTCCGCCATGGAAATGGGGTCACTCTCCTTCTTCTTTTTTGCGCCTTTGCCCGGCGCCTCGATAGTAACTGCCTTCCTCTTCCTGGAGGGATCGTCGTTCCCCTCGACATCGGCCGATGGGACCTTGGCCACCAACGGACAATGGATTTTCTTGGGAACGCCCCTGCGATCTCACCATGATCAGTGAATTGAAATAGCACAAAAGAGGCAAACTATGTCAAAGCAAACTACACCAAACATACCGGGCGACTAGGATGACACGAAGACCAGTGCTGATATGCGCAGGGTTCTCCAGCTCGGGGCCTAACTTGCGAGTGAGGCCCCTCTTCAACAAGCTCGCCTGCCACGTTGCCTAAGGTTTCTCCACCAATGAAGCCATGGTCACGGGAACCTCTGGCTCTGACAACACAGGCATCTCCTTTGGCGGCAGAGTCGCTGACCCTGTGGCCACTTCAACCCTCAGCTCGGGTGGCGCCGAGGCATCCGGCACAATCACGGCAAGTGGCACCTCCGTCCCTACTACAACATTCATGACTTCCGATTCCATCATTGGAGCTGGGTCCTCCGGAATCTTTACTACATCGATGCCTTCTTCATCAGCGGACTCATCGTCCGACTCGAACATTGCTGAGGATTTTGCCGGCGACTTAGCCGGCAATTTGCCTTCGCCAGCAATTTGGGCTTTGCCGCCGGCTTGACCTTTTTCGGTAACTTTAACTTCGGCTTTGGCATGGGCTTAGCTGGCATCACCATTCTCCGCGAGCTATGTTCTTCGATGATGTCGATGTTGCTGTCGTGTTCCTCGAGGCTGTGGCTCGCCTCGATTTCGTGTTGCTTCTGCCCGCGGGTCTTCTGAGCCACGGAGGAGGGCACCTACACTTCCTCAACTCCTTCTTCATCCTCGGAGGACTCCTCCTCTTCCTCAAGCTCCATGGGAACCTCTTCGTCAAGCGGAGGGAGCCAGTTCTCGAGCACTTGGAACAACTGACAAAGATAAAAGGGACAATGACTCAATTAAAGCAACTACAAGACTACGACTGTGAAATTGCGACTGGGAATGAGACAACTCATCGGAGGAGCTTTCCGCTTCCCGGTGGTATATGGGGCCAGCCCGACTGTGGAGTCAACATACTCCGCCTCCATGATCTTCTTCAGCGCTGCGACGTAGTCTTCTGGATCCCACGGCTCGCTGCATGATTTCATGGGGTCTCCCTTCCCGGTGTACTGGTACATCCAGTGGGCTCGGGTAGCTAGCGGAACCAGCCGGTGCCCAAGCCAATAGTTGTACAGGTTGACAGTCTCGAGCCCCTCGTCCTTCAGCTCCTAGATTCGGGTTAATATCTCCTTCACGACCATCTTCCGGTCTTCAGGAAGCTTGGCCACCGACAGTCGACGCGGCTCGCTTTGTTCGGTGGTGTATGTCGGCAGCGACAGCTTGCCGGATGGAGTTGACTCCTTCACATAGAACTAGTGCCTCTTCCACTCGCTTGCGGCCTTCTTCGGTAGCAGCAACTTCACAAACTTGGCCTTGGGCTTCAACTGGAAGGTGATGCTGCCCGCCGCCAAGATGGGGCCGCCCGTCCTCTCGCGACTGAGGCGGCCGTGGAACAGCTCCATCCAAAGGGGGAAATAAGGGTGGCACCTGATATGTTGCAAACATATCCATAATTTTTGATGTTCCATGCTTGGTTTTATCTACTTTCTTATGTTTTGTCCACACTTTGGAGTACTTTCTATACACTTTCTTGGACTAACCTATTAACAAGAGACACTGTGCCAGCTGCCTGTTTTCTGCTTTTTTTGGTTCCAGGAAAGTCAGAAAATGAATATTCTCGGAATTGGACGGGACAAAAGCCAAAGTCAGCTTTTCACCGAGGGACACATGGAGCCAGAATACGAGACGGAGATGGGGCTAGAGGGCGGCCACACCACCTGGACACGCGGCCAGGCCTGGCCCGCGCCAGGGGGTGGTGTGGCTAGCCCAGGCACCCCCTCGGCCTCTGCTTTTGCCTATAAGATGCCTCCGATACAGAAACCCTAAGGACCCGATCAAAATTCCATGAAAGCGTCTGTAGCCGCCGTCATTTCCATCCCTAGACCGGGAGGGATCTGAAGCTCTTCCTAGCACCCTGCCAGAGGGGAGAATTCACACTGGAGGCCTTCTTCATCACCATGCAAGCCTCCGGTGTGATGCGTGAGTAGTTCACCCTTGGACTACGGGTCCATGTAGTAGCTAGATGGCTGGTTCTTCTCCTTTGTGCTATCATGTTTAGATCTTGTGAGCTCCGTTCATGATCAAGATCATCTATTCGTAATTCTACATGTTGTGTTTGCGGGGATCCGTTGGATATTGAGATTCTATTTCAGATTGATTATTGATTCTATCATGTCTTTGTTATTTGTGATCTTGCATGCTTTCCGTTGTTAGTAGCTATCTTGGCCAAGTAGATGCTAGCAACTCCAAGAGTTAGTATTTATGCTCGATAGTGGGTTCATGCCTCTAGTAATCTGGGGAAGTGATAGAAATCTCTAAGGTACTAGATGTGATATTGCTACTAGGGATAAAACATCAATCCTTTGTTCATAGAACAATTGTATTGTTTACTTTACACGCAATGCGTAATGCAATTATCTGTTGCTTGCAACTTAATACTGGAGGGGGTTCGGATGATAACCTGAAGGTGGATTATTAGTCATAGATGCAGTTGGATTACGGTCTATGTATAATGTTGTAATGCCTAATCGAATCTCAAAGGAGTCAAGATGAGTAGATATGATTGTATGCTTTTTTGATGTTTGTCAATTGCCCCGCTGTAATTTGTTCACCCAACATGTCATCTATCTTAAGGAGAACCACCACTAGTGAACTATGGACCCTGGTCCTTTCTTTTACCATCAATCTACAACTGTTTACTGCTTTCTGTTTACTTTCTGCAAACTATTACTTTCTTCCACACAATACGTTTAATCCTTTGTTTTCAGCAAAACCGGTGATATTGACAACCTCACTGTAAATTGGGGGCAAATTCTGTGGTTGTGTTGTGCAGGTTTCCACGTTGCTGCTAGCACCGGTAGTGCGCCCTGCCAAAGGCCAACTAACAACACCTTGGAGGTGTTTCCTTGCTCCTACTGGATTGATAACCTTGGTTTCATAACTGAGGGAAACTTACTGCTGTGCTCATCATACCTTCCTCTTGGGGTTCCCCAACGAGCTCGTTATTACACGAGTCAGCAGCACCTCAAGTAACACTCGCAGAAGGCGACGAAGATGGCGAGATGCTCGACACTATGCGGCCCCAGGTCCGACGGCTTGATTGCGTAATATGCGCATAACCGCCGGAAGAATATTGACGTGGGGAACCCCAGTCCTCTCTCCAGGTGACTCTGGAAGCAGATGAATTCACCGAGGCATGACTTCGGCTCGGTCTCGCCGGCCGTGGGAATCCGCCAGTTCCCCTTGCAGAGAATCCCCGCATACGGAAAGGACTTCAGGGCAGCGGTGGTGCACTTCGATTTTCCCTACAAATCTTTTGGAGGCGCCACCGAGAGAAGAAAGGGGTCGCTCTGTCCAGAAATTTCGGATCGGGAGTGGATCTAGAGACTGAGGATGCACGAGGGTGGAGAAATGCGAAGAAGGTTTGCCTCTCCCTCTGCCATTCTCCTTATAAAGGGGCACTACCCGCCAATTTCGGGATGGCCGTTACCTCACAGTAAATCCACCGAAGTTACCGTTGGAGTTACCCAACGGCTAGTTTGACCAGGTTGACGGTCCAACTTCATCCACTCGACTCGCCTGCTTACCTGCCCCTTCCAACCGATTGGGCGTGGCGATTCGATAACATTTCCACTCGCCAATGCTGCGACTGAAGATACATTCGAGGAATTTCTCCCTTCATTGGAGGAGTCTACCGCCGATTCGACTGGGTGTCCACTCGGATTTGCCTACTCCAACTGCCAAGTTAACACCTGCGCCAGATCATCGTTGGTCTCGGGGACTACTGATGGGGATATGCCGAACAGGGTATGCCCAGAAGGACGTTTTGACCGGACTAAGACCATTGCGAGTGGGCCTGCAGGACGGCGTCTAGAAAGCGACTGAAGGAGATTCCTGGCGACTAGAAGCTGGAGGCCTAGAATCATAGATAGGTCTAGTCGGATTAGGTCAAATCCTCCGAAGCCTTAACTGATTCGGCTGTAATCATGTAAACCCTAGCGAGGTAGCCCCTATATAAACCTTCCTAGGGTACTCTGATATGGGGTGGCCCGATCTTCTCAGCAAGCACTTGTCGATGGTGATGGTGGACGATAGATAACTATCCTGTAGCTATGAACTCTCCCGCTCGATCCCTGATGCCAATGCAACAGCTCTCGAACCTTATAGGATATTCACAACACCACGCTCTTGCGCACGCAGCCGTGACCATGAATGGTAGTATGCAATCTACTAATTCCCAATGGAACAAAAGATCACACTCAATTATAGTTGGTAGATTCGAACACAGGGTAATTCCAGAGGTTCTATGAAAGAAACAACTCCAAAATATTTTAACGTGGTCTAAACCCTAATCTATGACGCCCCCATCTATTTATGGGTCCAAAGGGCGGCGGCCTATGGTGGAACCTGAGTTGGTTCCACCCAACCTGGATACAAACCGGCCACAAGTGGCTCGGCCAAGACTGGCTCTGCCGTGGCAGAGTCCTAGTCGGTTTTCTGCCATGGCAGCTGCAGTGTGAGAACGAGCTTTTCTCTGCCGCGGCAGAGAACTTCCTCCTCTTGTTGATCTTCGTCTTGGACAGCTCCTTGCGCTTCCTCCCTCTCCTCCCTCGCGCATTCCTCATTGATCAACACGCCATGTTCCTTCAGCTCCTCACTTTGTGCTATGCCTTCTTCTCCCAAGTACCTGATCATACAATAATTCAAAGACTTAGGTAGTATAAAATTCTCATTAATTAAAACACCAGGTTCATTAAGAAACAAGTTCACCTGTTGTTCTAGTAGCTTGGCACGAGCTCTTGTGATTGGTCCAATCCTTATCTCATTGGATTGATCCCTCTTTGCAATTGGAACAACTTCATTAACAATTGGGGTAGGTGTAATTGTAGGGATGTCCTCATCATCTCCCCCCCTTCAAAAGGCGTCGTCCTCGATGCTCCAAGGTCTTCTCCAAGATATGGTGACAAATTAGCAACGTTGAAACTATTGCTAACTCCACCAAACTCCTCAATAGGTATATCAATTGAGGAGGCATTATCATTAATCTTGGCTAACACCTTGTAAGGACTAGCACCCCGTGGCTTCAATTTTGACTTTCGAAGTAGTGGGAACCTATCCTTGCATAGATGCACCCAAACCATATCTCCAGGCTCGAACAACACTTCTTTTCGTGTTTGATTCCTTGCAGCAGCAATGTTCTTGCCTTTCTTCTCAATAGCCTCTCGAGTCTTCTCATGTATTTTCTTCACATAATCAGCACGTTTTGATGCCTCCATATCAACTCTCTCATGTAATGGCAGAGGCAACATATCAAGTGGCGTCAATGGCTTGAAACCATACACCACCTCAAAAGGACAAAGCTGAGTAGTTGAATGCACAGCCCTGTTGTAAGCAAACTCAACATGTGGCAAACACTCTTCCCACTCCCGCAGATTCTTTTTAATCATGGTCCTTAGCAGCTGTGACAATGTTCTATTCACCACCTTCATTTGACCATCTGTTTGGGCATGACATGTAGTACTGAACAGCAACTTCATTCCTAGCTTCCCCCATAAGGCCTTCCAAAAATAGCTCATGAACTTCACATCACTGTCAGAAACAATCGTCTTTGGTACTCCATGTAATCTCACGATGTCCCTGAAAAACAAGTTAGCAACATGCGACGCATCGTCGCTTTTGTGGCAGGCAATAAAATGAGCCATCTTAGAGAACCTATCTACTACCACAAATATAGAATCATGACCTCTCTGAGTTTTAGGTAGACCTAGCACAAAATCCATACTAATGTCTTCCCATGGAATAGTAGGTGCAGAGAGAGGTGTATACAAACCGTGAGGCTTCAACTTAGATTTCGACTTGTGGCATGTAATACATCGGCTCACAAATCTGTACACATCACGCCTCATCTTGGGCCAATAAAAGTGATCAGCAAGCATGAGCAACGTCTTCTCACGCCCAAAGTGACCCATCAAACCACCAGCATGTGATTCCTGCACTAAAAACAAACGCAACGACGATTCTGGAATACATAGTTTGTTAGCTCGAAACAAATATCCATCATGTATATGATACTTATCCCATGCGTTTCTAAGAGCACACAAACGATATGGTTCAGCAAAATCATGGTCAGTTGCATAAAGTGCACAAATAGCTTCTAATCCAGGAATTTTAACATCAAGATTGGTTAATAGCATGTTCTTCCTAGATAGAGCATCAGCAACAACATTTTCTTTTCCCTTCTTATAATTAATGATGTAAGGAAAAGACTCAATGAACTCAACCCATTTAGCTAATCTTCTATGCAAGTTTGATTGAGCTTTCAAGTATTTCAATGCTTCATGATCAGAATGTATGATGAATTCCTTTGGCCACAAATAATGTTGCCAAACCTCAAGTACTCTAACAAGTGCATACAATTCTTTATCATAGATAGAATAATTCAAACGAGCACCAGTCAATTTCTCAGAAAAATAAGCTATAGGTCGACCCTCTTGCATCAAAACGCCACCTATGCCTATACCACTAGCATCACATTCAACTTCAAATTGCTTCGAAAAATCAGGTAATGCAAGCAATGGTGCAGAAGTAAGCAAATGTTTCAAAGTATCAAAAGCAATGTCTTGGGCCACGCCCCATATAAAAGGAACACCTTTCTTTGTCAAATCATTCAAAGGTACAACAATGGTGCTAAAATCTTTCACAAAGCGTCTATAGAAACCTGCGAGACCGTGGAAACTACGCACTTGACTTACATTCATTGGAGTAGGCCAATTCTGAATTGATTCAATTTTAGATTGATCCACCTCTACTCCATGTTTAGAAACAACAAATCCTAGGAATATGACCTTATCTTTTGCAAATGTACACTTCGCAAGATTAGCATATAGTTTATTATCACGTAACACTTGCAAAACTTGTCTAATATGAGTGCAATGTTCAGATTCGGTGTGGTTGTATATGAGTATATCATCAAAGTAAACAACCACGAAACGACCAATAAACTCTCTCAAAACATGATTCATCCAACGCATGAAAGTACTAGGTGCATTAGTAAGACCAAACGGCATAACTAACCACTCATACAAGCCGAATTTAGTTTTGAAAGCAATTTTCCATTCATCCCCTTCTTTCATCCTAATTTGATGATAACCACTACGCAAGTCAATTTTAGAGAAAACAGCAGCACCACTCAATTCATCTAGCATATCCTCTAAGCGTGGAATAGGATGACGATATCGAATAGTGATGTTATTAATCGCTCTACAATCAACACACATGCGCCATGTACCATCTTTCTTAGGAACTAAAATAACAGGAACATCACAAGGGCTAAGAGAGACACGAATGTACCCTTTATCCAGCAACGCTTGTACTTGCTTCTGAATTTCCTTAGTTTCTTCGGGATTAGTCCTGTAGGGTGCACAGTTGGGAAGTGTGGCGCCAGGAATCAAGTCCACTTGATGTTCTATATCATGCAAGAGAGGCAAACCTGCGGGTACGTCTTCTGGAAACACATCCCCAAAGTCCTGCAAAACAGATGAAACACCAAGAGAAATAGGGGTCATGTCGTTAGAAACCAATACCGCCTTATACATGAGCATAAGTGGCATGGCTGTAGGATCCTCACGAAATTCTCTCATATCTTCCTTAGTGGCTAATATCAATAAACCAGGCACTCTCTCACTTTTCGTTATATCACTCAATTTAGGCTCAATTACATCAGGAACAGCTGTCACACAATCTCGCCGGGTGGTAGTATCTTCCTTCAAATTCACCTCTATCTTCTGGCGAGAATCATTCACAATTTCTTGTGGTGTCATTGGCTGCATAGTAATCTTTCTTCCTTTGAATTCCAAGTGATATGTATTGGCTCGGCCATTGTGTTGCACATGTCGATCATAGAGCCATGGCCGACCCAATAGTAGGTGACAAACAGTCATAGGAACCACATCAAAATCAATAGAATCTTTGTATGGCCCTATTTGAAAGTTCACTCGTACCATATGATTTACCTTCATCTCACCATTGTTGCTCAACCATTGTATGTAGTATGGCTTAGGATGATATAAGTGTGTCAAATTTAGTTTGGCACATAATTCTTTACTTGCAAGATTTCTGCAGCTACCTCCATCAATAATGAACTTGCAAGCTTTATTTGGTCCAACTAGAGCTTTTGTTTGGAACAAGTTGCAACGCTGGGATTCCTCAACCGGTTGCACACTAAGTACACGTGAAGACACGACGATAGTTGGTGCACGCTCAGCATATGCATCAACACCATCCTCGCCATCATCAATATCAACATCAGTAGCTTCATCTCCACTTTCTACTTCACCTTGTTCATTAACAAACATAACCTTGCTGTTTGGACAATCCTTCTTGTAGTGACCTCTACCACCACAAGTGTGGCACACCACATCACGCGTACGTGCAGTAGACATGTTGGAACCCGAGCTAGCAACAGGAGCAGCGGGTTTCCAAGCATTAGAACCAAACGAAGGTGTACTTGCTGGTTTGGCCGATGGTGTAAACGGAACAGCAACTGGTGACGCGGCTGTAGGAGGAATAGGTCTGGCCGAAAATCTGCTGGAGGATGGAAAACGAGTACGTGACTTCGCCTCTTCTGCCAACTGGGATTCGGCCTCTCTAGCATGATGCAACAACTCATTCATGGTCTCATACTTGTGATGACGAACAATGCTCTTGATTGATAACTTCAAATTGTTTAGGAATCGCTGCATGGTCATCTCAATGGACTCACGAATTCTAGCACGTTGCATAAGCATATCCATCTCCATGTAGTACTCATCAACTGTCATTGTTCCTTGCTTCAGTTGCGTCAATTTATCAAAAACTGAACGCAAGTAGTTGGTTGGGACGAAACGAGCTTTCATGATTTGCTTCATCTCGCGCTAATCCATCACAGGAAGTTCATTGTCCTCCCTCCTATGTTGCACAAGAGCATCCCACCAACGCAAAGCATAACCATCAAATTCAGATGCTGCAAGTTTGACCTTCTTATCTTCTGGATAGTCAAATAAGCGCTAGAGTTTCTCAATCTTCAACTCCCATGTGAGGTAGTCTTCAGGATCAATGGAACCATCAAACTTAGGAATTGAGAATTTTGGCTTGCCCAAACCATCATCAGCAGTTTGGTTGGGAACACGTTGAGCACGCCCGAGAGGAGCATACCCACGGCCATGAGCAGGTGCATGGGCAGGTGCATGGGCAGGGAGAATAGCAGGTCCCCTGCCAACATGTGGAGCAGCATCCACATCGCTACCCTCATCAAAATCATCAAAGGCATCATCATGTTGAGGATCTTCCCTTCTATGTAAAGTGGCTGTCAAACCCTCAATGGACTGCTGCAAAGCGGTGCCATTGACATTGAGCATAGCCACTTGTGTTTGAATAGTATCAACCGTTCCAACATGGTGATCCAATCTCACATTCATATCCTGGAGATTCTTGTCAATGGCATCAGTCGTGTGAGTAAACACACGTGTCAAGTGGGACTTCAAAGCCTCATATTCACGCCAATTGACGAGTTCCTCATCCTTCTTTTTCTGCATCACAACATCATCATCACTAGAAGACATGATCAGTAGGTTAGTGGACAAAATCAAAAATCTGTATGGTGGAACTCTCAGCTCACTCACAACTAATAAGAAAGGAGATCTTACCGTTTCAAAGTGAATAGAGATGCTCTACCAACAAAATCAAAGACTGATGCACTTGATGTGATGAAGTGAATATCAAAGGTATAGAGAACGATCACAAGGCACACAAGGTATTTATGGTGGAGCTGTAGGTATGGTATCCTAACTACACCGCAAACAAGTCCTCGTGCTGATCGTACAAATACCCAAGAAAACACACACGTGGAGAAAAACGTGGTAATGCAACTATAAAGGGTGTTGCACTACGCTCGAGATACACTAGCAAAGCTCAAAGTAAACAGGCACAAGATTGCTCAATCTACCGGTGCACAAAGATAACACTAGGCCTCTTGCTCAAATTCTCCTTTTTTTATACAACTTTTTCTTTTTCTTTTGGATAGCTTTTCCTTGATACTTTTCCTTTTGATATCTCGCTTTTTTTTATAGATAACACACGGCCAACTACAAAGTATGGCACCAAAAGTCCTAAGAGCAGCCTGTTGGAGCGGAAACTAGTCTCAATAGGCAAGTTCCTACACCTATGTAGTAGATTGGCTGTGGCTAAGGATTTTAGGAAAAGTGCAAATTGGTCACACTTGTAATTATGGTGTCGTGGCAGAACGGCGGCGGCCTATGGTGGAACCCGAGTTGGTTCCACCCAACCTGGATACAAACCGGCCACAAGTGGCTCGGCCAAGACTGGCTCTGCCGTGGCAGAGTCCTAGTTGGTTTTCCTGCCGTGGCAAAGAAACGAAGCTTTTCTATGCCGTGGCAGAGAACTTCCTCCTCTTGTTGATCTTCGTCTTGGACAGCTCCTTGCGCTTCCTTCCTCTCCTCCCTCGGGCATTCCTCATTGATCAACACGCCATGTTCCTTCAGCTCCTCATTCTGTGCTATGCCTTCTTCTCCCAAGTACCTGATCATACAATAATTCAAAGACTTAGGTAATATAAAATTCTCATTAATTAAAACACCAGGTTCATTAAGAAACAAGTTCACCTGTTGTTCTAGTAGCTTGGCACGAGCTCTTGTGATTGGTCCAATCCTTATCTCATTGGATTGATCCCTCTTTGCAATTGGAACAACTTCATTAACAATTAGGGTAGGTGTAATTGTAGGGATGTCCTCATCATACTCTCTGTACTCACGTTCCATCATACACCACATCCAAGCGACTCGCTGCCTAGCCGTCGAGCTCGCTACCCTTGTAACTCGCTCGCTGATAATACAATCTAGCAAGAGTAGGTCTTTACCCTAGGGGGGCGAACCTGGGTAAATTTCCATGTCTTTGCCCTCAATCTCGCACCGTAGATGGTGACTCGCTCTTATACCAAAACCTTCCAATCGCTACCCTTGGTAGTGACTGTCGTGGTCATTCCCACGAAGTGGATTTGGATTTCCTATATAAAATCTAGTGCGAAGGAATCCTTGGAAAAAATCTCTATGGCAATCAATCCTACAAATCAAACAACCATGATAGAAAAAAATTCTATAGAATTTATAATCCTATAAATTTTCTAGGCAAATCATTTGAATCAAACAAGTAATGGATTGTTGGACCGACGGCTTCCATATTGAATTGCATACATGGAGGAACTCAAAAAATAGCGCAAGCTACCATACATTAAAATGATTCATGTTTTTTCTACATTACTATTGGCCCAGACCCGACAGTACTTTCGTCGGGACACTTTCCGGCGTAGACAATGAAGATCTCAAGCGATACACTCCGCGGACACGCACGGATCAACACATCTGACGATTTCTATCTCGCCAAAACAAACACACGAAAGATACAATTTTTAGATTGCCAAAAGCACCTGGCGTGCCTTATAGTTTTCTTTGATTGATTAAACTCACGGTGTGTTTACAACCCGGGGTATATGTATATATATATTAGGCTAACACTACCCGTGTCGAACTAGTACTCATGGACTAGTCCAACTAGGACACACGCACATACATGCTGTATACGAGTCGTATACTGCTAGCTACTTGAAATTTCCATGCAACGTTCATACGTGTGTAGGTACACGACGTTGCATGTCGTGCTTATGTCTAACAATTACCCCCTAAGCATGACGTTCCTGTCTTCGCTTTGACCTGGGTCCCAAATACGCCAGCTGCTTCTCGCATGCGTCATCCACGGTATTGCTTTCGCCGCTCCAGACGTCAGCACCCATATCACCGACTTTGCTTTTGTCGGCTTCTCCATGGCTTCACGCCGACAATTCTTTGTGTCCGCGCCCTTATCCACGCCTTCAGACATTATACTTGGTTCGATGAAGTACTTTCTCATCGATGCCTCACATATTTGATCTTCTGCTTGCCGGTACTCTTGGATGCAATAGAACAAATATGTAGGAGCTAGCTCATGTTGGTTAACTAGCAAAGCTAGCTCGTGACTAGCAATTCTGACTTCTACCTGCTCCTGACCAATGCCATCTTCTGGCTCGTCCGGAGTAGCGATGCACAGGTTGCCTACCTGTAGCGATTCGTCTTTTCTTTTTGAATCTCTTTCTGGCATGTTTTCTTCTAGCTTTTTTATATCATGTGAAAAGCCTCTTGATGGATCTGCACCCCCTATTGTTGGGTCTCCTCCATCTGTCTGGCCACCAGTCCACACTCTTGGACCATCGCCTTCTGGCCTTGCTGGCATGTTTGCTGGGCTCGCTTCAACTCGCCCTCCTCTTATAATTACTGGGTAAACAAGTGCAGGTATCGCTGCACATGCATCTGCGCGCCCTTCTAGTTCCGTATCTTCTGGCCACAGACTAGCCTTTTCTTCAAACTCTTTGTCTTCTGTATCCACGCCTGGAGCTCCCCCTAGGCCTTCAACGTCTTCTGGGCCCAAACTTGCTGACAAGGATAAGATTGGTTGATCCATATTTTCTTCATACTCAAGATCCCACGTGACGTGAAAAGTTGGATATCCCATTTCGTTGGAGCCCCAATTCCATGACTCGCCTTCCTCAAAGATTACGTCACCCCTAACAACCACCTTATTGTTATAAGGATTGCACAGACGGTATTCCTTTGAGCCTTCTTCATAGCCAATCATGATCATTGGAGAACGTTGATCTGCCAAATTGCTTTTATGGCCGGACTCCGTCTTGACATGCGCCACGCATCCAAAAGTGCGAAGATGATCAACCGAGGGATTTTTCCAATACCATGCTTCGTACGGAGTCATACCAAGCATACTCCTAGTCGGTGCCCTATTCAGCAAATAGACCGCCGTGTTGACCGCCTCAACCCAGAACTTTCCTAGCAAGCCTTTGCTTTTCATCATGCTCCTCGCCAAGGCCACCACGGTTTTATATTCACCCCCAAGCTGTGCGTAGGGATTTTTGCTTCCCCTCCGCCTCGACCTCTCCGGCTTCCTTGATCTTCTCGAATGCATGTAGAGCTTGATCCTTACTTTTCAGCAACACAATCCACATGTATTGACTGTGATCATCCACCACAAGCATGAAGAATTCATTGCCGAATGGGGTTACCGGTGAAATTGGACCGCATACACCGCCATGAACGAGTCCCAAAGCTTCACTTGCCTGAACCATGGTTTCACGTGGAAACGGGGCACTCCGTTCCTCGTGATCCACTTGCTCCACAATCTCCGTACCCGGTGATGGAGGATCCTCCTCATCCTTTAGCTCAGTTACTTCGAGCATCAGCATCATCAGTCCATCATCTCCTTCCTGGGCGATGAGAGCCCTCTCCTTCAGCGGTTTCTTGCAATTCTTCTTGAAGTGACCGAGCTCGCCGCAGTTATGACATCTTACTTTCTTAATGTCAAACTTCCTCCGTGGCGGAGCATCGTCCTCGTCCTCCCCTGCGATAGACTTTTTCGCTAGGCGAGAAGCTTCTTTATCACTCCTGCTTCCGGATCCTTGATCGCCCTTTTCTTTGGCGACCACCGCCTGCCACTGAGCACGGGTAAGCATCACGTGCTCTTCCGGTACCGCATCACCGTAGGTGATCTTCATCCGCTCGTCATGAGCCTTCAATCGTCCAACCAGATCATCTGTCGTGAGAGTCTTGAGATCAACGCAATCGCCGACACAACGGACAAGTAACGCGGCGGAGCCGAGCGAAGGAAACGCCGAACGATTGAGATCTCTTCGAGCTTCTCGCCGAGCACGCGAATCCCATTGACCAAAGTGGCTACCCTCGAGGCAAACGCGTCCAGCGTCTCGTCTCCTCCCATCTCCAGATTCTCGTACTTCTTCTGCAAGGTTTGTAGGGTTGTCTCGCGGACACGCTCGTGCCCAAGATTTAGCGTCTTGAGCGCCTCCCACGCCACCTTTGCAGATTTCTTCGAGATCAGGTGCTGCATCACGTCCGCCGGCATCACCAAGCTAATGGCCGTGAGTGCCTGCCGGTCCTTGCGGTACTTCGACGTGCCTTTCTTGAACTCGTCGCCGCGGGGATCGACAGCCTCCCATAGATCGTTGGACTCCAGCGCCCACTCCATCTGGGTCGCCCACATCGTGTAGTTGTCGCGGTTGTACCACGGATACTGCGTCATCACCTGCGCGGCAAATCCTTTAGCCGCACCGGAATACTCGCCCACATCCATCGTCGCTATGACCTCCCGTTACTAGGAGATCCTTCACGAGGCTCTGATACCAATTGTTGGCCCAGACCCGACAGTACTTTCGTCGGGACACTTTCCGGCGTTGACAACGAAGATCTCAAGCGATACACTCCGCGGACACGCACGGATCAACACTTCTGACGATTTCTGTCTCGCCAAAACAGACACACGAAAGACACAATTTTTGGATTGCTAAAGGCACCTGACGTGCCTTATAGTTTTCTTTGATTGATTGAACTCGAGGTGTGTTTATAGCCCGGGGTACATGTGTATATATACTAGGCTAACACTAAACTAGTACTCATGGACTAGTCCAACTAGGACACACGCACATACATGCTGTATCCGAGTCGTATACTGCTAGCTACTTGAAATTTTCATGCAACGTTCATACGTGTGTAGGTACACGACGTTGCATGTCGTGCTTATGTCTAACAATTACTAGTGGTAACATAGAAGAGGACGCAATATAGTTGCTGCCCTGGAATGTAGTCGCGGAGAGGAAAAAATAAACAGTAGACCAAAGTCACCAAACATAGAGTGAAAACTGGTCCGTAGTAATAAACTGTACTTTATCCCAAAAAAAGTAACAGTAGACCTTATGGAATTGTGAAACTGGTGTTTGTGATAAACTACTGTACAAAACTTTTCGATCGTCCGGTATTGCATTGCGGAATCCTGATCACCTATTGCTCCTCTGCAAATTTTAGCTCTTGGTCGTCTTCGGTCCTGGATCAGTCACCATCTCTTCCACTGTCATCTTCGGTTGCTCCTGATCCCGGGTCCTGGCCCAGCGGGGCCGCAGAATCATCGGCGGGGCTAAGACATCGGCGCTTGGCAGGACACATGGCGGCGTCGATGCTGGCTCGTGCGGAGGCGAAGGCGAGCTCGAGCTCCATCCACCACGGGGAGTGCCTCCCGACGCCGCGGTCGAGCAGGAAGGCAATCCAGAGCTCCTGGTTCGTCTTCCTCTCGGACAGCGCGCCCCGGGCGGCGCCACGGCCGAGGTAGAACCTCTGCCATGGCTCCGGTTTCTTCAACCAGTAGGAATCGCTCCAAGGCCATGGGGAAGGCACGTGGACCTCTCGCCACCGGTCCAACACCACCAGGCTTCCGTGGTCGACAGGGGGAAGGAAACGGATCGAGTCCGGCCCGACCACGTAGCGCGCCGTCGCCTTGGATTCGTCGTCGCCGTCGTCTTCCTCCTCCTCGTCGTCGTCATCTTCTGAATGTTCGTAGATGCAACACTCCAGACTTGGTTCCCCGGGTTCCGGCGTCGACAACCGCCGCTTGCGGGTGTAGTCGGGTCCCGCGGCCGCCGCATCACCGCCCGCGTCACGTCGTGCTTTTCTCCTTTTCCTCGGCGGGAGAAAATCTTTGATCCGAATAGGCGGGAAGATATCGTTGGGGTGATACGGCTCAAACAGCCTCGCACCACGGTGGAGTGGGAACGACGTGGGCCTCGGAAGCAGGGTTACGCCATCGGCCCATCGTATCGAAGCTCGCGTAGAGGACTAGAGGGGTCGTGCTTTGCCGGGCGAGGAGGGAACGATCTGATATGCTATGCGAACGGCGGCCTGAAAATTTTCGGCTGATTTGGAGTCCGGGTTTGGTACTACTCTATCATCTTCAATCGTCTGTTCTTTCAAAACTTCATTTCCCTACCCGGCTACCCGATTCACTTACCGACTCTCATTTTCCCCTAGCGAAAATTAGTGCTACACGTTGTTCAAACTGTTTCTTATTTTCTTCGACTCCACTGGAGTAACATTTTGTTGGAATGTTGGCGATCGGTTGGAAACACGGAAATACAAGTCACGAGGGCATCTCCACCCAAACTGTTCTGCCGTGTCCGAAACGGTCCGTTCGAACCTGCAGCGGGACGATCCATCCGGACCGATTGGTCCGGCGCGGCACACCAAATTTTGGGCAATGTTAGCGTCGGAGAAGATGGACATCGGCCTGGCCTTGGAAACAGGGTTACGCCATCGTATCGAAACTCACGTAGAGGGGTCATGCCATGTCGGACGAGGAGGGAACAATATGATCTGATTTACTATGCGAACGGCCGCCCTGGAAAATTTCGGCTGATCTGCAATCCGTGTTTGGTAGTATTTGAACCGGAGATTTGAATGTAATTCCTATATTCTATGGGTTTGTCTACATTGAGATTTTCTTAATTCTCATTCAACAAAGAAAAATGCAACCATAATTAAAAGAATGTACAACTCATTCCAGTTACACTTTTTTAATAGAAATATGCAATTGCATTTTTCTGCTAGAAAAGTGTAACTGAAACCAGTTGCATTTTTTTTAAACAGACGATTGCATTTTTTTAGGTGACTAGGACTTATGCATTTTTTTAGGTGACTAGGATTTAAGAAAATCTCAGTTTACTGATATTCTATTAGTACAAGCTCTGCCCTCTTCAATCGTTTGTTCTTTGGGAACTTCCTTTCCCTACCCGATTCACCTAACGACTCTAATTTTCCCATACCAAAAAATAGTGCAACACATTGTTCAAACTATGAGAGATACTAGTCCTCCCGTATCGCTCCCACGAGCGAGGGGGGGGGGACCCTAGCTTCTCCTCAGGCAGCCGCCACTCCCACCCATCCCCTCGTCGCCGTCGGGGCGCGCTGGCGGGCGAAGCCCGGCCGGCGTCGGCGGGGCTTCTTCTCCCTCCCCAAGGCGACGGTTTGCGCGGGCTGGCCGGGCTGTGCGGGGTGGCGTGCTGGTGCAGGGCGCGGTGGCGTGTCGGCGGCGGAGGTCGCGGCGGCTCGGCTTGGCGCGGAGGGCTGCAGGGCGTGGTTCAGGCGGCGCGTCCGGCACGCCTCAAGCGGCGGCGGCGTGGTGGCCTCGAACAGGACATGCGCTTCCGGAGGACGGCGACGGCGATGCTTCGGGCGGCGCGGCGACGTACGCCGACGGTGCGGCAGGGGGGTCGTGGCTCGACACCAGGGGGTCGTGGTGGCTGCGAGGGGCGTCAGCAGGAGCCGGCAGGTCGAGCCTCGCGAGCCTGCTCCTAGGGAAGCTTCGACTCGCAAGATCTAGGCCCACTTGGGCCCGATCTGAGCCTAGGGCGGGCCTTTCACGAGGCTGGCACCTTCTGGAGGAGGGGCGACGGTGTGGGGCGTGTAGGATGGCGGCGGCGGCTGCGGCTACGCTATAGCAGCGTGGCGGCAGAGACTTTGCATACCCTCTTTTGGGCCCGGCCGGGCCCGAGACCTGGTGTGTGTCTGTGATACGTCCATTTTGCATCACTATTCTATGTCTTAATTCACTATTATTCATTGATATATTTCGTATTGAGAGGTGATACTTATGTTATTTCATCTATTTTTGCATGGTTGATGACTTTTGGAGCATGGACCGCGGTCAGATTCTAATGGAAAAGGTGCTGTTTGGAGGCAAAATTCGCGAAGATCAGAAAATCCGGGAAAATATACGGAAAATCCTATTTTTCCAGAAGACTCAGGATGCCAGAAGATGGAGTGGAGGTGGGCCACAGGGGGACCACACCACCCCATGGCGCGGGCAGGCCTAGGCCGCGCCTAGGAGTGGTGTGGCCGCCCTGGCCCACTCCAGCCTCTCCCCTCTGGCGTATATCAACCTCCCGAAACCCTAAGACTCGGGGAGCGACCACAGAAAGATTCCGCCGCCTCTGCGGGGCGGAAAACACCGAGAGAGAAAGATCTCTCCGGCAGACAGATTTCTGCCGGGGGAATTCCTTCCCGGAGAGGGGAGATCGTCGCCATCAACACCACCATCAAACTGGACTTCATCAGGATCATCATCATCATCACCACCATCATCATCATCAGCACCCTCATCACCATCTCCATATTGCTATAACAATTGCGTTGAATCTTGCATAGTTCATAGGGGAAACTTTCCCGGTATTGATTACTCTTTGTAGTTGATGCTATTGAGTGAACCATTGAATTATTGTCTATGTTCAGATTGTTATACATCATTATTTCATCTCTGATCATGATCCATATGATGTCTTGTGAGTAGTTCGTTTTGTTCTTGATGACATGGAAGAAGTCTTGTTGTTAGTAGTGAAGTTGCGTTGAGAAAGATTTAATAGATTGTTATTTAAGTTGTGGTCTAGTTCTTCTAGTGGTGTCATGTGAACGTCGACTACATGACACTTCACCTATATGGGCCTAGGGGAATGCATTGTGTATTTGGCTACTAATTGTATGGGTTGCCAGAGTGACAGAAACCTGAACCCCATTAGGAAACCATTGCACAAGGGACGTAAGGTCTTAGAGTTTAAAGCTCTGGTTAGGTTTCTACCTTAATTATTTTCTTATACTTACGGATGTTTGCAAGGGGTATAATCACAAGTATGTATTAGTCTTGGATGGGGCGGTACATTAGCATAGGTTCACCCACACAAAACGTGGCAAGCTAGAGAAGATTAATCGACTATATGAAGCGAAAGCACTTGGCAGTCTTCCGATGTGTCCTCGAGAACGTTTGGCCATCTTAAGTAATACAACCGGCTTGTCCTTTGCTGCATAAAGGATTGGGCCACTTACTGCATTTATTCCTACTGTCTTTTATTTACTCGTACTTTGTTTACTTGCTTTATCGAAAACCCCTAAAAATCCGTTTGCTAAGTATTTGCAGAGAATTCCTGATCCATACCACTAGCCAGCACCTTCTGCTCCTCGTTGGGTTCGACACTCTTACTTATCAAAAATACTGCGATACACCCCCTATACTTGTGGGTCATCAAGACTATCTTCTGGCGCCGTTGTTGGGGAGTGAAGCGCTATTGGAGAGTGGAACTGGTAAAGGAAACTTCTACTGTGAGTATTGTTTACTTCTGCTAGTTGCTTTATTTTTGTTATGGATAATTCACTGAGTTTCTTATTTGGTAATGCTACTGCCACTGCTAAGGTAGTAGATAAGCCACCACCTGCTAGGAATGATGTTTTCAAAATACCTACAAGAATTATTGATCGTGTTATGGATAACTACTATGTTGGGGATGGAACTGTCCATCCCGGTGATCATTTACTCTTTATACACGAATTATGCCGGTTGTTCAAGGGTGCAGGTATTACTACAGATCAAGTTAAGAAGAAGTTATTCTCATTATCACTGAAAGGAAGAGCTGAGGATTGGTATAAGCTGCTGAAGAATAGTCAAGCTCTGGAATGGGAGGAAATAGTGCCTCTCTTTTATTCAAAGTTTTATCCTCCTAGTGAGATTCATAAAGATCGGAATCAAATATACAACTTTTGGCCACTTGATGGAGAGAGTACAGCTCAAGCTTGGGGGAGATTTGAAGTTACTGATGCTCAAATGTCCCATTCATGAGCTCCCCAACAATATTATTATCAATAACTTTTATGCAAGACTCCCTCTACATGACAAGGATTTATTGGATGCTTCTTGCGCTGGATCATTCACTCGCATGGAAGAAGAAGCTAAATGGGATCTTGTGGACCGTATTCAAGACAATGCTGAAGCTTGGGAGAATGACAAAGGTAGAAAGTCAGGAATAAATTATGATTATGAATGCATTGAATCTTTTATGGGAACTGATGACTTTCAAAATATTAAAAATGCTTATGGTCTAGACTCTCAAGCTATTGCTTCTTATTTTAAGGCTTTTGCTTCCTATATTGAAGTGCCTAAAAAGAAGTGGAATAACTATCATGAACCTTATAAAGATATTGCTAAGAGTGTTCCTGCAAGAAATACTGAAGTTTATATTGCTAATCATGTTTTACCTGAACCTTATATTGAGAAAATGCCTTTTCCAGTTAAGGTAAAGGAACATTCTATGATAGCTAGAATGGTTAATGAAAGTATGAATAAAGCTGTTGAACCTGATAAACAAATGGTTGATGAACCTATAATAGCAAATGTGAAAGACTTTGTCACTAAGTATGAGGAAGAGGGACACACTATCCTTTGTAAGGATACCTCTAATATTGTTTCACAAAGTAGTGTTATGAGAGCTAATATTCCCGTGTTTTCTGTTAGAATAAGTGATCATTGCTATGATGGTCCTTGTGATAGCTATATTGTTAAGTTTATGCATGATACTGAAAGTTACTATGAGAGAGGGAAAAGTGTTCTTATGCAACTCAATAATATCAAGTTTCCTCGTTTTACGCTGAAAGTTTTTATGTTGCACTTCTTTTGCCTTCTTATGCAAGTTGCCTTTGGTTTCAATAACTTGTTTGTTTACAAAATCCCCTTGCATAGGAAGTGGGTTAGACTTAAATGTGCGTGTTTTTGCTTCTTAGTGCTCTCTTTCACTTCAATTCATATCCCTATGAGAGCTTCTTCAAAATTATCATGCCCATCTTAATGGCTATAAAGAAAGAGCTTTATGGGAGACAACCCAATTTGTTTTGGCTTTCAGTTTGTTTTTGTTTCTTTGAGTCTTGGAAGTTATTACTTCTGTAATAACCACTCCTTATCAGTTTTGTTTGGTTTTAGTGTCAAGATCAACCTCTAATGAGAGAGAAGTAATATTTGGGGAAGTTGCTGTCCCGAAACAGATTTTTGTGCTTCACCGTAAAAATTCATGAGAGATCTCTGTCTGTCGGATTGAGCTATAATTTTTGTGCTTCTGCCCCAGGTTGTTATTTAACTTTCGTTAGTTTTGCACTTTTTGATTTGAGCAACAGAAGATTTTCGAAAAAATTAATCTTTACCTGCTGGTCTGTTTTGACAAATTTTGCCAATCTTGCATTTGCTTCTTTATTCGATTTCCTTTTTGAAATATTTTTGGGTTTTCAGAAGGAGTTGCTACAGTAGCTTTTGTTTTGATGGTTTTCAGTTGAAGTTGGACTCAGAAGGTTTTCTCACTTCATATATACTAATGTTGCTAATGAGGATTGTGTGAAGTTTTGTGTGAAAGAAATTTCCAGGAAGTGGAGACAATGGTGTAATAAGGAAGAGAAGGGTTTTATGACTCAAGTAATAAGTGTATGAAGATGAAGATATCGATGAGATTCAAGTGGTGACTCCGAAAGAATCCACTAAATACCAAATTCAGATACCTGCAGAGTCCGTTTCCAACTAGGTAACAGTTCTGGTAAGAAAAGTTCCGCGAAAATACAATCCAACTATATTTTTGCAGTTTTCAGTCAATAAGGAAAGCTACAAAGCGAAAAAGGAACGGAAACGGAGCTGGGGTGGCCCACACCACCCCATGGCGCGGGCCCACCCCTGGCAGCACCACCAGGTGGTGAGGCCACCTAGGACTCCGCCTCTGACTCGTTTTCTCCCAGTACCTTCCTTTTGATATGAAACTTCATAATATATAACCCCCCGGATCCCCTGAGGTTCGTATATCATGTTTTCGTCGTGTTTTTGTTTAAATCTGTTTCTGCCAGGACATACTCTTTGAAGGCTTAGAAGCACAATGGTGTCTGCCAAGGATAAATGGAAGGAGACCATGGAGGAAGACCTCCAAGACCCCGGGAAGGAAAATGAGGTCAAGAGTGAAGGTGAAGAGGAGCAAGGCCAACACCCGCACGCCGACACTACCGTTACAAGCATTGGAGTGGTGGCAAATCCAGCCATTGGAGGGAAGCCTCCTCATCACCGTTCAGATCCCTGGTCACTTCCTCCACGCACCAGGAATCCTTTCCATACCCTTATCCATGAGCATCAATACCAGAATATGCCCAAGGAGAAATTACCCTCCAATTGGGATTTGCCTCGTTCTAGCCATGCAGGAAAAGAAGACTTTAAGGAGGAAGAGTGGGGAAAGAATAGCAAGAGCTAGAATTCTCAACACGACATGATCATGAGCCGCATTGAGCAAAACTCACAGCTGATTCGTAATCTCACTTTCGAGATTGAGGACTTGGGGAAACTGACCAGAGAGCTCATCAAGAGGATACCACCACCACCAAAGGAGTAATTCGTCATCAGGTTTGGCCTCCCCTTGGTTTGTTCCAAGCTTGGGGGAATGCCGCGGTATCACATCACTATCTTCTACCTTTTTACCTTATTAGTAGAGTCATATCATGAATAGAGGAGTTATTATGTAGGATGGTTTGCATTATGGAAGTGTCCACTCTCTCGTTAGATTTGTATCCCTTGGTGCGAGTTTCCGTTATGGAATATTAATGAGAAGTTCTATCATTCACTCTTTTGCATAGCTTATGTTAGTTTTCAATTCGTGGTTATATGATTGATCTGGTTGTTAGTATTGGTATCACTTTAGGATCATTGAGTTAATTTAGTTGGTTTTGGCAAACCTGGCTCGGTTAGTAGCAACACCTTTTTGAGAGTTGAAAAGAAAAAGATAGAAGTACTCTAGAAGAAAAATAATTTCATCATCTTTCTTTCTTGATTTGCTCATAAGTCTACTATTCTCTAGTTAAGATCTTTTGTGCTTCCAAGGAAGATTGCATGTTTGTCTTTATCATTTGTATGTTTGGTTGTTTCCTTCAACTCTTGTACTTGCTACCCAGCCTTGCTAGCCAAAAACCTGTACTGAGAGGGAATTATTCTCGTGCATCCACCTCCTTTAAACCAAAACCTTTGCCATTTGTGTCCACCATACCTACCTAGTACAATTATTGCTATTCCAAGTAAATTCTTGTTTTGTCTACCTCCCAAATTAAACTTGTTATGTGAAAATTAGTGATTAAAGCTCTCACGAACTTGATGGCACACTTTACTTTCTTGCATTTAATAAACTTGAACCATTGGGTCCTTCTTTGTTGCGTATATGCTTGCGCTTTATGAGTTGAAGTTAGCCGAACCATGTATCATGGGGACCGCTTTCAACACCTCATTTGTACTTGTACCTAGTTGATATCATGTTCTTTTGCTTATGGATCCCGACGGTGTGAAATAAAAGTGGAACTTGTAAGATCATGGAGTTTATATGTGGTTAGAGAAACGCCTGGGCCGCTAGCCCATGCCTAATCATGGTGGAAACTTGCAGCATAACTATAGTGAGCATTCAATGAAGCATCCTCAATAAAAACCTATGCAAATAGCAAATAAAAAGATCGCTGAGATGCTCACTGTCTACTTGCCTTGTCGTTTTGATTATGGGATAGCTCCTGTTTCATGTGCAAGGGGTACCCCGTTGGCGGTTCTCAATGATACACATGTATTTACAATGACAAGAGCTTGCTCGTGACTGAAGTTGAGTAGCATGAGGATCGGTACTCATAAGTAAGGGGTATGGGATTTCAACTTATAACTTGTCAAGCATATCCTCTTAGTTCTGTCACTTTAACCTTAATCACCTAAAGATTCCTATGATAGGGGCAATGAGAGCTGAAAGCTAGTAAGTATCATAATTTTTGGGAGCTCTTTATGAGACTTGCAATCCCTGCTTCCCTCTGCGAAGGGCCTTTCTTTTACTTTGTAGTTGAGTCAGTAAACCTACTCCCTTCTATCTCAGCAAGTATTTTGAGTTGTTGTGTTTCATTCATTCATATGATGATTTATTCAATCATGTTTCTTATGTTCCTTGCTTTGCATATTGCTCTTATCTTGATGTTTACTACTTTGAAAGCTTTCATTGAAAAACCAGTTATTTGTGATCTCCAGTAAGTTATCAACTATTCTTCGACCAAGAGCTAAGTTTGCCATTACCAATTATGATTCACTTTATGTATCTTTATTGTGTTTCCTTTACTCACTGCAAGTTGAGTTATATAATAGTGAGTTGTCTTCTATTATGATCTATGTATTTGATGAATGTGATGCTTCTTGTCCGTATTCTTTTATCGACTCTTCACTCCATAAACCTGAGGTCATGTTTATTGAGCTCAACTTCGCTTGGGGACAAGCGAAATCTAAGCTTGAGGGAGTTGATACGTCAATTTTGCATGACTATTCTATGTCTTAATTCACTATTATTCATTGATATATTTCGTACTGAGAGGTGATACTTATGTTATTTTATCTATTTTTGCATGGTTGATGACTTTTGGAACATGGACCGTTGCAGTCAGGATTCTGATGGAAAAGGTGTTGTTTGGAGGCAAAATTCACGAAGATCAAAAAATCCATGAAAATATACGGAAAATCCTATTTTTCCAGAAGACTCAGGATGTCAGAAGATGGAGTGGAGGTGGGCCACAAGGGGCCCACACCACCCCATGGCGCGGGCAGGCCTAGGCCGCGCCTGGGAGTGGTGTGGCCGCCCTGGCCCACTCCAGCCTCTCCCCTCTGGCGTATATCAACCTCCCGAAACCCTAAGACTCAGGGAGTGACCACAAAAAGATTCCGCCGCCTCTGCGGGGCGGAAAACACCGAGAGAGAAAGATCTCTCCGGCAGACAAATTTCTGCCGGGGGAACTCCTTCCCGGAGAGGGGGGGACCATCGCCATCAACACCACCATCAAGCTGGACTTCATCGGGATCATCATCATCATCACCACCACCATCATCATCAGCACCCTCATCACCATCTCCATATTACTGTAACAATTGCGTTAAATCTTGCATAGTTCATAGGGAAAACTTTCCCGGTGTTGATTACTCTTTGTAGTTGATGCTATTGAGTAAACCATTGAATTATTGTCTATGTTCAGATTGTTATAAATCATTATTCCATCTCTGATCATGATCCATATGATGTCTTGTGAGTAGTTCGTTTTGTTCTTGAGGACATGGGAGAAGTCTTGTTGTTAGTAGTGGAGTTGCGTTGAGAAAGATTCAATAGATTGTTATTTAAGTTGTGGTGTACTTATTCTAGTGGTGACATGTGAACATCGACTACATGACACTTCACCTATATGGGCCTAGGGGAATGCATTGTGTATTTGGCTACTAATCGTAGGGTTGGAGTGATGTAAACCTGAATCCCCGTTAGGAAACCATTGCACAAGGGACGTAAGGGTCTTAGAGTTTAAAGCTCTGGTTAGGTTTCTATCTTAATTATTTTCTTGTACTTACGGATGTTTGCAAGGGGTATAATCACAAGTATGTATTAGTCTTGGATGGGGCGGTACATTAGCACAGATTCACCCACACAACACTTAGCAAGCTAGAGAAGATTAATCGACTATATGAAGCGAAAGCACTTGGCAGTCTTCCCATGTGTCCTCGAGAATGTTTGGTCATCTTAAGTAATACAACCGGCTTGTCCTTTGCTGCATAAAGGATTGGGCCACTTGCTGCATTTATTCCTATTGTATTTTATTTACTTGCTTTATCGAAAACCCCTAAAAATCCGTTTGCTAAGTATTTGCAGAGAATTCCTGATCCATACCACTAGCCAGCACCTTCTGCTCCTCGTTGGGTTCGACACTCTTACTTATCGAAAATACTGCGATACACCCCCTATACTTGTGGGTCATCAGTCTGCTGCCGCTTCCGGACGATAACCTCCATTGGTGGTGGAGGTTGATCTCCTTCATGCGGCTGTGCCGCGGCTGCCATCCTACTTCGACCAGACCTACCCCCACCTCGCAGGTCACGCAACGAACCTGACTCGGTGGGTGCGAGTCCGGCTCGGTGGACGCCGTGGCGGCGGCATCGGAAGGTGGACGGCTTCGACATCCCTCCATCGGAGGAGGCTCCGGGAGGTGACGTGAGATCCCCAGACCGGTGGTGGACCAGCAGGCCTGGGGGAGCTCAGTGGCGATGGTGCTGCTGCTTGGCAGCCAGGATTTGCCTAGTGGCAGATCCCCTAGTGGAAGGAGGAGTAGGGCCTGGGGCGGCGGTTGGCTTGTTCAGTGGCATCCTTGCTGCAGTACGGCAGTGGGACTTCACAAGCCTCCGCGGTATCGGTCGGGCCAGGGAGCCTGGTTTGTCTTGCTGCTACATCCGGTCGGCTACCACCTGCGGGTGGTGGAGGTAGTTCCCTCCCGTATGCTGTTGACATGCCGACTCTCGCCGAAGTCTCCAATTTCTCGGCCTTCCGGCTTCGCTCCGGGGCGCTCGGTGTGATGGCGGTGGCGAATTCAAGACCGGGATGGCGCATGCTCGTGGGTGACGTGATTGGTGGAGCTTTACAAAGTGCTCGGGAGGGTGGTTCTGGAGGGGTCAGGAGAAATCCTTGTCTGTTGACACTGACACGGTGACGCCCGAGGGTGTCACCTTCCTTCTTGAAGGGTGTCGGGGGCCTCCCTCCCCCACCCCCCACTGCGTACTAGGGGAAGCCCTAGGTCCCGCCTGACAGCAGTGTCGTCGTCGTCGCTCCCCTTCTTGGAGGTGCTGTTTTGGTACGCAAGCGGTTTGGATTGCGGGATGTGTGGTGGAATTTCTCAGGAGGGCGTACCGGTTGCGAGCTCTTTCCGTTTTTGGCACACCGCCGTTATCGGCTTTCTTCTTTTTTTATTTCTTTTTGCTTTTCGTGTTGGGCTTAGGTTCTTCCCAGCGCCTTGTATCAAGTGGTGTATGTTCCTTTGGGCGATGTGTTGTCTGGCCCAGCAGCGATCTTTCCTGTTTGTTTTATTTATAAAGCGGGACGAAAACCTGTTTCGAGGATTATTCAAACTACTTTTTTTCTTTTAACATTGTGTTGGACTGTTGGCGATCGGTTGCAAAAACGGTAATACCCAAGTCATGAGAGCACTAGATGTATAGCATGGAGTGCAGCGTTTTTGGAGCTCGGGCTTAAAATTTTAAAAAATGTTACTCCATTAGATCCAGATTAATGAACTCAAATTTGTCTAGTTTCAAATGTATTAAGTAATATTTTAGTGCTAGATATCCAAATCTATACAAATTCAAGTCCATTAATTTGAATCGGATGGACTATTTTAAAGTTTTAAAATATTCTAAAAGAATATTGCATACAGTATTCAGCCATTGCAAAATTGTAATATTAAATACTTTATTTCATAGGCTAAACGAACAAGATAAATGTATGGGTCTAATCGCCTAAGAAAGATGAACATTACAGATCGTGAGCCTACAAATTGTACTCGCTCCGTCCAAAAAAAGATGTCGCAATTTTATTAAATTTAAATGAATCTACACATGTTCAAGTGTATAAACACATCTAAATTTTAACAAATCTGAAACATCTCTTTTAGGATGAAGGGAGTACTAAGAATTTGTTCTTTTTTTATAGCCTAGAGTATATCGTTCATACTGAAATTCTACACTAGTACGATACATATATATGTGCATGTAGATATTTTCTTCATGTTTGTCGACGTTGTTGCAGGTATGACTCCTCTTGTCATTGGCGATGTCCTTGCTCTCGTCCTTTAAGGTCTTACCACAATAACTTCTCATCTATCTAATACGACAAAATCTGCAACGATAATGTTTGCCTGACTCCGCTTAGGGATGAGCGAGGACTGTAGGAAATTTAGGGTTCCAGAGCTATTCAGCCTACCCTCTATTTCTCTCTCTCATCGGTGGTGTCGCTCACAGTGCATATTGAGTCTAGAGGATGAGACCTTTATATAGACTCCAAGTTCCATTTCTATCTGTTTCCAGTCAGGACTCGTGACTTATTAAACCAACCATAATCATTAATAGTAAGTTACCAAGCATAATACTATTAATCAATTAGGTCCCAAGCACACATGTGTGAGTCATATGCCGAGTTTGAACTCAAATTTAAACTCGCAGTCTTTAACAATCCATAGAGCCAATCCTATAGACAACCTGGCTTTTCACTCTATATTGTTCCCGGGTATAATTCCAATGTATTCGTATACACTATGTTCCAGTATAGCCATACCAGGTTCCTTAAGTATATTTCCTTAAGTACAATTTCAAATCAATTATTCCCTGTTAATTCAATGAATACTTCCACATCAAGGTTTGATTTTAGGAGTATAGCAATGTAGTGGACATATAAAATATTGCAAGCCACAAATTTCTACATCTCCCACTTGGGTAAAAATATTTTATCCAACAAAGTGAATTCCCATGCTATTAACATGGTCAAAAGATAATTTATGTCCTCGATGAATTCATGTTGCATATAAGCCGTGTGACCTTTGGAGTCATATTATCACAAACTAACAGGTTATGGTGCTTCTTCCACGACCATAATTTCTTTAGCTACATGCCTTCCTCTGATGCTTCAAACGCATCAAAGTATTCATCTATCATAACCAAAGAATATTTAAATCGTGTTTCTTTTCAGCACCTGAAGGACCTACAAATTATAAACATCAAAACATAACATGAAATTACTAGTAGATCAAATGGTTTTATTTTTGATCTGGAAAAGGAATCATGGTGGAAAGTAGGAATACAATATATTTGATCAAGGTTGGAATTACTAGCACTCATACCGCACCATAGTATCATGTGAAATACTATCATACACAAGTCAAAATCCGAACACTAACATGCTTAGGTAAAGTGGGAGTAATCAACATGAACTATCATTTCTATGTTATTGTTTTATTTTGTGGAAGTAACTCTATATTTTAGAGGAGCACTAAGCTCAAACGAATCACTTAAAATTGTTACTAATGTCAACTATGAGCAGAAGCATTACGGGAAGAGATACACTCAATGAGGAAGAATAAAAGTTTGGGAACTTGTTAATTTACCAAGCAGCCTCAAGCCTTTAGGTAGTAAGTGAATTTATTTATTGTGAAGCTTGTTGCTAATGCTTTACACAAAGAAAATATTTATACTTTCTAGAAACTGTTTCTCCTATGGGAGTGTTTCTCCTACTGAATCTTTAGCTTCTTTTCAAATTAAGGATTGACACAAAGTAAGTTATCTAGATATGCAACTAGGTGAGAGAACCTATATGACAAGCAAGCATGCAAACAACAATAGTATAGAGTAAGGACAGAAATAACCGAGAGTAGACACGGAGATGTTTTCCCGAAGTTCCTTCCTTTTGAGGGGAAGTATGTCTCTGTTGAAGGGGTGGATGGTACTAGGAACACCAGCCCCAAAGAAGGCCTCTCCCTATTCTTCCGTGCACCCGCCTCATGACAAGCACACGACCCACTATGCGGTGGCCTTGAAGGCGGTGACCGAAACGAATCCTTGGGGCATTGCTCCACAACTAAATTGGAGGCTCCCAAGACGACCCCGAAGCTCTTACACAAGAGGATGATCTATGGAGGGCGACTTCTTCAAGTTAGGGTTTCCTCAAATCCTAGAGTAACAACTTCTTACACAAATGGTGGAGAAACACAAATCCCTTTGGTGGAAAGCTAGGTCTAGGTCTCCTCCCTTGATTCCCCAATGGGCATCAAGTTCTAGTGGCTAGGGAGGGAGAACTAGGAGGTTGGTGCTCAGCAACAATAGAGGAGAGAGAGTAGAAGCTGCAACCTTCACTTGGGGAAGAAGGGGTAATTATTACCCCCCAAAATTAGAGTCGTTGTTGTTCACTAACCCCGGAGTCCCCGGTCTCCAGGGCCGGAGTCTTCGAGGGGAGCAAAGGACTCCAGTCTGGACTCTAGGGGTGTACAGAATGCTCTTTTGGGAACCCCGGAGACTCGGCCGGAGACATGGCCGGAGTCTCCGGACACCTGCACCGGAGTCTTTGGGGGGAGGGCGCTCGACTCCGGGCCACATTCCTGGGTGGCATGCAGAGAGATATCCTGGGAGGGCGGAGACATGCCTAGAGACCAGGCTGGAGTCTCCGGCCAAGCACACTAGAGTCTCCGATGCTCGACCCCGGAGTCTCCGGTGCTCGACGCCGGAGTCTCTGGTCGTAGCGAATTTTCTGACCCCAACTTGCATAACAGGTAGCCTTTTCTGGATTATTTTTGAATTCTTCTCCATTGCAAGATAGAACACCGTCTAGTGCCTATTTTTAACAGATAAGACCTGCAAGATACTTAGCACACGGTAAAGACACACTTGTGTTGACAACAAACAGTAAAACATCATTAAGGCAGGAAATGCCCTTTTAATCTCCCCTTTTTGGTGTTTGACGACAACACAAGGATTTGCACAAATGAAAGGACAATAATCGATAAGCACAACAAGGTACACATACAACTCTGTTATTTTGGTGGATAAACTTAAGGGTCCGAGGTATGATATCAAGAATTGGCATACTATCTTGGCTAAGCTAAAAGGTCTTATTCAAAACTGCAATAATGTTATTGCTTTGATGGATAACCTAGAAGAAATGCGTCCACTATTTCGACATGAATTTAATTTCAGGAAGGTAGTTAAACTACACTTGTCAGAACTATTGAGAGCTGAATGTAATTATTGGAGAAAACGCTATACAATCCGATGGATTAAACAAGGAGAGGAAAACACTAAGTTTTTTCACGCCATGGCAACAGAGAGATTTAGGATAAACACTATTGTAGTGCTTAAATATTACATGGGTAATGAGATCACTGATCATGATACTATGTCTGGAATGCTTTGGAACATTTATAAGAAAAGAATGGGTCGAACATAGGGGATTTCGATGCAGTTTGATTTGTCACGTCTTTTGAAGAAAGTGGATGGCCTTGATGAGCTTACAACCCCTTTCAACAAAGATGAGATGGATAATATTATTAAGTTTATGCCAGGGGATAGAGCTCCGGGCCGGATGGCTTTAACGGCCATGTTTTGCAAAAATACTGGCCCGCGATTTCAAAAGGAATTTTACTGCCTTGCTGAGGATTTTCATAGTGGTCAGATTAATTTGCAAAATATAAATGCGTCATATATAACCCTGGTTCCAAAAGTTGTTGTTCCCATTGGAGTGAATGACTTCCGACCAATTTCATTAATGAATGTTTGTCTAAAATTCCTAACTAAGTTGGCTGCAAACAGACTATAAGGGAAAAATTTAGATTGCATATCTAAAAATCAGTATGGCTTCTTGATAAAGAGATTAATTCAGGATTGTTTGGCATGGTCATTTGAATATCTGCATCTGTGTCATATCTCTAAGAAGCCTATCATCATCTTAAAACTAGATTTTGCTAAAACATTAGGTACGATCGAACATGAAACAATTGTTTAGGTGATGCAACACTTAGGTTTCAATAAGCAATGGATTGGTTGGGTCAATTCCATTCTATCCTTTGGTACTTCCTCAATCCTACTAAATGGAATCCCAGTGAAGCCTTTTCTATGCAAGAGGGGGTGAACCAGGGAGACCCTCTCTCTCCACTTCTGTATCTGTTTGGCTCCAACCTTCTACAGGTGGTGGTCAATGACCTAATGGAACAAGGCGTAATCAATAGACCAATTGATACTCATGACATTAATTTTCCAATCATACAATACGCGGATGATACTATGTTACCCATGCCAGCAGATTTAGTGCAACTTAAGGCTCTTAAGGAAGTGCTATATAAATATTCTTTATCTACGGGGCTAAAGATTAATTATAGTAAATCGCTTTTAGTTCCTATCAATGTTCGTGACGATCTGACTTTACAATTGGCTAAAGAATTTGGTTGCATAGTCGGCTCTATGCCTTTCACCTATCTTGGGTTGCCACTTGGTACAACTAGACCACTGATTAATGACCTGATGCCACTGGTTTGTAGACTTGAACGAAAATTGACGTCCAGTTCTAGCTTCCTCAATCAAGGTGCTCGTTTACAACTGATCAACTCTGTACTTGTCTCCAAGCCGCTGCATTTTTTATGCTCACTACAGCTACCTCCTAGTTTGACAAAACATTTTGATCGAATCTTAAGACAATGTCTCTGGAGAGATTATTCGGATACACCAAAACAATCTCTAGCGGCTTGGGATTTAGTTTCTCAGCCAAAGAAGGGTGGAAGGCTTGGCCTTGTTAATTTCCAAAAGCAAAACAGTGCCTCACTGATCAAATTCTTGGATAAATTTTATAATCATGCTGATGTCCCTTGGGTAAATTTAGTTTGGAATGCCCACTATTCTCGTAAGGTACCGCATGCTGAAAACCTGTGTCATTCTTGTGGAGGGATGGCCTTAAATTGGTGGACAATTTTCGTGGTGTGGCACTTGTCAAACCGGGCAAAGGCGATTCTTTTCTTTTTCGGACAGACAAATGGGTTTTTAATCGATCCTCCCGGCCACTCATGGATAGATATCCCAGACTATTTTCATTTGCCCTCGATGCAAAACTTTCAGCTGCTAATGTATATGTGGTCAGTGATCTTGCTGATCTATTTTACCTACCACCACTAGTAGAAAATAAGCCTTTCGTTTAAAGCCAAAGTGAGTTTTAGTCCCGGTTGTGTTTAGACCCGAGACTAATGTTAGCATTAGTCTCGGTTTTAACGGTTACGGAGGCTAGCCAGCTTTAGTCGCAGGTCGAACAGGACCTTTATTCCCGGTTAGAGATACCAACCGGCACGAAAGGGACAGTGACCTTTAGTCTAGGCTGGTGTCTCCAACCAGAAGGTCCACCTACTTTTTTTCCTCTCATGCCTACACCCCGCGCAAAAAAAAGTTAAAATAAATAAACAAAAATGATAAAATCTGCAAATTTTAAAATCCTTTGACATGCCTCTACCTCACACAACCAACTTTTAGGAAAAATTATAAATTTTGAATTTTGATTTCTTTTACAAATAAAGGCTGTTCAGAATTAAAATGGCTATAACTTTTACGTAGAACTCGGGAAAAATTGTATAATATATGAAAAATTATTTACGTGAAGAGTTACATCTAGGCCGTTTGCACAAATTATAGATTTTCAAAATTGAAAGGAAAGTATGAAAGCAGGAAGATTTTAGGTTTTGCCAAGAAAAGATGAGAAAAAATGACATTTTTCAAAATTTTGAATTTCTTTTGTTGTTTATTTAACTTTTTAATTATTTGAAGTTTTTAAATTATTTTGGAACTTTTGGATTTTTTAGTTTTTTGAGAGCTTTTTATTGTTTTGACAAATTTTGAGTTTTTAAATTAATAATTGAATTATTTTAATTTAAAAATTAATTTCTAGTAATTTTTTATGGCATATTTGGATTCCTCACATTTTTCTGATAATAATGGATATATTATTTGTCAAATTTCTATTTACATATTTAAAGATATTATTTTACGCCATATAAATGAATAAAGGGAAATAAATAAATAAAATATAATTTTAGTTAGTTATTTTGTTTTCATTTGAATAAAATATTATTATTACTTATTTATTGTTGTTTCTTTAAATAATTGTTTGTAATTTTAAAAAATAGAGATGTGTGACATCTTGATAAGAGTTATTAGGATTGATATGGTAGACAACAAGGTACAATTTTCCGTCGCAAGGTCATCCTGATGGAACAAAGAAGTTAAATGTGCTGGGGGTAAAGTAGTGTTAGGATGGGTGACTAACCGGAAAGTTTGACCGCAAGTGTAATTTGACCTAAGATTAAGTGTACAGTGTTAAAAATGTTCCAAGTGAGAGATTAACATGTCAAACGATTCAAAAGTTCGAAAATCCAAAAAAATCCAAAAAAATCTTTAGTCCGGGTTGGTGTTACCAACCGGGACTAAAGGTCACGCGTTCCACCGAAGTCCCGTAAGGCCTTTAGTCCGGATTTGTGGCACGACCGGGACTAGAGGGGAGGGTCTTTAGTCCCGATTCCGTAGTCCTGGTTGGACAACCGGGACTAAAGGCCCTTACGTCTCAGGACTAAAGGGCCAGTTTTCTACTAGTGCATTGTCTCGACCTGCATATGATGAATTTCTGCAGCTACAAGATTGTATGCAGTCTAATCCTCTATCAGATCAGCCTGATGTATGGAACAAATTTTTATGCCCTCATACATTCCCATATATCCACTCCGGTGGTTTTTAAATGGCTCTGGCAGCCAAGTTATATAATGAAAGCTAAAGTTTTTGGCTGGTTGTTACTAAAAGATCGCCTAGATACAAGGGACTTGCTGCAAAGACGGCATTGGAAAGCCACTGATGATACACACTGTGTTCTTTGCCTCTTGAGATCATATGAAGACCGAATCCACTTATTTTTTGATTGTAACTCTAGTGTCAGGGTTTGGACTTACCTTCAAATAGATTGGTTAGGAGGACATGGCGAGTTACAAGCAACGGTTAATGCTACATGTCGGAGCTTCCCACACCCTTTCTTCATAGAGGTTATGATCACGGCATGTTGGAATATTTGGATTCTTCGTAATTTAAATATCTTTAGACATGAGAGGCCCACTTTTGCAAAGTGGAAGTGTAATTTTATACATGATATGTATCTTCTAAGTCATATGATCAAAGCTAAGCATCTTGATAGCTTCAAGTCCTGGCTGAAGGCTTTTCCATAGGTTGTATATAGTTCTTTCTAGGTAGGGGCTCTTATCTTTTTTGCTCTCCCTTTTGTACAGTACTTTATCTTTATGGAATAAATTTATGCTATGGGGTTGTTCCCTCACAGTCCAGGGTAAAAAAAAGAAGTAGAGAGGCTCCTCCTCGAAGTGTGCACATTTGAGATTTTGTATTTGAATACAAGTGCACAAGAACAAGGAAGAACACTCCCCCTAAACATTACAATCCTACCCAAGTGCAAGAAAATAAGATTGTGAAATGATATTCATACCTTTGCACCAACTAATGTGGTGAAGGGTTATAGATGGAAAACAATTAAGAGAAGTCTTTACCACACACGAGATATGAATCCACAAGATGCAATACCACATAGTCTCCACTTACATAAAGGCACACATAGAGCACATAGGTTCACAACTAATATGAGGTGAAAAGAACAAGTTCACAAGATGTCATCCGATAAAAGACAAGTACGCCATGAGGAGGTCCTCGGGGCATCAGAAAGTGTGGTGTGTGAAATGTACAGTTGTCCAGGACGGTGAGCACACAAACATACCCAGGTTCGAATCCGCCTGCAGTGGATGGATCCTACTCCTGCTAGCAATCCAGTAATACGGCAGAGCCGAAAGTATAGATTATAGGAGAGGTTTCGCCTGTGCGAGTTGAAGTTGTGATTGTCGATGCCCTAAAGGCCTATCCCTAGGATGGCGTATATAGTCTTCTGATCCTAGGGTTACAGGAGAGTCCTATCCGGCTATGATACAAAGTCAGTTACATAGTACATCTTGGACTATAAGTATTCCTACTGGCCTAAGTCGATAAGTCTTCTGGGCCTTCCCATAGCCGAATGGGCTTCTAACTTCTCTCTCTGAATGGGCCGCCCGTGAAGCATAGCTCTAACCCAGAAGTGGGCCACACTAGTCAGCGAGTCACAATGGGTATACCCGAAAAGCATATCCCTAATAGTAGCCCATGGAAGCCTCCCAGATCCAAAGTCGGATTTCATCGTCTAGCTTGATTCTTCTTCGGCTATAGAATCTTGAAGGATTCCTGAAACTCCAAAACAAAAGTAGAATCCATGTGTCAAACATGAGTCGAACCTGTCAATATCTCATCATAGTTTTCCATGCTCGATTTCAAACTGAGCCGAATTTTGGTCTATGGCACATCCAGACGTCTGTCAAGGTCTAGTCTTGCCACTGACAAACATTCCGTCAGTCTGACCGTTGGTGGGTCCGCAGTTCACGGAACTGAGGTGCCATTTCAATGCATTCATGGAGATCGAGGCGCATATCCTTCGCGAGGAAGGCGCCCTGCCTATTCCGTGGCGCGTGGTGCAATGCTGGTGCGTTTACATTAATCTTGGCGCAGATGAAGCTTATAAGGGGTAAAAATCTCCTCATTTGTCTCTCACCTGTGCCCTTGCCTTCCTCTTCCCCGAGAAAATCTGCGCTCCCATCTCCCTTCTCTTTGCCCCCAATCCCAACAGTGCCACCCATCTACGGTCATTTCCCGGGCGAGATGGCTAAGGCATCAAGCTCTAGCGGGGCGGAGTTGACGGTGGCGGCGGAGGACAAGGGCCATCGCGGGATCTGGATCCCGTGCGTTCTAGACAACGAGAAGTTTCGCAGTGTTGAGGAGGAGGGTCTTGTCTGCACCGGCGAGTGGTAGAGCGGCTTTGGCAAGCCTCTTCCCGCCCCTCCCCGCAACGACGAGAGGGTTCACTTCAGGACTTATCTAGACCAATGTTTGAGCTTTTCACCCTTATAGTTCTTCTCCGAAGTGATTAATCATTATAGCGTGCAGCTCCATAATCTTCCTCCCAATTCGATCCTGGAGCTGAGCGCCCGCGTCTCTCTTTGTGAGGGTTATCTCGGTATTAAACCAAGTCTTACTTTCTTCCTGTACTACTTTAGTACTAGGAAAAAACTCCATCACCGCCGATGTTCAATACAATATCGGAACCCTCAACTTAGTCCTGAGGAGAGACCGAGTCTATCTCAAGGTCATAGCTAGTGAATCAGTAAAGAGGTGGCCATCCACTTTTTTCTATCACAAGCACAAACCGGCTCCTGGCAAGAAGGAAAGCTTGCCGTCTTTTGTTGACGGTGTCGTCGCCCTCTAGGAGTCTTGGGACGTGGAGGCGCCAACTCTTTCTAAATATTTGATCCGCACCAAGAGGGGGATTGAATTTTTGATGAAGCATAGGGGACTGAGGGGTTCTAACTTAGTCCATTGCTAGGTAGCTTGTCAGATTCAACCCCTGCAACACCATGGGGACCGACTGATGCATACGGTCACCAAAGACAAGTAGGACAGCCCGAGAATCAGCCGTAACCCGATTCCTACCAAGGATTACGAGTCTCGGATTAGGTGGTTGATCAAGGAGCAAATAGATTAGAAGATTCCGATGATCTCCTTGGATATGTTCACGTCAGAGAAACCCCTGACCCTAGTAAGTTTTTTGAATGACCCATCTTGTACTTGCTTCATCTATATATATTTCATTTGCAATGCTGAGATACTCTGACTTTCAGCTTGCTGACCTCTCCGATTTAGATCTAGATCATCTCGAGGTATATCCACCTGAGGACCTACTTCCTCAGGAGGATGAAGAACTTGAAGTGTTGCTAGAAGCGCTTACCCGGAAACACAAAGTTCCGACTGTATCAGCTGGCCCTCAAACGATGTCAGTCATCAAGAAGTAAGTTCTTCCATCAGACCTTGTATTTTTGTTCATATTCTTTTTGGGTTATAACGATCTTAATCTGTTACTGTCCAGAGCAAAATGAATTATCAAGGGAAAAGGAAAGGCAATGATGGGAAAAGTTCTGTGCCAGCAGAAGTTAACCATTGTTTCACCCGCTGCTGCGCCTCTGACTCCTACTCCTAACCCATCTTCAGTGCCAGAGGATATTCTGTCTCCACACATTGACGATGTTGTGGCTCAATCTAAAGAGCTAGTGAACATTGGTTCATAGCGCGATGTCACCATGGGTGACTCAGAAACTGAGAAGGGTGAACCCTCTAAGGGTAATTATCCCTTAGCCAAAGTCTTCGCCGAAAATCTTCTGAAGAATCCGGGTGTATCCAAACTTGGGCTTACCCGTAAGAGCAAAGAAGAGATCCGGAAGTTAGCCCTCCACTGTTTGGAGACCACAAATATTATGGTTGAAGAAGAAGCTCAAGAAGCTAAAGACATGAAGCTTGTTGATCTGCTGGAGCAAGTCCATTTCCGCGACAAAAAGCTAAAGGCTGGTGCAGTTCCACCTCCACCAATAATCCCTTTAACCTTTGCCGAGAAGGTTTCTGTTGAAATAAACAGCAGCCTTAACAATTGCAACACGAGCATTTTGTAAGTGATTTTACGACTCCATTTATTATGTTTATATCATACCCTCTAGTTCCCCAAGCATGAAGTTGGATAGAGAATAGGAATCCGAGTTCATTCTTTTATAGGATGCCAAAGAACGAAGTAGTGTAGCCCCCAAGGCTCGTGCTGAAATTTAACTTTGTTAAAATAGCAGCCTGAGTCTTAGTAACATTTCTGAATCTGGTTATCATTTTGACTTACAGAAAATTTATGGTTATAACCAGGAATTGTTGAAGAACATCTATGACAAGCATATAAAGATCAAGGCTCTCCGACTTTAAGATGCTAAATTGAACATTGAGAAGGATGATGCCGAAAGTAAGTTTTCTGACAATGTCTTCTCAGATTTATGGTTTCAGTCAAATTTGACTAACTTGTATGCCTTGCTCTAGGTTTGCTGGCTGAGTCCTTCAAACTTGTGGAGGAAGCTGAAAACTTCAATGCTTTAGAATCCAAGAATGCTGTCATGCGCGAGAAACTCAAGAAATTTCAAGAGGACCATGAGCGCAACATCAAAAACATCCTTGAATCGAGCAACCATGCCACCGAAGAACATGGTATGACCATTTCTTGCCAAGATACCCAGGCCCTTCGGGATGAACTCCTCCGAAGTCTGAGAGAGGAGAATACCAAAGTAGATGAATCTATCTTTGATATGTTTACTGCCATTCCAACTCATTGCTTGACCTTTTCTGACCTTTCTAGTCATATCTTTCTAACATTGCTACTTTTCAAGGCCTCTTAGTCTCCTAGATTCATCTTCATCTGAGTCACTGTTGAGTCCAAACCTGAGGCATATTTAAGTATATAAATTATTCATGTTGTCAGTCATTACATGCTACATCTATCTACAATTATGCCTATTATGTATGATTACTAGTTCTCATTCATTTCCACATGGACTTTGCACATTAGTAGTTTTATTAGGATTTTATTACCTTTTTCTTGTCTTTGATTTGTGTGTAGGTTATATGAACAATCTTGGATAAAAGGAGCCAAGAGGATTCAACATGGAGGAGTCGCAGGCACCAGACTTAGCCATTTGGAGGAAGAAAAAAATAGGATTTTTCATCAAATCCAAATGAAGATCAAAGGCCTAATTTTGTATTCCTTGTCCATACGAATCCAATAAGCCAAAGAACACCTCAATCAGAGTCCATATGAAGAAATGGCGACCAAAACAGTGTAGAGTTCACAGGGCGTAACGACCACTGGTATGGGCAGAGCCCGCCCGTACCGTACAGCTGTACCACCCTCCGATGGCTTCGTTTCGTCAAACACAACAACATTTGTGAAGGCCCAATGAGCATATTCGGTCCCTAGCTCCGTCGGTTCACAAAATCGACCTCCAGATGCCTATTTAAAGAGGGGAAACCCTAGAACAAGGAGGAGAGTCCACATATGCCAAAGGGGCGGAGCCCTTCCGCTCCACCACCTCCATAGATACCAACACAATATCTACACCACCATACCACTCAAGGGAGATAGGATACTTGCATCTTGAAGGGCTACACATCGATCTTCATCGCCATCTTCATCAACATCATCTTCAACATCAATCCCCTTTGTTAACTTTGTTGTAGTCCACCTCTATTGTGGATTTGTACTTGTATCAAATTGTACCTTCATATTTCATCCATACAATTGCCATGATGTTGGTCCCCTTCATGTATGAGTAGTTGCCTTGTCCTTGGGGAGATATGGTGGAACCCTAGCACTATTATAAAGTTTCAATAAAGATGATCTATTCTTGTGTCCATATGACTGGCCGGTCTGTGACAGATTTATTATTTGTGTTTGATCTCTCTCTTTAGATGGTATGTGTAGTCGGCCACATATCATTTGACTTCATGACTAAAGATGAGGGAGAAATCCTTTGGATGTGTTTGGAAGTGTGCCCGTAGAGCTTCATGACAATTGGCACCGGCTAGCAACCTACATAGTCAAAGGAGGATAAAGAGAGACTCCCTAAGCTAATTACGATATCCACGGGGAGACACTTGATTGCGGTGGTCTGTATGGGTGATTACTCTCAGATATCGCGGTGGTTATTTAGGGGTGACCTCATTCTTGGCTCAACAAAGTGGCTTCCTATGATCCTTGTAGTGGACATCTTATTATGGAGCTCTCTCCACACATATAATGACACAAGAAGTATGTTATCTTAATTATGAATACTAATATCATGCTAGTGGTGAATCCTACAATCCCTGAGAACCCCTCAACCATATTACACCACACTTCCTAGACACTCTCTTGCTTTAGTTTAATTTTGCTATTTACTTTGTTCTTGTTTACTTTAGCACTTATTCAAACACACTCTTTATACACTATTACTTGGAATTAGAGATAACCTACAAGTACTCTCTAGTGAATAGTAACGAGGGGCATAAAGACCTTAACCAAATAGCTCTCTGTGGGTTCGATACTTTTACTTCAAAACTAGCTACAATTGATCTGTGCATGCACTTGCAGTCATCAAGCTATTTTCTAGCGCCGTTGCCAGGGAGCTAAGCACTTTTGGTCTTTGTTCTTAGTTGCTAATTTATTGTTACTGTACTAAAAGTTGTTTACGAGTTTCAAGTACTTCTATTTATTAATTTTTACCGCTTTACTTATTTGAAAAGAACATAAAAATTATAATACCAAAAACCCATAAAAAATTATAAAACAAAAACTCTAAAACATTTGCTACTAAGCATGTCTTCCGAGATTGCTATTTTTGAACAGATGAAGCTCACAATAAAGGAGAAGAAAGTTGGAACTTTTGGATATTAAATTATGAGGGAAAAGGTATTGGAAGAATGGGTGAATTGGTTGAAAGGATATTCATCCACATTATGTACCTCGTACAATTTTACTTGTGAAGACTACGGATCCAAAGATCATTTTAATTATCAATGTAAGAATAATACCGTTGATATCAAATTATCACTTCATGATGGGAATTATGAATTCTCTACTAATATGGAGGTTTATGAGAGAGTAATTTTTACCGGTTGTTGTGAGTTGCTAGCTCACATGAGTGATATAAAAAGATAAGATCAAGTACTCGATAAGATCTATGGAATAGTATACCTTATATACTCTTATTGTATTGATAACTTTTGTGATGATGCATTAGTGATTGCTCACAAGCGGATAGCCACGGAAGAGACTAACCTTTTGTAGGACTCATGGAAGAAAGAAGAAGAGGATATACACCGCAGTGAAGATACTACTGCCGCTGGTATGGATTTGTTTAACTTGTATGGTCTGCTAGATGGTGGTACAAAATCCTTTTGTAATTCATATCATGAGACTTGTGATAAATGTATGGCAGTTGGGCACTTAAGTTTTCAATGTTCCATTACTCTTGAAGAGTCCCTAGTGTCTCACACTAGAGAGGAAGTCATAGAGTATTTGGTTTATAAAGGTGTCCATGATCTACTCTCAAAAGATTCAATCATGAGAAAGAGTAGTGATAGTATGCTTCATATGAAACTTACCAACTTGTTACCAATGTTACAATCTTATTGCCAATAACATCTTGGTGATAATCCACTTGTGGTACAGAATAAGGCACGGTCTAAAACCGTAGTTCCCCAAGATAACCATTTGCAGGAACCACACGATAAAGAGGAGGAACAACAAAAATGTGAGGTTGACAAAGATTGGCACACTACAAATATTACATTTTTATGATGCCTCTCTCTAGTAACGATTCTTATAATGCTAAAACTGATTGTAATTTATCTATAGAGGCCTTGTGCCTAGACACTCATGAGGGGAGCATTACTAATGATGAACTAGAGATAGAACCTTGCTATGAATCTTTCAATGCTAATATGTAGGGACCTGATTTACTCCCTGTTGCAAAGGAAGAATATTATGAAGTGTTCCCCTACAATGGTAACCAAGGTAAAAGTTCAATAATTATGTTTCAACCTCTAATCCTCTCATTGCAGCTATATAAGGAGGCATGCTCACCACACTTGGTGCATCAACACTCGCTTGAGAGCGAGAACTTATTTGTCTATATGATGCCGATGCACCGCAAGAGGGTACGACTTTGACCGTACTCTACTATGAGACGCTCCAACCCTTTGCTGGAGGGTAAGTACCATTAAACCACGAATTCCTATCCCCTAGGATCTAGGTGGATAATTTAATGGAGAATCTAAGCATGGCTATATCGCTTTAAAGAAAGCGCTTCCCGGGAGGCAACCCGGAAGTTTTTAGGTGTCTTTCTTAATTTTATATCTTGAGTCTAGTTGCATTCATGTTGCATTGGCACTTGTATATATTTGCAAGATTTCCTATTGGGATTTCTATTTTCGTTCCCTCGGTTCGTTAGTTGTACTCAGTTTTCCCTAGCCGCTTAGTTTTTCCTCACTTTTGCCCATCTCCTTGGACGAAACTCTCACATGGTCTGAAACTCACCATCCGCCAGCCTTGTCGTTACGTATTGATAAGTGGGGCCATATTCAGTCGGGTCCCATAGTGGACCCTTGCCATTACATGCTGATGAGTAGGGTCGCATTCTGTCGGGTCCCTTAGTGTACCCTTGCCGTTACATGCTAACAAGTGGGGCCGCGTTTAGTCGATTCCCGTAGTGGACACCTCTCACAACTTATCCAGATCAGCATCGGACCCATATCTTATCCACGTGAGTGCCGAACCCACAGCTTATCCACGTGACGCCAGACCCATAGCTTACCCAGGTTGGTGTTGCAAGACGGGACCCCGAGCCAGCCCCGCGCCCGCACCCTTTTACTATCTTCATTTTCATATAGTGAAATGTAATGCATATGCGAAAATTATACTCAAATTCTACACCTTTGAACTCTTTTAAATCGCACTTAGGATATGATATTGTTGTGCTAATAAAATCCGGATCATTTATCATTTCCATGGACTAAAATATAATGCATAAACTTGCGTATACAAAAATTATACACCTTTCAACTCTTTGAAATCGCACTTAATACGTGATAATGTCGTGCTAAGAAAATCTTGAGAGATTATAATTTTCATAGAGTGGAATGTAATGCACAAACTTGCATATGCGAAAATTATAAACCTTTGAACACTTTTAAATCATACTTAATACGTGATTATGATGTGCTATCAAAATTTTGAGAGATTATTATTTTCTCCCCCATTTTCATAGAGTGGAATGTAATACATAAACTTGCATTTATGAAGTTTATACACCTTTGAAATCTTTGAAATCACACTTAATACGTACTAATGTTGTGCTAAGAAAATCTTGAGAGATTATTATTTTCATAGAGTGGAATGTAATGCATAAATTTGCATATACGAAAATTATACACCTTTCAACTCTTTGAAATCGCACTTAATACATGATAATGTTGTGCTAAGAAAATCTTGAGAGATTATCATTTTCATATAGTGGAATGTAATGCATAAATTGGCATATACAAAAATTATACACCTTTGGACTCTTTGAAATCGCACTTAATACATGATAATGTTGTGCTAAGAAAATCTTGAGAGATTATCATTTTCATATAGTGGAATGTAATGCATAAATTGGCATATACGAAAATTATACACCTTTGGACTCTTTGAAATCGCACTTAGGTCATGATAATGTTGTGCTAATAAAATCCTAATCATTTATCATTTCCATGGAGTGAAATATAATGCATAAACTTGCGTATACGAAAATTTTAAACCTTTGAACACTGTGAAATCGCACTTAATAACGAGATAATGATTTTAAACTTGTGTATAGCAAAATTTTGAGAGATTATCATTTTCTCCCCCCATTTTCATAGAGTGGAATGTAATGCATAAACTTGCACATACGAAAATTATACACATTTAAACTCTTTGAAATCGCACTTAATACGTGATAATATTGTGCTAAGAAAATCTTGAGAGATTATCATTTTCATAGAGTGGAATGTAATGCACAAATTGTACACCTTCGAACATGTTCCCTACAAATTATATTCAAGTTCATTTGTTTATGGAGTTAAAGTATCAGTGGCAAACTCGTTATTTTGCATGGATAGAGGGGTGCCCCTAACAGATATAGGGGTTATCCTGTCCGCTGGATCATAGAGGATCAACGGTTGGTGGGCACGATCTGCGTGACAACTGTCTTAACCAATCAGAGCGTAGCAACAAAGATGAGCACAAGTGTGAGAGATTGATACTAAGAGAGGGGAAAACTGAGTAGCACTTAAGAACCAAGGGCAAAACTGAGTAGAACTTAAAAACCAGGGGCAAGACTGACAAAGGGATTTAGATAGAAAATAGAAAAAGATTTAAAAAATGGAAAATGCATCTTTTATACAATAAAATACATCTTGGCATGCATCAAACTATTTCCAATTCAAATATACACCAGTTTGACAATTATTGCCTCATTCACACAAACTATGTTTTGGGGAGGGATGTTTTGGGAAGAGGCTTGAGTAGAAAGCCATGAACCTTCATAGATAGTAGGTGATTTGAGAAGTGGTGATTTAGGTTCAAACTTGGTTTATATACATTTCTTATGGTGGCAGGTCACATAATAAGACTCCCTGGGTAGATGCCACTATGTTTTGCTCTTTTTGAATTTGTTGTGCATAAAATGACACAATTACCTAGCTAAAACCTATTCGTTGACTCTCTGTTGACCAGCCACTGATACATTGCAAATGTATCCATAATTTTTGATGCTCCATGCTTGGTTTTACCTACTTTCTTGTGTTTTGTCCACACTTTGGAGTACTTTTCATATGATTTCTTGGACTAACCTATTAACAAGAGCCACAGTGCCAGCTACCTATTTTCTGCTGTTTTTGGTTCCAGGAAAGTTAAAAAATGAATATTCTCGGAATTAGACGGGACAAAAGCCAAAGTGCCTATTTTTTTGGAAGACATCTGATGCCAGAATACGAGACGGAGAAGAGCTGGGGGCCGGCCACACCACCTAGCCACGCGGCCAGGCCTGGCCCGTGCCAGGGGGTGGTCTGGCCGACCCCAGCACCCCCTCGGCCTCTCCTTCCACCTATATATTACCCTGGGGACCAAAACCCTAGGTACCCGATCAAAAATCCACGAAAGAGTCTGTAGCCGCCGTCATCTCCATCCCTAGATCGGGAGGGATCCGAAGCTCTTCCCGGCACCCTGCTGGAGAGGGGAATTCACCCTGGAGGCCTTGTTCTTCATCATGCAAGCCTCCGGTGTGATGCGTGAGTAGTTCTTCTCTGGACTACGGGTCCATGTAGTAGCTAGATGGCTAGTTCTCCTCCTTTGTGCTTTCATGTCTAGATCTTGTGAGCTCTGTTCATGATCAAGATCATCTATTTGTAATTCTGCATGTTGTGTTTGTGGGGATCTGATGGATATCGAGATGCTATTTCAGATTGATTATTGATTCTATCATGTCTTTGTTATTTGTGATCTTGCATGCTTTCTGTTGTTAGTAGCTATCTTGGCCAAGTAGATGCTAGCAACTCCAAGAGTTAGTATTTATACTCGATAGTGGGTTCATGCCTCTGGTAATCTGGGGAAGTGACAGAAATCTCTAAGGTACTAGATGTGTTGTTGCTACTAGGGAGAAAACAACAATCTTTTGTTCATAGAACAATCATATTGTTTACATTACACGCAATTCATAAAGCAATAATTTGTTGCTTACAACTTAATACTGGAGGGGGTTCGAATGATAATCTGAAGGTGGATTATTAGTCATAGATGTAGTTGGATCACGGTCTATGTACAATGTTGTAATGCCCAATCAAGTTCCAAAGGAGTCAATATGATTAGTATATGCATGTATTGCTTTCTCGATGTTTGTCAGTTGCCCCGTTGTAATTTGTTCACCCAGCATGTTATCTATCTTACGGAGAGCCACCTCTAGTGAACTATGGATCCCGGTCCTTTCTTTTACATACAATCTACAAACTGTTTACTATTTTGTGTTTACTTCCTTCCATTCGATACGTTTAATCCTTTGTTTTCAGCAATGGTGAGATTGACAACCTCATCGCAAGTTGGGGACAGAGTTTTGTGGTTGTGTTGTGCAGGTCTCCACGTTGCTACTAGCACCGGTAGTGCGCCCTGCCAGGGCTCAGCTAGCAACACCTTTGGGGTGTTTCCTTGCTCCTACTGGTTCGATTAAACGTTGGTTTCTTACTGTGGGAAAACTTACTGTTGTGCTCATCATACCTTCCTCTTGGGGTTCCCCAACGAGCTCGATATATTTTGGGGCATCAATTACTTTTTCTGGTGCCATTGCCGGGGAGTCAAGGACATCTTCACAAGGGGAGTCCCTCATAACCAATCTCTTTACTTTGTTATTTTTGTTTTGCTTAAGTTTCTTTTGCTTTGTTTGCTTGTTTCTTTATCAAAAACACACAAAAATTAGTTTTACAAGTTTGCTTGCTTTATTCAAAAATAGAAAAAAATGACTACTCTTGAAAACACTAAGTTGTGTGACTTCACTAGCACCAACAACAATGATTTTATGAGCACACCTATTGCTCCACATGTTCCCGAAGCTACTTTCTTTGAGATAAAACCTGCTTTACTCAATCTTGTTATGAGCGAACAATTTTCTGGTATTGGTAATGAAGATGCTGCTTCCCATCTAAATAACTTTGTTGAACTTTGTGAGATGCAAAAGCATAGGGATATAGATGGTGATATTATTAAGCTGAAATTGTTTCCTTAACTAGGAATATTACTAATTCTTGGACTAAGTGCAAAGATGCTTTTATTGGAAAATACTATCCACCTGCTAAGATTATATCTATGAGAAGTGAAATAATGAAGTTTAAACAATTCGATAATGAACATGTTGCTCAAGCTTGGGAAAGAATGAAATCTTTGGTTAAGAATTGTCCCACTCATGGACTGACTGCTTGGATGATCATCCAAACTTTTTATGCAGCATTGAACTATTCTTCAAGGAACCTATTGGATTCTGCTGCTGGAGGTACCTTTATGACCATTACATTGTGTGCTTCAACAAAGCTTCTGGATAATATGATGGTTAACTACTCTGAATGGCATACTGAAAGAGCTCCACAAGGTAAGAAGGTAAATTCTGTTGAGGAAACCTCCTCCTTGAGTGATAAGATTGATATTATTATGTATATGCTTGTTAATGGGAAAGCCCATATTGATCCAAATAGTGTTTCTTTGGCCTCTTTGGTTGCTCAAGAAGAGCAAGTTGATGTGAACTTTATAAGAAATAACAATTTTAGCAACAATGCCTACAGGAATAATTTTGGTAACAACAATTATAATCCATATCCTCCCAACAATGGTAATGCTTACAGAAATTCCTACAACAATAGTAGGAGTGTTCCCTCTGAACTTGAAGTTATGCTTAAAGACTTTATTAGTAAGCAAACTGCTTTCAATAAAACTATCGAGGAAAAACTCTCTAATGCTGAAAGAAATATAGCATCTTTGGCTGAAGCTCAATCTTCTTTGAATAAAATGGCTGCTAAACCTGAAACTAATGATAATCCCTTTGCAACCACTAATGCTATACAAGTAAGAATTGATGAAAATGTTAGACTATTAGCTGAATTACATGCTAAGTGGGAAAGAGAAGATGAAATTGCTAGAAACATTAGTGTCTCTACTATCACCACCACTAGTGTTAAGGCTAGTAATAGTTCTACCACTCTAGATGATAATTTTGATTTTGATCTTGATGGTTGCAATATCTCTGAAGTTATTAAGTTCCTACAAAAGCTTGCTAAAAGTCCTAATGCTAGTGCTATGAACATGGCCTTTACAAAACACATTATGAATGCTCTCATAAAGATTAAAGAAGAAAAGATGAAACATAAAGCTTCTATTCCTATAAAACAAGAATATGGTTGGGAACCCATCATTAATATGAAAGTGAATGACTTTGATTTCAAAGCTTTATGTGATCTTGATAGTAGTGTTTCTATTATGCCTAGAAGGATTTATGATATGCTTGATTTGCCTCCACTTGAAGATTGTTATTTGAATGTCCCACTTGATGATAATGCTAAAAAGAAAATCATGGGGCGTATTAATGATGTTCTTATTATGGTTAACAATGCCTATGTCCCTGTTGATTTCTATGTTTTGGATGTTGAATGCAATGCTTCTTGTCCTATTACTTTGGGAAGACCTTTTCTTAGAACTGTTGGTGCCATTATTGATATGAAAGAAGGCACCATTAAATATAAACTCCCACTTAAGAAAGGTATAGAACACTTCCATAAGAAGAGAGAGAAGTCTTCTTTTGCTTCTCCTATGAAAACAAAATTTGGTTTTAATGCTTCTTCATTTGAGAACACTTGATTCTTCTTGCTTCTTATGCCTAACTTAAAGGCGTTAAAGAAAAGTACTTATTGGGATATAACCCAAAAGTTTTAGATGAGTCTTGGAAGTTATTATTTCAGTAATAACCGCTCCTTATCCTCTTTATTTGCTTTTTGTGCCAAGAGTAACCTCTAATGAGAGAGAACTAATGATTGGGAAAGTTGCTGTCTCGAAACAGATTTATTTGCTTCACCGTCAAAATTCGTGTAAAATCTCTGAATGTCTTTTTGAGGCGTGAATTTTTGCGCTTCTGCTATAGGTTGTTATATAACTTTAGTTAGTTCAACACTTTTTGATCTGAGTAACAGAAGGTCTTCGAAAAAAATCGTCTTTACCTGCTGGTCTGTTTTGACAGATTTCTGCCATTTTCTGCATTTGCTTCTTGTTGGTTCCTTTTTGAGTTCTTTTGGGGAATTGAGCTTTTTGAGGGAAGTGATTCAGTAGCTAGTGTTCTAATGGAAGTTTATTTGGTGTTAGAACTGAACCTTAAGACCTATTATCTTGAGTGCACTAATGTTGCTAATAAAGATTGTGTGAAGTTTTGTATGAAGGAAAAATTTCAGGTGTATGGAAGGAATGAGTAATGAGATGAAGGATGGACTAAAGATCAAGCTTGGGGATGCCACGCATGTCACCCCAAGAAATATCCAAGAAGTACAAGCGTCAAAGCTTGGGGATGCTCAAGGCACCTCTTCTTCATCAATAAAAATCCCATGTTTCTTCCAAACGCTTCATTTTTATTGTTTCATGCACAGTTGTGTTGTTCTTGGAGCGTCTTCTTTTTCGTTTTTGTTTTGGTTTTTCATTTGCTTGGTTTGGTTAGTTTTCTGAATAAATTGGTTGGACCCCCTCTTTCATACATTGGTTTTCAAATAGTTTGGTTTGGTTTGGAAAAGAGTAGGAGAGTTCATGCTTAAGTGGTAAGAGAGCTTGTTTTTGACTGTGGCCTATGCTTTGTCATGACATGCTTGATATTGTTTTGGCTTTATGCTTAGTATTCTTTGCTGTAGCATGACTTGTTTTAAACAATTGAGATTTCTTAATGTGCCTTGGATGAATCATGCGTTGTTTTAGCATATTAAAGCATAGTATAGTGGCATTCTCCTTTGATGCTTTATTTGGGTTGACTTGGCACATGCTCACACCATGTTATGACTATCTCAAGTCACCATAGCCTTTATGATCCTTTAGTTTTCAACTTGTAGTATCACTTTATGCTTTGATCAATGATGTTTTGTCGCTCTGCATGATTATGGCCATTATTGCTCTCTTAGTTTGTCGCTCCCAGTCTTTTGGTAGCCTCCACAACCAAGTATGAGTTCCACTCATGCATCCAACTCCCTAAACCAAGTTATTCCAAAGAGTCCACTATACCTACCTACTAGCATATGCTATTCCAAGTATATTCATGTTTTTGTTTACCTTCCGAATTAAACTTGTTATGAGAAAACTAGTGATTAAAGCTCTCACGAACTTGATGGCACACTTTACTTTTCTTGCCCTTAATAAACTTGAACCATTGTGTCGTCTATGTTGTATATGCTTGCACTTATTTGTTGGGGATTAGCAGAACCATGCTGTCGTGGGGAATGCTTTCAACATTGCACTTGGTACTTGTACCTAGTTGATATCATGCTCTTTTGTCTATGGACATCGTCGGTGTGAAATGAAAGGGGAGCTTGTAAGTCCATGAAGTTATGTATATGTGTTAGAGAAACGCCTGGACCGCTGGTCTAATCCATGCTGACATGGTGGAAATCTGCAGCGTAACCATAAGCTGTCTATGAAGCATTCTTCTTATAAAAAAAGAGTCCTATATTGCGAAAAAAGAGAAAAAGAAAAAAAGAGATTATGAAAAGAGGAAAGAGAGAAAAAAGCACCATATTCCCATGTTAAATAAGAAGATTGCTGAGATGCTCGTTGTCTGCTTGCCTTGTCATTTTGATATGGGGATTCTTCTGTATCATCGGGCAAGGGGTACCCCGTTGGAGGTTCTCTATGATACACATGTACTTACGATGACAAGGACTTACCGGTGACTAAACTTGAGTAGCATGAGGAGCGGCCCTCGTATTCAAGGGACATGAGATTCCTAACTTATACTTCATCAAGCATGTACACCATAGTTTGTTCACTTTAACCTTAATCACTTCAAGATGCTTATGATAGGGGCAATGAGAGCTGAAATCTATTAAGTACCATAATTTTTGGAAGCTCTTTATGAAACTTGAATCTCTACTTCCTTCTATGAAGGCCTTTCTTCCACCATTATATTGAGTCTCCACCTTCTATCTTTATGCACTTACTTTGAGAGCATAGTGGCCATTCTTAGTTCTATGTGCATTGTCCCAAGACTAGTTGATTGATGTATAACTTGATATTGCTTATTTTAAACTATTTGTATCTAGTCACTCTTATGAACTTTGAAGGTGTCATATGCATTTATATTTGCTACTCTACGAGGGACAGGCTGAATGCTATTATACTATGTTTTCTTTATGTGAAACAAACAAATGTCTTGCAAAGCATTATTATTCATGAATCTTTTGTTTGTGCCTTTTCATGTTGAAACATAGTTTCTTTGTATTATTGATAGAACTTTGTCTTTCATGTTATGATTGAAGTACTATGATCCCAGCTTTGAATGTTTTACAAGTACTTTGATCAAGTCTTTCATGGTGCATGTCACCTCAAAAATTATTCTTTCTTTTTATCACTTACCTACTCGAGGACGAGCAGGAGTTAAGCTTGGGGATGGTGATACATTGCAAATGTATTTATAATTTTTGATGCTCCATGCTTGGTTTTATCTGCTTTCTTGTGTTTTGTCCACACTTTGGAGTACTTTTCATATGATTTCTTGGACTAACCTATTAACAAGAGACACAGTGCCAGCTGCCTGTTTTCTGCTGTTTTTGGTTAAAGGAAAGTTAGAAATAGAATATTCACGGAATTGGACGGGACAAAAGCCAAAATGCCTATTTTTCCGGAAGACATCTGATGCCAGAATACGAGATGGAGAAGAGCTCGGGCCGGCCACACCACCTGGCCGCTGCCTGGCCAGCCAGCGGTGGTCCGACACCAAGACCCCTCGGCCTCTCCTTCCGCCTATATATTGCCTTCGGGACCAAAACCCTAGGTACCCGATCAAAAATCCACGAAAGAGTCTGTAGCCACCGTCATCTCCATCCCTAGATCAGGAGGGATCTGAAGCTCTTCTCGGCACCCTGCCGGAGAGGGGAATTCACCCTGGAGGCCTTCTTCATCATCATGCAAGCCTCTGGTGTGATGCGTGAGTAGTTCATCTTTGGACTACGGGTCCATGTAGTAGCTAGATGGCTGGTTCTCCTCCTTTTTGCTTTCATGTCTAGATCTTATGAGCTCCATTCATGATCAAGATCATCTATTTGTAATTCTGCATGTTGTGTTTGCGGGGATCCGATGGATATCAAGATGCTATTTCAGATTGATTATTGATTCTATCATGTCTTTTTTATTTGTGATCTTGCATGCTTTCCGTTGTTTGTAGCTATCTTGGCCAAGTAGATGCTAGCAACTCCAAGAGTTAGTATTTATGCTCGATAGTGGGTTCATGCCTCTGGTAATCTGGGGAAGTGACAGAAATCTCTAAGGTACTAGATGTGTTGTTGCTACTAGGGAGAAAACAACAATCCTTTGTTCATAGAACAATCATATTGTTTACATTACACGCAATTTGTGAAGCAATAATCTGTTGCTTGCAACTTAATACTAGAGGGGGTTCGGATGACAACCTGAAGGTGGATTATTAGTCATAGATGCAGTTGGATGGCGATCTATGTATAATGTTGTAATGCACAATCAAGTTCCAAAGGAGTCAAGATGATTAGTATATGCATGTATTGTTTTCTCGATGTTTGTCAATTGCCCCGCTGTAATTTGTTCACCTAGCATGTTATCTATCTTAAGGAGAGCCACCTCTAGTGAACTATGGATCCTAGTCCTTTCTTTTACATACAACCTACAAACTGTTTACTGTTTTGTGTTTACTTTCTACAAACTATTACTTCCTTCCATTCGATACGTTTAATCCTTTGTTTTCAGCAAAACCGGTGAGATTGACAACCTCCTCGCAAGTTGGGGACAAAGTTCTGTGGTTGTGTTGTGCAGGTCTCCACGTTGCTACTAGCACCGGTAGTGCGCCCTGCCAAGGCTCAGCTAGCAACACCTTTGGGGTGTTTCCTTGCTCCTACTGGTTTGATTAAACCTTGGTTTCTTACTAAGGGAAAACTTACTGCTGTGCTCATCATACCTTCCTCTTGGGGTTCCCCAACAAGCTCGATATATTTTGGGCCATCAGCCACCGGAGGGTAAAACTGAGTATATTGCACACATCAGTGTTAGTACTGGAGGGCAAAAATGAGTACAACCAAACTACCAGTATTACACTCGAGGACAAAACTGAGCACAACTAAGTCGCCAGGGTTAGACACAAGGGAAAAACGTGACTCATGGTACGCGTGTGTGGTGCACGGGGCGGTAGCGGATAGGTGTTGCCGTGCACGGTTCAGTAGCGTACGCGGTTACGCGGTGCACGGTGGTGCAACGAAACATCGCTTCCCTTCTCCTTTAATAAAGGCCTCCTCACTCTCACTCATTACTCGCTCACTCAACCGTCTCCACTGTCCCATCACCTTCTATAAACCCCCAAGAAAACCCCAACCACGCCGGCGATGGAGAAGAATGGCGCGGTGGCCATCGGCACCTCGAAGGAAGCCGGCGAGGAGGCCCCCGTCCCCGTACAGGCCCTAGTCCAGGCATAGAAGGCAGTTGTCGTCCATATCCCCGCATCCGCCATAGCCACCGGCGAGGAGGCCCCCGCCGGTCTCGGGCAGATCCTGCTCGGCTGGGACCCCTATGAGGAGGTTGATTACATAAGGCCGGAGAACCCGTACGACACTAGCATCGCCGACCCATGGTCGGAGGTAACCAAGGTTTTCTCCCCTTCCCTTGTTCTTCCCCTGTTCCCATTGTTGGATGCTAGTAGGGCTCGGTTGTTCATATTTTTACAGTAGATAATCCTCTTGTGTTAGATCTCGTATTTGATGAATCCCCCTGTTCCTATTTGAACCCTCTGTTCGTAGTTGGGATCAGTATTCGATTTGGTTTGAGATTTGTGAAATAATCAGGAGATCTCAATCAGTTAATCGCGATAATCAAAGTATCTCAATCATGTCTTTATTGCACTCTACAGTTTTTTCCAACAGGAGGATAGCAGCGATGTCCGCAGCGACGACGAGTCCAAGGACACCAAGACTCGTCATGTGCTGAGGAGGATGAAGTCTGGCTAGTACAACAAATTCTTCGCCGGCGACATGTACAGGTGCCCATTCTGCCCCACCAGAAGGCACCATGCCACATACTTCAACTCCCTCGTGAAGCATGCCGAGGACGTGAGGACATGCGGCGAGTCCATGAATGTCCACAGCTTCATAGCCAAGCACCAGGCGCTCGGTCTTCACCTCCGCAACCTCCAAAAGGTGGCTATCGAGGAGGGTCGCATGCCCTCGATCAATCCCAAGGCGCCCAAGGTCAAGGGACTGGGCAGCAAGAAGTGGAGGAGGCGCCAGAGGGAGGAGGCGGATGCCCTCCTAGAAGAGGCCATGAGGGGCCACTGATCTGCTTCTGCTGCTGCTGCTACTATAAAACAGCTTCTTTTGTCTTGTCTGTGTTGAACTTGTCCACTACTGCTGAGCAGCCTAATTGTCAAACCTCGTTAAGTACCATACTATATAACCTATGTTAGCTGCTTTATCTACATCTTCTTTGTTTAATGAATTTATTGGTGCTGGTTAGATTTGCTGCTCTAGATTTGCTACAAGATTGGGGGAAAACGAGGGCAAAAGGAACAATGAATGAAGAGGGAAGCTGCTCTAGATTCGCTACCTTTTTGGGCAAAAAAACACAATTGTTAGCGAGAGAGGGGCGAAAAGGTGCTCCTAGAAAGGCGAATCATAAAAATAACAAAAAATAAAACTTCCAATTTAGGCGACATGGCGCACTTAACCAGCAAAAGCGCCCCACATGGTCCCACAACGTCCTCCATAATAAGCGAGAGATGGATGGCTGGTCCGTTGTGTATCCTGGCCCCACTTGTCAGCATGTAACGGTCAAGGTGATGTAACGTAATGCTCAACACACGATCCACCCCAACGCGGTCCCACCGGTCAGCATGTAACGCTCAAGCCTTTGACCTGACGGCATCCCCTCGTCCGAGCGCATGTGAGGGTTTCGGAATAGAGGGCGGGAAAAGTGAGAAAAACTAAGCGGATGGGAAAAACTAAGTACAACTAACTGATTCGTCGTAAACATATCTATAATTTTTTATGCTCCATGCTTGTTTTGTATCAACTTTCTTATGTTTTCTTTACACTTAGGTATTTTTATACATTTTCTGGAACTAACCTATTAACAAGATGCCGCAGTGCCAGTTGCCTGTTTTCTGCTATTTTGGGTTTCAGAAAAGCTAGTAAGGAAATATTCTCGGAATTGCACGGGACAAAAGCCAAAGTCAATATTTTACCAGAAGGAGCACGGAGTCCGAAGGGCAACCGAAGTGGAGCCACGAGGTGGCCACACCTAGGGCTGGCGTAGCCACCCCCTAGGCGCGTCGCCCCATGGTGTGGGTCCCTCAGGCACCCACCGACCTTGCCCCTTCACCTATAAAAGTACCCCAATGCAGAAACCCTAACCACCGATCAAAATTCTACGAAAGAGTCTGTAGACGCCTCCATGTCCATCCCTAGATCGGGGGGATCCGAAGCTCTTCCCGGCACCCTGCCGGAGGGGAGAGATCACCCCGGAGGCCTTCTTCATCACCATGCTAGCCTCCAGAGTGATGCGTGAGTAGTTCACCCTTGGACTGTGGGTCCATACAATAGCTAGATGGTTGGTTCTCCTCCTTTGTGCTATCATGTTTAGATCTTGTGAGCTCCGCTCATGATCAAGATCATCTATTTGTAATCCTATATGTTGTGTTTGTGGGGATCCGATGGATATTGAGATACTATGCCAGATTGATTATTGATTCTACCATGTCTATGTTATTTGTGATCTTGCATGCTCTCCGTTGCTAGTAGCTATCTTGGCCAAGTAGATGATTGTAACTCCAAGAGGGAGTATTTGTGCTCGATAGTAGGTTCATGCCTCTAGTAATTTGGGGAAGTGACAGAAATCTCTAAGGTTGTAGATGTCTTGTTGATACTAGGGATAAAAAACAATCCTTTGTCCATGGGGCAATTGTATTGTTTACTTTACATACTTTGCTTAATGCAATTATCTGTTTCTTGCAACTTAATACCGGAAGGGGTTCAGATGATAACTTAAAGGTGGATTATTAGTCATAGCTGCAGTTGGATTGCGGTTTATTAATTATGTTATAATGCCCAATGAAATCTCGTAGGAGTCAAGATGTCTAGTATATGCATTGTTATGCTTTCTCAATCTGTCAATTGCCCCGTTGTAATTTGTTCACCCAACATGCTATTTATCTTAAGGAGAAACACCTCTAATGAACTGTGGACCCCAGTCCATTCCTTTACCATTAATATACCATCCACTGTTTATCGTTTACTGTTTACTTTCTGTAAGCAATTACTATCTTCCACACTATACGTTTAATCCTTTGTTTTTAGCAAAATCAGTGAGATTGACAACCTCATTGTAAGTTGGGGCAAAGTTCTGTGGTTGTGTTGTGTAGGATTCCATGTTGCTAGCAACACCTTGGAGTTGTTTCCTTGCTCCTACTGGTTCGATAACCTTGGTTTCATAACTGAGGGAAACTTGTTGTTGTGCTCATCATACCTTCCTCTTGGGGTTCCCAATGAGCTCTACATATCTTGAGCCATCAAGCAATTTTATGGCGCCGCTGCCGGGGAGTTAAGGACATCTTCAATCTCTTCCTCCTCGTCAATCACTTTTCAGGGAGAAAGAAGATTCTTGCAAGGGGAGTCTTTCACAATCAATCTCTTTACTTGTTTTTTGTTTTGCTCAGTTTATTTTGCTTTGTTTGCTTGTTTCTTTTTATCAAAAACACAAAAAAAATATTTGTACTGGTTTGCTTCTTTTTATCAAAAACATAGTTTTTTCCTATTTCAGTTGGCTTGCTTTAATCTTCCAAAAAATTAATACTCCTGAAAACACTAAGTTGTGTGACTTAACTAGCACAAACAACAATGATTTCATGTGCACACCTATTGCTCGACCTGTTCCTGAAGCTGCTTTCTTTGAAATTAAACCTGCTTTGCTCAATCTTGTTATGAAAGAACAATTCTCTGGTGCTGGTACTGATGATGCTGCTGCTCACCTTAATAACTTTGTTGAACTTTGTGAGATGCAAAAACATAGGGATATAGATGGAGATATTATTAAGCTTAAATTGTTTCCTTTCTCTTTGAGAGGAAAGGCTAAAGAATGGTTGCTATCCCTACCTAGAAATAGTATTGATTCTTGGATTAAATGCAAAGATGCTTTCATTGGAAAATATTATCCTCCTGCTAAGATTATATCTATGAGAAGTAAAATAATGAAATTTAAACAATTTGATCATGAACATGTTACTCAAGCTTGGGAAAGAATGGAATCTTTGGTAATGAATTGCCCCACTCATGGACTGACTGCTTGGATGATTATCCAAACTTTTTATGCAGGACTGAATTATTCTTCGAGAAATCTATTGGATTCTGCTGCTGGAGGCACCTTTATGACCATTACTTTGGGTGCTGCAACAAAGCTTCTTGATAATATGATGGTTAACTATTCCGAATGGCACACTAAGAGAGCTCCACAAGGTAATAAGGTAAATTCTGTTGAAGAAACCTCCCTCCTTGAGTGATAAAATTGATGTTATTATGTCTATGCTTGTTAATGGAAAATCTCATATTGATCCAAATCATGTTCCCTTAGCCTCTTTGGTTGCTCAAGAAGAGCAAGTTGATGTGAACTTCATTAGAAATAATAATTTTGGCAACAATGCTTATGGTAATAACAATTATAGGCCTTATCCTCCTAATAATATCAATAGTTATCATGGTAAATCTGGAATGCCTAGTGAAGAAAGAATTTTAGAAGTTGAAAGAGCCACTAAAAACTTCATGCAAATGCAATATGAGCAGAATAAATTATTTACTAAAACCATGGGGGTACAATCTACTATTTTGAAAAATATTAGTCATCAACTTGAGGTTTAAATAGGGAAATTCCTGGTTTGCAATCCAAAATTTCAAATGTTGAAAAATATATTTCATCTTTGTCTGAAGCACAATCCTCTTTGATTAATAAAATGGCTACTAAACCTGAAACTATGGAAACCCCCTTTGCTGCTACTAATGCCATACAAGTTAGAATTGATGAAAATGTTAGACTCTTAGCTGAATTGCTTGCTAAGTGGGAAAGAGAAGATAAAATTGCTAGAAATAGTAGTATTTGTTCGATTACCACCACCAATGTTGATGCTATCAAACCACATGAAGTCCCCATTCCTTTTGCAACAATGCCTAAAACCAATGGAACCTTTTCCAATAAAAATGCTGAAATTCTTTGAAATATGGGAAACAATAGTTCTACTACCTTGAATGGTAATTTTGAGTTTGATCTTGATGATTGCAATATTTCTGAAGTAATTATTTTCCAACAAAAGCTTGCTAGAAGTCCTAATGCTAGTTCTATGAATATGGACTTTACAAAACACATTACATATGCTCTCATAAAAATTAAAGAAGAAAAATTGAAACATAAAGCTTCTATTCCTAGGAAATTAGAAGATGGTTGGGAACCCATCATTAATATGAAAGTGAATGATTTTTATCTCAAAGCTTTATGTGATCTTGGTACTAGTGTCTCTATTATGCCTAGAAAGATTTATGAAATGCTTGATTTGCCACCATTTGAAGATTGTTATTTGGATGTCCAACTTGATGATAATGCTAAAAATAAACTCATGGGGAGTATTAATGATGTTCTTATTATGGTTAAAAATACCTATGTCCCCGTTGATTTCTATATTTTGGATGTTGAATGCAATGCTTCTTGTCCTATTATTTTGGGAAGACCTTTTCTTAGAACTATTGGTGCCATTATTGATATGAAGGAAGGCACCATTAAATATCAATTCCCACTCAAGAAATGTATAGAAAACTTTCCTAGGAAGAGAGATAAGATACCTTTTGACTCTCCTATTAAAACAAAATTTGATATTAATGCTTCTTCATTTTAAAATACTTGAATCTTGCTCCTATGCCTAGCTGAAAGGCGTTAAAGAAAAGCACTATTGGGAATAACCCAAATTATTTTTACTTTCAATAAGTTTTTCTTTTGTTGAGTCTTGGAAGTTATTGACTTAGTAATAACCTCTCCTTATCCTTTTTGTGTGGTTTTTGTGCCAAGAATAACCTCTAATGAGAGAGAAGTAAGACTTTGGAAAGTTGCTATCCCGAAACAGATTTTTGTGCTTCACTGTAAAAAATCGTGAAAAATCCCTGTACGTCGGATTGATCTGCAATTTTCCGTGGTCATGCCCCAGGTTATTATCTAACTTTAGTTAGTTTACCACTTTTCTATTTGAGCAATAGAAGGTCTTCGAAAAAATCTGTTTTTACCTGCTGGTCTGTTTTGACAGATTTCTGCCGTTATTTGCATTTGCCTCTTAATCTCTTTCTCTTTGATTTCTCTTTGATCACGTGAGCTTTTAGAAGGAATTGCCACAGTAGCATGTGTTTAATGGAAGTTTTACTTGTGTTGAAACTAAACCTAAAGACTTATTATCTTGAATACACTAATGTTGCTAATGAAGATTGTGTGAAGTTTGTATGAAGGAATTTTTCAAGTGTAGGGAAGAATAATGTGATGAGATGAAGTATGGACAAAAGCTCAAGCTTGGGGATGCCACCCGTGTCACCCCAAGAAATATTCAGGAGGTACAAGCATAAAAGCTTAGGGATGCCCAAGGCATCCCCTTCTTCATCAATAAAAATCTCTGGTTTTCTCCCAAAACACTTCATTTTTATTGTTTCATGCACAGTTATGTTGTTCTTGGAGGGTCTTTGTTTTTGTTTTTAGTTTTATTTTGTTTGTTTTTCTTAAATAAATTGGTTGTACCCTCGCATTCATATGTTGTTTCAAATAATACGTTGATTGGTGTTGGAAAAGAGTAGGAGGCTTCATGCTTATACGTGGTATAATAGGAGCTTGTTTTTACTATGGCCTAGACTTTATCATGTCATGTTTGAGTTTGCTTTGACTTTATGCTTAGTGATTATTGTTGTAGCATGACTTGTTCCAAACAATTGAGATTGCCTAATGTGCCTCGAAAGAATCATGCGTTGTTTTAGCATACAAAAGCATAATATTGTGGTATTCTCCTTTGATGCTTTATTTGGGTTGACTTGGCACATGCTTACACCATGTTAAGACTATGAACCAGTCACCTTAGCCTCTATGATCATTTAGTTTTTGACTTGTAATATCACTTTATGCTTTAATTAATAATGTTTTGTCGCTTTGCATGATTATGGCCATTATTGCTCTCTTAGTTGGTCGCTCCCAGTCTTTTTCTAGCCTCCACCTGTACCACGTATGAGTTCCACTCGTGCATCCAACCTACAAGAAAACCAAGTTATTCCAAAGAGTCCACTATAAATTCCTATGCATGGTGTGTTACACCATTCCAAGTATATTCATGTTTTTATCTATCTTCCAAATGAAACTTGTTATGTGAAAATTAGTGATTAAAGCTCACACAAACTTGATGGCACACTTTATTTTATTGCACTTAATATACTTGAACCATTGTGTCCATCTATGTTGCTTATATGCTTGCACTTTATAAGTTGTGAATTAGCAGAACCATGATACCATGGGGAACGCTTTCAACATTGCACTTATTATTTAGTTGATATCATGTTCTTTTGTTTATGGATCCCATCGGTGTGAAATAAAAGGGGAGCTTGTAAGCTCATGGAGTTTGTGTGTGTTAGAGAAACGCCTGGCGGCTAGCCTAAGCCATGCCTAATCATGGTGGAAACTTGCAGCATAACCATAGTGAGCATTCTGTGAAGCAGCCTCAATAAAAACCTATGGAAATAACAAATAAAAAGATAGCTGAGATGATCATTGTCTGTTGCCTTTTCATTTTGATATGGGAAAGCTGCTATGTCATGGGGCAAGGGGTACCCCGTTGGTGGTTCTCCATGATACACATGTACTTACAATGATAAGAACTTACTTGTGACTAAAGTTGAGTAGCATGAGGTTCGGTACTCGTAAGCAAGGGGCATGAGATTTTCAACTTATAACTTGTCAAGCATATCCTCATATTTGTGTCACTTTAACCTTAATCACCTCAAGATGCTTATGATAGGGTCAATGAGAGCTGAAAGCTAATAAGTACCATAATTTTTGGAAGCTCTTTATGAAACTTGATATCCCTACTTCCCTCTGTGAAGGGCCTTTCTTTTTACTTTTATGTTGAGTCTCCATATTCTAGCTTTATGCACCAATTGAGAGAGCATAGTGGTCATTCTTAGTTTAATGTGCATTGTCCCAAAACTTGTTGATTGATTCATAACTTTGATATTGCTTGTCCTTAAATTATTTGTATCTAGTCACCCTTATGAACTTTGAAGGTGTCCTATGCATTTATGTTTTGCTATACCATGAGGGACAAGCTAAATAGCATTCTTATTATGTTTTCTATATGTGAAACAAACAAACGTCTTTCAATGCATTATTATTCATGATCTTTTGTTTATACCTTTTCATATTACAACATAGTTGCCATGTCTTATTGTTATAACTCTATCTTTCATGCTCATGTTTAGAGTACTTTGATCCCAGCTATCAATGGTTTACAAATACCTTGATCAAGATTGTGATGGTGCATGTCACCTAAAAAATTATTCTTTTTATCACTTACCTACTCGAGGACGAGCAGGAGTTAAGCTTGGGGATGCATGATACGTCGTAAACGTATCTATAATTTTTGATGCTCCATGCTTGTTTTGTATCAACTTTCTTATGTTTTGTTTACACTTTGAGGTATTTTTATACATTTTCTGGAACTAACCTATTAACAAGATGCCGCAGTGCCAGTTGCCTGTTTTCTGCTGTTTTTGGTTTCAGAAAAGCTAGTAAAGGAATATTCTCGGAATTGGACGGGACAAAAGCCAAAGTCAATATTTTACCCGAAGGAACACGGAGTCCGAAGGGAAGCCGAAGTGGGGCCACGGAGGTGGCCACACCTAGGGCTGGCACGACCACCCCCTAGGGCGCGCCGCCCCATGGTGTGGCCCCTCGGGCCCCCACCAACCTTGCCCCTTTGCCTATAAAAGTACCCCGATGCAGAAACCCTAACCACCCAATCAAAAATCCACGAAAGAGTCTATAGCTGCTGCCATCTCCATCCCTAGATCGGGGGGATCCGAAGCTCTTCCCGGCACCTTGCCTGAGGGGAGAGATCATCCCAGAGGCCTTCTTCATCACCATGCCAGCCTCCGGAGTGATGCGTGAGTAGTTCACCCTTGGACTATGGGTCCATACAGTAGCTAGATGGTTGGTTCTCCTCCTTTGTGCTATCATGTTTAGATCTTGTGAGCTCCGTTCATGATCAAGATCATATATTTGTAATCCTGTATGTTGTGTTCGTGGGGATCCGATGGATATTGAGATACTATGTCAGATTGATTATTGATTCTATCATGTCTATGTTATTTGTGATCTTGCATGCTCTCCGTTGCTAGTAGCTATCTTGGCCAAGTAGATGCTTGTAACTCGAAGAGGGAGTATTTATGCTCGATAGTAGGTTCATGCCTCTAGTAATCTGGGGAAGTGACAGAAATATCTGCGGTTGTAGATGTGCTATTGCTACTAGGGATAAAACAACAATCCTTTGTCCATGGGGCAATTGTATTGTTTACTTTACACACTTTGCTTAATGTTATTATCTGTTTCTTGAAACTTAAAACTGGAAGGGGTTCGGACGATAACCTGAAGGTGGACTATTAGTCATAGATGCAGTTGGATTACGGTCTATGTATTATGTTGTAATGCCCATAGGAGTCAAGATGTCTAGTATATGCATTGTTATGCTTTCTCAATCTCTCAATTGCCATGCTGTAATTTGTTCACCCAACATGCTATTTATCTTAAGGAGAAACACCTCTAGTGAACTGTGGACCCTAGTCCATTCCTTTACCATTAATATACCATATACTATTTACCATTTACTGTTTACTTTCTGCAAGCAATTACTATGTTCCACACTATACGTTTAATCCTTTGTTTTCAGCAAAACCAGTGAGATTGACAACCTCACTGTAAGCTGGGGAAAGTTCTGTGGTTGTGTTGTGCAGGATTCCAAGTTGCTAGCAACACCTTGGAGTTGTTTCCTTACTGCTACTAGTTCGATAACCTTGGTTTCGTAACTGAGGGAAACTTGTTGCTGTGCTCATCATACCTTCCTCTTGGGGTTCCCAACGATCTCTACATATCTTGAGCCATCGCTAACGAACCAGGGGCACGAAAATAGAAATCTCTTTCCTATTATAATTGGCTTGGGACTATTTTTGACAGGTAGAATTATTTGTTGCTCTAATCATGTGTTGCATATCTTAGTTAAATATTCTCAACAAAAATATATGTTTTCTTTGTTTGGATGCTGGACTAACATTTCAGGTTCTTAGTATAATTTTCGGAGAAAAATAACTTGTTCCAAAGCTCACGGCGAGCTTAGAAAGAAGTAGTACGGGTGGACCCGTCCATACTGCGTGCCCGTACCGCTCATGTGACAAATCAAAAGAAGCAATTTTTTTTCCAGAAAAGTGACTACAAGCTTAACGAGAACCGGTATGGTCGGACGCATCCGCACTGTCCGCCCGTACCAACCTCGTTACTAGGCAAAGGAAACGTGAAGATGACACAGGGGCTATAACGACCACCCGTACGGGCGCATTCCGCCCGTACCACCCGGTCGTACTAACTTCGACGGAACCCTTAAAAAAAGAGAATACGAGGTGCAGTACAGGCATATTCCGTCGATACCATGCCCCCATACCAAAGAGCAGCACCACGCAGTAAGGGCAGGGACGAGTACAAAAAGGCTATAACCCCTCCAACATTTTTTTTGACAATCTCAGGTTAGTGGGTTACCTTCTACATGTTCCATTGCACTTATTTTTCTTTCAGCTAACTTTGAAACTCCATAGCCTATAATTCTCTATAGTGTTTCACGTTTCTTTTCTTTTCTTTTCATGGTTCGGTGAACGAACTCCGTTCGTACACCAAATTGTTTGCTTTTACTTTGTTTGTTATTTTCATAGGGACTTGAACCTTGTGTGATGACATGCATGGTTTGTGCCAAACATGCAAATGCTTGCATAAGCCACTTGGTTGTTTCAACTCAATGATTCAACAAGGAATATTCGTTGAACCAAAGGTCCATGTCCATCAAAGTGAGGTTATTCGTACCTCAACGGTAAAGTGTGTCAACCTTGTTTTATTCAAGCTTGGGGTGGTTACCACTTCTCACACTCTCTTTTGATAACTGCATTTTGTCTTTTCTTATGGTAATCTATTCAAGTTTGGTTCTTGCAAAATTTCTAGCTTGGGGAAGTTATTTCTGCATGTGTAGAGTCTTGTGCAATGTTCTTGTTCATTGAAACTTTTTGTGCAATCATGTATCCCACTATTTTTGAATGCTTTCTTACGTAAGTTGTGTTTCATGTTTATATAATGGATGCACTTTCTTTCATTGGGATTCATAAGAGTTGAGTTAGAGATTTGATTCACTATGTTAAAATCTTTATCCATCTTGAGAAGAACTTTGTGATCCTCTAGAATACATTGCTATGATTTCTACACTTAAATCCTATGTCTCCCACTTTTGAAGTTTGAATTGCGTATCTTAGTTGGTTTATTTGTGAAGATGTCATGCTAGTGGGAGTAATTCAAAATAGTTAGAGTAAAGCTTTTTATTTGAATGAATGATTAGTTGTGGAAGCTTTTGCTCTAGTTCTTTTAGCTAACGAAGTCTTGTCTTGGAAATAATATTGCCAAACAAGTACAACAAGAAAAATTCTAAAATTTATGACTTGTTTGATGAATGATTGTCTTGAGAGTATGCCCTTGAAGATACTTAACCCATAGATGTTTTGATAGACTTGACGACACTCTTGAAAGGAGTTGTTTAATTGAAATGAAGTCTAGTGGTAATTGTGATGCATGCCAAAACTAACCTTGTGGATCAAACCATGGTACTTATAAAAAAATATAGAAAAAGAGAAAAAAGGTTCTATGGTATAACCCCGGATTTCGGCTATGAGTTGATGACATGAGTGGCATACGTGTCAATATATGGGCAAAAGTATTGGTACTCTGAAAGTTTGTGCAAGAACTTGTAAAATAAACACCCGATGATCCTTGAAAGAGGAAGATTATATATATATATGAAGATCCACATTACAACTCCTTGGCATGGTCTCATTACTACTCTATGAATTTTATTGAAAGATAATGATTGGATTAGAAGTGTTTTGATAGCCCTGATTTACTGATGTGGGAATCAATAAGACACTTCACTGTTATACTACTTCGGACATGAACTCTCCTACTGAATTATGCTATTAAAACATCCTAGTGTTCCTTGGCAAGCTGAGAGTTAACTAGAAGAATTGGATTGATTGGTACACTTCTAGTTATTTATACTTATATTAAACTCTATTTTGATTGTCTTGATTTATCGAAGCCTGTATAATGTTCTTGTCATCTCTGTAACTTTGATGAGCCTTTCAAATGGATGAAGTGTTGGACGCATATGACTGCCAACTGTAAGTGAATTCATATTCTCATTGAAGCCCTTACTTTAGAAAAAGTGAGGATATACAAATCATAAAAGGCGTAATAGGAGGACCACAAGTTTGCTTTCAAAGATATATTCATTCTTGACATGGAGCATTGCAGTTTTAATTGATATTTTATAGACTGACATAACTGAGATTGTGTTGCCTTGTATGAATATGTCCTTTCTTACTTTGAGCTTGTAGGGAAAATAAGGATACAAGGCATCGATCTTCTACATTCGATATTATACTTTTGTTTCAATTTTTGCCTTATTTCTGTTATCGACTCGTGCGTCATGAACATGGTCACCATGTCCATAAGCCACCAAAGAACACCTCAATCAGAGTCTGTATCAAGAAATGGTGACCAAAACACTGCAAAGTTCAGAGGGCGTAACAACCACTAGTACGGGCAGTGCCAACCCGTATCGTACGACCATACCACCCTCCGACGGCTTTGTTTTGTCAAGAAGAACAACATTTGTGCAGGCCCAATGGGCATATTCGTCCCCTAGCTCCATCATTTCACAAAACCAACCTCTAGATGCCTATTTAAAGAGGGGAACCCCTAGAACAAGGAGGAGAGTCCACATATGCCAAAGGGGTGGAGCCCTACCACTCCACCGCCTCCATAGCCACCACCACAAGATCTACACCACCATACCACTCAAGGGATAGAGGATACTTGCATCTTGAAGGGCTACACATCGATCTTCATCGTCATCTTCATCAACATCGTCTTCAACATCAATACCCTTTCTTTACTTTGTTGTAGTCCAATCTCTATTGTGGATTTGCAGTTGTTTTCAACTGTACCTTCATATTTCATCCATACAATTTCCATGATTCTGATCCCCTTCAATGAGTAGTTACCTTGTTCTTGGGGAGAGATGGTGAAACCCTAGCACTATTATGAAGTTTCAATAAAGATGATCTATTCTTGTGTCCGTATGACTGGCCGGTCTATGATAGATTTATGATTTGTGTTTGATATCTCTCTTTAGTTGGTATGTGTAGTCAGCCACATATAATTTTCCTTCGGGACTAAAGATGAGGGATAAATCCTTTGGACGTGTTTGAAAGTGTTCCTGGAGAGCTTCGTGACAATTGGCACCGGGTAGCATCCTACATGGTAAAAGGGGGATAAGAAGAGACTCCCTAAGCTAATTACAATATCCACGGGGAGACACTTAATTGCGGTGGTCTGTATGGGTGATTGCTCTTAGACATCGTGGTGGTTATTTAGAGATGACCTCATTCTTGGCTCAACAAAGTGGCTTCCTACGAGCCTTGTAGTGAACACCTTATTATGGATATCTCTCCACACATCTCATGACACAAGAAGTATGTTATCTTAATTATGAATAATAACATCATGCTAGTGGTGAATCCTACAATCCCTGAGAACCCCTCAACTATATTACACAACACTTCCTATACACTCTCTTGCTTTAGTTTACTTTTTCTATTTACTTTGTTCTTGTTTACTTAAGCACTTATTTAAACACACTCTTTCTACACTCTTACTTGGAATTAGAGATAGCCTACAAGTACTCTCTAGTGAATAGTAACAAGGGGCATAAAGACCATAACCAAATATCTCTCTGTGGGTTTGATACTTTTACTTCGAAACTAGCAACAATCACTTGCAGTCATCAGTCATGCACTAGCCGGTTTATCGCAGTCAGAGTTTTGCTTCATGATTCTGCCAATCCTTTGAGGATATTGGCAAGACCGTTAATCTCTCCGACTTACACAAGTTGTCCGCCTTTGAGCTGCGTGACAAAGTGAAGGATACCCCACAACTGGTCACTGATTGGAAGATGTCCTATGCCCGCACAACATCACAGAATGCCCTCACCATGGTAATGATCCACCATGGAAACATGGAATCTAGCAAGTTTCCAAAGGATATTCGACTATTGATGAAGATGGCAAGCTTCAGAATCTTGGTGAAATCTTGGATTCTTGTGCCGGATATGCTTGCTGCGTAGCCGATGCAACCAACTACGAGAAGCCATTTTTCAATCCCATCTAAGAACCTACAAGCCCCCAACCGAAGATGATGAACTTCCCGATGACAACAATGACGAAGAGGCAGAGTTTGACATCCCCGTCTCGGAAAAAGATAGGGTGGCCGAGGTGATGGAAGAGAGCCGGCAAATCCTTATCCTGCAACATAAAAATTTGCAAGAAAACTTTGTGTTATTCTGAAATAAGCTTATGATGTAATGGTTAAACTTGTTCATTTTGTGGTGCTGCTATGTAAGACCTAATACTCTTACTCTTAACACACATGTTTTTATGTGCTTGAAAAATACTTAAGCACTTTTTGTTCATACTTATTGTTTATCTAGCATTTTGCCTCGTACCTTTCATGAGCCGGCAAACTTTTAGCACGGAAACTTTGCCGAGCAATGGAGCTTAATTGCTAAACAAGTTTAAACCCGGAATCAAAGTTGGCCTCCAGTACCAACAAATCACTACTCAGAAAATACCCACGTCTAGCAATCAGAAAAAAACCAAAGTACAAACAGAAAATGAGACTTTCACCCGAGGGTAGATTTTATTTAGAATCGGAAATCTAACCAGAACAAACATGAGCATAAAGTACATTCAAGTATCTGAGGATTTTTGACTATGACATGATCATTCAGAAATAAGATGGTACTTTAAAAACTTCTCAGAAAAAACATTGAGGAGACCAATACTTTATTTCACTTTGAACATGTACATTGATATGATTACAAAGAAATAAATTTTAAGAATAAAAGGGACGTAGCTGAGAAATATTCCATGGACAGTCTATCTCATCCGGGTCTGTACTGCCTCCAGCTCTCTTCCTCTTCTGAGTAGCATGTCTTTCTTTTTCTGGCCTCATTTCTGTTAGGTAGTATGAACCATTGTGTAATACTCTACTAACCATAAATGGCCCTTCACAGATTGGGGAAAGTTTGTGCTTTCTTTTTTGCACTAGTTGGAGAACTAGATCGCCTTTCTTGAAAGACCGATTTTTACTCTCTGACTATAATACATGCGTAACTTCTGGTGATAAGCTGTAGATCTCTGTTCAGCAATAACGCGAACTTCCTCGAGTATATCAAGGTCATCTTGTCGAGAAACTTTGGCATCTTCGACATATGCAGCAACTCAGGGAGAAAGATGGATAAGATCACTTGGAAGAACTGCCTCCACACCATAGACCAAGAAGAATGGTGTATATCCAGTTGACCTTTTAGGAGTAGTTCGTAAACTCCATAAAATAGATGGCAATTCGTCCGCCCAAGCCCCTGCAGCACGATGAAGTGATGCTTCGAGCATAGGACGGAGGCCTTGAAGAATTAGACCATTAACCCTTTTGACTTGTACATTGCCTTGTGGATGTGCGATTGATGCAATATCAAGTCGGATCCCTTAATCTTCGCAAAACTTGGCAAGTTATCCCATTGAAAAGTTGCTCCCGTTGTCTGTAATAATACTGTGTGGATAGCTGAATCAGAACTTTTGGTTGTTTCTCCATCACAACTTTTGACAGGTTTAGCCTCAATCCATTTTGTAAATGTATCCACCATAACTAGTAGGTGAGTAAATCCACTTGGAGCCCGTTTAAATGGTCCTACCATGTCGAGCCCCCAGACTGCAAAGGGCCATGTAATTGGAATTGTTCGCAGCTGATCAGCCGGAACATGGGCTTGTTTGGCATATTTTTGGTACCATTTGCATGTCTTGACCAGGTTTTTGGCATCTTCCTTACTGTTAGCCAGAAAAATCCGTGTTTAAAATCTTTTGCCACTAAAGATTTGGCTACGACGTGATGTCTGTCTTCGCCTTCGTGGATTTCCCTTAGGATTTCCACTCCTTCTTCCAGAGAAACACAGCTCTGAAAAACCCTAGATACACTCCGCCTATAGAGCTCACCACCAATTATTGTGTAGGATTTCACTCGTCGGATGATCTATCAGCTCAGTACTTCATCTACGAGTAATTTTCATTATACCAAGAATTTAAGGTATGATTTTGTCCAGCTAGGAATTACAGCCAGAACTGCTATGAGTGTTGAGTCGGATTTGGTCGGATACTCCTCATCAACTCCTGTGATAGAGGGAACTTTGAGGTGCTCCAAAAAAGCACCATCCAAGACCTTTTTCAGTGTAGAGCCTAATCTTGATAGTGCACCAGCTTCCTCGTTTTCTATTCGAGGAATGTGTTGCAATTCAAACCCTTTGAACGATTGTGCTAGTTCATCCACGACAGCTCGATATGCTACCATGTGCTTATTTTCCCTATAGACGTCGGATACTTATTGAGCAACGAAATCTGAATCTCCATAGCACATGTGTCGGCGAATGCAGATGTCTTTTGCAATTCAAATTCCATGTAGAAGGGCTTCATATTCGACAATGTTATTTGTTCCTGTGAAGTGAATCTACAAAACATAGAATAGTTTGTCTCTTTAGGGTGATTTGAGTATCACGCCAGCCCTTGAGCTCCCGAGAGTTTTTGACCCGTCAAAGTGTCGGGTCCAAAATTTTGACTCTAGGACATCTGTATTTTCCGTCGTCTCTATCTAATCAGCGACAAAATCGGCAAGTATTTGGGATTTGTGTGCTGTATGAGGTTTTAACTCAATGTCAAAAGCTGCTAGCTCAACTCCCCACTTAGCAACGCGTCCTATGGCATCACTGTTGTTGATTATGTCTCTCATGGGAGGTGTGCTCACCATGGTAATTTTGTGCTCTTGAAAAATTGTGTCATAGCTTTCTGGAAGCGAAGAACACACCATAAGCTAACTTTTGGTAATGAGGATACCTTTGTTTTGATTCAGCCAAGAACTTGCTGAGGTAGTAAGTCAGACGTTACACCAACTGTTCCTGTTTTTCCTCTGGTCGTTCCACCATGGTTACAATGCTGACGACTCTGTTCATCGCAGCAATGTAGAAAAACATCGGTTCCTGAGGTTTCAGTGCTACAAGGATAGGGGCAGAAGAAAGTACGGCTTTCAGGTCCAAGAGTGCATCTTTAGCTTCGTCGGTCTAGACGAATTTCTTAGTCTTCTTCAAGAGCTTGTATAGTGGTGCGACTCTTTCACCGAGCCGGCTTATAAACCGACTTACCGCAGCGATGCAGCCAGTGAGCCATTGTACATCCTTCAGGTGAGTCGGCCTGGTAATGTTTAGTATAGCCTTTATATTGTCCCGGTTCACCTCTATGCCTCTTTGAGACATGATGAAGCCTAACTTTTTTCCGGATGGAATTCCAAAGAAACACTTCTTCGGGTTAAGCATTATGTTATATTTTCGTAGATTTGTGAATGTTTCCTCCAAGTCAGAAATTAGTGTTTCCTTCTTTTTGGACATCAGAGCTATGTCGTTTACGTACACATGTACATTGCGTCCGATTTGATCATGGAGGCAACGCTATATAGTGTGCTGGTACGTAGCTCCTGCGTTTTTTGAGCCTGAAAGGCATCATTACGTAGAAGAAGGTTCCGAAGGGGGTGATGAACGAAGTCTTTAATATGTCTAACTCCTTCATGTGTATATGGTGATAACCGAAATATACGTCGAGAAAGCATATGAGATTCGAGCCTGCTGTCAAGTCGATAACTTGGTCGATTCTAGGCAGAGCGCACGGATCTTTGGGACAAGCCTTGTTCAAGGCAGTATAATCGACACACATTCTTAAATCAGTAGTGTCCTTTTTAGGGACCATTACAGGATTGGCCGACCACTCAGTGTGGATGAGCTCTTCAATAAATCCGGCTAAATCTAACCGAGCTGGCTGCTTAGCTATTGTTTGCGCTTTTCATCACCAAAATGTTGTAAGGACTCTTTGACGAATTTAGCATTAGGATACACGTTTAAATAGTGGTCGACAAGTTCCCTAGGTACTCCGGTCATGTCAGAAGGTTGCCATGCGAAGATATCTTTATTATCTTTGAGGAACTCAACAAGCACGCTTTCCTATGTGTGGCCTAAGCCTACTCCTATCTGAGTCACCTTGGAGGGGTCGTCATCCTTTAGCGGTGTGGTTTTCGTCTCTTCCGATGCCTTGAACTTTGGAGTCAGCTTCAACACCTCCTTCTCTGTTGCGGGCATCTCGGATGGGTCGACGTTCTTCTTGATCTCCTAGTACTCCTCGACATGTAGTATGACTTCAACAAAGGCGGCAACTCCGTCTTCACATTCTCGTGCTTTCTTCGGGTTTCCCCGGATCATGATGATGCCATTTGGACCTGGAATTTTCAGCATGTTGTAGATATAGCAAGGTCGATCCATGAAAGCCCAATAAGACGGATGCCCAAAGATAGCATGATATGCTCTCCTGAAAGACACCACTGCGAAAGACAGTGGTTCCATCCGATAGTTGACGGGCATTCCAAAAGTAACGTCCAGAGTAATTTCTCCCAAAGATTTCGCTTGTCTTCCGGGGACAACTCCATGGAAAACCACAGTGCTATGATTTAGCTGTGTTTCCAATATCTTCATATGGTGCAGTGTTTATACATAGAGGATGTTGATGCTACTACCGCCGTCCATGAGAGTCTTGGAGAAACCATAGTCGTCAATCAGTGGATTGACGACCAGAGCGTACTTTCCTCGCGTATGTGGTTTAAGCGGATGGTCGCTTTGGTCAAAGGTAATTGTTACTTCCGACTAGTCTAGAAACTGGGGGACAACTAGAATAGTTTTGTTGAGCTCATGCATTACTTCCTTTTGACCTTAGCGGGTTGAGATCTGAAGAAGTAGACATAAGCGTCTTTCTTAGTTGGGAACGTATTTTTTCTATCTGACTTGGGATTTAAGGTATCAGCCTCCTCCATGTGGGAATCTTCCTTGGACTATTTTTCTTTGTCAGAATTTTTCTTTCCTTTTTGTCACTTGGCCTTGTAGCCAGCGGATTCATCTTTTAATGTCGTCATTGAAACAACACTCAGAATTTGTGTGGGACGAGCCCCCGTTGCCATCCGAGTGATGCACACACGGATTATTGGCAATGTCAGCCCAAGAGTAGGTTTTACCAGGTTGCTGGTATCCTCTACCTTGGACTCGGGAAGTTCCGCGGCCTCGTCCCCGGCCGCCTCCATGGCCTCTTGTCCTCCCGACCAGAAAGTTGCATTGACAGTCGCGGTTTCTGGATTGGGTTTCTCTTCCGAGGTGTACTTGCATTTCTAGACATACTGCTGCTTCAGCTGCTTAGCCAACTATGGTATGGCCAGGGCATTCAGCAGTCCCTCTGAATCATCATTAGCATCTGCATATTTTCTTGCCATTTCTATCAAGTCTCGCAAATAAGTGAATTTGTCGCACTTTAGCCCGTGATGCAGTAATCTGATTGGGAGCCTTGCGATGAAAGGTTCGATTATGGTCTATTCGTTTACTCCCTCACTAGAGTTCTTCGTGCCGATCCATCATTCGAGGTAGTCCTGACAAGTTTCTTCTGGTTTCTGGGTGCAACGTTGCAGATATCCGACCATGTAGGGTGTCCTGTATGTACCTTCGAAATTACGAAAGAACGCACTTTGCATATAATACCAGTTATGAATCATGTTTTCGGGGAGTTCATTGAGCCATGATTGAACCATCTTTCATAGCATCAACGGGACATACCGGACTACGACCAGGTTGTTTCCTCCTTTGGCGATGTAGCAGGCCTGGAAGAAATCCTGGAGCCAGGTGTCTTGCCAAGCCACGCCATCATTGGGTTGAACATGCCTTGAGATAGCAAATCCATCTAGAATTTTTTTGTTTGATCCATGGACCAAAGCATTTTGGACCCACGTATGTGATGTCCTACTCGTAGCGTCGCGCCACTATGTTTGAGTTGATCCGGTGCCTGGCATCACTTGGTGACAGGGAGCGCTGCCTCGAATGTTCGTTGTCGCTGCGGTGTCATGGAGCTGGGTCTCTGCTTCCTCCACCACCTACTCCACCCCGCCGCCCTCCCTGACCTCAGTGGGAGCCGCTATGGGTGCTGCTTGGAGTAGAGGGTGGTGCCGGTGGGTTATTTCTCGCTGATCGCCATCCTCCATCCAGGGTTTCAGGGGTTTTTGATAATGCAGATATATAAAGTGCGAGTAAATAAAAGACAATAACAATAAATGCAGCAAGTGGCCCAATCCATTGTTTAGCAAAGGACAAGCCGGTTGTATTACTTAAGATGACAAACGTTCTCGAGGACACATGGGAATATTGTCAAGTGCTTGTGCTTCATATAGTTGATTAATCTTCTTTAGTTTGATAAGTGTTGTGTGGGTGAACCTATGCTAATGTACTGCCCTTCCTAGGACTAATACATACTTCTGATTATACCCCTTGCAAGCATCTACAACTACAAGAAAGTAATTAAGATAAAAACCTAACCATAGCCTTAAACCATGAGATCCTACAATCCCTTGTGCAAAGGTTTCCTAACAGGGGCTCAGGTTTCTGTCACTCCGGCAACCCCTACGATTAGTAGACAAATACACAATGCATTCCCCTAGGCCCATAAAGGTGAAGTATCATGTAGTCGATGTTCACATGACACCGCTAGAAGAATAACACCACAACTTAAATATCAAACTATTGAAAATTCCACTACTAACAACATGACTTCTCCCATGTCCTCAAGAACTAAACGAACTACTCACAAGACATCATATGGATCAAGATCAGAGATGAAATATTGATAAGTAACAATCTGAACATGAACGATAATTCAATGGTTCCACTAAATAGCATCAACTACAATGAGTAATCAACACCGGGAAAGTTTGCCCTAAGAACTATGCAAGATTCAACCCAATTGTTACAGCGGTATGAAGTGGTGGTGATGGTGCTGGTGGAGATGATGATGAAGATGATGATGATGATCCCAATGAAGTCCAGCTTGATGGTGGTGTTGATGGCGACGATCTCCCCTCTCCGGGAAGGAATTTCCCCAGCAGATTTCTGCCTGCCGGAGAGCTCTTTCTCTCTCTATAGTTTTCCGCCCCGCAGAGGCGGCGGAACCTTTCTGTCGTTGCTCCTCGACTCTTAGGGTTTCAGGAGGATTATATATGCCAAAGAGTAGAGCCAGAGGTGGGCCGGGGTGGCCACACCACCTGGTGGCGCGACCTAGGGTGGCCCACGCTAGGGGGTGGTGTGGGCCCCCTGTGGCCAATCTCCGCTCCCCCTTATGGCTTCCTTCGTCTTCTGGAAAAATAGGATTTTCCATATATTTTCCGGGATTTTCTGATCTTTGCGAATTTTGCCTCCAAACAGTGCCTTTTCCATCAGAATCCTGACTTCAGCAGTCCATCCTCCGAAAGTCATCAACCATGCAAAAACAGATTAAATAACATAAGTATCATCTCTTAATATGAAATATATCAATGAATAATAGTAAATTATGATATAGAATTGTGATGCAAAATGGACATATCAACTCCCCCCAAGCTTAGACTTCGCTTGTCCCCAAGCAAAAACTGAGCTCAATAAACATAACCTCAGGTTTATGGAGTGAAGTGTCGATAAAAGAATACGGACAAGAAGCATCACATTCATCAATACACAAATCATAATAGAAGACAACTCACTATTATATAACTTAACTTGCAATAAGTAAAGGAAACACAATAAAGATACACAAAGTAAATCATAATTGGTAATGGCAAACTTTGTTCTTGTTAAAAGAATGATTAACAATTTGCAGGAGTTCAAACATAATGTGTTTTTCAATGATAGCTTTCAAAGTAATATTCACTAAGATAAGAGCAGTGTGCAAATCGAGGAACATAAGAAACATGATTGAATAAATCATCATATGAATGAATGAAACACAACAACTCAAATACTTGCTTGAGATAGAAAGGAATAGGTTTACTGATTCAACTAAAAAGTAAAAGATAGGCCCTTCGCAGAGGGAAGCAGGGATTTCAAGTTTCATAAAGAGCTTCTAGAAAATATGGTACTTATTAGCTTTCATCTCTCATTACCCCTATCATAAGCATCTTTAGGTGATTAAGGTTAAAGTGAACAAATATGAGGATATGCTTGACAAGTTATAAGATGAAAATCTCATGCCCCTTGCTTACGAGTACCGTTCCTCATTCTACTCAACTTTAGTCACAAGTAAGTTCTTGTCATTGTAAGTACATGTGTATAATAGAGAACCGCCAACGGGGTACCCCTTCCCCGATGATACGGAAAATTTCCCATATCAAAATGACAAGGCAATCAGACAATGAGCATCTCAGCAATCTTTTTATTTCCTATTTGCATAGGCTCTTTTTTTTCTTTCCTATTTGCATAGGGTTTTTTATTGAGGATTGATGACCCACAAGTATAGGTGGTGTATCGCAGTATTTTCGAGGGAAGTAAAACCCAATTTATTGATTCGACACAAGGGGAGCCAAAGAATACTTATCAGCCTTAACAACTGAGTTGTCAATTCAGCTGCACCTGGAAACAATCTTGCTCACAGCAGTTTATCAGTAGCAACAGTTTTGTAGTAGGAATAGTAAAGTAACAGTAGCAGCAAAACAAAGACAATAGTAACAAAAGCAGTAAACAGTGGGATTCGAGTGCGGTAGGCATAGGGATGGATGGACGGGCGTTGCATGGACAAGACAATTCACATAGCAATCAGAACATAGGGCAATTGTAGATAAATAAGATAAAGCACCCAAGTACTAGACAATCCTAGGCATGTGTTCCATATATAGTCATACGTGCTAGCAATGAGAACTTGCACAACATATTTTGTCCTGCCAGCCCGTTTGCAGCGGGGCCTCTAGGGAACTACTGGCAATTAAGGTGCTCCTTTTAATAAAGCACCGGAGCAAAGCATTAACACTCCGTGAACACATGTGATCCTCACATCAAAGCCTTTCCCTTCCGGCTACCCCGATTTCTGTCACTTCGGGACCATAGGTTCCGGACAATGACGTGTGTATACAACTTGTAGATAAGACCCAAAACAATACTATCATGATGAATCAATAATAAGTTCAGATCTGAAATCATGGCACTCAGGCCCTAGTGACAAGCATTAAGAACAACAAGTCGCAACAAAGTCATAAAGCACTAATAAAAGATACTAGGCACCATGCCCTAACAATCTGATGCCATTACATGAACGATCTCATCCAATCCCTACCATCCCCATAGCCTATAGGGGGGATTACTCACTCATAGATGGGGGAAACATGGATGGTCGATGGAGAAGCGATGGTGATGATGATGGCGATGATCTCCTCCAATTCCCCGTCCCGGCAGGGTGCCAGAACGGAGTTTCTGGTGCTGTTTTGTGGAATCTGGTGGTGGCGGCGGAGCGGAACTCCTTCTGGAAAAACGTCGAACCCCCCGAAGTTTTTAGGTCAGAAGGCTCCTTATAGGCAAAGAGAGAGGCCGAGGGGGGGTGCCTGGGGGGCCCACACCACTCCCTGGCACGGCCTGGCCTAGCCCGCGCCACCAGGTGGTGTGGCCACCCCGGGGCTCCTCTCCGTCTCGTATTCTGGCTCCTGGAGTCTTTGGGTGAAATAGGATTTTTGGCATATTTTTCGAGATTTTTCCTGATAGTTGATTTTCTGCACAAAAAGTAGACACCAAGGCAATTCTGCTGAAAACAACGTTAGTTCACATTAGTTTCATCCAAATCACACAAGTATAGAGGAGAAACAACAGCAAAAATGTTCGGGAAAGTAGATACGTTTTGGACGTATCAACTCCCCCCAAGCTTAGCTTATTGCTTCTCCTCAAGCAATTCAGTTGAAAACTGAGTGCGAGAAAAGAACTTTCACGAACACATTTGCTTCATATGATGTAAATAATCTCAGCAATGTGATCAACTACTTAGACAATTCATAATAAAGAGTATGCAACTGAGTCTACTTAATAGTCATTGCAAGCTATGAAGAGATTTCAACTCAAGAATAATAAGTAGCACGAAGCACAAACATAAGCAACATTACAATGCTCATAGAAAGGTATGATAGAGTGGTATCTCGCTTGCCTTGGATTATGAATGTCAAGGCACCTCTGAAGTTCAAGTGATGACTAGAAGTAAAGATATCAAAGATACAAGCATCAAAGTCATAACACAAATAATCAAGTAATGAAACAAACACAAAAAATGACAACTAATGCTCTCAAGAAGGTGCTCAAAGAATATGTGGAGACTCAACAAGTAGATGAAAAAGGTTTTGAATACTTTTGAAAGGCTTCCAAATGCTGAAAGTATGGTACTTCTTAGCTTTGAGCTCTCATTGCCCCTATCATAAGCATCTTTAATGTGGTTAAGGTGAAAGTGACACAACTAAGAGGATATGCTTGACAAGTTATAAATTGAAGTCTCATGCCCCTTACTTACGAAGACCGATCCTCATGCTACTCAACTTCAGTCACAAGTAAGCTCTTGTCATTGTAAGTGTATACGTATCATAGAGAACCACCAATGGGGTACCCCTTGCACATGACACGAGAGCTATCCCATAATCAAAATACAAGGCAAGCAGACAATGAGCATCTCAGTGATCTTTTTATTTACTATGTGCATAGATTTTTATTGAGGATGCTTCATAGAATGCTCATTATGGTTATGATGCAAGTTTCCACCAGATTAGGCATGGCTTAGGCTAGCGGCCCAGGCGTTTCTCTAACATACATACAAACTCCATGATCTTACAAGTTCCACTTTTATTTCACACCGCCGGGATCCATAAGCAAAAGAACATGATATCAACTAAGTACAAAGTACCTATGAAGCGCTGAAAGCGGTCCCCATGATACATGGTTCTGCTAACTTCAACTCATAAAGCGCAATCATATGCGCAACAAAGAAGGACGCAATGGTTCAGGTTTATTAAGTGCAAGAAAATAAAGCGTGCCATCAAGTTCGTGAGAGCTTTACTAACTAACTTTCTCATAACAAGCAAACATTTTATTCGGAAGAAAACAAGGCATATTGAATATGCACGGAAGTAGCAAGTGATGCTAATGGGTAGGTATGGTGGACACTTTGGAAATATTTGTCTTAGGGAATTGGAAACATGAGTAAGACACTCAGTGGAAGTGAAGGCTAGCAAAAGTAAGGGAGCGACAAACGAGAGAGCAATAGCTGTCATTATCATGCTTACAACAAAACAAGACTACTCATGGCAGGAAAATGATTCAAGATCTTCAAGGCAAAATAATTCGTCAAGGCTTAACTGATTATTACAGTCATGTGCATGCGTGAGCATGTGCCAAGTCGATCAAATGAAACATTAAGAGGAGGATACCACAGTGTCATATCAATTTATGAATAGAGTAATGCAAGCAAACATTCATGAGACATGCTACAAACTATTAGCGAGCTGGAGCTAATCACAAGAAAGCAAGAGCTACTAAGCATCCAAAGAAAACATACACTCTACATGAACGGACTAAGCAAGCTCACAATGATGAGTATATGTACAAAAATGAAGACAAATAGAGTTCGTTACCAGCCTCTTACCACGCCTCAAGTTATCATTGATCCTCATTATTTCTCTTCACTTGTGTGGCTTGAATAATAATATGAAACCAATAATCCACTGAGAACCGCCGAACCCTGAAGCAAACGCGCAAAAACCAAAGAAGAACGACAAATATTTTTGGTGTTTTTGATTTTTAAACAAGAACCAAAAGAGAGAAACAAGCAAAGCAAAATCTTTTTGGGTTTTTCGAATAGTTCAAACAAAGCAAAAAGGAAAAAGCAAAACAAAGCAAAAATAAGAAGCAAACCAAAGACAAACAACAAAATATTTTTGGTCTTTTTGTGTTTTCAGAAAGCAAAAGCAAAGAAGAACGAAAACTAGAAAGAGAACGAAAACATGAATATACAAAGAACCGATGCAACATGATAGGGAGATGAGTGCGGTGTCGGCATACCTCCCCCCAAGCTTAGGCTTTTGGCCTAAGTGGGTATCAATCCATGTAAGAATAGGGGTTCCAAGCGGGCGGATCTTGGTAAGAATGGTCGTAACCGGGCCCATGAGAGGAAGAAGAAGCTCCCCAATCATAAGCGGGCTGCTGTTATGAAGACTCTCCCTCATTCGAGGGCTGGACCGAATCATCCGTGACCTCCCTTCTAGTGTCCTGCTCCTGTTGGGAGAGCTCTCCCAAGTACGTGTCAAGCTCCTCCTCAGTGAGGGACCATCCTTCCCTGTTATCAAGGTTAAACAAAACAGGTGCAAGCAAAAGAACAACACGCTCGGACTTGCTCTTTCTCCAGCCAGCTTTGAGAAAAGTTATTTCATAAGACAACTCACTCAAGCTAGCCCACGAGGAAATAAATTTATGATATACCATGGAATTAAAATCAAGCCTCTCTATGGGAAACTGTAGGTCTAGAGGATGAGGCACTAAACCATGCAATGCTAGCAAACGAGAAGCAATGAGGCCTCCACAAATTCCACCCTTCTCACGGTTAGCAGCAAGACGGAAAGCTATCAAAGCGCCCAAGTTGTAGGACCTATCTCGTCTAAGAGCAGCAGAGATAAATGCTAAATCAAACGAAGATAACTTATTGGCAGTTTTCCTAGCAAGAACACACTTGATAATAAAGTAGGCAAAGTAGCGAATGGAGGGAAGATGAATGTTATGGATTTTTCCATTATCCTTCAAGAAGCTACTCCCTTGACAAATTTCTGCGTATAAATCCCTGAGTGGTTCCGGTCTCTCTTTAATCTTCTCACATGATCCCCATTGAGGTACCTTAATAGCCCGCATTAGAAACCAAAGTGTGGAAATCTTGTAGAATTCCTACAGCTCTCATGAACTCAGAACATGGATAAATGGAGGGAAAAACTTCCTCCTCCCGGTGGACCTTCATGACATCAGGCACCCAAAGCTCATGTTGGTTTAGGTGGTGTTCACTCATCTTCTATTCTGAAATTTAAACACCTATTAAACAAGTGATTGCAAAGCAAATATAATGAAGGATTCTACTCACAGGGACTAGCAAGAGGCCTAAACATGCATCAAAACTATAACTCTAAGCATCAATAAAGCTTACAAGCCCTCAAAACCAGTCACCTACAGCAGCAAAATACTCAACATACAATCCACTAAACACAAATCTACTTGGACAAGGGGGGGAGTCACATACCAAGGAACAATTGCTCCAAATTTCAGCAAGAAAGATGGGCTGAGCAAAGAGATCAAAGAAATCGAGGGCAAGCACAGTGAGAACGCAATTTCGAGCTATGAACTGGAGCTTACTCGGGAGAGAGAAGAAAGTGGCAGGAGAGAGAGGTAGTGGGGGGCCAGGGGTGGCCCACACCAGGGAATGGCGCTATCCAGGTCTGGTCGCACCACCATGTGGTGTGCCTTCCTGGTGGGCCCCCGGTACCTACCAGGTACTCCTCTACCCCTTTTTCACGTAAAAATTAAATATGAATTTTCTGGAATTTTTCAAGACACTTTATTTTGGGGCATTTTTCAGAAATAGAAGAATGATTTTTCTGACAGACAGATTTTTTTTCTTTTTGGAAACATGATGCAAGGACAAAAACAAGGCTAGAACTACAGAAGTTCTAGCATGCAAATAACTAACAACACAAAGAAAACTAAATGAAAGCAAAAACTAAAATGCAAAGGATAGAAATAAACAGGGATAATCATAATGAAAACATTGTTTTGTTCAGTGGAATCCTTTTGTTAGCAAGGTTGATCAAGTCTTGCTACCAAAACAATTGCATATGAGACAAAACTTTGTATTCCACTAATGATCATGTTACCTCAACCTTGATAGCAATGGTCCCAATCATAATAGTTTCAAAATTTTCTTTTTGTATGGGACAATATATTTCTCCAACTTGAATGCCTTCAACATGTTCAATTGAATTTAAACCGTAAGTCCTTTCAATCTTCTTGGGGAAATAGATAGTATGTTCCTTGTCATTAACATTGAAGGTCACCTTTCCTTGATTACAATTAATAACAGCTCCTGTAGTATTAAGAAAAGGTCTCCCAAGAATAATAGACATATTATTATCTTCAGGCATTTCAAGCACAACAAAATCAGTTAATATCAAGCAATTATGAGCCACCTGGACAGGTACATCCTCACATATACCCACAGGAATAGTGGTAGACTTATCAGCCATTTGCAAAGATATATCAGTTGGTATCAATTTTTCAAGCTGAAGCCTCTTATAGAGAGAGAAAGGCATAACATTAACTCTAGATCCCAAATCACACAAAGTAGTTCTAACATAACTGTTCTTAATAGAGCAAGGGATAGTTGGAATCCCTGGGTCTCCAAGTTTCTTAGGAACCTTACCATTGAAGGAATAATTAGCAAGCAAAGTAGAGATTTCTTCATTAGGGATCCTCCTTTTATTCGAGACAATGTCCTTCATATACTTTGAATAAGGAGGCAATTTAATAGAATCAGTCAAAGGAATTTGCAAGAATAAAGGTTTCATCCACTCACAAAACTTATTATAGTGTTCATCTTCCTTTGACTTGTGTTTCTTATCAGCGAAAGGCATAGGTTTTTGGACCCAAGGTTCTCTTTCACTACCATGTTTCTTAGCAATAAAATCTTCTTTAGTGTATTTAGTATTCTTAGTGTGGTTTTCAGGTTCTTCTTCAAATTTTTCTTCATTAGGCACTTCATTTTCTTCATTACCACTTTCAGTTTCAGCATCAGAGATAGATATACTATTAGGATCTATAGCAGGTTCAGAGGGTTCTACAACAGTTTTATGTTTCTTTTTCCTTTTCTTACGAGTAGAACCACTATTTTCAGCTTGTTGAGAATCCTACTCAATTCTTTTGGGATGCCCCTCAGGATATAGAGGATCCTGGGTAGCAGCACCACTTCTAGTTCTAATTTCATAAGCATGTTTTTCTTTAGCAGCATTAACTAGCAAGTCGTTTTGCATTTTAACAAGTTGATCTATTTGAGTTTGAACCATTTGAAAGTGTTTAACAATCATTTTAACATCATTGGAGGTTCTTTCCACAATATCTTTCAACTCAACAATAGCTCTAATGTTTTCCATTAGATGATTTTGCACCCTTTTATTAAAGTTATCTTGCTTAACAATAAAGATATCAAATTCTTCTAAGCATTGATCAGGAGGTTTAGAGTAAGGGATATCACCTTCATCAAAGTGTTGGAGAGAGTGTACCTCAATAGTGGGTGAATAGGGAATAGGCTTACATAATTCTTCTATAGGAGGTAAATTCTTGACATCTGCAGCTTTAATTCCCTTCTCCTTAAGACATTTCTTAGCTTCCTTCATCACTTCATCATTTAATTCAATAACTCCCCTCTTCTTTGATGTTGGAATAGGCACCGGAATAGATGGTTCATGTATAATTACTTCAGGTATAGCTTGTTTAGGAGGAGTCCAATCTTCATAATTCTTGCTTATTTTAGCCATTAATTCCTCAGCTTCCTTAGGAGTCCTATTCCTGAAAACACAATCAGCACAACTATCTAGGTATGTCCTAGATTCTTCGGTTAGTCCATTATAAAATATATCAAGTAGTTCATTCTTAGGTAATGGACTTCTAGCCTGTGCATGAATCAAAGCACAAAACCTTGCCCAAGATTCGGGCAATACCTCTTTTTCTCCCTGTTTAAAATCAAAAAGTTCCTGCAAAATAGCATGTCTAGCACTAGGAGGAAAATATTTCTGCAGGAAAGTATTAAACAAGCACTCAGGGCTATCAATAGATCCAGGAGGTAAATTACCAAACCAAGTTTTAGCTTCTCCTTTTGGTGAAAAAGGGAAAATCTTAGCAAGAAAGTAAGTACGCATTTTAATATCATCAGAAAACAAGCCACTCATGGTAGAAAGTTCGTTCATATGTGCTACCGCACTTTCATTCTTAGTCCCGCCAAAAGGTTCTTTCTCGACAATAGCTATGTAAGATAGATCGAGAGAGAAATCATAATCTTCATTTATAATGTTTATGGGAGAAGCAGCAAACTTAGCATCAAGAGACAATTTGGGTCTAATAGTACGCCTCTCAAGGAGATTCTTAGCGGCTCTCCTATCATGGGTGTTCCTACATTCTTCAATAAACTCATCAGTCATCTCAACATAATCTTCTTCAGCATCATAACTCTCACTAGACTCAGGTGAGCTAACAGGTGTGGATGTGTCTTCATTAGGAGTTTCGGTATTTCCAACTATAGTTCTAGCAATCGTAGCATCTAGGAAAGGACCTAATGAACCACTCTTATCAAGCACAGTAGAAGCAGCATCATAAGCATCAGAAGTTTCAGATTCAGCAGTAGTAGCAGTGTGTGTAGCATGTGTATGTGGTGGTGTAAGGAAGTTACTCAGAACAGACGGTGAATCAAGAGCAGTAGAGGTGTTCAGAACCGTACCTCTTCTTCTAGTCGATGGTAAAATAGGAACCTTGCCATCACGAGACTTACCCATGATGGATGGAAAGCAGTGAACAATAGAGAATCGAAGTGAACTTGATAAATAAAGCTATGCTCCCCGGCAACGGTGCCAGAAAATAGTCTTGATGACCCACAAGTATAGGGGGTGTATCGCAGTATTTTCGAGGGAAGTGAAACCCAATTTATTGATTCGACACAAGGGGAGCCAAAGAATACTTATCAGCCTTAACAACTGAGTTGTCAATTCAGCTGCACCTGGAAACAATCTTGCTCATAGCAGTTTATCAGTAGCAACAGTTTTGTAGTAGGAATAGTAAAGTAACAGTAGCAGCAAAACAAAGACAGTAGTAACAAAAGCAGTAAACAGTGGGATTCGAGTGCGGTAGGCATAGGGATGGATGGACGGGCGTTGCATGGACAAGACAATTCACATAGCAATTAGAACATAGGGAAATTGCAGATAAATAAGATACAACACCCAAGTACTAGACAATCCTAGGCATGTGTTCCATATATAGTCATACGTGCTCGCAATGAGAACTTGCACAACATCTTTTGTCCTGCCAGCCCGTTTGCAGCGGGGCCTCTAGGGAACTACTGGCAATTAAGGTGCTCCTTTTAATAAAGCACCGGAGCAAAGCATTAACACTCCATGAACACACGTGATCCTCACATCAAAGCCTTTCCCTTCCGGCTACCCCGATTTCTGTCACTTCGGGACCATAGGTTCCGGACAACGACGTGTGTATACAACTTGTAGATAAGACCCAAAACAATACTATCATGATGAATCAATAATAAGTTCAGATCTGAAATCATGGCACTCGGGCCCTAGTGACAAGCATTAAGCACAACAAGTCGCAACAAAGTCATAAAGCACTAATAAAAGATACTAGGGACCATGCCCTAACAATCTGATGCCATTACATGAATGATCTCATCCAATCCCTACCATCCCCATAGCCTACAGTGGGGGATTACTCACTCATAGATGGGGGAAACATGGATGGTCGATGGAGAAGCGATGGTGATGATGATGGCGATGATCTCCTCCAATTCCCTGTCCCGGCAGGGTGGCAGAACGGGGTTTTTGGTGCTGTTTCGTGGAATCTGGTGGTGGCGGCGGAGCGGAACTCCTTCTGGAAAAACATCGAACCCCCCAAAGTTTTTAGGTCAGAAGGCTCCTTATAGGCGAAGAGAGAGGCCGAGGGGGTGCCTGGGGGGCCCACACCACCCCCTGGCGCGGCCTGGCCTAGCCCGCGCCACCAGGTGGTGTGGCCACCCAGGGCTCCTCTCCATCTCGTATTCTGGCTCCTAGAGTCTTCGGGTGAAATAGGATTTTTGGCATATTTTCCGGGATTTTTCCTAATAGTTGATTTTCTGCACAAAAAGTAGACACCAAGGCAATTCTGCTGAAAACAGCGTTAGTTCACATTAGTTGCATCCAAATCACACAAGTATAGAGGAGAAACAACAGCAAAAGTGTTCAGGAAAGTAGATATGTTTTGGACGTATCAAGGATGCTTCACAGATTGCTCACTATGGTTATGCTGCACGTTTCCACCATGATTAGGCATGGCTTAGACTAGCCGCCTAGGCGTTTCTCTAACACATATACGAACTCCATGAGCCTTACAAGCTCCCCTTTCATTTCACACCACCGGGATCCATAAGCAAAAGAACATGATATCAACTAAATAAAGTGCAATGTTGAAAGCGTTCCCCATGGTAACATGGTTCTGCTAATTCACAACTTACAAAACGCAAGCATATACGCAACATAGATGGGCACAATGGTTCAAGTTTATTAAGTGCAAGAAAGTAAAGTGTGTCATCAAGTTCGTGAGAGATTTAATCACTAATTTTCACATAACAAGTTTAATTCGGCAGGTAGATAAAAACAAGAATTTACTTGGAATAGCAATAATGCTAATAGGTAGGTATGGTGGACACAAATGGCATAGGTTTTGGTTTAAGGATTGGATGCACGAGAAGCATTCTCTCTCAGTACAGGTTTTTGGCTAGCAAGGCTGGGTAGCAACCATAAGAGTTGAAGGAAATAAACAAACATACAAGTGATAAAAACAAACATGCAATCTTCCTTGGAAGCACAAAAGATCTTAACTAGAGAATACTAAGCTTATGAGCCAATCAAGAAAGAAAGATGATGAAATTATATTTCTTAAGAGTACTTTTATCTTTTTCATTCAATTCTCATAATGGTGTTGCTACTGACTGAACCAGGTTTGCCAAAACCAACTAAATTTACTTAATGATCCCAAAGTGATACGAATACTAACAACAACATCAATCATATAACAGAAATTGCAAACTAATATAAGATGTGCAAAAAGTAAATGATAGAACTTCTCATTAATATTCCATAAAGGCAACTCACACCAAGGGATACATAGATATCTAACTAGAGGAGAGATACTTCCATAATGTTATGATATCGTGGCACTCCCCCAAGCTTGGAACAAACCAAGGGGATGCCAAACCTAATGACGAATTACTCCTTCGGTGGTGGTGGTGGTGTTCTCTCGATGAGCTTTTCAATCAATTCTCTTAAGTCTTCAATCTCGAAGGTGAGAGTATGCATCAACTCCGAATTGTGCTCAATGCGGTTCATGATCATGTCGGGCTGTGAATCCCAGCTCTTGCGATTGTTTCCCCACTCTTCCTCCTTGAAGTCTTCTTTTCCTGCATGGTTAGAACGAGGCATATCCCAATTGGAGGGTAGTTTTTCCTTGGGCATATTCTAGAATTGCTGCTCATGGATAAGGGTATGGAAGGGATTCTTCGTGCGTGGAGGAGGTGACCGTGAAGCCAAGCAATGACGTGGAACCTTCCCTCCAGTGGACATCCGTATAGTCCTTTTGAACTTGGCGGGATTTGCCACCACTCCAATACTTGCAATGGTGGTGCTGGTGTGCGGATGCTGGTCTTCCTTTGCCTCCTCTTCAACTTCACTCTCGATCTCCTCCTCCTGCTCAAGGTCTTAGAGATCATCTTCTGCGGACTCCTTGCCCTTATCGTTAGCGGAGACCATTGTGCCTCTAAACATTAAGAATAGTCCTCATAGAAACAGATCGAAACGAAAACACGACAAGAACATGATATACGAACCTCGGGGGATTATATATTACGAAATTTGACAACAAAAGGAAAGTATTGGGAGAAAACGGGCCAGAGACAGGCTCCGGGGTGGCCACACCTCCTGGTGGCGTGGCCAGGTGGGCTCGTTCCATGGGGTGGTGTGAGCCTCCCGGGCTCCATTTCTGTCCCTCTTTCTTCTCATTGCTTTCCATGTTAGATAAAAACTGCAAAAATATAAATTGATAGATTTTTTGCAGACCTTTTCCCACCCGAACTGTTACCTATTCAAAACGGACTCTGTAGGTCTCTGAATTTGGTCTTTAATAAATTTTTCTGGAGTCACCATTTGAATAGCATCAATGTCTTCATTGTAAGAGTCTCCAGAAATATAGTGCTTGAGTCTCTGACCATTCACCACTTGTGTAGTGTTATCTTTTAAGGAAGAAAATTTTATTGCACCTAAACGATACACCTCTTCAATAACAAAAGGTCCTTCCCATTTTGAGAGTAGTTTTCCTGCAAAAAATCTAAGACGAGACCTATACAATAGAACCTTCTCACCAACATGGAACTCTCTCTTAAGAATTCTCCTATCATGCCATCTTTTAACTTTTCTTTAAAGAGTCTAGCATTTTCATATGCTTCACTCCTCCACTCGTCTAACGAACTTAAGTCAAATAATCTTTTCTCACCAGCAAGTTTGAAGTATCTATTAAGTTCTTTCACTGCCCAGTAAGATTTGTGTTCTAATTATAAAGGCAGGTGGCAAGCTTTCCCATAAACCATTTTGTAAGGAGACATTCCCATAGGATTTTTATAAGCAGTTCTATAAGCCCATAAAGCATCATTCAACTTTTTAGCCCAATTTTTTCTAGATATATTAACAGTCTTTTGCAAGATGGATTTAATTTCTCTATTTGATAGTTCTACTTGCCCACTAGTTTGGGGATGATAAGCTGAAGCAATTCTATGATTAACATCATATTTAGCAAGGGTCTTTCTAAAGCCACCATGAATGAAATGAGAACCTTCATCAGTCATAAGATACCTAGGCACTCCAAACCTAGGAAAGATAATATCCTTAAGCATTTTTAAAGAGGTCTCACCATCAACACCTTTTGTAGGTATGGCTTCTACCCACTTAGTGTAACACCCCCGGGATTAGGGTTAAACAAACCTCGTATTACCTTCCAAGATAAACTTAAATCCAACCTCAGAGACTCATAGTATATGATTCGGTAGCATTACAGAACATAGGGATTCAACATCATAAGTTTAAACTCCTAATAGAGTACAATATCAGATTTTTACAAACCAGGGGTCACAGACCCATCATTACAAACCAGGGGTCACAGAGGACCAAACAGCGAAAGCAAATTATGTTGTTCTACACAACAAAAGTAACAAAGGGCCTAAGAGGCCATAAACATAAGCGACATCCAACCCATAGTCCTCAGGCTGCTACCTGGGACCCCCAGCTACTCGTCAATATCAACGTAGAAGCCAGCTTCAGTTGCAACTAGATCATCTGAGGAAAAACAACAATAGCGCAAGGCTGAGTACGAGAATGTACTCCGGAAGACTTAGATAACCTAGTATCTACATGATCTGGCTAGAAAAACTTCCTCTGGATTTTCTTTGCATAAAGCCAACTTTGTTTATAAACAAGAGAGGGGGAAGAAGCTCATCTACACTGAATACTTTCAAAACAGGGTAAGAGAGCAATGACTCCATCTTGAACATCTGAAATTGTTAACCAAGTACATCTGAACTCCTCCTCTAGGATCACCCCCTCGAACCCCCGAGGAAGCATCCTTAAGCACACGTGGATCAGCAAGTTTTACTTATAGTTAATGTTAACTATGACCTTAGAATTTGGTCACCAAGCGTTCATAACCGTGAACACGGCTTTTCGAAAAGATTTAATCCTGTAGGGGTGTACAACTTTACCCACACGTACCAACTGACTGTTAATGCCAAATTATTAGCCCTATTCCTTGGAAGGCCAGAAGAGGGTGGTTGACCACGACCTTTACCTTGCTGACGCCGAGACCATGAGTCACGCCCTAAGGAGGGTTCCGCCATAACGGGTCAAATCCCGAAGCCGGTCCCTAGAGATGTGAGGCGAGGTTGGTTTACCAGGGGCTCCATCGACCCCAAGCAACCCCGTCCATGCTTACCTACCTGTTATGATGCACCTCCTTCACCTCCTCTTTCGAAAACATTTTCAATGCGTATGCCAAATGGAAAGCCCGAACTATGTGACTCATGGAATCTACTAGGCAAGTTAGTTAGTCGAGGGGTTCCCAAGCCCCGTGTGGCTATACGATCGTCTCGGTTCCAAAGGCAAGAACTCGGTTCCTAGTGGTGGCGAGCATAGGACTACAAAAACCACACCCAACATGGCCTCCCATGCAAGCCTTAGCACATTTATCGGTCACCTATGATCATGTCTCCATCTCCTACCTTTCTAGATTCTTTGGCATCTCCGATTCATCATCATCGGGATTGATCAGGCGTAAGTACTAAGCATGGCTAATCTTAACCATCGAAGAAGCTCTAGCAACGCTCACATGCCAGACCTAGGTATGCTAGGAGCAGTGGATTAGGTATATAAGGCTACAACAAGGAAACTATGCAGCAGATAGGTGACTCTAGCTACTGACAAATGACCACATTGGAATCGTGTGCAACATAGCGAGAAAGTAAATACTCTATAAAACATAGGTTCAGAATGAGAGGCTATGCTTTCCTTGTCCTTCAGTAGACAGATATGCATCTTTGGTATCATTGACTTTGGTCTCATGCCCGGATCCTATCGAGAAGAAGCAATAACGGAAAGAAAGGCAACAATCAATATCTCGAACCATGCTATGCACAAGCACATGAATGATATGACAGATTAGAGTTATCATGGCAACCCTAGGATTAACATTGATTTAAATGGGTTCAGAGTGCCGAGGGCTTGGCATTCCATCGACCCCATATGCAATTAGGGGGGTTTCGATGTTCCTCTAACTAACTAGGGTTTAGGTTGATCAACAATGCATGATTGCATTTTTAAAGTGTAGATCTCATTTTTCTGAACATTTTGATATATTATTCATATTCTTCTGATTAAATATGAATTAGTTATGAATTTTATAAGATTATAACAATTTCTGGAATTATTAAAACAATTTAAAAAGATTTACTGCGTCACGCTGACGTCAGCTCGGGGTGGGGGTTATTTCCCACCGGGTTTGGGGCTAGCCATAGTGGCTGACTGATGGGCCCCGTGCCACATCAGCAGCCACACTAGCGAAGCTTGGTCGACGCCCACGTCAAGGCACTGGCGCGCCACCTCGGCCACTGGGCACGCCGGGGGAGGCACGATGGTCGCCCGGCGATCTGGGCCACTCCAGCACATGTGGCTAGGCTCGCTAGAACGAGCAAAGCGAGGAAAACCTTATAGGGGCGGCGCCACCTAGAGTTGGTCACCGGAGACACCGGCACGGCGAGGAGCAGCGGCGGATGGCGGCGGTGACCGATGCTAGGACGAACCAGAGGGAGAGAAGGTCTGCGGGGTTGCACGTTAGAATCGGAAGCTTACCCTGGAGCTGAAGGGGCCGACGACGAGGCACGAGGTGGACCGGAGCGACGACAAGATTGACGGCGGAGCTCGTTGGGCTCGGAGAAGAAGACATCAATGGCGGCGATTAGGGGCACCCAGGCTCGATTCTATTGGTGATAAGGAAGCTAGTGGCGAGGTAGAGCTCTAGGGACCGACGAGGGGGCATGGGGAGGCCGGAGACAGCGGGGCAACGCGGCGGCAGGAGTTAGGGTTTCGGCCCGCTAGGAGAGAGCGAGAGAGAGGCGTGGGCGAGAGGGAGATGATAGGGTCGGGGCAGGGCATCGTGACGGTCTTATCCCCTCTACAGTTGCGACGGACGGCGATGAGTGAGTGGCACGGGTCGATGGTGCGGGCGGTGACAACGAGCTGCTCCAGCGTCGCCATCGAAGACGACGAAGCGGGGAGAAGTCCGAACCGGTACGGGGCCTGGGACGGCTACAGATGGGCCAAAGTGGGACGCAAAAAGAGAAGGGAAGCGGCTGGAAGCTGGGTTGCGGCCTTTTTCCCTCTCCGCTCTCTTTTTTTTACAGAAAACATTTTTCCATTTCTGTTTTCTTTTATCCCTTTTGTGTTTGAATTTCTTTTCTGTTTTGAACTATTTCAAAAATACCAAAAGGTTTGCAATATCCAAAATAATGCAGGGACCCCTTATACTACCTGGGATCCACATGTTCTGGTGATTTTCGAAAAACAAAACCATTTGAAATGGAATAGAGGTTAGAAGGAAACCATTTAGAGATTAGGGTTTTTATCCCCTCTTGTCTCCAAAACACATCAAGAATGCAAAAGGTTCATGCATGCTTATGCTCTTAAGTACTAATTACATATAGCACAAACTTGGGTTGTTACAGCTCTACCCCCCTTATAAGAATCTCATCCCGAGATTCCTAAGTTGTAGATCGAAGACGATCTTCTCGTTCCCAGGTTGCTTCGTCCTCAGAGTAATGAGACCACTGAACTTTCAGAAACTTGATGCTTTGACGATGAGTCTTGCGCTTGACTTCATCAAGGATACGAACAAGATACTCTCGATAAGTCAAATCCTCTTGAAGGTCAAGCGTTTGGTGATCAACACCACGGACAGGATCTTTGAAGCAACGCTTGAGTTGAGACACATGAAAAACATCATGCACCTCAGGAAAGTTTGTAGGCAACTCCAATTGATATGCGAGCTTACCACACTTGGAAAGGACACGGAAAAGGACCGACATAACGAGGAACCATTTTGCCCTTGATACCGAAATGACGGACACCCTTTAACAGAGTGACTCGAAGATAAGCTTGATCACCAACTTCATATTCAACATGTTGATGGTGACGATCATAATAGCTCTTCTAACGAGACTGAGCAGTTTTCAAACGATCTCGTATAACACGAACTTGATCTTCTGCTTCCTTGATCATATCCGGTCCAAAGAACTTTCTTTCGCCGGTTTCAGACCAATTCAGAGGAGTACGACATGTTCTTCCGTATAAGAACTGGAAAGGTGCCATGTCTATACTGGACTGATAACTGTTGTTGTAGGAGAATGATGACCCACAAGTATAGGGTGTATCGCAGTATTTTCGATAAGTAAGAGTGTCGAACCCAACGAGGAGCAGAAGGTGTTGGCTAGTGGTATGGATCAGGAATTCTCTGCAAATACTTAGCAAACGGATTTTTAGGGTTTTTTGATATAGCAAGTAAACAAGGTACGAGTAAATAAAAGACAGTAGGAATAAATGCAGCAAGTGGCCCAATCCTTTATGCAGCAAAGGACAAGCCGGTTGTATTACTGAAGATGACCAAACATTCTCGAAGACACATGGGAAGACTATCAAGTGCTTTCGCTTCATATAGTTGATTAATCTTCTTTAGCTTGCTAAGTGTTGTGTGGGTGAACCAGTGCTAATGTACCGACCCATCCAGGACTAATACATACTTGTGATTATACCCCTTGCAAACATCCGTAAGTACAAGAAAGTAATTAAGGTAGAAACCTAACCACAACTTTAAACTCTAAGACCCTTACGTCCCTTGTGCAATGGTTTCCTAACGGGGATTCAGGTTTCTGTCACTCCGGCAACCCCTACGATTAGTAGCCAAATACACAATGCATTCCCCTAGGCCCATATAGGTGAAGTGTCATGTAGTCGATGTTCACATGACACCACTAGAAGAAGTACACCACAACTTAAATAACAATCTATTGAAACTTTCTCAACACAACTCCACTACTAACAACAAGACTTCTCCCATGTCCTGAAGAACAAAATGAAGTACTCACAAGACATCATATGGATCATGATCAGAGATGGAATAATGATGTATAACAATCTGAACATAAACAATATTTCAATGGTTCACTCAATAGCATCAACTACAAAGAGTAATCAACACCGGGAAAGTTTCCCCTATGAACTAATGCAAGATTCAACTCAATTGTTACATCAATATGGAGATGGTGATGATGGTGCTGATGTTGATGATGGTGGTGATGATGACGATGATGATCCCGATGAAGTCCAGCTTGATGGTGGTGTTGACGGCAACGATCTCCCCTCTCCGGGAAGGAATTACCCCGGCAGAAATCTGTCTGCCGGAGACATCTTTCTCTCTCGGTGTTTTCTGCCCCGCAGAGGCGGTGGAATCTTTCTGTGGTCGCTCCCCGAGTCTTAGGGTTTCGGGAGGATAATATACGCCAGAGAGCAGTGGTGGGCGGCCACACCACTGGCCTTGGCCTAGGGCTGCCAAGGTGGTGTGGGCCCCCTGTGGCCCATCTCCACTCCATCTTCTAGAATCCTTAGTCTTCTGGAAAAATAGGATTTTCCATATATTTTCCCAGATTTTCTGATCTTCGCGAATTTTGCCTCCAAACAGCACCTTTTCCATCAGAATCCTGACTGCAGCGGTCCATGCTCCAAAAGTCATCAACCATGCAAAAACAGAAGAAATAACATAAGTATGACCTCTCAATACGAAATATATCAATGAATAATAGTGAATTAAGATATAGAATAGTGATGCAAAATGGACGTATCAACTCCCCCCAAGGTTAGACTTCGCTTGTCCCCAAGCAAAAATGAGCTCAATAAACATGGCCTCAGGTTTATGGAGTGAAGAGTCGATAAAAGAATACGGACAAGAAGCATCACATTCATCAAATACATAGATCATAATAGAAGACAACTCACTATTATATAACTTAACTTGCAATGAGTAAAGGAAACACAATAAAGATACATAAAGTGAATCATAATTGGTAATGGCAAACTTAGCTCTTGGTCGAAGAATAGTTGATAATTTGCTGGAGTTCACAAATAACTGGTTTTCAATGATAGCTTTCAAAGTAGTAAACATCAAGATAAGAGCAATGTGAATAACAAGCAACATAAGAAACATGATTGAATAAATCATCATATGAATGAATGAAACACATCAACTCAAAATACTCGCTGAGGTAGAAGGGAGTAGGTTTACTGACTCAACTAAAAAGTAAAAGAAAGGCCCTTCGCAGAGGGAAGCAGGGATTGCAAGTCTCATAAAGAGCTCCCAAAAATTATGATACTTACTAGCTTTCAGCTCTCATTGCCCCTATCATAGGCATCTTTTGGTGGTTAAGGTTAAAGTGACACAACTAAGAGGATATGCTTGACAAGTTATAAATTGAAATCTCATGCCCCTTACTTATGAGTACCGAACCTCATGCTACTCAATTTCAGTCACGAGCAAGCTCTTGTCATTGTAAATACATGTGTATCATTAAGAACCGCCAACGGGGTACCCCTTGCACATCCCACAGGAGCTATCCCATAATCAAAATGACAAGGCAAGCAGACAGTGAGCATCTCAGTGATCTTTTTATTTGCTATTTGCATAGGTTTTTATTGAGGATGCTTCATAGAATGCTCACTATAGTTATGCTGCAAGTTTCCACCATGATTAGGCATGGCTTAGGCTAGCGGCCCAGGCGTTTCTCTAACACACATATAAACTCCATGATCTTACAAGTTCCACTTTTATTTCACAATCCGGATCCATAAGCAAAAGAACATGATATCAACTAGGTACAAAGTACCAAATGAAGTGTTGAAAGCGGTCCCCATGATACATGGTTCTGCTAACTTCAACTCATAAAGCGCAAGCATATACGCAACAAAGAAGGACCCGGTGGTTCAAGTTTATTAAATGCAAGAAAGTAAAGTGTGCCATCAAGTTCGTGAGAGCTTTAATCACTACTTTCACATAACAAGTTTAATTTGGGAGATAGATAAAACAAGAATTCACTTGGAATAGCAATAATGCTAATAGGTAGATATGGTGGATGCAAATGGCAAAGGTTTTGGTTTAAGGGGTGGATGCACGAGAAGAATTCCCTCTCAGTACAGGTTTTTGGCTAGCAAGGCTGGGTAGCAAGTATAAGAGTTGAAGGAAACAAACAAACATACAAGTGATAAAAACAAGCATGCAATCTTCCTTGGAAGCACAAAAGATCTTAACTAGAGAATACTAGACTTATGAGCAAATCAAGAAAGAAAGATGATGAAATTATTTATCTTTAGAGTACTTTTATCTTTTTCATTCAACTCTCAAAAATAGTGTTGCTACTGACCGAGCCAGGTTTGCCAAAACCAACTAAATTAACTTAATGATCCCAAAGTGATACCAATACTAACAACAAGATCGGTCATATAACCACGAATTGAAAACTAATATAAGCTATGCAAAAGAGTGAATGATAGAACTTCTCATTAATAATCCATAACGGCAACTCACACCAAGGGATACATATCTAACGAGAGAGGGGACACTTCCATAATGCAAACCATCCCACATAATAACTTCTATATTCATGATATGACTCTACTAATAAGGTAAAAAGATAGAAGATAGTGATGTGATACCGCGACACTCCCCCAAGCTTGGAACAAACCAAGGGGATGCCAAACCTGATGACGAATTACTCCTTCGATGGTGGTGGTAATATTTTCTTAGTTGACGTGAGGAAATCTTCCAGCATCTTGCGAAGCCTATTATTCTCCCATTGAAGGATGTCCACATTCCTCCTCAAGTTTCGGTACTTATCGCAGAACTCCTTAGTGACTCGTAGGGCTTCCGTTGATGCAGGGCAAGAGACTAAAGGTACCAACCCCTGCTTGGGGTCTTGGAGATCTTCCTCCATAGGCTCCTTTCCCTTATCCTTGGCGGACACCATTGTGCTTCTTAAGCTTTCAAAGAGTATGTCCTAGCAGAAACAGATCGAAACAAAAACACGACGAAAACACGATATACGAACCTCGAGAGATCCGGGCGATTATATATTACGAAGTTTCATGACGAAAGGAAGGTACTGGGAGAAAACGAGTCGGAGGCGGAGTCCGGGGTGGACTCACCACCTGGTGGCGCGGCCAGGGGAGGGCCCACGCCATAGGGTGGTGTTCGCTTTGTAGCTTTCCTTATTGACTAAAAACTGCAAAAATATAGTTGGATAGTATTTTCGCAGAGCTTTTCTTACCAGAACTGTTACCTATTTGAAAACGGACTCTGCAGTCTCTGAATTTGGTACAAGTATATTCTTCCGGAGTCATTACTTGAATAACCTCAATATCTTCATCTTCATACCCTTATTACTTGAGTCATAAAAACTCTCTTCCTTATTACACCATTATCTCCACTTACTGGAAATTTCTTTCACACAAAACTCCACACAGTTCTCATTAGCAACATTAGTATATATGAAGTGATAAAACCTTTTGAGTCCAACTTCAACTGAAAACCATCAAAACATAAGCTATTGTAGCAATTCCTTCCGAAAACCCAAAAAGAATTCGAAAAGGAAATCGATTAAAGAAGCAAATGCAGGAGTAGCAAAATCTGTCAAAACAGACCAACAGGTAAAGATCGATTTTTTAAAAAATCTTATGTTGCTCAAATCAAAACGTGCAAAACTAAAGAAAGTTAAATAACAACCTGGGTCAGAAGCACAAAAAATTACAGCTCAATCCGACATACAAAGATCTCTCACGAATGTTTACGGTGAAGCACAAAATTCTGTTTCGGGACAGCAACTTCCCCAAATATTACTTCTCTCTCATTAGAGGTTGATCTTGACACAAAAACCAAACAAAACGGATAAGGAGTGGTTATTACCAAAGTAATAACTTCCAAGACTCAAAGAAACAAAAACAAACTGAAAGCAAAAACAACTTGGGTTGTCTCCCAAAAAGCTCTTTCTTTATAGCCATTAAGATGGGCATGATAATTTTGAAGATGCTCACATAAAAATATGAATTGAGGTGAAAGGGAGCATTAAGAAGCAAAAATACACACATTTAAGTCTAACCCACTTCCTGTGCAAGGGAATTTTGTAAACAAACAAGTTGTTGAAACCAGAGGCTTCTTGCATAAGAAGGCAAAACAAGTGCAACATAAAAACTTTCAACTTAAAACGAGGAAACTTGATATTATTGAGATACATAAGAACACTTTTTCCTCTCTGATAGTAACTTTCAGTATCATGCATAAGCTTAACAATATAACTATCACAAGAACCATTATAACAATGATCACTCATTCTAACATAAAACATAGGAATACTAGCTCTCATAACACTACTTTGTGAGATAATACTAGAGGTATCCTTACAAAGGATAGTGTGTCCCTCTTCTTCATACTTAGTGATAAAGTCTTTCACATTTGCTATTATAGGTTCATCAACCATTTGTTTATCAGGTTCAATAGCTTCATTTGTACTTTCATAAACCATACTAGTTATCATAGAGTGTTCCTTTATCTTAACTGGAAAGGGAATTTCTCAATGTAAGGTTTAGGTAAGACATGATTAGTAGTATAAACTTCAGTACTTCTTGCAGGAACACTCTTAGCAATATATTTATAAGGTTCATGATACTTATTCCACTTCTTTTTAGGCACTTCAATATAGGAGGCAAAAGCCTTAAAATAAGAAGCAATAGCTTGAGAGTCTAGACCATAAGCATTTTTAATATTTTGAAAGTCATCAGTTCCCATAAAAGATTCAATGCATTCATAATCATAATTTATACCTGACTTTCTACCTTTGTCATTCTCCCAAGCTTCAGCATTGTCTTGAATACGGTCCAGAAGATCCCATTTAGCTTCTCCTTCCATGCGAGTGAATGATCCAGAACAAGAAGCATCCAATAAATCCTTGTCATGTAGAGGGAGCCTTGCATAGAAGTTATTGATAATAATATTGTTGGGGAGGTCATGAATGGGACATTTGAGCATTAGTAACTTCAATCTCCCCCAAGCTTGGGTTGTACTCTCTCCATCAAGAGGCCAAACGTTGTATATTTGATTCCAATCTTTATGAATCTCACTAGGAGGATAAAACTTTGAATAAAAGAGAGGCACTATTTCCTCCCATTCCAGAGACTGACCATTCTTCAGCAGCTTATACCATTCCTCAGCTCTTCCTTTTAGTGATAATGAGAATAACTTCTTATTGACTTGATCTATAGTAATACCTGCACACTTGAACAACCCGCATAATTCATGTATAAAAAGCAAATGATCACCAGGGTGGACAGTTCCATCCCCAACATAGTAGTTATCCATAACACGATCAATAATTCTAGTAGGTATTTTGAAAACATGATTCTCAGCAGGTGGTGGCTTATCTACTACCTTAGCAGTGGTAGTAGCATTACCAAATAAGAAACTCAGCGAATTATCCATAACGAAAATAAAGTGAATAGCAGAAGTAAACAATACTCACAATAGAAGTTTCCTTTACCAGTTCCACTCTCCAATAGCGCTTCACTCCCCGGCAACGGCGCCATAAAATAGTCTTGATGACCCACAAGTATAGGGGATGTATCACATTATTTTTGATAAGTAAGAGTGTCGAACCCAACAAGGAGCAGAAGGTGTTGGCTAGTGGTATGGATCAGGAATTCTCTGCAAATACTTAGCAAACGGATTTTTAGGGGTTTTTGATATAGCAAGTAAACAAGGTACGAGTAAATAAAAGACAGTAGGAATAAATGCAGCAAGTGGCCCAATCCTTTATGCAGCAAAGGACAAGCCGGTTGTATTACTGAAGATGACCAAACGTTCTCGAGGACACATGGGAAGACTATCAAGTGCTTTCGCTTCATATAGTTGATTAATCTTCTTTAGCTTGCTAAGTGTTGTGTGGGTGAACCAGTGCTAATGTACCGACCCATCCATGACTAATACATACTTGTGATTATACCCCTTGCAAACATCCGTAAGTACAAGAAAGTAATTAAGGT